>JADMNL010000035.1:93305000-93905000 GCA_016271365.2 Neoceratodus forsteri | reverse complement strand
AATTAAACTTTTTCGATCTCTGTGAACCATATACTATATGAAACAGTATATGGGTGACCATACACAACAAGGCTTAGTTTCCATCTCGCAAATGTGATGCCATCATAGAGACCTGTCAAGCTTCACTCTTGAGGTCTGTATGATGGCATCACATCCCCATGATGGAAACACAGCCTTGTTGTGTATGGTCACCCATACACTTATCTATATATAGTAACCCAAGCATGTGAGTACATCCAGTTTACACCCAGTAGGGCATCCATGGAGAAGGTGACAACCAAAGTGCAAGACCAATGAAACCAAAAGAGCTCCAGCACTCTGGAGGCCATGGATGCTGCAGACACACAAGGAAAGAATAATAAAACAGGAATAGTAAGTTGTGCAAAACAATGGAGCCAGAGACAGTGTGCAACATGTTGATCTGTGCCCTTGAGTTGTATACAAAAAGGGCAAAAGCATTAAGGATTCCATCGTATGCAGTTACTTTCATGGTTTTAGGGATGTGGATGAACCACAGAGATTAATCCAATGACCTGTTGACTTTCACCTTCGTTGTGGTTTTTTGGGCAGACTGGATGGACCAATGGTCTCTTTCTGCTGTCACTGTCTATGTTTCTATGTTTCATAGATGTGGTTCATGCAGCATCAGCTGTTTTTCTTTCCCAGCGGAAGACCATTACCACTCCTATAAAGTCCACAACTTTTGTGATAGAACAATTTACCATGTGTGGTACCACCTTTATTATCTATGTGCTGTGATGTGATTGCCCCCACCCTCTATACAGGTCACACTGTGCGACCTATGAAGCAAAGCATTCGAGAGCACGTAAGGTCCATGTTAAATGACAAGTGTGACACCCCTGTAGGCACTCATTGGTGTTGTGCAAATAGTGCTGCTCCTCAAATGCTTCATTTCATAGGTGCTGATCATGTGACACCACATTGGCATGGTGATGATCATGTCAAGGCTCTCCTATAGCAAGTTTAGGGGTGTTGTCTCTTATGGGTTGAATGACAGCTGGGACAATGTCCCTTTCTTAAGAATTCTGTTTTCTAGTCTTCATTTAGTTTGCTACTAACTGTTAAATTATTTTTAGCATTCCATGATAAATGCAATATTGGACAATAGCTTTTCTATATAGTGTTACATACTAATTGTTTCCTTTGTTTTATTTCATACTTGGGTAGTTTGAAATAGCCAGATGCCTCTTCTCTTCTGCTTTTCCCTTTAAATAACTTCTGTCCGAAACATTAATTGTCAGAAGACTTGACTATTTAAAATAACATCAATAGATCACCTGATATAATTTCATTAAATATTTCTTGTCCCACTACTTGTAAGGGAAATACCTCTGTTTTTGTTCACCTTTGCACCAGGCGTTATTTGTATTTTTTGTAATTTTTGAATTACAGATATACTGGCTGTATTTGTTTTATGTCTAGGTCTGGTGGTGCTTAACTTTAATTATAAACTGGCTCAATCTAAAAAGTAGACTTGCCTACCAGACCTGCCTACTGGCTAAGAAAATTTGTCTTAACCTCACACCCCCTTCAACTCATGCCTTAATGTTGCCTGCAGTCACTGCACATTTTATGCGCAGTTCCCTCAAACCAACGTTTATCGTTCCATTCTGCCATACCAACCACATTCAACATGCTTTCCACACCAGGGCCCCCTGCTGCTAAACAGCCTTCCCCCTGAAATTGCAGCTGAAAACAAGCTTGGCCCATTCAAACGTAAACTCCGCCAGCACCTCACTGACCTCAGCAGTTGTGACTGCTCTGCCTAGGCTTGCGGCTTTGTGTCACCTCTCCCACCTCTTCTCTCCTCCTTTGCTACACTCCCCACTTCTCTCCACCCCTCTATCCCCTGCTACTCCCCATATCTCTCCCACCTCCCACCTACCATTCTACCTCCTCTCACCTCCCACCTACCATTCCACCCCCTCTCCCACTCTTCTCCTCCTGTCTCCCCCTCCCTATCACCCTATCTCTTGTTGCTCCACCCCCAGACAAGCTGGCACTTATCTTTCTGTTCTTGCACTTACGACAATGTCAAATCCTTGACTGCCCCCTTCTCCCCACCCTCCCCTCTTATCCTCCACCCCTTGATCCACTTATGTCACCCTAGGATGGTTTTCATTTGCATCTGTGTCTATATACACCCGTATTAATTGTGCATTGCTATTTGCCACTGACTGTTTGCTACTGTGCTAGTCTATACACATGTACTGACTTTTGCTGCTAAGTTAACCTCCTGACCTGTATTGTATCTTACCTCTGCTTGCTTCTGTGTTAACCTCCTGACCTTGTATTGTATCTTACCACTGTTTTGCTTGCACCCATTGCTGACTCAGAACCTTTGTAAAGGAACCCTTGGTTCAAAGGTATTTGTAATCCTAGTAATAAATTAAAAAAATAAATAATTGGGCTGCACCCTATTTTCTAACATCATGTTGCACAGTGATACCTATCACTTTATTGGAACACTATTTAAGGGATCCATTCAACGACAGTTCCTGACCCCTGATGAAGAACTGTGCAAGCTTGAAACACCCGTGTGATTTTGGCATGTGTTGTATTTGTTGGTGCACAATAAACACTGATAAACATGCTATGCTGCATAATACTCTCCCACATACTTTCTCTCACTCGGTTTATTTGTGCAGCACAGCGTTCCGAGTTTGCTGTTCTGTGCTTTTGTAGGTGCAGTGTCTATAGTCTCCAGTGTGCAAGGACCCTTCTGTTTTTCCAAAAACCATGTAGGAGTTTGAAATGAGATGGCCATCAGAGGCCAATCAGGTATTACTATTAGGATGAGGGGATGTCATCATTCATTCACTTACCTGGACTGTAGACAAGCACAAGCTGCTCCACCACAGGACTGCCAATTTTAACTTAGGCAGCTCTACTGTGACCAAGTCCTAAGGTCTGCATTTTCTGGGTGCTGTGGTAGGAGGAGTGAAATGGGGACTGGTGGGTGCATTGGGTAGGGGGTGCTCAACTGAACCGGGGGTGTGAGAAAATGACTTGTGCTAAGAAGCTCCTGAGTTAGCATGGGTAGAGGTAATTTTTCCTTTTTTTATTATAAAGACAGAGCTGTCTGTAATAAAGAGGTTTCATCATGTCAACTCAAGACAAGGACTAAGGAATTTTTCTACATTTCTGTTAAGAATGTGCTAGTAGGGACTTGGGAGTGGAGGGAGGTTGGGGCTTATGGGGCGGTTTGAGTGGGGATTTTACACAGTTGCAGAGTAACAGGACTAGTAACTGTTTCCAACTGATATTAAATCAGATCAGATTTATGTATTCAAATCCAATTCATTATCCAACTATTAAGGCTTTTTGATTTTCTGCAATTTAATCCGTAAATCCCAAATCAAAAATCTTTGCTGAAATTTGAAACATCTGATTAGTAAAGCGGATATCTGAGTGTAACCCCTAGGTGGCACTATCCCTAGTGTTACACCCCTGCCTACTACCTGCCAGAAAGGAAGAAATTCTGTAAGAGAACAACAAACCCAGTTAGAGTCTATAAAAATGATGGTATCCTCGATCCCATGCTGGATGAACTCGAGGGCACAGGCCACCACTGCCATCTCTGCATACTATGATGATGCTACACTGCAGTGCTTAGATATTTTAACAGTGTTCCCATAAGGGTAAATCACTAGGATGCCCATCCCTGCAATTTTTTCTCCCTGATAGTAAGATGCTGAACCATCAGTAAAGACGTGACACAAAGAGGTGTTGTCAAGTATTTGTGGCGTGGCAGGGAGGAAAGGACCTGGATCTGGAAGACCAGGTGATTGCAGTGCACAGTCATGGGGCTCCCCTTGGAAGAGGAGTCCATGAGCCAGCATAGATGGAATTTTTGTTGAGTGTACCTGTATGTCTCTATCCTGGAGAAGAAGTGATCGGTGTGTCAGTCTGGTGTTGGAGACTGACCCATCCTTCACTCTGTCGGAGAGCAAAAAGGTAGTTGGGGTGTGGTTGATGTTGATGGTCAGTGGAGAGTACCCAATGATATACAAGAAGTGCTTGACAGCCCAGTTGGTAGCCAGAAGGTTCCTTTCACAAAGGCTGTACTTCTTTTCCACTGGGGTCAAGAGCTGTGATGCATATGCAATAGGTCTCAGGGTGCCATGAACCTTCTGGGCCAAAACTGCTGACATGGCAATGTCAGAGGTGGCACATTCCAGATGAAACGGCTGTGCTGGATTGGGGTTGACCACAGCTGGGGCGTAGGCCAAGGCCTGCTTCAGTGACGTCACAGCCTGGGTATGTTTGGGGCCTCAAGTCCATGGGATGTCCTTTTTCAGTAACTTATACAGAGGAGCAGCTTTCTGAGCAAAATCACAAATAAAATCTCTCGAATAATTCACCATACCTAGGAACCTTCTGAGAGTTGCCACGATGGTAGGCAATGGCAAGTCTTGCAATCCCTGTATCTTCTTCTAGGTAGGGCTTTGAGCTTGGTCAGTTATTTTCAGACCCAGAAAGAGTACTTCATTCTGACATAGTTGTGCTTTTGCTGGATTGCATTTCAGACCTGCTCTCTGAATGACAGTCAGTAGTTCGTCCAAGAGATCCAGATGTTGTTCCTGTATGGCAGTTGCCAACAACAGGTCGTCCACATATTGCAAGAGACATTGGGGAGTAGAGAAACTCTCAAGGGCATCCATCATATGCAGATGGAACAGGGACGGACTATTATGGAATCTTGCGGCAAGCAAGTCACGTGTACTGTCTTCCTTCAAAGGTGAAGGCAAACATATTGACTCTTAAGGGCCAATGGTAATGACCAGAAACCATTGGAAATGTCCAGGGCACTGAACCATTTCAGGTCAGGGTTCAGAAGTCGTAGCACATCGGGTGCTGATGCCACAGTTGGGGAACAACTGGGGGTGACCTAATTCAGTTTCCTGTAGTCAATAGTAAGTCTCCAGATGCCTGTGGGTTTCTTCACGGGCCACACTGGGGAGTTAGCAGTGGAAATGCAAGTTCTAATTACTCCTTGCTTGAGGAGTGACTTGATTGTTTCTCTGAGGGAAGGCAAGGCCTCAGTTGGAAAAGGGTACTGCCTTTGCCTCTCGTGTGCTGGGCCTGGCACGTCGATGACAGTGTGCATTCTCCCATAGTGATGTTTGTTAATTGCAAACACTTCCAAATTTCATTGCAAAATGAGAAGTAGCTTTGGGAAAAGCTTATGACCTTTGAACAAATCTATGACGTCATACTCCTTGTTGTTAGCAGAAATTGTTGCCACAATGTGTGAATCAGGGATCAAAATAGTGTGGTATTAACCCTGAATCTGTATCAGTAGCATGTTGGCTAGATCCACACAGCCATGTGGTGCAAGGAAATTGATTCCTATGACACTAGGATGATCATGCATTACCATCAGTTGGAAAGCGTGTGAGGCCTTCAAATGGCCTATCTCTACTGGTAGAGGTAGAGAACGGTATGCAGGTAGCCAAGTACCATCAACTCCTGACATGTTGGTCCTTCATCCAGTGGACGAAGGGGATGTATCTGGATGTTCATCATGTAATACAGATACAGCTGCACCTGTATCCAGCAAGACTACAAGTAGGCGGCCCCCGACCTCGGCCTCGGTGCAGGGCCTTCCATTTGTATCCAAGACCAGCTTGTTTACAATCAGGACTGGGGCCTGTAATTGTCAATCTGTACTGCTAGTAGAATGGAGAGGTTGGGCCTGACTCCTGTGAATCACTTCGCCATGCTGAACTGATATTATATAGGGAGGAGCTTCCAGGTTCAGGCCTGTATGGGCCTGAGGGCCTGCACTTCCGGTGTCACCATGGCCCGTTGGGGTCTGGGTCACCGGTTGTACAGCCGCGAGGGCCTGTGTGGGAACAGCATCTGCTACAGAGCGCACTTGTCCCAGGAGCTCTTGGAATTTCTGATTCTCTTCAGCTGTCTCCCTATATGAAAGGCCTGTTCTTTGTTGTTGTGGTTTACCTTTGCCCTTATGCTTTTTTTTCTTATGCCAATTCCGGTTTCCACCCCATTGTTGTTGCTGTTACGGTTGTTGGTGTTGGGCCCGTTGGGGGTGTTGATTGTCAGCTGGAGGAGCCTGTTGATGTTGGGCCTGTTGGTGTTGGGCCTGCCCTTCCGTAGTGTAGTGCATCGTGGCCTCTGAAGCAGGCTCCACGGCTGCTACCTTCTTGGAACCGGAGCCCAGATCACAGATGTACAGTTGGTAAACTCTCTCGGTTTTCCGAAGAATGTCGGCAAACCTGTCTGTTTTGGGGTAGGTGGTTGGCTCTACCTTTTCTCGTACCTCAGGAATCATGTTCCTGAGGAACAAGGTCTTATATTCAGTAAGATCTACATCTGCAGCTTCTTGTGCCAGATGCTTTCCTGCTCGGTAGGCCATCCAAAGTCTCTGGTGGTAAGTCGCTGGACTTTCCTTTGCATTCTGTTTCACAGGGTATACAAGCATCACTCCTACTACACCTGGGCTGTGAGCAGAAATGAGCTCAGCTGCGACCTCATCAAAGGTGGCGTTCCCATCCTGACAGATGGCATTGGGGAGTTTGGCCCACAAACTAGGATCGATAGTCTGATGTAGTATTTGGACCTGGTATTCTGCAGTGAGGCTAAGCATCTCGCATTTAGAATGCACCTTTTCTAAGTGACAGCTGAGGTTGTCGGATGGGTTCATCTGACCGATACTGTCAGCTATTTGCTGAACAGAGTAGGCCATTTCTAGGGGATTACTGGGTCGATCAGGCAGAGGTAGATTGTCTCGGGCACCGTCTAGGGCAGCCCGAGCTGCAGCTTCAGCCGCAGTACAAACAATACCATCCTGAGTGCTAGCCTCTTGTAGAAGCTGCCTAATCTGGGTTTTAATGGCCCATTTACTTCTGTCAGGAAGAGGCACATTGTCTATTGCAGTTTCAATCATCATTTCTATCTCTTGCCTATCTTCCATATTAATAACGGCTATCGGTGGTGCCGTCGGGACCAGGCCTGGGCCTGCTCCCCCCCATCATGGGGGCTGCCATGTTGGCATCTCCCATGATGGGCGTCACGACGTCGATGACATATGACATGGTGTTGGTGTAGAGGGGACCCGCCATGTTGTGGATGGCTGGGTGGGTTTCTGAGCCATAGTAGGGGTGAGACTGGGCATTGTATTGAGAGATGTTGTCATCTGATACCTCCCCTTCAGATGATGTGTGTAAGGCAGGGGCTATGCCTCCCATTGCTTTAACATGTCCAGCCAGAACCTCCTGCTGATGGCGCAGTTTCACCATCTTAGTTTCACATTCAGCATGACTCACAGTTGCAACATCCATATCAACCTCATCTTGCATTTGCTTCTGCAACACTCTATAAGCAGTGCTCAGTTCACGATTGTCCCTAGTAGCCACTTCTAAGTCATTACGTACCTGGTTCATTTCGTCCTGTAGCTCTCCCAGCTCCTCACTCAACTGCGCATTTGCAGCACTTAGTAAATCATTCATATGCAATGCCTGTCCCTTATCCTGTCTCAAACATTCACACTCCTGCTTCAACTTACAAAGTTCCTGTTCTCCAGCTTGAGCTGAATGATGCAAAAGTGAATCCTTTTCATTCCGCAGAGTTTGGAATTCGGACTCCATGTTCTGCTGTAGTCTAACGCATTCCGTTTCCTGCAAACCCATCTGTTGCTTAAGAGATTAAATTTGCAGATCAAGGGTTCGAAACCTCGCCTCGGAGGCTTCCAGAGCAGCATAGAGAGCCACGATCATCAATCCTTTAGCTTGGCGCTTATTGGTTGATTGTCTCGTCTCTGTGTACTTGGTTGTAATCCCCAGTATAGGGTTTTTGGTTTTTCTTGCGTCCCGCGCGAAGTCAGCCCATCCTCCATGGGAGGTAAGGAAGTTCGAGACATCGAGTCCCAATTCTGCGCAGATATTTGATACGGTGGCCATTGTGTGGGAGGGAACGAAAAATCAAACTGTGAAAAAGGCGCCGTGCTGTGTATCGCTCCACAGCAGGAGCACTTTATACACAGCCAGGCTACTGTATAAGTTGTAGGCTTGCAAATCAAAGCTGTGATGGAGTGAGTCGAGTTGGCATCGACCACACCCGAAAAGAAGATAGTCAGACTTTGCAAGTGACTACAAACTGGGTTTGAAATGGGAGAGGTGATATGGGAATGTACACCTACTGTCCCCATGGGAAAGGGAAAAGTTATTGCAACAAGTGAAAACTTACAAGCACCAAATATCACCCGCACGCGGTCACCAATTGTCAGGAGGTCTAAACCTCACTTTCAGGTTCTTGGCAATATTGGGAATGCAAGTAATCACAGACACGCTGCATAAGAGTAATAAACTTGTTAATTACTACCAAAAAGGATAAATCACAGTTGCCCCAAGCAGTTCTTACCAATACGAACTGGGAGCCAGTGCTAAGTGTTCCTTACACCTCGAGATTTCTCTGTGTCTCTTGGGATCTCCGAGGTACAAGACTAGTGTATCACATTATATACCTATGATAAATACTATGGTTACTGTAAGATAGAAACATTTCTAGTTACAGAGATGAGCCCTATTGGCTAAACTAGAGGTGGCTCCATGGTCCAAGATAACATTATACAATTCTGTAGTAGTCATCAGTTTGTGAATTAAAGAGTTCTTATACAGAGTCTTACATAACTCAGTGTAGTAGTACAAATCGCCAAAAGGTGGCAATGCAGACTTACATATCATAATTATTCCAAGGACACAGGTGCCTTGGCATCTTACAAGTAAGAAATACACAGAAAATACATAGAAGAATATATGTATTAGCAAGCAAAGTGTATTACAACAATATGCGTACGTATCCTGACATCTACTCTTGTACGGTAGATGCCCTTAGCCTTATATGTTAGTATAACATATGCTTAAGCACTAGCTGTCTACGGTGTACCTCTGAGGGTACCAATTAGGGTGCAGGGACCTTGTGTAACAGTACACAGATACCAAAGTCCTGGATGTTGCAGGCCTGGTGTACGTTGCTGCTGGTCGAGTTGACCGGCTTTAATTAGAAGGAAGGGGCAAACTTGGAAAGTAATATTTAACCATGGTTGTTGATTCTTATCGAGGATGCAGGGATTGCCCTGAGTTTGGCAGAGTAGCAGGAGTTGCCCTACTTGTCACATAAGACAGGGATTGCCCTGCTGGTCACAGAACTTGAACATTCCAAAAAAGGCAACTTGGCTAGATCTTGGATTCACAAATCCTGAACATTCAGCACAATGTAAATTGTAATCACATCCAATACATTCATATACCAATACTTTTCTTTCAGGCATCTTTACTCTTAAACATAGTTTGAATGAAGTGGAAATATGTAATTCCCAGGTGTAAAACTCAGTCACAACAAGCTCTAGGGCATCATACCCTTTGAAGTGGCAATGCGACTATGGCTGGCAGCTCCAACAGGGCAGTCTTGACCAATAGAGGGTACAGATAGATATCAGTACATTTATATGATTCACAGAGTTGCAAACTGCCCTGGGCTCTCTTGGGTACCCCGAGCAGAAGTTACAATCTGTACAATACAGTCTCCAATACACCTGCGCTGGGCAAGCTGGGCAGCAGGCAAGGTGCAACAGGACAACTTCTTGACAAACAGTCTGTTAAGGGCAAAGCGGCCCAGACTACTTACATTTACAGTCTCTCTCACTCCAGAAAATAGGGGCATGTCAGCCCCAAGGTTACTTAATTTCTCTTCCTTGGCACAGAACAACTACAAGGGCTGACAGGCCCATAGGATAACTTGCATGATAATTTTTCCTTACACCGTGGGGTACAGGGGTACTCACGCAGGTCCTCTACGGGTGGTCATCTGCTATAAAAGGCATCCTGGCATCTTCAGTCCTCTCACAACTGAGGTTCTGGTCAGTGCTCTCACCGCTGCTTGGTGACATCTGGCCTTCAGTTCACATCTTTCCCCAATGTGGGAGGGAGGGCTAGCACCTGGAGGACAAATCTGGCAACCTCCAGGCTAGCAGATGAAACAAAACTAAATTACTCCAACTTTAAATAAAACTACAAACACCCCCCCTCCTGGATGGAGGGGCTTAGAGGGACTGCCTAGGCCCAGAAGCATGGCAGGGGCCTGAGTCCCCACCCCTGTAGGGGGCACCTGCAGGCTGAATTCTGGCTCTCAGTCTCCTCGAGTCTGGCAAAATGCTGGCTTACAGTGTCTCTTATAGGGCTTTCCAAAGGCTCCTGATTGGCTGTGATTATGCGGTGATTGGCCTCTGATTGGCTGGAAGATATGTCAATCACAGAAATGAATAATGCATGAGCCTTACTCGACACACTGTTGGTTTGGTGTTTTGACACCTAGAACTAGGTCCCAGTAAGTCCCCATGAGCACTTGGCATTTACCCATGAGCTTTTGTGAAAGTCCCACAAGTCCTGGCTTTGTTTTCCTGGCTTTCTAATTGGCTGTGGCCACTTGAAATGGCTGCTTAACCCACTGTCCCGTTAGCAGAATGAGCACAGTCCTGAATAACAGTTCTGGTGCAGCTAGAGATCTAAAGGTATTTGCTCCAATGCCCCACAGTTCTTTAGCCCAAGTTAAATACTTGCTGTCGCTGCACAGAGGAAGGATTTTGCTCAGTCTGTTTTCCTGTCATCGCTGCCAATATTTAGTGAGCCCTGATTTGTAGCAGCAGACAGGCTGACACTTCTGAGTCCCAAAATGGTCTGGTGCAGCCAGGAAGAAGCACTTATTTTTAAGTACTCCCCCCCCCCCGTCACACTTCTCCCCACATGCAGCAGCAGTTACAATTTAATAAAAACATTGTCTTTTTCTTTTCTTGGCCGCAGCTGAGAACAGCTGCCCTGAGGGAAGACAGGCATTGATGAATATTTAAACTTGATCAGGGCTCCGCTCATGCATATGCCAATGATCCCTAATCTAACACCTTGCACAACTCCTCTAATTTCAATGGGAGCGGCCTCTCAGTGGCCTGTCCATTGTCACTGGGTCCCACTTAGGTGATGGGGATCCTGGGACAGATGAAACATTCCCCTGAACAACAGCAAATTGAAGCGGTTAAAGAGAAAAGCGCTGGTCATCCGTGTGTGATTCCCACTGCCTTGGGGGCAGACGCTACAGCGGGAGTTCGCGGTTGGACATTTTGAGCCCTGAGGGACTGGATTATTACTTGGGCTGCTGGCTGAAGAGCACCAGGGACAGAAAAGGACCTGGGGAGATAGAACAAGTTTCTGGATGATTGGGAGAAGCCCGGGAAGACAGCAGGAGGAGACAGAGTGGCCTAGTGGCAGGTAGGCCCCCGGTTTGCATTTTTTAGGAACCCCTGTTTGTAGGGGAGTTACGTGAGCAACCCTAATTAGAAGTCCCAGTCAATCTGTCCCTTTTCATTGTCACGCATATCAGATTTTCCTTTGGGGATGCTACCAACTTGGTGCCCTGATGGCCAGAATGAGACCTGGCATCAGTGATCTGATGAAACTCTAGTTTTTAGTTGGGTGACCTACTTTACAGGTACGTGACCCAGACCTGACTCAGGGACCTTTGAGGCTGGCGAATAGCAGGTGGGTCATAAAAAACCACTGGACCCAGGTATACCCTTTCCCAGGAACTTGTGGTGACCCCCTCCACCACACGCAGTCACAACTGAGGCATCACCAGTCAATCCTCCCAGCTACTCACCAGCACTCAGAACAGCCTGAAGAGAACTCTCTTGTGACCCATGGGTGCCTCCAAGTTATCTCCTTATGAAGAGCATACCACTCCTTGGTGCCACTGTCCCAGCTGAGGTAACACCAGGGATAACCAGCACAATGCCCCAAAAAGGGGACTGGGTAGATAAGTCTGCACAGCATCCACAGAGAACTCTGCTCAAATTCACAGTCACTCAATAGACGATTATAATAATAATAATAATGAATGATTATCTAAGTACTTGTAGAAAAACAAGTGCTTTTGCATGAACTGCAAGAGCTATCCCACATATTTCCTCCTCCATCAAGATCTGGCTGGAAATGGCATTAATGCACAATATTTGTTACTTGGCCAAAAATTTCATCACACAGTTTTTTTAGCAAAAACATATTGCTGACATCCTTAAATTCATCCTTAGTGTATTTTTAGTTCTCTCAGTTATTTATAAAAACAGTTTTTACAGCTATTTTTGAAACTAATGACTTGCGTCACTATAGATGCCCGCCACTTGCAATTTAAAAAGAAAATCTCTTCCGTTGAGGTTACCTGCTGAATGTTCATGCTACTTTACTCATTTCTCAGCTGATCTGGTCTGCATTATGGAAACTTGGGTTGGTGATGATGTTGAGCCGAAACTGGAGCCAGACACCCCAGCATGGTTCTCTATTGTGCACTGCCTGAGGAAGGATCAGAGGGGTCAGGTGGCCATCTGTTCTAGAAATGAATTGATCTTCGTGGGGTATCCAGTGGGAATACCTCATCATCTGAATGCATGGCTGTGCATGGTGTCCATATGCAGGTTGCAGAATCCTACTCGTGTACTGATCTCTGGGGTGAGATGGAGATTTCTGGCAGGAAATTGCAGACTTCATTGGTGACAGAGTGTTGGAGTCACCCTGGTGGCTTATTCTGGATGATTTTAGTACTTGGGTCAATGAGGAATTCTCACAGTTTGGACAGGATTTCCTCGAGGTATTGAGTCCCAAGGCCTTTCACATGTTTTTATTTCTATGACCCACCAACACAGCCAAGCCTTGCACCTGATATTCACTCTGGGGCTCAAGGTAGGTGATCCTGAGATTGATCCCGTCAGCTAATTGGATCTTTGCACCATCAGGGTCTCTTTCAGGGCCCTCTCTTGCAGTCCACCCCCTGTGGAGTTGGTCCAGTACCACCCTTTGCTAGGGCTTCAGCCAGAGGGACTCTTGGTGATGCTAGATATTTTGGGTGTGTTGATGGCATGTGCTGTGGAACCAGAGGAACCTGTGGTGACCTATAATAGGGTTGTTAAGGCAGCCATTGATCATGTGGTGCCAGTCTGTGTTTCCTTGATGGTTTCATGCCTTGTCTCACCATAGTTTGATGGGGTGCTAAGGGAGTTTAAGGCAAGGGGGAGGAAGTTGGAGCACTGCTGAAGGAGTACCAAGGCCCAGGAGGACAGGAGGACAAATGGGCTTTGATTGATCATCATGGTTAGTATCAAATGGCGATCACCCATAAGAAGGCAGGTTATTTGTCAATGGAGATTGCTGCTGGGAGGAATTGACCAACTCACCTCTTTCAGACTGTGGACAGGCTTCTCCATCCTGCCTGTCTGGAGCCCATCAGAATCTTTTCCCTGTAAAATGTAAGGAGTTTGCTTGGTTCTTCTTGGACACGGTGTCCTCTTTTCTAGCTGAGATCTCTTCATCTGGGCTGTCACAACCCAGCAGAGTCAGGTCTATGTGTCTCAGGTGCATTTAGCAGTCATAGGATGACTTTACACCAGTGATGGTGGATGAGGTCAGTGGTGTGATCTCAGGACTGTGGTCGATATTTTGTGATTTGGACCCAGATCCATTGCAGCTGCTAGTGAAATGTGTGGGTCAGCTTGCTGTGGTGTTCACCGAGATTATTTGGTGCTCCCTTTCAGAGAGTGTGTTGCTGGCTACACTGAAAAAGCACTGGTGAGGTGCCTTCTGAAAAAAGCACTGTTGGACCTGGATGTCTTAGCAACTTATTGACCTGTCTCTAACCTGCCCTTTCTGGGCAATGTTACTGAGAAAGTGGCCATGCTGCAGCTTGAGGCACACCTCATGGCCTTTGACATCAATGACATCAATAAGCCTCTCCAGTCTGGTTTTTGGTCAAAGCATAGCACAGACACTACGCTGGTCAGGATGCACAATGACCTGCTCATGGCGAGAGATGGGAGGAATGGTCAGTTCTTGTTCTCCTCAATAAATCCTCTGCCTTGGACACCATGGACCATGGGCTGTTATTCAATAAGTTTGTGACAGGGAGCTCCTGCCACTTTTGAGAACCAACCTTTTCTTAAATCTGTTGCAACAGTTCTTCTATTTCTTAGTCTTATCTATTCTTTACAATTTCTAGTCCATGAGGTTGGCCACTTGGCCACCTATGGGCACCCCCTTCTCTTTCTTGATTATTTATTTATTTATTGTACAATCAGATATACAACATTTGAGCCAGGGGATCGTTTACAAAGGTACCTCATCACAGAGATGACATACAGTACAGTGTCACATATTTACAGAATACAGTCACACAGAATAACATAGTTTTACATAGTTGCTTGAACACAATGAATAATTAGAAACATTTCAGAGTGACAGATTTAGTACCTGCAGATTCCGACAGAGAGAAGGGAGGCCATGAGGGAGTTGGGGGGGGAGTGAGGTTGGGAGTTCAGCCCAGAGGGCTTTGTCAAGTGTGTCTTGAGAGTAGCAGTGCATCAGTTAGAGACAGGTGCAGCAGTGGGTGTTGAACGATAGGTTCTGAAGGGCAGTTTTGAAGGAAGCAATTTTGGGAGTGCTGGAGATGGCTGCGGGGAGAGAGTTGAACCAGAATGGGGCTCAGTAGCTGAACGACCTCTGTGCCCGGGTGGTCCTAGTTATGGGTAAGAGTAGGGTGACCTTGTTAGCGGTTCGGGTTGAGGCTGTGGAGGGTGTAAGTTGGACAGAGACAGTAAACCCAGGGGGGAGAGAGCCCGAGCAGACTTTTCTTAGTTAGAAGGCAAGTTTGGTAGTGGAGACGTTCATTGAGGTTAAGGAGCTTGGCCATGTCATAAAGCTGACAAGTGTGGATGAGTCTGGGGGTATTGGTCACTAGTCTGCAAGCCTTGTTTAGGGTGAGTCAAAGCTTGTTAAGGGCCGTGGAGTCAGCAGCACCATAGACCGGAAGGCCGTAATCCACAAGGGACATTACTGAGGACGTAATGGCAAGTCTGAGAGCATCAGGTGAGAGGTAGTCCTTGTGGCGGTAAAGGATGCCAAGTCGGGAATTAGTGGCGGATGCGAGGGCTGTAATGTGGGCATGAAAGGTGAAAGGTGAGTCGAAGGTGATCCCAAGGTATTTGTAAGAGTAAACTTGTTCAAGTGGTTGTGGGGTGCTGGGGAGGATTCAGAGGGGGTTGTTGCTAGCTTTGTTCTGGTGGTGGGCAAAGAGCATTGACTTGGTTTTTTTGAGATTCATGATAAGTCTGCGCTCCTTAAACCAGTCTTCTGCATCATTGAAGGAATGTTGAAGGGAGACCGGGAGGGAGGTAGGATTCCTGTGAGTGGCATAAATAACGGCATCATCGGTGTACAGGAGAATATTGCCGGAACAGGCACTGGGCAGGGTGTTTAGGTAGAGACTAAAAAGTAGTGGGCCCAAGATAGAGCCCTGGGGAACCCCTGAGCAGATGGGATGGGTTTCCAAGAGTACCCCATTGATTTTGACACGCTGGGAGTGAGCTGATAGGTAACTCGAACACCAGGCGAGGGGGCCAGCAGAGAAACCTGTATGTTAGAGGGCATTTAGTAGGAGGGGTTGGGAGACAGTGTCAGAGGCCTTAGAGAGGTCAATAAACACTGCTCCAGCTAGGGAGCTGGAGTCCAGGGAGGAGTGCAGGAAGTTGGAGAACTCCATTAATGCTGTACCTGTGCTGTGACCAGTGTGGAATCCATGCTGTTCAGGGCATAGAATGTTGTATTTTGCCAGATATTCAGTGAGTTGAGTGGCCACCACTTTTTCTAAGGCTTTGGGGGGGGTGGAGATTGAAATATTATTGCTAGGGGTGGACCTGTCACCCCTTTGTGAATAGGTGTGATTATAGCTGTTTTCCACACTGTGGGGAATTGCCCCAGACAGAGGGACCAGTTTAGTAGGCCAGTGAGTGGGACCAGGGCATCATCCAGGACCAGCCAGAGTATTTTGGGATCCAGGGAGTCATTGCTAGGACTGTTGCTGTTTAGTGCTTTAAGCACGAGAGGTCAGGCTTCCTGGACCAATACTTTGCATAGATAGAACCAGGGGCATTGAAGAACTGGGGGTGGTGGGTCGAGGGTAGGGTCAAAAAAGTTACTAGGGAGGACTGGACTAAGATCCGTAAAGAATGAGTTAAGGCAGTTGGCAATGTTAGTTGAGTCAGTGAAGGTGGAGCCGTCAATGGTAAGCTGGGATGGGGGGGTAGCATGATTTCTCATTTATCTCTTTTTCCAAACAACATGAAGTCTTGCTGTATTCTGACTATTGCAGTTAGCCCCAGCACTCAAACTGCTCTGAAGAGTAGAGGGTTAATTTCTATGCAGAGCATAGAACATTGAGCTGGAGCTTGGTTCAAACCTCTGTCTGCTGCACTTTGAAGTGCAACTGTCAGATTCTTTACTCCGCCTAACTGAACTGCTGCTCCGGAGATTTCTCCTTTGCTTACTGTTCGAAAGTCGGTTAAAGTCCTCAGTTTTACTGATTTTTTTTTGCAAGTTTCGGTTCAGATCTCTGTCTGTGGTACAGTAAGTACTAGGTAATGAACTAGACATAGCAGACTTGTGGAAATTGTACCAGTTGTTTAGTGATTTATATATTCGTTCTTTCTTCTTAAACTTAAGAGTGTGGTTATCGGTCCTTATCGGTTTTAAAAAAACTGCATTTTCTTGTGTTTTTTTTCCAATACCCGTGACACAGTTAGAAACCGATAAGGGTGTCTTGCCTGGTTGTTTGCCGTAAAAAGGGTACGTTTGTGGTTAGGATGGCTACGTTTGAGAAACCCAAAAGAAAAACCGGGCCCACTGGGTTTCAACACTGCAGTATGTGTGGGGAGGTCTTTGTTAAGGCTGATCCCCACACCACCTGTGTTTATTGTCTTGAGTTTGACCACCTTGATTCAGACTGCCAAATCTGTAAAAATTTCCCTAAGTCTACACTGGAAAAAAGATTAGGTAGACTCAGGGATAAGGAGGCCATGAAGTCCGCTGAACCGGATGGCCAGCCTGGTTCGGTTCTGACAGAACCTGAGGGAGTGCCCTCTGACCGGGGTGATACTTCTTCGGGCAAGAGAAGAGCCGATCCTGAGGGATCAGTTCCTACAACAAGAGAAAGAAAGGAAAAATTGGCCGGTTCAGATCCAGAGACCCATTTTCCGACCGCCGAAGAGATTGCCAATGCGATAAGGACTGTAGAATTGCTTCATCCGATTCCGTCTGATCCGGCGCCTTCTGGCAGGTGCTTGGTTCGGTTGGTTCCTCCTGTTCAAGATTATGCCCCTGAAGACTTCTATGAACCGGATTTGGAGGAGGATGAAGATTATGATGATGATGATGATAATAACGATGACGATGGTGTGGGAGGTCTGGTTGAGCCCATTGAACCGGACATCTCCCCAGACAGGCCTTCTGGTGTTTCCCCTCCTAGGCTTTCTGAGTCCCCTTCCCACTACATGTTTTACAGGAAAGTGGCAGAAACCCTCCAGCTCCCTGTGGAAGAAGCTGTAGAGGAACAAGAGGAACCTGATTCTGTGGAGATGATGGACATCCCAGAGTCCACGAGACTGTCTATTCCCCTTCATAAGTCTTTTGGGAAACAGACACAAAAGATTTTAAAAACTCCAAACTCTGTACCTCCTGTCGACAGAAGGTTGGACAAAAGGTACACCTTATCAGGTTCAGGTACAGAGTACTTGTATCAACAATGCAGCCATGTTGGGGTTGTGCAGGCCGCAGCCTGTGGTAAGGCTAATATACCCTTGGCTTCACACCCCCCAGATAAAGACTCTAGGAAGCTGGATGCCATGGCAAAGAAACAGTACATGGCATCCGCCTTGGGACTCAGGCAGGCTAATTATATGACCTATGCAGCCAGGTACCAGAAGTCCAGGTGGGACACTGTACTGGCACTGGCTAAGCAGGCCTTCCCCCAGCTAGCCTCGGAGCTGAAGGGGGTGGCTGCTGATGGGATTGAGACATCTAAAGTACAGTTCCATGCTGCTGTGGACTCCAATGATGCGTTATCTAGAGTCATGGCTACATCTGTGGCTCTTTGGAGAATGGCTTGGCTCAGTTGTACTAGTCTATCACAGGACACTCAGGCTAAGGCCATGGATTTCCCTGTAGTGGGTAATTCTCTGTTTGGGGAGCAGGCAGAGAATTACATGAAAAAGATGGATGAGTATAGGACCACCTATAGGAGTGCACAGGACAAGGAAAGGCGGCAACTCCTCAAAGGCAGCAGGCTAGGGGCAGGGGTAGGCCTTTTCATAGGCCTTTCTTCCAAGCACATGCCTGTTCTCCCTTTCCTCAGAGGGAGTTCTTCAGAGGGAGAGGCAGAAGGGGGATGAGCAGGGCTGCATCCATCCCTCAACCTAAGGCTCCTGCCAAGCAGACACCCTGATGTGTCAGCACGGGTCAACTCCCCCATTCCTGTAGGAGGCAGGCTGGCTTACTTCGTTCAGGACTGGATGTCTGTTACCTCAGACAAGTGGGTCCTGGAGGTGGTAAGCCAGGGGCTGGTTCTCAGCTTCAAGAAATTTCCAAAGCTGAGGGCCAGATCTTTTCCACCTACAAGCATCTCCGAAACCATTGCCCTAGAGGCAGAGGTTTTACCTCTACTGGCTCTAAAGGCTGTAGAGAGAGTTCCTACATTGCACAGGGGCAAAGGTCTGTACTCCAGGTACTTCCTTACCCCAAAAAAGACAGGGAGTGTCGACCCATCCTAGACTTAAGATACCTGAACAAACATCTTTTAAAATCAAAATTCAAAATGGTGACTCTGGGAATAATCCTTCCCTCTCTAAGGCCGGGGGACTGGCTAGCCTATCTGTACTTAAAAGATGCCTACTTTCACATTCCCATCAGGTGCTCCCACAGAAAGTACCTCAGGTTCAAATTGCCTTCAGGCCATTATCAGTTCAAAGCTATGCCCTTCGGCCTGACATCAGCTCCAAGGGTATTCACAAAATGCCTAACAGTAGTAGTGGCCTTTTTAAGAAGGAAAAATATTTCCATATTTCCATACCTGGACGATTGGCTCATTGTGGGTCAGTCCCCCAGACCAAGTCAAGTCAGACCTTCAAGTGACTCAGCAAGTGCTCACTTCCCTAGGATTCCTTCTCAATCTTCCCAAGTCAGTTCTCGAACCTATACAGTTCCTCACCTTCGTAGGGGCAGAGTTGGATACAGTCAAAGCAAGAGCTTTTCATCCCCTGGAAAGGGCAAGGGCTATTGTAGAGCTGGCCTCTTCACTCCACCTTCTGGTCTCTCAGCCAGCAAGGCACTTCCTTCATCTTCTGGGCCACATGGCAGCTTCTACAGCAGTGGTCCAAGGGGCCAGATTTCAGATGAGGGACATTCAGTTTCACCTGAGGGCCTTTTGGTCTCAGAAGAAAGATTCTCTAACCAAATTAGTTCCAGTGACCCAGACTCTGATCCAGGCTCTCCAATAGTGGCAGGATCAGGGCAACCTCAGGCAAGGAGTCCCATCCGTCACTCAGCCTCACTCTGTGGTCCTAACCATGGATGCTTCTCTTTTGGGGTGGGGAGCCCATCTGGGGGCTCTCATAGCCCAGAGACTGTGGTCCCCTCAGGAATCCCTTCTTCATAGCAATGTCTTGGAACTCAGGGTGGTCTTTCTGGCCCTGCAAGCTTTCTCTCATTCAGTGCAGAACAAGGTGGTTCAGGTCAGGACAGACAACACCACCACCACCATGTGGTACATCAACAAGCAGAGAGGCACTCAGTCCATGGCCTTGTGCACGGAAGCCATGAAATTGCGGACCCTAGCTTATTCTCTGCAGACCTCTATGATAGCAGTCCACCTTCCAGGGAAGGACAATATGCTAGCAGATGCATTGAGCAGGATTTCCCAGGGCCATCACGAATGATCCCTGGAGCCTCTGGTGTTGAAAGTGATTTTTTCAAGGTGGGGCACTCCAGAGATAGATCTTTTTGCAGCCCCAGACAATCACCAACTTCCTCTGTTTTGTTGAAGACCCCCAGTCTTGGGCTCAGTCCCTCTGGATGCTCTGATTTTGAACTGGGAAGGGAAATTTCTATATGCCTTCCCTCCCTTTCCTCTACTGTTCAAGGTTCTGGTCAAGGTAAGGTCACAGCCTTGCAAAGTGATCCTGATTGCTCCAGACTGGGCCAGGCAGCCTTGGTACCCCCTGTTGCTGTCCCTAGCAGTCCATCTTCCCCTGTCTCTTCCTAGGAATTACAACCTGTTAACCTCCTCTCAGGGGAGGATTTGGTACCCCCAATCTTCGGTCTTTCAATCTCAAGGCACGGCTCTTGAAGAGTGAGTATGCAGATTTGCATCTGTCTCAAGGGGTTCTGGATATTCTCAAAGCCTCTCAAAAGCCTGCCACCAGAAAAACTTACAACTCCAGTATTTGGTGTTCCAAGAAGCATATATTCCCAGACACTGCTGAATTGTCTACAGTTCTGGATTATATGGTTCATCTTAATGGCCTAGGCCTCAGACCAGCTACTCTCAAAGTACATTTGTCAGCTGTTTCGGCTTTTCTGTCAGCGGGAAAGCCTTCCTCACTGTCATCTCACCCTGTATTCTGTAAATAAATTTTCAAGGGATTGCTTCATACCAGTCCCCCCTTTAGGGATCCTACCCCTGCTTGGGATCTTAATGTTTGCATTGCTCAGCTTATGCAACCCCCTTTTGAGCCTTTGTCTTCAGCAGAACTTAAGTACTTGACTTGGAAAACTGTGTTCCTAGTAGCTATTACCTCTGCTAGGTGTATCAGTGAATTGCAAGCTCTGTCAGTGGAGCCTGATTTTATCTCATTCCATAGAGATAAGATGGTCCTTAGAACTAATAGGAGATTTTTACCTAAAGTGGTTTCAGATTTTCATCTGAACCAATCAATGTCTCTCCCTGTGTTCTTCACTGATCATTCTTCTTCAGAAGAAAGAAGTTTACACACTTTGGATGTTAAAAGAGCCCTTAGTTACTACATTGAGCGTACTAAGGCTCACAGGTTTGACTCCCTTCAGTTGTTTCTCACTTATGAGGAAATGGGTAAGGGCAAACCTGCCACTAAGAGAACTATTGCCAGGTGGATTGTCTCTTGTATTCAATTCTGCTATGAGAAGCTAGGCAAAATACCTCCCTCAGGCCTGAGGGCTCATTCAACTAGAGGTACAGCTGTTATTCCTTTGCTAGAGATATGTAAAGCAGCCACCTGGAAAACAGTCCATGCATTTGCCAAGCATTACTATCTGGACATCCAGGCTAGAAGTGATGCTCGGTTTGGTACAGCAGTACTACACAGCCTATTCCCAAGGTAGGTTTGATTCCCTCCTCCATGGAGGTACTGCTTGGTAGTCTGCAATAGTCAGAATACAGCAAGACTTCATGTTGTTTGAAGAAAAAATTACTCACCTTAGTAATTATGTTTCTTCTAATGGAGTCTTGCTGTATTCTGACCTCCCTCCCTACCTCCTCTCTCAGAACCTATTTTCGGGGGAACTGGGCTGGCAGGTGCAGTGTTGCACCCCAGCAGTGCATTTGGGTACTCCCTCCTTTTAGAGGGGGGGAGTGGATTATATTATTAATTTAACAGTCTTAAATTGTTCACTACCTGTTTTTTGGTTTTGGATTTCTTGACTTGAGTCTTTTGGGGATCCAAAATATTTGGTTGCCATTTGGCTAGTAAAAATTTTACAACTTCCATATAGTAGTTAGTTAGTATTAGCTCATGAGAATCTGACAGTTGCACTTCAAAGTGCAGCAGACAGAGGTTTGAACCGAGCTTGAGGTTAACGTTCTATGCTCTGCATAGAAATTAACCCTTTACTCTTTGGGGAAGTTTGAGTGCTGGGGCTAACTGCAATAGTCAGAATACAGCAAGACTCCATTAGAAGAAACATAATTACTAAAGTGAGTAATTTTTTCATATTGTCCCAGAAGGCCCTGGCACACCCCCACGAGGAGGTGAGGGTGGCTTGTAGTGGTCTGCCTTGGCTTTACAGATGGCCCACGTGCACCTGTTGTGTGCAGCATTGTAGGCCTGTCTGTCAGCCATCTGGCCTGTCTCGGTGGCTAGGTGCCAGAGGTTATCCCTATCCCTGAGCATTTGGAGTAAGGCAGGGATGACCCAAGGTGCGTTATGCTTTTTGGAGTAGATTTTGGTGAAGGGTGCAAAGAGATCACAGGCCTTGTTAAAGGCTTGTGAGAAGAGGTTGAGGGCAGCATCAGTGTTGGATGCATGGTGGATAGGGGACCAATCAATCTGAGTGAGGAACTGTTTGAGTTTTTTCAGTCCACCCGGGTGGAGACGCCTGCAGAGTGTGGTTTGGGCTACAGGTTTGGGGATGTGAGCAGACCAGAGGAATAGAGATAGGGGAGTGGTCACTTAAGGAGTCCAGGAGGACTTGAATGTCCTGAATCTTTTGGGGTGGTTGGTGACAATGACGTCTAGGAGGGTGCAGGTTCCTGTAGTCTGGTTACGTCTAGTGGTTTGGGAGATGAGTTGGGTCAGGTCTAAGGCAGTGAAGGTGTCTCTTATTGGTGAGGCAGTGGGACTGAGCCAGTTCAGGCTACAGATTATGCTATAGTGCCCTCTTTAAATTTTCCTTTTCCCTCTCAGGTCCTCATACAGGGAGGTTATTGCCATGACCTCCAAGCTGATATAAAACAGGCTGTGTTTATCATTGTTGGATTTAGTATGTAATAGCACTATGCCATAAAATACTTTAATGTATATACCTTATGTGTATGCAGGGGTCGATCTTAACATTGTTTTACTAGCCCAAACCCTAGTGCAAATTGACCAAGGCTAGTGCAGCTAACTCTCTACTTGCCCTTCTTGGCTAGTGCAGATTTTCATGGCTGTTAATGAAGTTAAAAAATCTCTACTTTAGCAGGCTCTAGTCCTAATGCTAATCTCTCTCAACGTTCCAGATGGCCTGGTGTGATTAGCAGCTCATTAAGAGCTGCAATTATCTGGCAGTTCAAGAGAGGGGTCCCACAAAAGACTCAATGAGAGTCATTATCACTCCACTGTTAAGACTTCAGCTAGTGTCCAGGGTGTGATCAAGGGTAGAGTGCTATTAAGTCACTAGGTTCCAGTTTTCTGAATGTGTCTCTAACAATTTGACCAATATTATTAAGACCAGTGCCCCTCATTTCTCTACATTTTGAGTGTTTGTATCCAACATTTCAGTGACAAAATGCAAAGTGGTATACAGGGTCGGCCCTGCAGGTGGTGGATTTTATCCCAGCCTCACCATAACTTCCTTCTCACCTCCAAATCTCTGAACTCTGTTCTTTCCCTGGACACCACTGCAGACCAGACTCTGAAATGACCATCCACAGATCCATAGCTGCCATTACTGGCAAGTGTAGGGGGTCTGCAGCTCTTCTAAATGGACCATGCCAACCATCATCATCCATACAGTCCCACCCATACTTATTTATTTTATTTAGTGATTCAGAAAAGACCTTTGAGTGCAAGCTCTTTTACAAAGGTTCCACATCATAGATCGCAAAACAAAGAACAATAGGAGAAAGCAAAGGTACATTACAATGAATGATACAGCTTGGATTCAGAACTTACAGAATAACTCAAAACATAGGTACAAGTTAAAATAACAAGAAAAACACATTATGAGGGTGGGGGGGGGGATAAGCAGCCACAGAGTGCCTTGTCAGTAGTTCAGAGGGACGGGGATAGCTGGCAGTGGGGTGAAGAAAGGAGGATGAGAGAGAGGTATGTAATGAGGTGGAGGTGAAGGGTGGGGAAGAAGGGCAATAAGGTATAGGGATAAATGGTTGGGTGAGGGAAGGCTGAATGGAGAAGACATGCTAAAGTAAATGGTGGGGTATGAGGAGGCATGGTCAGGCAGCCTGCATTAGTAGTGACTGTTAGGGAAACTCATGGGACTGTGAGTTGGAGGAGGGGAGGGTGGGGTGGCGGTGCCGAAGGAGCATGACACAGACCCAGCATGTGCTTTCAACCTAAAAATAGAGCTTTGGATAGTGTATGGTACAAAAAGAAACATTGATAAAAATACATAATTTGAAAGCTTGAAAAAGGCATTCCTGGGGTGCATAGATCATCCTATACAAAAATAGAGAAAGTATTGTGTTATGCCTGTGTACTGATTCCCCTGGGCTGATGAAATGACAATGTTAAAGAAAAATCTGTTGTTGCTGGGACAGAGCATATTGAAATCAATGCTTTTTACAGATAAGAATGTCATAGTTTTCTATTTCCCAAGCCCCTTAGGTTTGTCTAGCCCACACCCCAAAGAAACCTTCGATGTGCTCCTGGCTCACTTGAGACTGTACAAAAACATTAAGAAGTGCAGGACTCCAGTTGACTATAGGGTGGGGACTGAGAGTGTCTTTCTCTACCTGACTCTGTTCATTGCCCTCTGGGTGGTGACAGTGCGGTGAGGTGCATGATGATGTGAGCTATTGTGTGTGCAGAGCTGGGACTGCTTGATTGAACATTTGCTGTTGTGATGTCCTCTCTCTGTTTGGTGGGGGGGGGGGCAGAAAGAGGAATAGAGGAGGCCATGATACAAAACAGTAGAGGGAGGGCTCACTGTGTGTGATAGCACTGCAGTTTTTTTTTTCTGCTGGGGAGCTGGGAAGCAATGTAGGAGCAGGATAAATGTGCAATAATCAGAGTATTTCTTGGCTTTGCTTGCATTGTTTCCTGTATAAGTGATCAAAATTTACCATTATATTTAAGGGCTAGTGCAACCATCTGTGGGCTAGTGCAATTTTGAATCAACTTGCCCTACTGGCTAGTGCAAAAAAAGGTTAAGGTTGACCCCTATGTGTATGAAACCTGTAAATGTTGAAAAATACCATGGCACTAGGTGTTTTTGATAAAGGTTAAAAGTACTAGTTGACTGTATTATAAAAATTAAGTTAGTTGGGCTATTTAAAATGCATGTAAATTGAGACAATCTGAATGTCATTTTGATTCACATATATCCCATGATGCTTTGCATTATGGAAGTATGTGTGATGTTGTGTTTCTTTGAAAATTGGCTTATTGTCAATGCCGTTTGGGGTAACCCTTGTTTAAGTGCTTCTGCATGGAGGTTCTTTGTTTTTAGTTTTTTTTATTTGAGCCCCCACTACCCAAGCAAACAGTTCCTGCATAAGGGCGGAGGCTGAATCTCAACTGCTAAGTTAGATCAGAGAGTCAGTAGGTGCTGGCTAAGTGTAGAGTAAAGACTTACAAAGTCTGTTGCTACAACTGATGGTTATTTGCTGCATTTTGAATAAACATCACACAGAGACTGTGTGTTGAACTTGAAGTTTTGGGTCTGGTCCATCTGTTATCCCACAACCCCTCCACAAAGTTTTTTTTATTTTTTTTTTTTTGTTTAACCAGGTATAGCACACTAAGCTGAAAGCTTTTTTACAGGAGCGACCTGGGAGCACAAGGAGGTTAAGTGACTTGCTCAGGGTCACACAGTATGCAAGTGGAAGCTGTAGGATTCAAACCCAGGTCTGGTCTGCTGGATGTCACCAGATTTGCAGCTTAGAGCCTTAGACCACTGCACTATACTGCCTCCATTCACTCAAGTTCACGGAGCACATGGGGTCACTGGCAAAATCATCTGTTAGTTTGAGTCCTATATCAATGGCA
The DNA here is from genome assembly GCA_016271365.2 of Neoceratodus forsteri. Taxonomy (NCBI): domain Eukaryota; kingdom Metazoa; phylum Chordata; order Ceratodontiformes; family Ceratodontidae; genus Neoceratodus; species Neoceratodus forsteri. Next base: position 93,879,412 of record JADMNL010000035.1, on the reverse strand, counting down.
GGACACAGAGAGTGAAGTTGGTAGGGTTCTCTTCATCCCTAGTGTCATGGCCCTGTGGTGTACCACAGGGCTTGATCCTTTGATCTGTGTTGTTTGCAATGTTTATGCTGCCTCTGGTTAGCATCATTAGACAGCATGGACTTGGGTTCCACTGCTATGCAGATGACACCCAGCTCTATCTGTCTTTTGCACCCAGAATGCCAAGCACAGCTGATGTGCTTAATAGGTGTTTGGCTGAGATTCAGGACTAGATGACATCAAGCTTGCTGAGACTTAACCCAAACATGACTAAAGTACTAGTTGTTGAGTTGGGTCAAACACGGTGAGTGGTGGAAGCCGGCAGAGGACTAGGCTTTGGCTTGGCTTGGCTAAGCTGGTCTGGTGGCTGCCTCAAAGTCGAAGAATCTTGGTGTCATTCTGGATGAGGGGCTGACATTTGAGGCTCAGGTGTAGTGGTGCTTGGATGGTATCCTGACCAATCTGGATGCACCAGATACCTGCCGTCATGGCAGAATAGTGGATCTGGACAGATACCATCACTATTTTTATTCGTAGGGTTATTGCATTTATTTAATGTCTGTGTTTGTCCTGAAATGTCTTACTGCATTCAATGTGATGGCACCCTGAGCCTCCAGGGAAGGGTGCCAGATATTAATAAACTCTACCAAAACTATTACTGCTACTAGAATTATAATGTGGATGTAGTCAGATGGCGCTGCCACATTTCTCTGATAGTACCAGTACAAAATTTTTTATTGATCGACAAAGATGTCTTTACAATATATACGTGTTTTGTTTTTTTTTACAGCTTTTCAAATTCCAATACGGTCAAAACTGGAAAACAAAGTTATAATAATCAACTCTTATATACAATCTATACACACTTTAAGTCTATAAATTAATACTTTTTAAATATTTTGCCAGGCGCTCTAAAATTGAGTTATCATCAGATGTAAAGAGTTCTTGTTATTTTATCAGCAGACATTTTATAATTCGATAACAATGGACCCAACCAATATGTTCTTCTACTATCAGAACGAGAGCAATTAGTTGTTACAGGTATCAAATCATCTTCAACATTTAGGTCACAACTACAATAAGGACTCAGGATGCCACTGCGCTTCTGTTTGTAATATATGCTACTGACCACAGAGACCTCCAAACAGAATATTGTAATCAATCTACGATCTTCAGGATTAATCAATTTCATTAAATACAGCTCTAATTTGTGGTTCTGCTTGTTTGCCTTGAAACATTTGAAGTTTTTTAATTCATTTATTCTTTTATTATCATTCAGGAGTGCAGTGTCCCATACCCTTGCCCTTACTGCTTCACTTATATCAATAACATTTTTTTGAAAAATCTCATACAAGAGATGCCCTAATCCCAGTGGCAGAATGTAATCTCTAATTTCCTTAATACATGGAAAGAGAAAGCCTCTCCCATTACATTCTATAGCTTCTTCTAAGCATATTCTTAGAAGGCAATGATCTGGTAACATGAACAATTTTAGTATGTGTTTTATTCTGCTCTCTGATGCTAGGGTTGCTAAGGAATACTGGTTTAATTCCTTATGTACCTCCTCAGCTGGTACAGAATTAGGAACAGTTAATATATATCTGTACATTTTATTTAATCTTGTCTCCAATGGTTTGATATGATCCATTGTCCAAATTTCAGCCCCGTACAATATGCTCATCTTTATTTTAACATTGATTACCTTATGTAACCCCAAAAATACTGTCATTACCAACTTTAGCTCCAAATCTTTTTTTTTTTTTTTTTGCATTATGTGTTTATGCCCTCCTCCCGTGCTTCACTGCCCTCCACTCCTTCGGGCTCCACAAGTTCCCTTCATCCCCACTGACCTCAGCCAGCCCTCCTCTGGTCCTCAGATCGCAGCTGACCCCCAGGATATCCCGGTGTATCCCTATCACCGGGCAGGTCCCCCTCCTCCAAGGGGAAAGGGCACCGGGGAGAGGGGGAAGACCCCGGCACACACTTCCTTAGGGCCCGGAGATGCTGCTGAGGAACAGGAAGCCCTGGCCAGCTACTGGGGGCACTCCAGGAATGGGGAGCCGTCATCTTGGTGGGCAGCAAGCAGATTTTCCTGTTTTTCCTGCGGGCAGCAGTGTGATGATGCCAAGACTAACGCCAACGTCCGCTCCTCCTCTAACCCACACTGGGCCGTGCATCCTGCGTTACTCACAGCCTCCGCTAGAGTCAGCAGGTGCCGGACTCATCCCCTACCTTCCCCCCCGGAGAAGGAGAGCTGTCGTAGGACGCCAATCCTTCTCCTCCAGCCAGTCCTCCAGTGATCCGGGCTCATTACTGAACCCAGAACACTGGCGTCGCAAGCGGAAATCCAACTGCTGCGCCGATGGGCCAGCAGCTCCAAATCTTTTAAAGGCATTGAATAATGTATTCATTTCAGCTTTAAGCTGTTGTATATGTTTATTCCAAGTGGTATTCTTCGCATATCTTATTCCCAGGTAATCATAACATTTTACTGTTTGAATTTTGTCTTTATTAATATATAATGGTGGTACTCTTAATTTCCTGGTTCCAAAAATCACTAGATTAGTTTTGTTTTTATTAATTGCCAACTTGTTTAACTCACAGAGCTGGGTAAAATGATTTAATTTTCTCTGGATGCCTATGAAAGATGTTGACATCAACACTAGATCATTGGCATATGCTAAACAGGCTATCCTTGTATTATTCATTTCTGGTGAATGGAATTCTGGGTAATCTATATCTTCTATCACTGAGTTGATATAAAGATTGAAAAGAACTGGAGCCAGGATACACCCCTCTTTCACTCCCTGGTTTGATTTTATTTTAGATGAAACATCTCCCACTTGATTATACTGTACTTGTAACTTGGGAGGCAGTATAGCGCAGTGGTTTAAAGCTCTGAGCTGCAAACCTGGAGACCGGGGTTTGAATCTCACAGCCCCCACTTGCAATATTGTGTGACCCTGAACAAGTCATGTAATTTACTTGTGCTCCCAGATCTCACCTATAAATGAGCTTTCAGCTTAGTGTGTCTCTCTGGTAAAAAAAAAATAAAACCATATACTTTGATGTAAACAAATTATTATATCTAATAAACTAGGACCCATGCCATATTTTGACAATTTTCCCCATAAAAGGGGTCTCTACTATTTTTCTGATAGAGAACAGCACAGCACTGTACCAAGATGTTTACATTTTTTATGGTGGGCATGGCATGGTGCGAGAACATTTAAGAACTTCCAAATCCTGTATCTTGGTTCAGGAAAGAAAGAAAATTAAAAAAAAACATGGGTAACTTGATTTTTTGTTTTAGGAAAGCATTATAGCTGAAAAAAAATGCTATGGTGACTAAAAAATAGTAATTTCAGACATGCGCAGTGGAAGAAAATCACATGGCTGCTGCAAGTCATGTGCCACATGGCTGCTGCAAATCATATACCTTGCGCAGAGCTCAGTCTGCTGTACCACGTGATCTCCATTAGGAAGCACTGCGTCACACTTCCAATTGCTGAGGTGCTGAAGAGACACCGGAAACTTCAACCCTTCGATATCAGAGTAGAAACTGCAGGTTTTTGAAAGGTTCACCAAATTCCAATTCGATTTTGGCTTAACCCTATCCTATCATGGATTGAGAAGCCGGAGTTGAGTAGGACACAAGTGTCAGGGATGTTTGTTTTGCCCAATAAGGACCCACTGAGGGGCTGGCTTAGGGAGGAGAGACAAAATTTAAGGATGCTGATGGGAGAAGGGAAGGGAAGGGAGAGCCAACATCCTGTTGCAAACGGCATTATCTATGTTGCTCCTATCATGGATTGGGGGTCATGGTCTTATGCTCTGATATTATACTTGCTGCTCATAAAGTGTATATGGGGTCAGGTTTGGGAGGAGTGTGCATCCTAAAAGATGTTTTTGAGCAGAAGGAATAATTAGCAGACTGCCATACTGGGAATTTTTAATTTTCGGAAGAAGGGTCAGGAAAGCAGGTAGGGGTGGGGCTGAGAGATGGATGAAAGCATGGAGTGACCATTGGACTAGACCCGGCCACCTTGTGCGCTAGAAAGGATTTTTTCTACTTTTATATACCTTTTACTAAGCTAATTTCCAACCATGCATCCGCTGCCCTGAATAGTTCATGGAATTCACAATTTGTTCCTGAGTAACAACGTCCATTATTCATGAGATTCAGGAATTAATATTTGTTAATCGCAGAACCCTGCCTGATGGCCAGTTACATTATAGCAAATTTCTTGATTTGTTAGCAAATCTGATTTTCATGTTGATGCAAAAGAGGGAAGACATGCATCTAGCTTTAGAAACCAGTGAGGCTACAGATATCTGCTGATGTGTGAAACTATTGTAACTGGGTGAGGTCACAGCACCACTGGCGCCATTCAAGCACGTGTTTATTCCTAAGCAATCCCATTTATAATTTTATAGCTATCAATTGCTGAAGAATGTGCCGGCTTCTAATTAGACTTAATTTGTTGTTTGGCCCATAAAGGGAGCCCGCAGTCACCACCAAATACCAAAGATGACAAGAATCTCACTGCTTTTTATGAGGCCTTAGTGTTGATTAAGGACACAGATTACAGTAATCCAGTCTTAAAGTGGCCTCTTAAAAAGCGTTCACTGAAAGTATGTCAAAGCTCTTAGCTGTCTGCACTTTGGATGTACTGCTTTTGTGAAAATTTTTTAGAAGGCCTTGAGAGTATTATGCAATGTGACATTTTTCTTGTAGGAGTTTTTCTTATTACTGTAGTCGTCTGTGTGGGAGGCGAAGCTATTTATTACAGTATTTTGTATGCTGGTCCAGATACTGAGCATTCTGGTTTTACTACTTGCAGAGTGTGACAACCTTGGATGGGCATGGGTACATGTGTTCCTCTATTCTTTGCACAGTGATGTACTGCATGAAGTTTAAGTAAGGCCTATTTTCTACTGCATGCAATTTAAGTAAGGCCTAGAGTGTACTGCATGAAGTTTAAGTAAGGCCTAGAGTGTACTGCATGCAATTTAGGTAAGGCCTAGAGTGTACTGCATGCAGTTTAACTAAGGTCTAGAGTGTACTGCATGCAGTTTAACTAAGGTCTAGAGTGTACTGCATGCAATTTAAGTAAGGCCTAGAGTGTACTGCATGCAATTTAAGTAAGGCCTAGAGTATACTGCATGCAGTATAACTAAGGTCTAGAGTGTACTGCATGCAGTTTAAGTAAGGTCTAGAGTGTACTGCATGCAGTTTAAGTAAGGCCTAGACTATACTGCATGCAGTTTAAGTAAGGCCTAGAATGTACTGCATGCAGTTTAAGTAAGACCTAGAGTGTACTGCATGCAGTTTAAGTAAGGCCTAGACTGTACTGCATGCAGTTTAAGTAAGGTCTAGAGAGTACTGCATGCAGTTTAAGTAAGGTCTAGACTGTACTAGATGCAGTTTAAGTAAGGTCTAGTGTGTACTGCATCTAATTTAAGTAAGGTCTAGAGTGTACTGCATGCAATTTAAGTAAGGCCTAGATTGTACTGCATGCAGTTTAAGTAAGGTCTAGAGTGTACTGCATACAGTTTAAGTAAGGCCTAGACTGTACTGCATGCAGTTTAAGTAAGGTCTACACTGTACTGCATGCAGTTTAAGTAAGGCCTAGAATGTACTGCATGCAGTTTAAGTAAGACCTAGAGTGTACTGCATGCAGTTTAAGTAAGGCCTAGAGTGTACTGCATGCAGTTTAAGTAAGGTCTAGATTGTACTGCATGCAGTTTAAGTAAGGCATAGAGGATATCTGGGAACAGAATATCTGAAACTTATAGAAACATAGAACATGATGGCAGATAAAGGCCGAGTGGCCCACCCAGTCTGCCTTCCCTACCTAACCGCCCTACCTAGGCCCTAGTGGCCAACCCTCCCCTTACCCGTGCTCTTTACCTTCTTACTATGGGCATGTGCTTGTCCCACCCTACTTTGAATCCCGCCCCCCCACACACACTGTTCTGCCCATCACCACCTCAGCAGGCAGCCATTCTACTTGTCCACCACTCAGGCTGATAACACAAAGGTTCAAGGTCCTGATGCTCTCTGTCCGGTAAAATTACAAAGTGTTTCCCTACAAGACAAACTGTAAGGATAGCAACATCTGGCAAGTTACCTAGGCATAATACAATTTAATCTAATCTATGTTATTTGACATTTCACCTCATTTTATTTCGAGTCCTTTCACTATTTTTCTTTTTGCACTTTTACTTTTTCTCTGTGTGACTCTTTTTTCCACTATTATTTTTCCTCTTTGAGGTCCATAAATGTTGTAACTAAGGCAAGATAATTGTTCTTTGCTGGTAAAAAATCATTCAAACCCTGATTTTCAGATAATTTTTATTACCATGAATATTGAAAGATTTCCACGTTTTCACACATTGATAAAATGGCATGTAAATTGTTGAAAAATAATCCATTTATACATGAAATTGCTACTTTTGCAGGAAAAGTCACTGGTTTTCACTTAAAAACAGCTTCCAGTATTTTCATGTAATAATGGTTGGTTTTTGATCAAGTTATCATCCCCCAAATGTTTCAAGCAGGGCTGTGGTCCCAAATACTTTTTTTATTTTCTATTTTTGCACTATGTTTCTGGTGGGGAAGTTCTCTAACTCAGTCCCTCTGCATCCATCATCGGCATCCCCCAGCAGCCACCCATAACCTGGCCTGCAGCTTACCCCCCAGGGCAGGGTCCCAAAGGGGAGACTGAGACCACTTTGAGATCAGTCCCAGGGCAGGTTGCAGCATCATTTGGTGTGGTGTCGGAGGGCTTCACTGTGCACAGAAGCACAGGGTTTTCCAGCTTTGGTTCCCCAGGATGTGAAGGTGCAATGATGTCAGTGCATGGGCATTTGTGCTTCTACTCATGTCCTGCAGATGTCTGCCACTGCCTTCCGCTGCTGTGTGGTCCTGCTTTGGTGTACATCCAGTCTCCACCAGGTGTCACCCAAGCACCGGACACCACCATCCCTCCACCCAGAGGTGGAGAGCTGTCCTTGGGATGCTCATCCATTCTCCCCCAGCCAACCCTCTTGCACTCCAGGCTCATACACTAACCTAGGTTGCCAGCGTCACAGGCGGTACCACCAAAGCTGTGCCAGCGAGCCAGCTTCTGGTCCTCAATATCGTTACAGATATACCTAGAGCTGGGCAAAACTGACTTGCATTTTGCCAATTTGCCAAAAATAATTCTGAAAAAATTTGCAAAAGAGCATGAAAATCACAGTTTTTGAGATAATATATTGCGCGAAAATCCACATGAAATTGCTATTTTTGCATGAAAAATCACTGGTTTTCACATCAAAACAGCTTCTAGTATTGTCATGTAAAACAGTGATTTCTATGCAATACATTGTCTGCCAAAAAACTATGATTTTCATGCTATTTTGAAAATTTTTGCAAAACAATTTTTGACAAAATGAAAGTCAATTTTCCCCAGCTCTAGCTATATCTGCATCAATATTGGGATTCAGGGCTCTTGAAACATCTGGGAGATGGGTGCATTTCAAAAGGATATAGACTCAAAAAGTTTGCAGACAACCCAAGGCACACATGGTTTTGGGAAACACTATGTCCATATCATTTGCTGATATTTTACTCACAATTATTTGGCTATCTGCACCACCATTTGCCTGTTCTCACTATCATGTTGCCATCTTCACCAGCATTTGGCAATCTGCTCCATTGTTCCCACAAAACAAGAACTGCTGTGCCATTTTCATCCACCTTGTTGAATACATTTTTTGTTGACCTCCCAAGTCACAGCTGGAAATGAGCCCTGGGCTCTGTGTGCTTACCTGGTACAGCATGTTTAAAACAAAAATATTATTTCCAAAGTAAAGTTTTGACTATATTTGTCAACTTGGGCTGTGCAGAATCTTCTAATCCCAGTGGAACAAAAATGTCATGAAATTTCAGAAAATTCCACCTAATTCAATTGATTCTGTAGGTAGTACAAATTTTGAAAGCAGGATGTTTTTTTACAGATTAGTAATTAATGGTTTACATAAACCGCAAGTTCTTTTTCTGCAATCCACGGAAGATTATTCTGCAGTTTATGTGACCCGTGAAACTTTATTCTGTAGTTTACTTTTCAGAACTCTGCAGAATTTTGAAAGAAATTTTGAAAAGTATTTCTGAAGCAGAATTACCATTCAAGACAGATTCTGCATTCCACATACTGTAGTTCTGCTATAAACCCTTTGCTCAAAAATCTGCCAAAAGGTTGCAGCAGGCATTCAAGAGCTTGCAGACATTTGTTAATTTTTACACAGGGTTTGTAAAGTTTAAGTTAGATTCAGCTAATCTTGGAAAAAGTCTTGAAAACAGTACTTTACTTTAAAACAGTGATGCAAAAGGTTTGTAAAGGATGGCACGCTAAAACAATGTGGTGCAACTACCGTGGCTCTTACTGGTGAAACATTTATGGTTTATTAGACTTTCACATTGAGGGCACCATTCTGCCCCCTTGCCCTCGCCATGTCTGAGTCAAGCATTCCCTAGTTTTCATTGGCAAATCCCCATCCATGTCAGGCATTCCCTGGGGTCCAGTGGCAACCCCATGTCCTCATCCAATCCGTTGTCAAGCATTCTGTGGTCACCTCACCTTCAACCTATATAAGCTTAGCCTTCCAACCAGCTAAGTGTATCATGTCACTGCCCTGGCTCTGTTCCAGTGAAGCACCCCTGGTGTCCAGTAGTCCACTCAGGTCTAATATTAACTGGTGTCCAGTGGTCCCCTCAGGTCTAATATTAACTGGTGTCCAGTGGTCCACTCAGGTCTAATACTAACTGGTGTCCAGTAGTCCCCTCAGGTCTAATATTAACTGGTGTCCAGTAGTCCCCTCAGGTCTAATATTAACTGGTGTCCAGTAGTCCACTCAGGTCTAATATTAACTGGTGTCCAGCAGTCCACTCAGGTCTAATATTAACTGGTGTCCAGTAATCCCCATTGCCCTTCTCCAGTCAAGCATTCCCTGGTATTCAGTGATCCTGCCACCACTGATGTCAAGCATTCCCTGGAGTTCTGTGTCCCTCAGTTAAGTTTTCCCCGGTGTAAAGTGGCCCCCTTGCCCCACCACAGACAAGCATTCTTTGATGTCCAGTGATCTCCCATCCCACACCAATAAAGCTTTGATGATGTCCAATAGCCCCCTGCCCCACCTCAGTCAAACATTCCCTGGTGTCCAGTTGTCCCCTATGCCACCCAACTCAAGTACTTCCTAGTGTCCATTGCCTCCCCATCAAGAATTCCCTGGTGACCAGTGGCCCTCCCTGCCAAGCATTCCCTGGTGTCATGTGTCACCTCACTCCCAAGTGAGCATTCCCTGTAGCCAGGGTGCCACTCTGTGCTTCCCCAGTTATGCATTCCTTAGTATCCAGTAGTCTCCCTTAAGTATTCCCTGGTGTTCTGTGTTACCCTGCTCACCTGTGTGCAATCACTGGAGTCAAGTGGTCACTCAGCCCTGCATCACTCAAGCATTCCTTATGTGTTCAGTGGTCTGCTCAGTCAAGCATTCCATGATTCTCAGTGGCCCCCACCCCATGGACAGCAAGAAGCAGCTGCACAGCCAGGAGAGTCACCAGAGGTAAATGGGTTACTTCAGTCAGAAAGGATAATTTGAATGACAATATGTTCACCCACACATAGCATAAAGGGTGAAAAGCACAGAAAACACATGCCAAAGTGTAAAAATGCAAACTGCTGAAGGAGCACTTGCCATGGGCCAGGTGCTCCAATGCTTCTTTCATGTAGAAGCATCCTGTGGGCCCCCCCCCCCCACTGAGCAGCACCCCTACCATCCTCCCATGAGACAGTTCCGGGAAAAACTTCTGATTACTATGAATGTGCACTCCCATTCATCCAGACAGTGGCCAGTCAAGGTGGTGAGGAGAGGTTCTGTACCAGTCACTGTTCCTCTGTCACTGCTGGACCATCTTCTTTTCTTGGCTGTAAGGGAGGGAAGGTGGGCTGGGTGATGAGCAAGTGGGTGGATAGGGGGCATCTTTGATTTTTTTTTTTTGCTGGGGCTGGGGGCAGACAAGGTTAGAGTTACCTGGGAATGGGTGGGAGGAAGGATTCTTTCACAATGATTTGGCTTGTGCTGCTGGACATAGGGTGAGATGTGCTGCTCAGTTAGTGGGGGGAGAAGAGGACTCATTTATTCAAATCAGGTAGGGTTAGGTTGGGCAGGAGCATAGCACAGGGTGATATAGAAGAGTGAGGGGAAAGAAAACATTTTTAATAAGTACTCCATTAAGTGGCACATCACTGGCAAAGTGCCACTTCATGGAGCCTTCATCAGGGAACATGCTACGCGAAGTAGAACTTCACCAGCAGCAAGCCACATTGAGTAGTCTTGACCTGGCAAAACTGGAACTTCATTATGTGGAGCTCTCGAAGGGATGTAGGAAGTAGCAGCCCTTCGCATAATGTTCCATGTACCAAAGTTTTAAAAAATCACACATGCCTACTCTGCATCTTAAGCCCTATCATTTTCTACTCCATGAGTGCATATTTTCATGTAAAAAATGGCAGTCTAGGAGCTGCAGGGTCCTCAGTTTTGAAAATGGGTGCAGAGTTTGGGGGTGCTGGCTTAGAATCCCGTTCTGCCCCTATCCAAAGGTACCCAATCAATTTGCCCAGCATGATCAATGATGCAGCCCCCTCCCTGCCCCCTCCTCTCAGTCCTGCACTCTGCCCACTATAGTTAGATAACTACATTACTGAATCGGAGCAGGTGTTCTACAGGAGGAGGGTGACCGAGGTAGTCTTGTTTTCTTTTTTATAATTGTATTTTATTGATTTTTTTATTAATTTACAGTTAAACAAAAACAATTGTTTTTATGACACTGTGACAGTTCATTATAAGCATAATAACAGAAACAAATAAATGAAAAGCAACTGATATATAGGAATTGAGTTGTTTTAAAAAGGGGTAGAGATCCAATAAGCTCATGAATAAATCATTAATATTTAAATATATTATTATAAGTTGTGTAGTACAGTACCATAAAGATAACACATTTTTGCTTTAGTTCAGAATTATATTTTGAACCTTCTATGTCCACCAGTGATTCAATTCTGGAATAAGTATCCATAATTATATAATACAGAATATTTATAAATGTTTCTAGATATTCTATATATTATTGTCCTTAGTACTTTTGAAATCAGTACTTCTTATATCTTTTAATATTATTTTCAGCTGAGTAGGAGAAAATAAAATGTTTACTTTCCCATTTCATTTCCATGACCATATGAATTAATTCCCTAATTCATTTAATCTTTTAAATAGGTTTTCTTTTAAGACTGTAATCAGTCTTTTGTCAGTCCCTCTGTGTTTCCTGATTTCTATTTATAATACATCTCCAAATCTCACTTTTGTAAGCTCTTCCATATCTTTGACTTGTTTCATCAGAGACTGATAAAATCAGAATCCTTCTATGTTTTGCCGTGTACATTGGTTTTTCTTAGATTGAATTTTTAGAAAATTTGCAAGCTGCTCTGGTTTAAAGAATAGGTATCTGGAGTCTTCATAATTAACACAGCACATCTCTAGGTATGGAAAAGTACAGGTGGCTCCAAGTTCAATGATGTCATCCCCATGTGCCACTGTTTTTTTTCCCTACATTCCTGTGTAAGAGGAAAAATATATGGGAATAAGTAGATTTGATAGTTTCTCCATAGCAAAGCACCTTTAGGTCTAGCTGCTCAGATCACCATATCCCTATCAGTTTTGAATGAGAAAGTGAGCATGACTGTGTTTTTTATTTCATCCAGCTCAGAGGTAGAGATTGATGTTGCAGCTTGTGTGGCTTCATTAAAGGAGTAGTACATCTTCATATCTTGTAAATGCTATCCATTTCCTTGTCAACAGATGACTCTTTCAGTGTAGTTGTTGAGGATCTATGTGTTTGCTTTAGTTTGTTTTCAGTGTTCACACTATAGCCCCTATAACTAGCCCTGGGGTCCGTATTTTCTGGTTGTTGAAATGTCATTGTGCCTGACAGCTGTATTAGCATATGAGAACATGATGTGTCAGCATCCTTTAGACTCCACAGTATGCCTGACTGCTTACTTAGAATTTAACAAAACAAGCTGCAGCAAGGTGTGAAATACCACATTTTCCTTTAGTTAGCTTTACAAACTGTCTTAGAAGTAATGTGAGGTCTTATCCTTTAAACTGCATTCAATCTGTGTTTTTCCACAGAGTTTTTGCAAGTTATGTGTACTTTCAGCCTAGAGATAGGTGCTGTAGCATCATGTTCTCATATGCTAATTCAGCTGTCCAGGACAATGAGATTTCAACAACCAGAAAATGGAGATCCCCCAGGCTAGTTACAGGGGCTGATGTGAACAGTGAAAACAAACTAAAGCAAACTCATATATCCCCAACAGCTACACAAAAAGAGTTATCTGTTGACAAGGAAAGAGATAACATTTACAAGATATGAAGGTGTACTACTCCTTCAACACAACTGATCCTTTGCTTTGTCTTCGTATGTAGTACTGTATGCCCTTGATATAAGCATGCACATTTTTTCTGGTAGATTTAATGTTTCTTTTAACACATTAGCAATGACTTCTCTAACATTTGATATTGTTTGTCCATCTTTAATGGGGGATCTATGAGTCTCAGTTTTTTTTTTTTTATCACTACTTACTTTATCCCCTCCTGCGGCTCAGTCTGCTATTGTCCGGCCACTGTCCCCTGTGCTCCAGGCATCCCAGAAGCTCACTTGTACAGGACTAGCATGCACAGTTCCCATGTTGGGAGTCCCCCTAAGCCCAGCCGCCCTGCCCAGATCTAATACCCAGACACGATTCTGCATGGGCCTAGAGGAGCGCAGAGGCACAGCCATCAAGTTGCCATGACTGACCGCCATTTTTCCACTGTAATTTTCTCCCCAGGACTGTGGATGTGCAATGACATTGAATGCAGTACATGCCAATGGCTGCCGCAGCCCTCCCTCTAGTTCCACTGGGACTTATGGAGCCCCTTATTTCCATCGGGGGTCGCTGCAGTGTGGCACAAGCCCCAAACTTGCCCCAGGGAGCATAGAACAGCCCACAGGTGCTCAATCTGCTCCATCTCCATCCAACCCCCGTGTCCCATTCTCATTCCCGAACCCAGATCACCAGCGTGGAGTGAGGTGTGGCATCCAGTGCCTCAACCCTCGGCGCCACCGGGCAGGCTAAGTCTCAGTTTTTTTAAACCTTGATGTATTCTCTAAAGCCTCACTCTATTAATTATTCAATTTTCATTTATTGTGCTTCTTTCAAAGTAACAATCTGTTGTTCCATTACTTTAGCCATTTTGAAAGAATGTTCTGCTGAAACTGCTGAAGTTATTTTAAGTTCTTACTCAAAAAGAGACATTCTTTCAATGAAAGAATCCATTTTTGTTTCTAGTTGGTGAAACATCTGAGATAAGCCATCCATAACCCCATTTACCTCCTTAAAGTGCCTAATATTCATTTCTTCTTGTACTTGTGATGAATAGGCAGGTGTTTCTGAATGAGTGGGAGTATCTATTGCAGAGTTTGAAGCAGCTGCAAACTTTTTTTAAAAGTTTTAACTGCTGCTGGGTAAATGGAGAGCCAGGTACATTTGAAGACTGGACTGAACTCTATGCTTTTGGTACGGCCCCCAACTTAGACAAGTCAAGAACAGGCATAGTTGGAATGATAGCTGGAGTTTTGTTTAACCTTTTTTTGTGTTCTGAAGTACTCCTAGCGCCTTTTCCCTTACTTTCAGTCTCTTCAACTGTGAGCTTCACTGATGGACTCTCTGGTCCAAAAACTGGGAATGGTTTTGTTGTCATCTCAACCACAGAGAGCAGAGCCATTGCTGCAGATCCTGTCATATGACTGGACACTTGCTCGGTGCTTCTCAATTGCATGGTGTGTCCTGGAACAGTTTTAACAGCAATAAGAAACTTGTCAAGTGGCCATTCCTCTGAGGAGGTTCCTGATTCTGAAGAGGATGAGGTTGAGGTGTTCTCCTTTCTTTTCTGGGATTTCTGTTGCTTATTAGTTTTCCTTATTCTGATTTTTTGAAAAAGAATAGTTTGAGTGTGAAGAGCAGCAACATGTGTGACTCTATATAGCCAACATATTAAATCTCCCTGGTAGTCTTGTTTTCAGCTGTCCTGCTCTTATGATCACTGATTAACCATGGTTATACATGGTTAGACCATAGTCATACATGGTCAGCAACTATGGTCATTCTTGGTTTGTGCATGATTTTAACCATGGTTATCCATGAGCTATCTCTGCTGCTGAATGGCCCAGTGACAGACCATGCATGACTATGAAAAGTACAGTATAGAAAGGTGAACAAAATGGGGGATTTGATACCTTTTATTGGACCAACAAGAGATTCAAAGAATGTTTTAAGCTTGCAGACTTACACAGAGTTCTTCATCAGAACAATTTGTTTTCTGATGAAAAACTCTGTGTAAGTTAGAACACTTAAAGCATTCTGTGAATCTCTTTTTGGACCAATTAAATGTATCAAAGCACCCATTTTGTTTATCTTTTTGTACAAGGACCAATAGGACAACAGACTATTCTTTACATGGGGTATGTAAGTTTCAGAATTATTCAGGATGGACGTGGACATTGAGTATTATCCATTACTGTTTATTTTAGGAGTTCCCTGCATTAAACACATCTCTACGCTGTTCAGGTAATTACAGTTTTTCTAACAGCCTTAACATCATGTAATGTATTATCCATACCTGCTTTTGAAATACAGGAGCTTTCTTTTTGCTTACCCATTACTGTTGCTGCTCCTCTTCCAAATGGAGTCTCTCCTCATTCATAACTAATACAGTAGAATGTCCTAATTTCTAGTTACACCTCCATAAAATGAAACTGTTTTAAGATGTGATAAGCTAACATGTTCAATTTTTTTGTGCTCTAGGAATTAATTTCCTTGTGTAAACCTTTTTTTTGTGAGACATTGCAAAACAATGACATTTTTGCAATAATTTATATTAGTAAAAGTTCAAATTCTACACTCTGATATGCGAACAAATTATGCAAATGTGGTTGATAACCCATCCCCATATGACCACTTGCATACTATGGTCAACAACAAATGAATCATGGTCGACCATAATTGACTATAGTGTGTCCTGAACATTCCAAAAACATACCAAGAAAGGCCATCATGCATGCAGAGCATGCTTGAAGAATTTCATAGCATCTTTGACCAACAACAGTAGCCAAAAGGAACTAAAACAATTTATTAATTAATGTGGTACAGTGATAAACTATAGATTTTAAAAATACAGCTATACATTTTACAGTATATACAGTATCTTAGGATTTTTTTTGCCTTGGGAAAAAATAAAGATATGTTAATTGGCTATTACAGTAAAGTCCTAAATTAAAAGATGATATAAACTTAAAAAGGGGCTAAATAGAAAAAAAAATCAGAGAGTCATAGCTGCCAATTTGATATTCACACTTAAGGTTGCTGTCTTTAGCACCTCTTCAAATTACTGAGATCACTGCAAAGGGCTTAAGTAGCTCCATCATAAAAGTATATTAAACTGGCACCTAGAAATATTTTATACTGTTTTAGAATCTGTAATATTAGTAGTGTGACTGACAGAATGACCATTATGATAAGTACAACATTTATATTTTAACCTAGATACCATCCATGGTATAATCTTAAACAAAACGCAAAAATACATTTAATTAAAATTATAAATAAAAAAAGAAACCATTAAAACATACAAAAATCCAAATTATCCAGCAGAAGGAGCCCTAACGGCCTATTTAGTCTGTTTGACTGTGGTGTCCCTCATACAGAGATTACTTTAGACCCTTTCCCTTCCCGCCAACTATGACCTTGCCCTTTGACCTATTCCATCATCTCTTGACCCCCCCCCACTGTCTTAGTAGGGGGAGGGTCAGAGGAAACATTAGAAAATTCTGCTTCACAGAGATGGTGGTGGATAACTGGAACAAGCTCCCAGAGGAGGTGGTGGAGACAAAAACTGTGGGGGGATTCAAGGGAATGTGGGATAGACACAAGGGACTTTTGGATCGGGGGGGGATGATAGGAAACAGCAAAGTCCTAGTAGCAAGCTAGGCACACTGGGCAGACTGGGTGGGCCTGGCAGTAGTTTTCTGCTGACACATTATATGTTTCTATGTATGTTTTGTGTGAAGACTATCAAGCATGGACACTAAAACTATGATGAGATCATGGGCATTCAAGACTACTGCCTGAAATAATTTTCTTTTTTTTTTATCAGCATCTTTTTTCTTTCACTGTCTTTCATTACCCAAAAATGGATTAAGTTTCCCCATTAGTGCCTGTTTACTATGTGGTGTTTTCCAGGTTTTTGTGCATGTCATCAGCCATAGCAATCCTGTCTGCGGATGATGGACAAAGTATGGATGGAGTAATGGACAAAGATCAGTAGCAGAACAGGGATGACCATAAGTGTCCATAGACAACCATGTTTGTCTATCAAAGCATGAATAACTGGAGGGTGGGGTACTTTTGGTACCCAAAATCATGGATCATGGGTCAGGAGTTGGGCCCACTACTAGATGATGGTATTGTGAGGACAGAGGGTTTGGCTGTCAAATATAGAAACACAGACAATGATGGCATAAGAAGGTCATTGGTCCATCCAGTCTGCTCATAATGCCCTATTGCACCACAAGACCTTCTGTCTGTTTCATTTGTATCCACATTACCCGCTCAATGTTCACTGCCTTACTGCTACCCCCCATGAGTAACTACTGATCCCTTAACTCTGTTCTAGCCATGCTTGAAGCCATTCATGGTTTTGGTGCTCAGCACCACAACTAACAGACTGTTCTACTGCTCAACCACTCTCTCTTTAAAATTAAAACTTCCTCGTGTCCTTCCTGAATCTCCCTCACCAGCTTCCACTCATGTCTATGTGTTCTAGGATGAGTATTAAAACACATCATTAGCTCCTGGAACAGTATCATACAAATGTGTGTATGTGAGTGTGGGGAAAGAGGATTAAAGGGGTACATGACTGGAATTGGGAAGGCAGTGGCCAAGTGACAAACCCTCACCATCTGGGGATATAAGAATAGCAGTTGGAGCTGTAGATAACACCAAAGCATTCTTCCAGTGTATAAATGGGGCTGGGGTGCAGTTTTTGCTTGATACCAAAATAGCAGCTGAGAGGTCAATGTCATCGGATATGATTTTGATGCACTCAGTGCATTTTTTTACTAGACTCAACATGGCAGCTGAGATGTTCTCTGATGTCTAAAGTAGTAGTAGTGGTGATGTCTCAACTATTGATAGTAGAAGCAACAAAGTAGTGTTGAGAGGTAGGGAATCGGGTGGCAAGGAGGGTGTGGAAGACTGTGCCCCCCCCTGAAACTAACTGATCCACTGTGATGAGGTGTGCAGGGGATACAGGGGGCACAGATCCTTGATCAGTTCAGGAGACTCCATGACATCATCACCCAAAATGTCATCTGCCATTGTGTCTCTGGCAGAAATTGGACCTCTTCCCACAAATGGAAAGAGGAAGGTGAAACAAGGGATTGGCTCCCCAGAAAACAAGGGATTGCAAAGACAGGCATGACCCAGGGGTAATTACTGAGATGCTGAATGAATACTTCACCTGGTCTGTGGCATCAATTGTAGCCATGATGTAACCTACGGACATCAGACCAGCACTGGTTAGAGATTATCTGGAAACATTAAGCTAGGGAAATCCCAAGGTACAGATGAGATACACCCCAGGATCATAGTGGAGCTAAAGGAACAATTGGCGGTGCCTCTTCTGATAATATTTCATGAGTCTGCCTGCACATGTGCAGTGCCAGAGTAATGGAAAGTGGCCACAACTTTGCTGTTTCCGCTACTAATAGTTGATAAAAATCAGTGCAGGGGGACATTGCTTTTCATTATTTTCATCAATGACCAAGAAGCTGGCACCTACAGCAGGCTCCTTTGGTTTGCCATTAAGCTGGCCAGAGTGTTGGACTCCCTTGAGAATGGGATCAAATAAATCTTCAGTAGGACCAGAACAAGCTTTGCTATTAGTTGGCTCCTTGGAGGCTTAGATTCAGTGTGGCTAAATGCATAGTGCTGCCCTTGGGAAGCAGAAACGTATAGGACGTGCACACTTCATGGGGCTTCTCTTGCTACACTGGAAGAGGAACATGACCTGGGGGTCATAATAAACATGGGCTAAAGCAGGAGAAGCAGTACACAGATGCTGTCAAGAAGGTTGGAATAATTCTGGGGTGCATCAAACTGGGGGATGATGAACAGGGCTTCCCATTTTACAAGCCCCACCTGAAAGATCGTGTGCAGTTCTGGCCTCCACTATACAAAGAGGGCATTGACGGAGTAGGGAAAGTGCAATGCTGGGCAACAAAAAGGATCAGGGATCTAGAGGATAAAAGGTCTGAAGAGAGTGTGGAGGCCCTTAATGTGTTCACCCTGGATAAAAGGAAGCTGAGAGGAGACACAACCTCAATGTTCTGCATATAATGAAGGTTATCAATAAGGTTGAACAGATGGAAATGTTTGATCTGGTGTGCTCCAGCAGAATGATGGGACACACCCTTAAGTTCAAGGGTGGAAAATTCAGAGGCAGCATTCAGAGAAACTTGTCCCAGAGGGTGGTGAACCTGTGGAACAGCCTACCAGTGGAGAGAGTGGGCATGAGGTAATACAGGTCTTCAAGTTTTACCTAGATGAATGTCTGCTTGCCAAGGGAATGACAGGGTACCCTGGTAGTCAGACTGGTGGAAAATCCATAAAAACTAGTACATATTTGAACAGCACACTTGTGTGTCCCTGCTAATGAGTGGAGGAGAAGGGCTGGAATTGATTAACCCACAGTAGAGACCCTTGTGACATTAAATTACTATGTTCCTCTGATATATTTTTTGCTTGTTTTTTTTGCAAAGTAAAGTCCACTAATATTTTCCCCCGAATACCCTGGAATAGAGAAAACTATTGTACTCGGATTCGAGTACAATACCCTGTTATTCATGGTATTCAGGAATTCATATTTGTTACTTGTGCACACCCAATGGAAATGATTGCTTCTGACATTACAAAAACAGGTCTGTGATTTCAGGCCTGGAATAAGCAGCTTGAATATATAACAACCAAGGGAAAGAGAGTCTGCTCTCATGCAAATACTGTATGATTAGTGACAAATAATGGAATGTCATGAAATTCACAATTGTAGTGATGTTTAAAAATGAGATTAGCAGCCAGCCCACCAGCACAGCAGTAGTGCTACAGCCTGCGATGCAGGCGACCCAGGTTCGGGAGTGAACTCAGGACTGTTGGAGGGCTGGCGGGGGGAGAAGGCTGAGCATCTGATGAACTGCTTACCTTCTCTGGGGAGAAAGAAGATCCAGTCCCCAGCAACATACTGACCCCTAGCAATGGCTAGTGGTAGGTGATCCTGGGACCAGCACTGCAGCGGGATTGGTGTAGGCAGCAGATGTCTGGACATCAGGTGCAGGCGCAGAGCTTGCCATGTGCTGAGATTATTGCATGCATGCCCGAGCCAAGGAGGAACCACAACTAAGCAGAAAACCCCTTGGACAATGAGCAAGGTATGATGTTCAGGATCCTTGCGAGGACCCACAATACAGATGTGTGGTACACCCCTAGCCGACACCCAAGAAGTAAAAACAGAGTCATTAACAAAAAATTGAGATTAGCTGATGGAATTGTTAATGTTTAGAAGGACACTGGAAAGTATCTCTAAATCTGTAGATGACACAATGCTAATGATGTAGGTAGATTCCAGATAAGTGGAAGTCACCTTGCAAGGGAATGGTACCAGTGGAAAATTAAATTAAATGTGTATAGGTTCTGGACTTCACTTAGGCCCAAAGAATTCAGGTAAGAGTTTATTGAAATAGACCACAGACAGCAGTTCAGTGTGGTCACACTCCTATACTGAAAAGAAGAACGTAGGAGGAGTCTGCTCTAATAACTTGTCTGTATCAATACACCAGATTGGAGTAATGACTAGGGCTGTGTGGATTGTGGAAATTCCTCCAGCAGAATTTATGTGGAATGGTAATTCTGCTTCCAAATGCTTTTTGGGAATGATTTTTTAATTCTGTGAAATTCTGAAAAGCATTTCTATGCAAACCACGGAATAATATTCTGCTGATCACATAACCTGCGGACTAATATTCTGTGGTTTGTGGAAAATGAATCTGTGGTTTACATGAACTGTGGAATACAATTCCAGAATTAACATTCCACTTTCATAATTTCAGAATTTTGCTTCTGACAACATTCCACATAATTGTGGCAGAAGCAGAATTTGAACTTTCCACACAGCTCTAGTAATGACCCACTCGCCAGATATATGCTTTATGAATTTTCTTTTTTTCTTTTCAAGAAGTAAAAAACAAGACTGAAAATGGCAATTGTTTTGCTACATAAAAAGTCACTTTGTCATTGCCCAAAAAATGCTTTTCAGCTATTCATCTCACAATTCATATCTGTTGAATAAATTCACATTCTCAGAATTTCTGAATAAATAAGCTACAGATATTCTATGTCTCTCTTGGGCTCTTTAAATAGCTCTTACAAGTTTTTCCATCACTATTCAGTACTCCTGAGCTGGGCAGTAAATTTGATTTGTAGCATCAGGTACAAATTCTGACAATATAACTGATTCATGAGATACAATGAGTGGGTAATCATTACCCCAATCTGGTCGATAGCCATTTAAACAGAAACTCCAGCTCAAACAGAGTAGCTCACCACGGAGATATGTGCCATGGGCTGAAACACATAATCAGCAAAACAAGAAAATCCTGGCACCAAGCTGCTGCGCCCAAAACATTGACTTGAGACACACATAGGTAAGTGTGAAAAAAGTTTATTTCAGCCTACCAAATGAGCTTCCATGCCCCATGGTCCACTGATGTTTCAAGCAGCCAAACTCTGCTCTTTCTCAAGGTGTTACCTCCAGAAAGAGCAGAGTTTAACTACTTGAAATAACAGAACGTGGGGCATGAAAACTCTTCATACCCTAACACAATAGCTTTTCATACTTACATGTGTCTGTTTGAAATCCATTTTTTTTTTCTGTTGCACCAGTTTGGTGCCGGGCTTTTCTCCTTTTGCTGTTATTTGAAATAGATCAGACTAGGATTGCTGAGAATCTGCCTATTCCGATCTGATTGGACTGTATAGGAATTTAGGAAGTTCAAATTCTGATTCAAATCCTAAAAGGACATCAGAATTTGGAATCATAATCCCAAATTCCTATGTAAAAATAGGTTTTAGGATTCAATTTATGAATTAGAATTTTTTGGACTGCAATTCTGAAAATCCTAATTCCAGAAATCGGATCAGAATCCAATCAATCCAATTCTGCCAACACCGAGGTGCACAGCACGTCTGTAGTTCCCTAGGTCCGGCCTGTCCCTTTCTTGAATCAGAGAAGCACTGTCCATTTAACAACCTTTGGATACTGTCCCTATTTGTGGGAAGTCCTGAACAATACTATATTAGTGAGCGGTTCAGCCAGAAGTGCTTTTAGCCCCATTATAAACCCTTGAATAAATACCACCTTGGCTCTGGAATGTTACCAGATTCACAACCTCAAGATAGTGACACAGATTCTGCCAAGATCAGCACTGCCTCCTATATTACCTGCACCTCTTCCATAACTTCAGCACCCAGCTGGCCATGCCATTTGACTTCTGGGCTGAATACTAACACAAAGTTATTATTTAGTGCCTGTTATCCCTCACCTTCCCATGCTCAGTACCCCCAATGATCAGAGGCTCCACCTTATTCCAGACTTTCTTTTGTTCTCTACATATTCCGTTTGATTCCCTGTGCAGTCCCTTCTCTCAGACCTGTCTTGGCCTTTGCCTCAACCATGGCCCTGCATTTCTTTAGTACTGCCTGATATTCTCCCTCCGGGGCTCAGTCCCCCAAATCCTTCCACTGATCATACACCTTCCTTTTTTCCATTAACTTCCTTTGCAGCTTTTTGGACAACCATTGGGATCTCTGGCTAGCCCTCTTGCCTTTGTTGCCCATGAGGATGCATCCATGGTAGTCACTACCTCTTTTATATGCTGCTTCAGGGCCCCCGGCTGGGCCTCCAGTAGCACTCCCACTCAGTGGCACATTCAACAAATTTAGTCACAGTCATCTCTCTCTCTCTCTCTCTGCTTACTGAACTGCTCCAGAAGGTTAGAATCCTTGTCTTTTTTTTTTTTCAACTATTCTTCCCTCCTGGTCACAGTCCACGGGGCTCTCTCAGGCAGCCTGCCTCTTTCTGCACTACCTGAAGTCCTCCTACCTGAGCCTCCTCTCTCCTCCCCCTCATCCCACAGTTGGCACCCCCAGTTTAACCTCTCCGGGGTGGGGCTGCCCCTCCTCTTGGGTGCACTTACATGCATAGACTCTGACTGTGGGTGAGGACCTGGGTGGAGGAACCTGGAAGGCCAGCCAGGATGGACCTGGCCATGGGCATGGGGGCAGGTGTCATCACCTACCCCATGGACCGGGCTTTTTTTCTTATTCTGGTGCTCACCCCCCATTCATGGTGCACACCCTGATGCAATGGCACATGGCAACCCTGCCTTGCATCAGCCATGCTGATTTCATGCAGCCCTGCATACTGCAGTGCCCCTGGTCTCCACCGGGAGCTGCTGGCGTGCCGGACAATCCCCAACCCTCCCCCCGGGAGGAGAGCACCCCAGTGTGTGCTCAATCCTCGACCCGCCCTTGCTGACCCCCAGCACCCGAGCTCACTCCTGAACTCTGGTTACTGGCATAGCGCGAGGTGTGGCATCCAGCGCCTCAACCCTCAGCGCCACTGGGCCGGCACCATAGAATCCTTGTCTTATGTATATATGTATGTATGCATGTACGTACTGTATGTATGTACTGTATATATGTATGTATTTATTGTCATTTATACTTTATCCATGTGGATAGCTGCAGTCATCAGGGACATGCCATTTTTTAGGAATATACACTGTTCATGACTTTTCAATGACATTTAGATAACAGCTGGGGTTTCCCTCATATTTTTTCTTGCCTACCACCCAGTGACATGGCCCAGCCATCCACTATCCTCAGATGGTGCTGTGTGTTCCAGATGCACGCACCACAAGAGGCCACTGCATCGCCAGATAACAGCCGTTTCTGGCATGGTGTCATAATGTCACAAGACATTATGCCACATGCAAAAACTGTGCTGCCAATACAGTGTGATTTCTTGCATGCGGCACAAGTCCTTTCTTTTCCAGGGGCTTCACCCCCCGCACCACCCATTACAAGAGGCTGCACCCCCGAACCCCTCCCATAAGGATTCTCAACTCCGGGGGGAGTGGTAACAGTGAAATAGCACAAAAGTGCGAAAAATAAAAAAATTCTCTTGCGTCTGGGACTGGGAATCAAGTCCAGTCCCAAACACAGCGCTTGGGTTCCCTGCTGCCAGTGGCTTACTCCATCGAACCACAGCAGCTGCTTGGCAGCACCCCATCCTAGCAGAGGTCTTATCCTCTGCCTGAGATAGTGAGAGGGTGCAATACTGCGTACAGCAGTATTCAAGGTATTGCACCTCTTGCTCTTCTCTAATGCGCTATTTCGGGGTTAGAGCTACTATCGCTAATGTTGTACGCTATTAAGCGTATGACATTTTGACCCGGTACCACCGTGTCCCACCCTGGGCTGGCTTATGCTTGGCTCCCCATGTCCAGTCTCAAACCAGAGTCACCAGCACAAAAGCACATCACCCTTCTGCTGGGCCATCAGCTGCCATCTCTTTGTTTAATTTTTGATGAAGTAGCTTATGCCTATCACCTCAGATTCAAATACTATTATGGCCACTGATACCCACTGGCTTCCCCCTACTACTACTACTACTACTACTACTACTACTAGCTGATCAAGAACCATGTCACCTCTTGTCCCATGCCTCACTTGCAGAAAAAAGGGAACAGTCCTTAATGACTAACAAGAAAGTCCTACCTGATTTCCACCATAGCAGCTGCAAGCCACAGGTCAAAGCTGTATGCATGCGTCTATTACATTGTTTCTAAAATGGTGAGGCCACTCTCCCAAAGGAGGCCCTGATCTGTTCCAGGGGATGGTCATACAAGCTTGACAGTGCACCGTACCAGTTACTTTAATGTTGAGTTGTGGGTGCTTTTTGTGATGTGATGATGTGGAGTCAAATGGAAGTAAATATCGGTAATTCCAGTCGAATAAACTCAGCCATTTACTCAAAAGCATTTCACATTATTCCAGCTGTAGTGTGCAAAGTATTTTATAGAAGTTTGGTGTGTGGTTCCCAGTGTGGGTCTGTATGGCTATTTTATATTTGGAGTAATAAATGGACTTTGAAGCAATACTAACACAGAGGTTGCTGGACTGTTTTTTCAAGTGTGTGCTCTGGGTAAGTGTAATGACTCTTTGAACATAATTACTAAAACTGTCATAGAGCACCCCAGAACACTTTAGTGTGTCTCTTTTTTCTGTCAAGTATTTTATAGTATTTTCTCTCTAGGGAGGGGCAATATTTTTTTCCATAGCACTTGGAGGCTTATTGATAACAAAGTCTAAGGACTGCATTCCAATCTAAATTTAGTAAGCAAAGGGAGATGGTAAGTCTCCAAAGTTGTAAAATTAGCTCTCCATCCTTATCCTACTACGTTGAGTTATTTCCTGTTTTTCCTCCTATTGCTGAGCCTGCATTTCCATATACTCCGATAACAACACGTCTGAAGCTTGTCACTTGCACCCGGGTAAGCCGCTGCCTAATCCACCAATACCTCCACAGATGTATACCTCTACCAAGTCCAGACAGCTGGGGTGTGTGCTCTGAACACAACCATTTAGTTTGCTGGTGGGAGAGCAGGGAACCCAGAGGTCTACACTGAGTGATGGAGAGTGTATTGTATTCTCCTGTTCTCAACCATCTTGTTTATGTAACCCCTCCCTGCAAATGGGGTTCCCAAAAGTCTTCCAGGAGCTTGCCTGAATGCTCCAAGTCTGGTCGGTGTTCAGCGTCTGAGCTGTTTAAATGTGGTTCCAAGTGAGTGCTATTTGAGCCTCCACATACTGTCTCTTTAAGAGCTGTCTGCTTGCAGCTTAATTAGTTTGTATGGGGGGACTGTGTGTTCTAATGCCCGAATCCCGCCCGGGCTGATGTCAATTCGCCCCGTTTCTGCCGTTGCTACATGTGCAGAGGGAGTCTTGTTGAAAGATATAACTTTGTCAGAAATCATTTAGAGTGACTGAGAAAATGTAGTTTGTCTAACCTGTCTTCATTTCAGCACAAACTGTTTCAGTGTAACTCTTTCATTTTGGTCCTGAATAGCTTACTTGGACCAATCAGGATGATAGGGAGACCCTAAAATGGAGCCTGTGGACGAATTGGAACTTGGACTCTCAATTGTAAGCCAGCCACAAGGGGATTGTATGGGCAGTGACTCTGGGAAATGTAGTTTTAACCTTGGTGCCTTTTTCCACCAACAGAAGGAGTCTTATTGTGAGTGACAGCAGAACCAGCCAACAGAATGGTGTGGAGCTAAAGGAAATGCCCTGCTCTGTAACTGGAAGGAGTAGATCAGTTGTGAATGTGAAGAGAGAAGAAGCTCTGTGCTTCTGCGGTGTATAGTTTCACGCGGGAAGCGCATGTGAGGCCCTGGGTTTCGGTCTGCAGCCTTAGTGAGTGCCAGTTTGGACTGAATCTGAGTTGTGAGGAGAAAGAAGCACTAGAAGTGTGGAAACCAGGCTCACCCTGTAGAAGACTGGAGAAATTGCTGAATCGAGCTCGGTCTGTCAGGAACTGAAGCTGCTATGTGTGCTCCCAGGTATTTTGCAGTAATTGCAATTGGGATTGAGGAGCAATCTGCCTGGTATAGTACTTTCCTTTTACATATGAATGTGCATAATGCTTGTGGGGAATCGCTATTTCCAATCCCCAGTGCTGTGTGCTGTGCGTTGACGCTGAAAGCAAACCCCAGCTTGTCTCGGACTAAATCCGGTTGCTATCAACTGCAGTGGGGTCCAGTCACAAGGACCTTGTCTCCATGCCCTGTTGTTTTGGCAATCCAGAAGAACATCCACCATCTGGTCCTCAGCTTGGGTATTGTAAGTACAAATCAGGGTATTTCCCTGCAGCCTGTTTTCAATCACAAGTGTCTCATCTAATTCTTGTTGTTTCACTGCTTCATGGACTGAGCCATCCGGCTCCAGATTACAATTGGGTATTGTGCATATATTTTCTTCTACAGGGCCCTATCCATCTGCACCTGCAGGCCAACCCCAGGCAACAGACCTGGCTAGCCCCCCAACCTGGGTACCCAGAGTGTGACTTTTCAGCCCCTGTATGTGTGCACAGTACTGTAATTTAATGCCAGCAATTAACCTGATTTCCTCCTCCTGAGTTACTGCCCCCTAAATAAATCAGATTTGTTGTTGTTATACTATATACTGTCTGTGGTGTTGGTACTTATGGAAACAGTATTGTGTTTTGCTGTGTATGTTGTTTAACCTTATTTTACAGGGGGTCCTCAGAGACGTGCTGCAGAATCAGTCTTGAGGGTAAGTGGTTTCTATATGAGTGAACAGTGTGTATACATGAGGTATTGGGGCTGTAACTCCGGTGTACTGTGTGAGCCACTAGAAGGAATAAAAGGGGGTCTCAGTGTTCCAGAGGGCTGTGACCAAGCTAGTCTAACCACTACAAACCCTGACCTCTGGTGGAGGCACCTGCCATAGGACCTAGGCCCCTCAACCTGTCCATAGTCAAACAGGCAGGGGTAGTAGCCCTTGGGATAGCGCCACCTAGGGGTTACATTTACATTTTCCACCTTCTCCTGAAGCTGCCATGTCATTGCCCTGTGCTTGTTCTGTCATGTCCCTTCAGGATGGGGTTGCCCCTTTAACCTGGACATCTCCTGACTCTTACAAAGGAGCACTGCATTGCTGCTGAACTGGACATGGAGAGCCTAATCCCGCGTAGTACTGCATTGCTGCTGAGCTGGACATGGAGAGCCTAATCCCGCGTAGTACTGCATTGCTGCTGAGCTGGACATGGAGAGCCTAATCCCGTAGTACTGCATTGCTGCTGAGCTGGACATGGAGAGCCTAATCCCACGTAGTACTGCATTGCTGCTGAGCTGGACATGGAGGCCCTAATCCCACGTGAGTGCTGCATTGCTGCTGAGCTGGACATGGAGCCTAATCACGTGGTACTGCATTGCTGCTGAGCTGGACATGGAGAGCCTAATCCCACGTAGTACTGCATTGTTGCTGAGCTGGACACAGAGAGCCTAATCCCGCGTAGTACTGCATTGCTGTTGAGCTGGACATGGAGAGCCTAAACCCGCGTATCAATTGCTGGGGTGCAGCAGCTTACTGGCAGGAACCACCCACCCTCCACAAGACAAACAATATCCAGCCTTACCTCTTGTCTCTACCAGGATGTGGTAGATATCTCATAATCTGAGCAGCAGATCAGGTCTCCCATTTGGTAAATGAATGCACTACCTACAAACCAGTGGTCCAACCCCTGTAGCACCACTGTTATAAATCATTTACAAGTTTAGCATGATGAATCTGTTTGCAAGAGCCTCATGGCATAGAAACAACATCTCTCATGCAGAGAATCAGAAGTGCTACATCCACTTTAGTGTAATTACTATATCTTAAAATTCAAATAAGTATAGCTTACTAAACAAGAAAACAGCCTGAGTAATAACAACAGAAATTGAACAGTCGACACTGGTCAGCAGGAGGGAGGAGTATGCATTCCCTCTGTTGCCAGTGGTGCAATGTGGCTGTTGCCAGCCTCTTCCAGTTCCATCCATTTTTACTGCACATGTGAGGAGGTGTTGGCTGTGTCCCTGCAGTCTTATATTGATTTAGGACTGAACATTTAGCTACCTTGACCTTCTACCCTGAATGCATTCCCCTGAACAATAAACTTTAAGTTTGCTTTATCATTCTACAAACATTGGTGACCTTGAGTAAGACATAACGAGACCTGACATTCTTTAGTCGTCTGAATCAAGCACAAGCTCTGTGAACATGTAACTTACTTTTGTTGAACAATGCTTCATATCAACAAGTCAGGTCGCTGATATTTAGCACATTGAGGACCGTCTGTGAGCTCATTCTGACAAGATCAGGGCTGCACAATTACATTTGTCACATTAGCATGGGTCACATTTCCATGGATGCACACTCTACCCCAAGAAAAAGGAACATTTCTCAAAAGGTAAGTGGAGTTCGTAGGAAGCAGACTTGTTTAAAGGGACTGTGTCATGTGGGATGGTATAGTGTGCATCAAAGCAGCCCTGTCAATCAGGATACTATTATTCTGATTTCCCAATCATCTAGTTGCCTTGTGGTCTGAAAGTATAGGGTTGTGGTGGGCAGGCACTTCTCTGATTGGAGAGGGGTACTAGGCAGCGTCCCTCAGGGATCTATGCTGGGAACACTGCTGTCCATTTTTATCAGTGATCTGGAAACTGGGGTCTCCAGCAGACTGCTTAAGTTTGCTGATGGTTTCGGCCTGTCAATGTTGCAATAGTGCTACCACTTATGACACCAGTGACCTGGGTTCAAGAGCAAGTGTAACCCCTAGATGGCGCTATCCCAGGGGCTACTACCCCTGCCTGATTTGCCACTAACAGGTTGAGGGGCCTGGATCCAATGGCGGGTGCCTCCACCCAGAGGTCAGGGTTTGCAATAGTTAAACTAACTTGGTCACAGCCCTCTGGGACACTGCAACCCCCCTTTCTTCCCACTAGTGGCCCACACAATATATCAAATTACCTTCACAGTATACACTTACCCCCAGGTCTGGTTCCGGCACTGGGACCTCCTGTGAAATGAGATACAGTGCAACAATCACAGTACAGTACTTTAACATAGACAATCTCAGGCAGTATAACTTTGCTGAAACAAGCAGCTCTGATTTATTTAGGGGATATAACAAGGACAGGGAAATCAGGTTAATTAGCTTATCACTCTAATAATCTACCTATGGCTCTGTGCACAGGCCTATCCCTATCAGTTACTGTCCCTGGGTACCCAAGCCCTAGTGGCTAGTCCAAACCGTGGCAGCTGGTAGGGGCCCTTTCACACAGAGAAAGGAGAATTAAACAGTCAGCAGTACAGTAATTCCATTTGGATTTAATGTGGCAATTCAACAGGGAGCAACCCTGAATTAGTACTCACGACCTCCAAATAAGATAGGGTCCTTCAATGTCAGCAGGGCTCACTTGAGGTACACAAACCTCTTCACACATCCATATAAAAGAAAGTACTATACCAGGCAGGCTGCATCTGTATCCGATCGCAATTACTGCACAATACCGGGAGAACACACAGCAGATTCAGTTCCTGACAGACCGAGTGCAATTTTCAGCAATTCTTCCAGTCTTCTACAGGGTGAGCCTGGTTTCTACTCTTCAGAGATCCTTTGATCCTTTTCACAGGACGATTCAGTCCTAATAAGCTGTTACACAAGCTGCAGACGAACTCTGGGCCTTACACACGTTTTTGACTAAAACTGCACACTGAAAAAGCACAGGGCTCCTTCCTTCTTCACTGCCAAAGCTCAACTGAACTCCAACTGACGTAAACTGGCACTTCCTTTGAGTTCCTCCCAGTTCTTGACTGGATTGGCTGTCACTCACAATAGACTGCTGCTGTTGGTCCAAAAGGCACTGAAGTCTAAACTACATCTCCCAGAGTCACTGCCCATACAATCCTCTTGTGGCTGGCTCAGATTATGAGTCCAAGTTCTGATTCGTCAAGGCATCATTTTAGAGCTAGCTTACCCCACACTGATTGGTCCAGTTCAGCAGTTCAAAACTAGAATGGGGAACTAGCAGACACAGTTCTGACTGCAAAGAAAGCAGGTTAGACAAACTGTAATTTCATTATTACTCTAAATAATTTCTGGCAAACAGTTACATCTTTCAGATAGGTTCCCTTTGCACTCTAGTGACTGCAAAATGAAGTGAATTGGCAGCAGCTCGAGTGGTACTCAGAGAAGCACACAGTCCCCATACAAACTAATTATGTCTGCAAGCAGACAGCTCTTAAAGAGACAGTACCAGAGGCTCTAAAACACTCACTGATAAATGGCTTAAATGCCAAACACCATTCAGGCTTGGAGCATTCAAGCAAGCTCCTGGAAGTCTTTTGGGAACCCCCATTTGCAGGGGTTACACCTTCCTGGCCTGGGAAAGCTTGACGTCATACAAGCAAGTACCCCATAGTTTCAACTGCAACCATATACATTTGCATTAGGCTCAGCATACGTAATCATCAGTCAATATATCATTTTACCAAGAACACATTTCTGAAACATTGCAGTACGTCACTCTTTACACAGTATTACATCACATTGTACCATAACTCAAGTTATTACCTCTTGTACATGAAACCTGAAGAGGGGGGCCCTTCCTATCAGGTTACCTTGGGGCTGGATGGGGCAAGGGCACCATACTTAGAGGGCAACACAAGTAACTTGAGTTAGCACTGATGCTCAGTTTGGGCAATGAGCTCGGGACATACACTCCTTTATGGACAACATTGAGAGGCAAGTCCACAGGCCTCCCAAGTGAATCATAACTGAGGTGCACCACAGGCTTTACAGCTCGACCAGTCTTTCTAGGGGAACTGTTATAGTCTCTGCACTCTGAGCCTCATTTTCAGCATTGTCCTCACTTGTCAGGGGAGTCTCCATGGGGTAGAGAGGCTAGAACTTGGGGCACTTTCAGCTCCAGGAGTTACAGTTTCTGAGTCCACAACACTTGGCTCGCATGGAGAGCTTTCGGACACTGGCAGTGGACTGTCAGGGCACTCAAAATACTCTTCTTGTTCGGTGTATCACCAGTCTGCCCTAATCTATCATTTTCCTCCCTGAAAGCTCAAACAGTTCAACCATGCACAATGATTCCATTTCATCTGATCTGATGCTTTGCACTTCACTTTCTGGGAGCATTGGCTCCAGGGATGAAGCTGGGGCTTAGACAGTCCAGAAGGCCCAGCTTTGTCTCCAGTATTGACTAGGGATTGCCCGAAACAATTGACTCAGTTCGTAAGAAGGATAGTATTCAAAGTCACTCTCACTTTCTTCCGATATGGACTGACAGTCATGCTCAACTGGGACTTGTGGAGGGGAACACTTTAACTTTGCTTCTGTAGGTGCAGACTTTCTTGATCTTTTCTAGCAGCAGCTCTAGTCACTGGTCCAGAGGGGCATCTTCTAGGGGCTCAGACTCAATTAAGATTTGTCCAATGGGCAGTAAATGATTTCTATGCATTGTTTTACATCTTTGAATTATTCTCAGGCCTTACTTTGTACACTGGCAGATCATCTAGTTTGCCCACTACAATGTGAGGGAGATGGTGCCATCTGTCAGCAATCTTGTGCTTGCCATGCAGTCCCAGATTTCTTAGCAATACCCGATCTCCTCCTGGAGTTCCTGTCTTTCACCTTTTATCATACCTTTCTTTGTTGGCCAGATTTCTTTTGGCAGCCATGGTTTGAGCCAGTTAGTACGCATGAGTTAGCTGGGCCTTTAACTTTTGCACATACTGTAAATAGTTGTCAGCCTGAACCCCATCAGGAGAGACCCCAAAACACACATCTACTGGTGATCGAGCTTCTCTTCCAAACATCAGGCGGTAGGGGAGAATCCAGTGGCATCACTTTTGGTGCAGTTATAAGCATGCCAAGGGTGTAATTTGTTGGCTCCATCTAGGCTTGTCCTTTGGGTGCAGGGTGCCTAGCATATCTAGCAAAGTGGGTTGAAACGTTCAGGCTGTGGGTCCCCTGGGGGTGGTAAGGAGTGGTTCTGGACTTCGCTCCCCACAGAGAAAGCATCTCTTTGATCAGACGACTCTCAAAGTCTCTCCCTTGATCAGAATGGATTCTTTGTGGAGCCCCATAGTGAACAAAAAGTTTTCTACAAGTACTTTGGCCACAGTGGATGCTTTCTGGTCTTTGGTGGGAAAGCTTGGGCATATCTCGTGAAATGGTCAGTGACCACCAGCACATTACTGATATTTCTTTGATCTGACTCCAAACTTAGAAAATCAATACAGACCAGCTCCATGGGTGCACTGGTGGTGATGTTAACAAGGGGCAGCCCTCTGGGGCAAAGCTTTCCTCTGTAAGCAGCGACTACAAGTTCGAATGTGTTGCTCCACATCAGCCCCATCTTAGGCCAATAGAATCTGGATCTCACCAAGTCAAGTGTTCTGTCTATACCAAGGTGCCCCATGTGGTTGTGCAAGGACCTCAGTACTGAGTCTCAAAGGCAGTGGGCAGCACTAGTTGTTGTTTGTCTACTTGTCCCCTCTGTCTACTGTTTCTCTGTATAACAGTTTATTGATCAGTTTCAACTTAGGACCTTCTTTGTATAACAGTGCAGTTCTCAAATCAGTGGAGTAATTTGGACACATCTTTTCCTGCATAGAGGGCTTCTAAAGCTGCTTTGATCATGGGATCGTGAGTTGAGCCGCTTGAATACTGTCATTGTCCAGCTGAGGCAGTGCACCAATGTCTATTGCAGAAAAGTGGCAATAAGCAGCAGGTATGCAATTCTCAGAGGCTCCCAAGCAATCCACCATGCAGTCCACTGCGTCCGTGGACATTTGTTCCTCCCTGTCAAACTTCCGGCAGAGTGCCCGAATGTCAGGTTCTGCCAATCGGACCCAATCATTCTGGGGAACAGGCCTCCGGGAGAGAGCATCAGCATCTATGTGGTTCAGACCTGCTCGGTATTCGAGAGCATAGTCATATGTAGATAATGCAGAAAGCCACCTATGGCCAGTGGCATCCAACTTAGCTGAGGTCTGCACATAGGTCAAAGGATTATTGTCAGTTTTTACTAGTATTTTAGCCCCATACAAGTACTCATGGAATTGGTCAACAATAGCCCACTTCAAAGCTAGGAACTCTAACTTATGTACAGGATAGTTCTTTTCGGATGGGGTCAGGCTTCTACTGGCAAAGGCCACTGGTCTCAGGCCATTCGTGCTCTTGGTACAACACAGCCCCCAACCCTTGCAAGCTAGCATCAGTGTGCAGGGCGTAAGGTTTTCTTGGATCGGCATAGGCCAGCACTGGAGCATGGGTAGATTGATATATGATCTCATGAAAAGCAGTCTCACAATCAGGAGTCCAGCGGGCCCCAAATACTTCACTCGGATGAAAATACACTCTTTCAGTCTTGAGGATGCTGACTTTGGTATTTTTGTGGGTTGGGGGATACCTTGAGTAAGGTTAAGTAAAGGGCGGATCACTCTTGAATAGTCCTTGATGAGGCCGATAATAACCACAGAATCCCAGGAATCTTTGCAGTTCTTTTAGATTTTTGGGCTGTGGCCAGGTGGTCAAGGCCTCAACTTTACTTGGGTCGGTCTCTATTCCTCGGTGGATACTATGTGTCCCACATACTTTACTGATGTTTGAAAAATTGACACTTATCAATGGACAGTTTAAGGCAAAGTCCTCCAGTCGGTCCAATACCTTAAATAATCTGCTCTCATGTTCCTCCAGTGAGCTGCCAAACACAATAACATCATCTAGGTATACCAGGCACTCTAGTAAGTTCATGTCCCCACTGCACGCCCATCAATCGTTGAAAAGTGGCTGGGGTACCTGAAACCCTTGAGGCATCCTCATGAATTCATAGAAGCAAGCGGACAGATAAAGGCTGTCTTTTCACGGTCCTCTGGGGCCATCGGGATCTGATAGTACCCTGCGGAGATCCAGCACAGAGACCCTTGCTCCCGTTTAGGCAGTCAAAGCATCCTGAATCACGGGGCATTGTGTACTGATCAGGGATAGTCCGCCCGGTTTAAATGCGATAATCCACACACATCCTTACTGTTCCATTCTTTTCCTCACTACCACAATGGGGAAGCATAAGGGCTTCTGGATTCTTGTATTACACCAGCAGCTAACATCTCTTGCAGATGCCGTCTCACATCATCTATGTCAGCAGGTGCCAGGCGTCGAGACCTCTCACGAAATGGTCTTTTCGTCATGCAGCGGATATTGTGCTCAGCTCCTTGCACGCATCCTACATCCCATTCCTTTAAAGAAAACACCTGGTCTCTCTGGCAAGCTCTCACTGATCTTCACTTTCCATTCAGCTGGCAGCGGGAGTCGCCGAAATCAAACAAGTCAGGCGTTACTCTGTCATTCTTCCTTGAACTCTTGCTGCTGGGTAGCACTGCAGTGTCTGCACAATGCACATTAGCCAGGATGCAACCTCTGTTTACTCGAATGTCTCTTTCAGACAATTATGAACTTGGACCATTACCCTTCTGGCATAAGCATGGGCTCTAGCGGGCAAAATACTAGGCTTGACCAGCAGTCCCTCTGGCAATTTTCCATCGCCTGGTGCATCAACATTAATATTTTATTCTTAACATCCTTTCTATACGGACCTCTCCTGTAAGGTACACTGGGCATTTGGCGCCAGGATCAGAGACTCAGGATCCTTCTTCCATACAATTCCGACCGGTTCCTCTGGTTCTGTTTTTCAGCATCTCTCTGTGCCTCATAGGCCTTCTTAATTAAAGCGGAACTCTTAAAGCTCTACTAGTCTTTGACCCTGTTTTTCATAACACAACTGTGCCAGCCTTCCGAACATATGAGCATTTGTTCCAATCAACAAAGGACACCATCATACAGTCCAGTGGGGGACACACTAAGGCTAGGTCTCTACTTGTTCGCCACTCCAGCCACGGTGGGGAAAGACAGCCAAATTCGGATATACCGGAATAGGGGTAGGCCTTCTCACTTAACCCCCATACATGCAGTCCTTCTAATGGTTGTAAGGGTACGTCTGACAAATGCTTCTGATACCAATCTTGGAACATAATTGTCACTTGGGAGCCACTGTCTAATATAGCTCTTGTAGACACTCCGTTCACCTTTACAGTGGTCTCCATGGAGGGACCCACTATTCTGGACCAGTCTGGAGAGGCGGTAGTGGGGGCCTGGGCAACTGACCTTGCCACAAAAGGACGTGAATTAGCATTTTTGGTGCCCTCACTGGGATCATGTCGTGCACCTCTTAACCACTGATTTCTTCTCCGAAGCTCTCCTTGTAGCCTATATGCAACTTTGTCAGTGTCTTTTGGGGACTGGCATTCCCTTTTCATGTGCCATCTTTCCCACAATTATAGCAAAACATACTTTCTGGAGTTTGAGCTGGCGAGCCACACTGGGAGCCAGGGGGGGTATTACTAACTGGAAACCTTGGTGCCATCTCTGTCTCTGGTGATAAGCATTTGGAGACATCTCGTCAGTTTCTCCACTTCCATGGTCAAGGAATCGAGTTCGGAGCTGTTATCAGCAGGAGATACATGGTGGGTACCCCCACCCCATAACAGATGCAGTCGGATATAGGTCAGGGCCCGACACTGCAGGCGTGGCCTTCATAAAGGACTGTTTTTGAATTCCCGGATCTCTCTCAACAGTTAGCCCCATTGTGACATATCTTTTTCCTTGTCAGAGCACTCATTGACTGCCAACCTCTGCCCCTGAACTTCACTGATGGGTCACCTCAGTCACTTTCGGTGTGCTCGCAGCTATTGGTGCAGGTCCCTCCCGAGGTCGTCTTTTCTCAACTCCTCGAATTTCTCTCATTAACTCATCATAGGAGGTGGGGATTCCAGTCGATCTGCCAGGTGTAACTGAAGCAACAGCAGTTCTGAGAAGGGCAGACTTAAGGATCCTGTCCAGCCTGGTTCGGTCCAGTTCAATCGCTGGCAAACTACCTTTTCTGAGGCATTCTTGCAACAATTTTTCACCGAGTCATACATCAGACAACAACTCCCTTGGTACTGTTGTGCATCTCTTACTCTCCACCATAGGTCCTCATCAGAATCTGGGCTCCCATACACATTCTCCAAGGCCTCAAGATAGGCCTGTGCAGTCGCTTCAGGGTTACTGGCCCGTTTAGCACGGATGGTAGCCAGGGCAGGACCTCGGAGGCTCTCACTAACCCTCTTCGCTTTCACCTTCCGAGCATTGCCATTCTAGCACTTGGGGGCAACATAGTCTATCCAGGTCTCCCCAGTCATCCTCCCTTGGGGGTGGGGAGGGTGCCAGAGAAGATCCTCAACCTTCGGTAAGAGTCGTGACTAATGGCAGGTGCAGAAATAGGAGTCTGCATTGGTTCAGACACCATTACGGGCACTGGAGCAGGAGAGGGTGTTGGGGGAGGAACACCCCCAGGTGGCAAGAATAGTTTCTTCAAGTCCTCCACAGTTTTCCCCTCTCCCAGCAACCATTCAGCAAATTTCTCCTCAAAAGTTTCAGATAGTGGTGGGGGCTGATTCCCCCCCGGGTCTTTACTGTCCTTAGTTATCACTCTCCAAGCAGTGAGGGCTCCCTCTGGGGTAATGGTCTGTGGCACTTTGGAGCTATCTATGGGATCCTTAAACTCTACTAGGGCCAGGAAAGTGTGGGGTGAGCAGATTAGCATGCCGACCCACCACCACAGGGTTTTGTAAACCTTCCACCTTGGAAAGTACTCCTGCACAGTGTCCGTATTGATACCCAGGGGATGTCCAGGATAAGCATAGCATTTTGGGGTCGATCTCCTCCCCAGTACACCACTCCACCAGCGGTGCAGCCACTTCTGTCGGGTACCCATTTTTTCTTAACAGTGGTTCAGTAAATATGGCCACTAGAGGACACACAATCCCAGCGGTGAGCCTCCAAGATGTAACCCCTAGATGGCGCTATCCCAGGGGCTACTACCCCTGCCTGATTTGCCACTAACAGGTTGAGGGCCTGGATCCAATGGCGGGTGCCTCCACCCAGAGGTCAGGGTTTGCAATAGTTAAACTAACTTGGTCACAGCCCTCTGGGACACTGCAACCTTTCTTCCCACTAGTGGCCCACACAATATATCAGAATTACCTTCACAGTATACACTTCCCCAGGTCTGGTTCGGCACTGGGACCTCCTGTGAAATGAGATACAGTGCAACAATCACAGTACAGTACTTTAACATAGACAAATACCTCAGGCAGTATAACTTTGCTGAAACAAGCAGCTCTGATTTATTTAGGGGGATATAACAAGGACAGGGGGAAATCAGGTTAATTAGCTTATCACTCTAATAATCTACCTATGGCTCTGTGCACAGGCCTATCCCTATCAGTTACTGTCCCTGGGTACCCAAGCCCTAGTGGCTAGTCCAAACCGTGGCAGCTGGTAGGGGCCCTTTCACACAGAGAAAAGGAGAATTAAACAGTCAGCAGTACAGTAATTCCATTTGGATTTAATGTGGCAATTCAACAGGGAGCAACCCTGAATTAGTACTCACGACCTCCAAATAAGATAGGGTCCTTCAATGTCAGCAGGGCTCACTTGAGGTACACAAACCTCTTCACACATCCATATAAAAGAAAGTACTATACCAGGCAGGCTGCATCTGTATCCCGATCGCAATTACTGCACAATACCGGGAGAACACACAGCAGATTCAGTTCCTGACAGACCAGTGCAATTTTCAGCAATTCTTCCAGTCTTCTACAGGGTGAGCCTGGTTTCTACTCTTCAGAATCCTTTGATCCTTTTCACAGGACAGTTCAGTCCTAACAAGCTGTTACACAAGCTGCAGACCCGGAACTCTGGGCCTTACACGTTTTTGACTAAAACTGCACACTGAAAAGCACAGGGCTCCTTCCTTCTTCACTGCCAAAGCTCAACTGAACTCCAACTGGCGAAACGGGCACTTCCTTTGAGTTCCTCCCAGTTCTTGACTGGATTGGCTGTCACTCACAATAGACTGCTGCTGTTGGTCCAAAAGGCACTGAAGTCTAAACTACATCTCCCAGAGTCACTGCCCATACAATCCTCTTGTGGCTGGCTCAGATTATGAGTCCAAGTTCTGATTCGTCCAAGGCATCATTTTAGAGCTAGCTTACCCCACACTGATTGGTCCAGTTCAGCAGTTCAAAACTAGAATGGGGAACTAGCAGACACAGTTCTGACTACAAAGAAAGCAGGTTAGACAAACTGTAATTTCATTATTACTCTAAATAATTTCTGGCAAACAGTTACATCTTTCAGATAGGTTCCTTGCACTCTAGTGACTGCAAAATGAAATGGAATGGCAGCAGCTCGAGTGGTACTCAGAGAAGCACACAGTCCCCCCATACAAACTAATTATGTCTGCAAGCAGACAGCTCTTAAAGAGACAGTACCAGAGGCTCTAAAAACACTCACTGATAAATGGCTTAAATGCCAAACACCATTCAGGCTTGGAGCATTCAAGCAAGCTCCTGGAAGTCTTTTGGGAACCCCCATTTGCAGGGGGGTTACACAAGCCTGCTTTGTTGGTGGCCAGTGGAGGGAGGGG
Source organism: Neoceratodus forsteri (assembly GCA_016271365.2). Taxonomy (NCBI): domain Eukaryota; kingdom Metazoa; phylum Chordata; order Ceratodontiformes; family Ceratodontidae; genus Neoceratodus; species Neoceratodus forsteri. The sequence goes on along the minus strand of JADMNL010000035.1, from coordinate 93,840,963 downwards.
CTCGAGCATCCCAGAGGATGCTCTCTTCCTCCTGCGGGGGGGGGGTGCCATGTCAGCGCTGCTACCTTCAGACATGTGGGTGGTGGAGTGTGTGGGACACAGGGTGGGAGGGATGCACTGTGCTGCGTATCTCGTAAGCATGCCAATGTACACTCACACTGGGGACTACATTCCAATACTGGCATCCCTATGGGGAGCGTAGAATGACAAAACACAGAGGGGGGAAGGACGCTGGAAAACACCTTGGCTGGCAGGATGATTGCCAAGCTCTGCAGGCCCCGCATCAATGACCCAGGCACTTCCCAGATCTGGATCCACTGTTTGGCAGGTTGAGGGACTCCCTGCCACTCTCTCATGGATGGCAAGCTGTAGGAGACATGGGAGAGGTAAGGCCAGGGAGAAACCAGGTGACAGGGCTGGGAGGACTGGTGGGAAAGAGGGTAAGCCAGGGATGTAGGAGGAAAATGCATGAATAACAAAAAATAAATAAATAAAAGTTTGCCGATGATCTTAGCGGGCCAGAGTGGTGGACTCTATGAGGGCTGGTACAAATATTAGGAGGAGCTGAACAAGCTGCATGATTGGTCAGACTTTGGAGTGTCACATTCAATGTAGCTAAATGCAAGGTGCAACATTTAGAGAGGAGAAACAAAGGTAAGACCGGCACAAATAGAAACATAGACAGTGATGTCAGAAAAAGACCAACAGTCCATCCAGTCTGCCTGTAGTTCCCTGTCAAACCCTGGGACCTGCTGTCCATACAGGATACTAGCTGTTACTATCTAACCTTGTGCTCCCCTCCTCACTACAGCACTGAGTAATCACTATACCCTTCATTCTGCCCTGGATGTACTTGAAACTGTTTGTAGTTTTGGTGCCCACCACTCTGGCATGCAGACAGTTCCATGGTTCCACCACTCTTTCTGCAAAATAAAACTTTCTCATATCCCTCTTGAACTTCATTCCCATCAATTGCTACTCATGTCACCGTGTCCTTGAACTGTTAATCATGCTAAATAGTACCATGCAGTTCACCTTGTTTATTCCTTTCCAGAACTTGAAGGTCAATCTCATATCACCCCCTCTCAGTTGGTCTTCCATGAGCACATGTTCAGAGCCTTGAGCCAGTCCTTGTGTAACCCCCCAAAAGGGTGGGGCTTACCTTAAGTTATCTCCCAGGGCGCTTCTTTTGTCCTCCGTCTGGCCATGTGCCAGCCCTGAGGTCTGCATTTGAGCCTGGGCTATTGTCCAGCGATGTGAGTGTAAATCCATGTAAAGCAAAACTGTATCCATTGTGCTGCTCGAACGTGCAAGATGGTGCTGTAGCACTATAGTTTTAAGAACCTCAGTCCATGTATATAGTGTGCAAAACCTGTGCCGGGTCTGAGTATCTGGAGCACGTTACCAGTTACCAGAATGCTCTTTCAGACTCCACTCTGTAGTCGCTTACCAGTGCAGAGGGAGCCCTATTTAATACGATAAATGTTTAACTTTAAAACTCATCTTAATGTTTATAAAAAAATTACTTTAAAGTGGGACTGTTTATCTATCTGCCATGTGGCAGCCATCTTAGTACTTTGACCTTTGTTTTCAGCCATTCAGAACTCAAAGGGTCCTATGGGGTCCTTCTGCTATGGCTGCTGGGAGAAATAGAGAACTGTGCTTGGCACCTTTTATTGGCCAATTGGTATGCCAGAACTGTGATTGCCAGCCTCATCTCCCAATCGGATTACAGGATTGTGTTTTCTTCAGTTAAGGAGGGACAGTTGAACCCTACAGTTCTGAGGGAGCCTCCAGAGAGTGAGGAGGCTCAGAATGTGTGCTCTGAGAGAATATTTGAAGACCTATCTGGGTTTCCATGGTCAGAGAGCCGAGAAGTGGTCTAGTTGAACTCCAGTACCTGCAGCTAGCTGCTAGAAACTCCCAAGCTGAGAGGGAGTTTTCAGTTTAAGCCAAATTCTGCTAGTTTTCCCAAACTGCATCAGAGATTGTTACAGCCAGAGCTGAAGATAAATCCTGTATCCAGCTGCCAAGGTGAAATTGGGACACAAGCCTGTGCAAAGGGGTTTTATCAGCCAGAGAACTGTTTCTGCTCTGCCAGAGAACCATGTTTTCTCGGAGCTACATCTGCCAAAGAGGTACCATCTACACAAAGACTGCAGTGTGAATCTGATGAAAATTGTTTATGCAGGGACTGTATCCAGCTTGCTGTTTTGCAAAATCAGAGACCATATCCTGAACTAAATCTGCATCTGAACCAGCGTGGGGAGTCAGCTACTAATGCAACAGCTAGCACTGGCTTGCTGCCACCTCGAGGGTTATGCCTAGACGTGGCAATGAGTCATGCCAGCCCTGCTCCTTTCTGCTGGTCCTGTCTCCAGAAGCCAAATGCCTATAGCCTGAAACCGAGACCCCAGAGGTTCAAGACTGCACTGGGGAGCCATCCATCTCAGTTGCCAATCAGAGCCTAGAAAGCTGCAGAATCACAAGTAATTTCAGGGCTTGTCCTGCACCAAATGTTTCTTTGTTTCATGAGTTTGTTAAAGTGTTTTGCAGGCCATCGGGCCTGGGAGGACAAACACAAGTTTGCAAAAGAGTCAAGCTATTTGTTCTCTAATGATCAATCATTCTGCATGGTTACAGAAATAGATCAAATTGTTTGTTTAAGTGCACCAATGCCGGCCAACCAGCTGCAACACACCACACTTGCAACAATTCTAGTCTGGGTTACCCAGACAAGATAACCGGGACTGTCTATGTGGACTATTCATTGTTTAAATTCTTTGCCAAACTAAAAGAAACACAAATAACCATTGTTTAATTTGCACCCCTTTACCCCATTGTTTATCCCTCCAATTAAATGAGTTTTGTTGTTAATGTTAACAGCGTTCATGAGAATATTATTACTGAGCGCCAGTTTAGCATGTCTAGCTATAAAGTGCATTGTTATTGTTATTGCTAATAACCATTCCTTGCAGATATAAGAGTGTCTCACAGTAGCTAGAACCATGATGGTAAGTGTAGTCATGGTGAGCATATTATTAGCTATCGCCAATAATTGTACTACTGAATGCAAGGTAAATTGCTATATGGTGGGACCACTGGTTGGGGCAGTGGGTAGGTACAGTATCCCAGAGGGTTGTTCTAGCTTGTCATCAGACCCACTTAAAATTTACTCTGAGTGGAGGCACCATGTATATAGTTGGTAACGAACCTCTTTTGTCATCAGAGCCAGGTCCCAGGCCCCTCCACCCGTATTGTGGGCAGCAGGCAGGGGTAGTATCCTGCTTGGTACGTGGCATCCGGGTTACACTTGTAAGATCTTCTGCTCTGCTGGCCCTGAGTCATCCTGGCCACCCTTTGTAGCACCGTCTATAGCCTGTCCTTGTCATTCCTGAGATGAGGACTCCAGAACTTGGCACAATACTCCAGGTGCGCCTCACCAACGATCTATAAAGAGGATCAGTAGTAATACCTCTTTAGAAAATGGTTATTAAATCCTAGCATTCTCATTGGCTAGGACAGTAAGTTTAGCAGGTGGGTATTTCTCGATAGAGCCCACTAGAAAACGAGTGCCAATTCTGTGTGCCCCATTACTTGGTATATTTTTGGGCACCCCGAATTTGCAAGCTCCGTAGCCACCATTGTTTCCCCGCTTACTTAGCGAGCTATTTGCGACCTGCCAGTCTAAAAGAAAATTGATGTACAGTAAATTGTCCAACCAGCCACCCAGTCACTTAAACAGTGTCAGTGGCTCAGTAGGTAGCACACTCACCTCTGAGGCTGGGAGATCAGAGGGCTGTGGGTTCAGTTCCCACATCTGGCACTTGAGTTAATATCCCAGTACTAACACTGCAGTGCAGCATAAGAGGGGTGCTGCACTTCTGAGGTGCCATCTTTTGGATGAGACGTTAAACCGAGGTCCCATCTGCCTGGATAGGTGGATGTTAAAAATCCCATGGCACTTATCGAAAAGAGTAAGGGAATTTCCCCGGTGTCCTGGCCAAATTTCCCTCTTTCACTCAAAATACCACCAACAGTTTCATCTGGTTCAAAGTCAGTTGGCATTCATTTGCATCCTCCTCCCCCGGGTCGTGCCTGAAAATAGGCAGGATTTGTCTAGTGCACTTACCCGGTCAACAAAAACTAAATAAAATAAACACTCATGAAATGTTAAAGAAATACACTAGTCACTGTTTTGCAGCCTCAACAAACTGCCCGTACTTCGAGAGAGATACCCACATGCTGCCCTCTCCCAAAAACTGGCCATTGTAGTAGAACAACAGAGCCAGCAGCGCATTTCCATACCTGGGCAGAAAATGGCACACGTGCCACTGCTGCTCCTTGGGATGATCTTTCTGGCAGAATAGCAAAGTGAAACCTGTGCTTGAGATTGGCTTCACAATGAGTTGCCCCGTACTGCACTAACAGTCCCCGCTTGCCGAACATCCCAGATGCCAGTAGCATACCATTTTTTTTATTTAAAAAAAAAACAAAAACTTGCTGACTGTTTAAGCTATTAGCCAGATCGGCTTTTCTATTTATCACTCACAGTGCCCACAGCTCCATGCAGACTACCTGTATAAAATAAAAGCCACAAGTACGATCGGCTTTGAGGCAGTCTCTCCCCTTGTCCTCACACTCCCGACAGCACTGGCCATTCTCTGCCTTCAGTGCTGAGCTTCATCAGCTTACAGGACTGTAAGAGCGGAGGTATCACATTTCACATTGTAGTAGCATGAAGAGGGAAACCAGGTAAAAAAAAAAAAGGTTTAAAATGTCAAGCCCAGTGAGTGAGTGTGAGTGTGAGTGTGCGTGTGTGTGTGTGTGTGGGGGCAGCTAACCATGATAACCAGGTCAAGAAGTTAACTCTAGGGGGGTTCACTAAAACATACCTAGGTTTAAGGGGAAAAAAGCAGCACTCAAATGCAGGCGAAGGAACTATTTTATTCCAAAAAGCTTAAACAACTAAGTGTTTTAACATTTAAACATATTTCTTTTTTTCCAAACACACGGAATACAGTTGCCTATTTTCTAAGTGCAATAATACTCTCCAGGGTGGGTGGTATTGGGTAATACCGGACCTTCCAGGAGCTATAATGCCCTCTGCCTGTGGCATTGGGCCTCATTATGCCCCTTGGCAGTCTGGTATTGCCCAATACTGCCCACCCTGTCAGGTATTATTGCTTACTTATTTCTACTGTCAATAGCCCTTTCCAATACATCCCAGCACCCTATCTGTCTTACTACAGACCTTATTGCACTGGCTTGATTGTTTAAGGAAGTCACTAATGATGATTCCTTGTTCCCTTTCCTCATCCATAGTGCTCAGTATAACGTCTCCCATTCAATACTTTGTCCTGGGGTTCTTGTTCCTTTGGTGCATCGCTCTGCACGTTTTGGTATTGAATTTCACTTGCCAAACCTTAAACCACCTCTTTAGTCTTTGTAGGTCACTCTGCATCTCCCTGTTTTCCTCGTCACTATCTCCCCTCCCACAGAGCTAAGTATAATCTGCAGAGCCACAACTTGCCCTGGATTCTTTCTCCAGTGTTGCTGATGAACAGACTGAAGAGGACAGGAGGGACCCAGGATGGATCTCTGTGGCACCCCACTCATGACCTCCCTTTCCTCTGATTTGACACCATTAATCCCAAGTCTCTGCTACCTCACCTTCAGTCAGTTTCCTACTCATCTTACTGTGTCCCTTGCCGCACGCACATCCTCCAGCTTCTTCAGCAATCTTCTGTGAGGCAATGAATAGAAAGCCTTGCTTAAAGAGCCCCTGACACCATTGTGACAACTTTGAGAAAATGTAATGTTTAGCACAAGTGAGCTTATATTTAAATATTGTTTTTTGTATTTCTCATTCTTCTTTATTACTAAGGACATGTGCATGTAAACAGATTCACTGCCCTATCTGTTCTGGCTGCTTGCCTACATATGACATTACAGTTCTGTTTATGACATCACAGTCTGTTGCTGTGGAGATAATTATGATGCCATAAATGGGGGATTATTTATTGATTTTATTTATTTATTTAAAAGTTGGTAATCGGAAAATGTGACATGACCAGAAGCTTGTTTCCAGGTGCAACTTGGATTATGATGTCATATGTAGGATAGCAGAAAGAGCAGATAAGGTCTAAGGGACAGTAAGCCTCTTTCATTCATCTGTCCTCAGTAATAAAGAAAAAAGGTAAATAATTATAGAAAATACATGAAATATAAACTGAACTATCTAAATCTTACATTTCTTCCACGTTTTTCTAACAGTGTCAGGGGCTCTTTAAGTTAATGTAGAGGAAATCCACGATGTAGCCTCTATCTAATAGTCTCATCACCCAGTCAAAAAAAACCTATCAGGTTGGTCTGATAAGACCTCCCTGCTACAAACCCATGTTGTTTACTATCCCCGAGTCCATTACTGTCCAGGTAATCCATGAGGTTCTCTTTGACCAGTGCCTCCATCTCTTTACCCACAACAGAGATAAGACTGACAAGTCTGAAGTCCCCTGCTTGCTCTTCGTCTCCCCTGTTATGGAGCAGAACTACATCTGCTGCCCTTCAGTCTTTCAGAACTATCCACATTTGTAATGAGTTATTGAATAGCTCTACCAGGGGTTCAGCCAGTTCCACTGTCAGTCCCGTGTGTACCCTCTGATGCATTCCATCAGGCCCCAGGGCCTTATCTACCTTTAGGGCTGCTTATCCTTTTTGGACTCTTTCGGTGGTAACTACAGGCTGCCTCATCTCCACCACCCCCATTGCAACTTTGTTGCCATTTTCTGGCAGGGGCCCACTGTTTTTCCTTGTGAAGGCAGAGCAAATGCAATCATTAAGGATGGCTGCCTTTTGCATGCCCTCCTGTATTGCTCTACCTCCCACAGATAGCCTAACAATTTCCCCTCCTTGCTTTCTTTTTTCCCTAATGTACCCAAAGAACCGCTTTTCCCCATCCTTGACCCCTTCTACGATACTCAGCTCGGTGTCTGCTGTTACTTCGCTAACCACCCTCTGTGCTTCCTTAGTTCTCAGTTGGCATTCTCCCTGTTGTTCACCCCGGTACCAGGTCAGTTGGCTGCTGCAATAATAGCATGGCATAAACCGTGCCATACTAATGCCAAAACCATTGACAGCAACAGGGGTATAATAGCATTAGTGAATTACCACTACCACTGTCGCTGTCCGTGGAGTAGAGGAAGGACTGAAGAAGCTTCAGGTGTGGTACCTGGTCAAGCCGCTTCCATGGTGGAGTGGCTAAGGCACTAGCACCTGGAATGATGGAGACCTGGGACTGTACATTATTTTTTTTTGGTTTGTTTAAAAACAAAGTTTCCTCCCTCCCTCCTGAGTTTCTCCTCATCCCCAAGGTACACACCCCCTCAGAGCTGATTATATTAATTATGGAGGATGTGGGGGACAAAGTAAAGTGTACATTTTTTCCCTTAGGTTGTGTGGTGTACACAGCATTCGTATTGGTCAATGTTTTCACCAACATTTTTCCTGCAGTTGGCATTTTGCTTGCGGCTTTATTTGTCATGCTGTTTCTGTTTGTGGGTTTTGACCCCATGCCCGTCATCCCCCAGCATTTTCTTGTACCTGGTGAAGGCCATTTTTTGGCCCTCATTGCTTCCCTGATCCTCTCAGAGAACCATACTGGCCTCTTGTATCTATTTCTTTTGTTACCAATATCATGCATAACTTAGATGCCTTCAGGACAGCTCCCTTAATTGCCCTCATCTCTCCTCAGCACCTCCAATGCTGTCTACCCCAACTAACTTGTCCTGGGCCATCTTCCTCATCCTCTTAAGGTCCACCCTTCTGAAATCATGGACCTTAGCCCTTGACTGGGGCTTCCCAGTCCCGGGGGCTAGCTCAAACCGAATTGAGTTATGGTTGCTGGGTCCCAGTAGATCAGCTACCTGCACACCTCTTACCATCTCTGAGTTGGTAAGCACCATATCAAGAATGGCAGCCTGTCTGGTGGGTTCCTTAACCAAGTGCACCAGCAGAGTGTCATGGAATGCATCCAGCAGGGCCTGATTTCTGGTGTTCCTGGCAGATAGATTATCCCAATCAGTATCCATCAGGTTCAGATCATCCACCACCACTACATCCACCCTTGCTACTCCCCATCCTAGTTCTGCCCCACACTCCCTATCCCTCTCTTCCCCTTGGTCAGGCAATCAGTAGATCAGCCCCAATCATAGTTTCTTGCCTGAGGCAACTGTGAGTTGCAGTCACAGTGACTCTGTCTCCCACTTACTTCCCCTGATATCCATCTTCTATAGCCTTGATGCCTTCCCTGACATATACGCTGATGGCCCCCTTTACCTTTTCCTCTATCCCTCCTAAACACTTAAGTAACCAGGGACTGTCAGGTCCCAGTCATTATTTTCTGAGGCCTGAGTTTTTGTGATGGCTATGAGATCCATCTTAGTGTCCACCGTGGTAGCCTGTGATGTGGGCGACTGAATGTCGACGACTGGTCATAAGGGTGACTGCACAATGGCACCGACAATATGGGAGACCTTGGATTCCACCTCTTTCCCTGAGTTGCACCCCCCCAGAGTTGGAATCCTAATTAAGGGGTGTGTGGAGGGTGAAGCCCCCCCAATGAGGGGGGGTGTGGGGGGCAAAGCCCCCTGCATTAAATAACATACTATTTTTCAGTCGCCCTTGTGGTTGTGTGCCCTTATGACCAGTCACTGACATTCAGTCACCCTTGTCGCATAGCACCATCAGCCATCATTGTTGGGAGTTAGCTGATTTTATTACCCAGACACCTGGCGTTAAGGCATACCCTCTTCCATCTAACTCCTGATCCACTTTTGCTTTCTGTAAGACTGTTTAATGCTCCTCTTTTGCAGTGTAGGGGAAAAAGCACCTAGGAGTCTGGAAGTCAATAGGCTGAAGCGTGACAAGCAGTAGGCAGTTGCTGTTAAGAAGGACATCAGTACAGCTGTACTTTAAAAGGGAGATGACCAGGTGGGCAGGGAAGGTAATCCTGCCACTTTAAAAGGCCCTGGTGTGACCCTGGTCCCCTGTGTGTCAGACAAGGGCTGTCTGGCCTGGTTCTTGGTTAAACCTCGGGATCCCTTTGATCTTACAGTGAAGGGTAGAGGACCAGTGTGTCAGGGGATCCTGTTTGTTGTAAAGCATAACACTTACACTTTCAGCTTCTCGTCTGTCTTCACAGCCACAAAGATGTGCTGGCTCCTTCTTTCAATGATGAAACAAATGCATTTCTTGAAGGGAAACACAATTGCAGTCTTAGTATTTATTTGTCACACCCACACCTTCAGGCATACCTGTAAATTATCAAAGGTATATAAAAAGTTCAGAGTTGTGGCTGGCCTCTGAGCGCTGTAGCAATGCTGCCACTCATGATGCTGGTGACCCGTGTTCAGAAGTGAGCCCAAGTCATCGGAGGCCAGTCAGGGTAAGATCAAGCATCCCAGAGGACTTTCTCCTCATCTGGGATGGGAAGGCAGCCTGCTCCAGCGTATGAGTGCCACCTGGGTGACCACAGGTAGCAGTGCACTCCAGAGTGGCTCAGCAGGTGGGGAGATGCTAGCACATGATGCACACCATGGTGGCGTGTGTGCTGGCTTGTGTCACACTCCAGTCTGGCATCTCTGGGGAGGGAGAAAATGGAGGAAATGTGGTGGCCTGGGGCAGCATGATGGAATGACCCCTCGTAGGCCCTGCATCGGAAACATGGCAGCAGTCCACAGAATCGAATCTTGGACTAGAGCAGTTGGGGCCCTGCTACAGTCCGCTGTGGCGGGGGGGCAAGCGATTGGTGCAGTCAGGAGAGAAAGTCAGTAAGTCCACAGGAAGTTAGATGTCAGGGCTGGGGGGATTCTGGATGGGGGCAATGGCCTACTAGAAGGAGGCAACAAAAAATAGTTCTGAGCCCTGCACCCAGCATCGCAGAGAGATGATATGATCATCAGAATAAAACCTATGCAATATAAGACTTGAGGGCCAGAGTCACGTTTAAAAGCAGAGCTCCTAACAGGCAGAACATCAGAAGAATATCAAGTGTCCAAAGCAGATATGATTGGTTCTATGTGATAATGGCGACTGGCAAAAGGCGAGCCGCATTATCGCGATGTCAGAGCAGCGAAACATTTCGCCACCTGACATCCTCAGCGCATGGAAGAATGCACTGGGACTTACTTATTTTGATTTCTGTGGGGATTACCTCAACACTTCACGGGGGCTTCACCCCTGCACCTCCCTACTAAAGAATTCTCAACTCCATGGGGATACATGTCGGGGTAAAAGCAAAAAACAAGTTTCCGGGTCAAGACAAAAATGCAGTAGTGCTCTGGACCTTAGACCCAAATCCAGTAATACTTTGCACTGCAATCGGACACCAACCCCCATGCCACGGGTGCAGCTTGGGTAGCTAACCACAATGCCACCCTACATCCCCTCCACCCTCCACCACCACTCCAGCCCACGCCCATGCTCACTCCCCCGCGGCATGTACATATAGTAACATCCTGTCACTGCAGTCACCACCACATCCGGTCACCCACCGATCGCCATGCTTCGCCCACAACGCCGCTTACCATTTCCGGACAGCAATTGTCTTCAGGCGCCAACATCACAGGCTACCATATGATTTGTGTTTAACATGTCCATTAATGTTCAAGTACTTTCTGGATGGTAAGGGTGTGACTGGTTGATTAATGGTAGAGGATAGAGGAGTGACCCAAACACCAGAATCATCCTGCCCATGAACAAATCCCAAACGTGTGGCCTCACAACAACACATTTGCAGTTCTTTCCATGTAACTTCCAGCCAAAATCACAAACATCGGGAATAAATCCTTTGAAGTGAAGGAAAAGTTAATTGATCATTGTTAGTATACCTCAGGGCCACAATCCTGGGATCAGGGTATTAGGTTGGCACCCTCCATGCTCGTAGACTGGGCACAGTTTCAATTTCTGACCAGGCAGATGCCTGCTCTCTATTGGATAGTCATTTGTTGTGGGCAGGGAAAGACCTTGGCAAATTCATGGCCAGCTGACTATTTGTAGCAAAAGAGGTGGCTGCCTTGGAACCTTGATTTATCCTCAAAGATCAGTGTCTGATCTGGGTGAATGGTATTGCAAAACCCCTGCAAAAGTGCTGATCACAATTACCGGGTGAGACTGATTCCTTTCCGCAGTGGTGGCGGCTCTTTTTCTCCTACTTCCCTGAACATACAAGTGCTCCCTGAAATCACCAGAGGGCCGGATGCACAGGAATCTTCATTCCATGCTCCATTCTCTCTATTACACATTACAATCCACACCATCTGTCAAAGGGGTGGGCTAAGAGAAAACCCGAGACAAGGCTCCCCAAGCCTCTTATACTGTGCCTCCCAAGCGCTTCCTGTACCAGGAGGTGAGATGAGCCAGTAACCAAGCATAGTTAGGTATGTAGATAGATAGATGGATGGACGGAAAGATGGACAGACAGACAGACAGACAGACAGATAGATAGATAGATAGCTAGACTGTACATAGATACAGTACATAGATAGACAAATGTATGATAGATGATAGAAATAGATAGATAGATAGATAGCTAGAGAGAGAGAGAGAGAGAGAGAGAGATAGATAGATAGATAGATAGATAGATAGATAGATAGATAGATAGAAAGAAAGAAACAGAAGCTGATGGTCAAGAAAGGTAGAAAAGAAAGGCAGTACAGCATAGTGTTTAAGGACACTGAGCTGCTGGCCTGGAGACCTGGGTTTGAATCCCATCAGCCCCCACTAGCATGCTGTGTGACCCTGAGCAAGTCACTTAACTTCCTTGTGCTCCCAGGTCACACCTAGAAACAAGCTCCTGCTTAGTGTGCCTTTCCTGCAGTGGCGGAGCCAGGTTTGGGAGCTGGGGGGGAGGCATTCAGTCAACCAAAGACTCTGCAATGGGCACTTAACAGTGAATAAAGATGGTGGAGGGGCACCAATACTCACACTGGGGCAGCCAGGAGGGGCGACTGTCCCCCCCCCAGCCGCCCCCCCCTTTTGCTCTGCCACTGTTTCCTGGTTAAACAATTTCCCCTTTCCCTATTGGTACATTAAGTTTGGCTGCACTACCCTATCCTACCATCGAGACTTGGCACCACAATCCACACAGGGGTTGTATACAGACCCCCTTCTCAGGGGGAGGAAATGGACAAGGAAAAGATAGAAAGTATACTTAGAATGGCAGAAAAAGGGGAGATATTGCTGTTGGTGATCTGAATATGCCAGATGTTAACTGGAGTGCAGTTGCAGCAGCCACTTCGAAGAGTGGAGTTATTCTAGATACCCTACAGGAGGCATGCCTTAGACAACTAGTATTGGAGCCCACTCAAGAGGGAGCAATATTAGACTTGATTCTCTCAAATGGAGATGGAGAGAGGATCACAGATGTAGAAGTGGGTAGCCATCTGGGAACTAGCGACCATCGAACAGTATGGTTCACAATAAACACAGCAATAGAGTCAAGCCATACAAAGGCAAAAGTACTGACTTTAGGAGGGCTGACTTTGCCAAATGGGTGAGTGCCAAGGAATGCACTAGCAAATGGGCAGGAAAGAGGGGTGGAAGAACAATGGGGAATAATAAAACTGCCATCACAGAGGTAACAAGCCTTGTGTGAAGCAAATAACAAAACAAAGACGGATAAGAAACCACTATGGTTCTCAAAGGAAGTGGCAGTGAAGGTTCAAGAGAAAAAGAAAGCATTCAGGAAGTACAAGGTAATCTCAGAAGTGGCAGTGAAGGTTCAAGAGAAAAGAAAGCATTTGTGAAGTACAAGAATCGCAGAAGGAGCAGGACAGAGAACTGTATCAGTTAAAGCAAAAGGAGGCTGGGAAGGCAGTCAGAACAGCAAAGGCCCAAACCGAGGAAAAGATAGCCAACTCAGTTAAGAAGGGGATAAAACCTTTATAGGTACATCAAGGAGCGAAGGAAGACCAAGGAGGGATAGTGAGGCTTAATAAAGGGGAGGGAGGGTGGGCAGAGGTAGACTGTGAAAAGGCAGAGATACTAAACAAATATTTTTGCTCAGTATTTACAAATGAAGAGGGGGAGGTACATAAAACAAACAGTAGAAACACTCTGGATACAGAAGTTGATACCAGCCCATTTACAGAAGAAAGGGTTCTGAAAGAACTCTTAAAACTGAAGGTGGACAAAGCAATGGGGCCTGATGGGATTCATCCCAGAATTCTAAAAGAACTAAGGGTAGAACTAGTGACACCACTGACTACTCTTTTTAACAAATCATGGGAGGATGGGGTGGTACCCGAGGACTGGAGGAGGGCAGATGTGATTCCCCTTCACAAAAGTGAGAGCAAGGCAGAAGCAGGAAACTACAGACCTGTTAGTTTAACCTCAGTGATAGGGAAAATGATGGAATCACTTCTAAAGGAAAGAATTGTCGAGTATCTAGAGGCCAGAGGGGCACAGTACCCTAGGCAGCATGGATTCACAGCGGGAAGGTCATGCCAGACGAATCTGATAGATTTCTTTGACTGGGTGACCAAAGTAGTAGATCAGGGAGGGGCTGTGGACATGGCCTACCTAGACTTTAGCAAGGCATTTGACACAGTCCCACACAAAAGATTAATATACAAGTTAGCCAGCCTGGGAGTGGGTCCCAAGATGACAGCCTGGGTAAAGAATTGGCTGGAGAATAGGACACAGAGAGTAATAGTAAATGGAGTCCACTCTGAAGAAAGGGGGTTACTAGTGGGGTACCGCAGGGTTCAGTATTAGGACCGGTCCTCTTCAATGTCTTTATAAGCGACATTGCAGAGGGACTGGAAGGAAAAGTATGTCTCTTTGCAGATGACACAAAGATCTGCAACAGAGTTGATGCACAGGGTGGGGTGGAAAGGATGAGAAGGGACTTGGCAAGGTTAGAGGAATGGTCAAATGTATGGCAGCTTAGATTCAATGCTAAGAAGTGCAAGGTAATGCACCTGGGAAACAAAAACCCAGGGGAAGAGTACACAAGGGGGGGGTGAGATACTAACAACAACAAAAATGGAAAGGGACCTGGGGGTAGTCATATCAGATGACCTAAAGGTGGGCAAGCAATGTGAGAGGGCAGCAAGGAGGGCTGGGGGGATACTGGGATGCATAGGGAGAGGCATCACCAGTAGAAAACAGGAAGTTATTATCCCTCTGTACAGACAGCTGGTGAGACCCCATCTGGAGTACTGTGTGCAGTTCTGGAGACCCAATCTCTGCAAAGACATAGTCAGGATGGAAGCTGTCCAGAGGAGGGCAACTAAAATGGTGCAGGGTCTGCACCGGAAGACATATGAAGAGAGACTTAAGGAGCTTAATATGTATAGCCTCGAGGAAAGGAGGGAGAGGGGGGACATGATAGAAACTTTCAAGTACCTCAAGGGAATCAACAAAGTCCAAGAGGGTAGCATCTTTCAAAAAAAGAGGTGTGCAAGAACAAGAGGGCACAATTTGAAGATAGGGGGGGCGGCTCAGAGGTAATTTAAGGAAGTATTTTTTCACAGAGAGGGTTGTGGATGCATGGAATGGCCTTCCGGAGGAGGTTGTGGAGTCAAAATCAGTGGTGGAATTCAAGCATGCATGGGACAGTCATAAGGCCATTCTAGGGGATGGGGGTAGGAAGAAGTAGGCTGCTGGTTAACTAGGATCTGCTGCGTATCCAGTAGGTAGGGAAATGGGCAGACTGGGTGGGCCAAGCGGTCCTTATCTGCTGTCAAATTCTATGTTTCTATTTCTATGTTAGTGTCTAAATGGGGTTAATGTCCATATTCCCTGCCTTGCTGCTACCCCCTGATGGTAACTATTAAGGCCTTCACTCAGTTTCAGCGATGTATGAAGCCGTTAATGCTCTTGGTACCCACCATCTCAGCCGGCAGGCTATTTCACAGCTCAATCACTCTCTCTGTAAAAAAAGAACTTCCTTATGTCCCTCCTGAATTACCCTTCTGCCAGCATCAAATCATGAGCCCATGCACTAGATTTGCTATTCATGTTGAGTATTCCTGTTCCTCCATCTTCCTTAATGACATCCCCGCTGCCTGCTCCTCTGCACCCATCCATATGTTCTCAGATGATATGGTACTCTTTTTCTCCTGTTCCTATGCCCTTGGCCTCACTGCCAGGCCCCAACTGGACTTTGCTAACATCCAGCATTAGTTCCAGGCAAACCAGCTGTCCCTCAATGCCATGAAAACAGTCTCATTGCCATGTGGCAGAGGCTCTCTAGGCTCACCCCCACCCCTTCCCCCATACCCTTTATGGTGCAGTGTTTGAGGATGTCTCCTCATTTAAGTACCTCAGGGTCAGACTGGACAGGCACCTTGATTTTTCTGCACATGTGGATGCCATCCACCAGATGCTTCAGCCCAAGCATGGTACACTTTCCAGGAATAAAGGATGTATCTGCTTCCTGACACTAGAGAGATCATCTCGAAGATGATGCTCCCCACCTTTGACTATGGCGACATAGTATACAGTGCTGCTCCCAAGTCTATCCTGGCCAGACTAGATCCCCTCTCTTACTCCTTGTGTACCCATGCACCCACCACTGCTCCCTCTACTCCTCCATTTCCTTCCCCTTCCCCTCCCTCGAGCCCAGACACCTCACCCATTGTGCTTCATTTATCTCTAATAACTGGCTTGGCTCCCCCCCTCCTACCCTGCTTCCCTCCTGACCTCCCCCCTACCACTTCCTACCCCCTTCATAGCTCTGGCTCTCACTCTGTCACACTCTTCTCCAATAAATCCACTACTGGTCATGCTGCCTTTTCATTTCAGTTTCCCAAACTTTGAAGTTCTCTCCCCTCTGCCGTCTGCTCCCCCCTTCCCACCACTCATTCACCTCTCTCTGCTGAGACTTCACTACTCACTCCAGCAGTTGCCCCTGATACTGGATCTAGGGCTGTTGCCCTCCACCCTCCTAACCCTGTGCCCACATTTCTCCCCCTTTTGCCCTGCACCTACACTAGTGTCCACTCTCCCTTTATCTTGTCCACCCTCCCTTTCCCACAACCATTGGCACCCTCTCTAAACTCAGTATTGCCTTCAGCATGTTGCAAATGTTGTTATGCACCAGCACTTTATTTTACTATGGTGAACTTTGCTTACACAGAATCCATCTCCTTACACAATTATTATTTATAATGCTTACTTACCTATTCATATTATTTGTATTAATTGTACTGTATTCATTGCATTTGATGTGAGGAAGTATTTCTTCACAGAAAGGGTGGTGGATGCTTGGAACTGTCTGCCAGAAAAAGTGTTGGGGGGGAGAAGACAGTGGGGAGCTTCAGGCATGCGTGGGATAGGTACAGTACATGGGTATAATAAGTAGAAGTAAGGGAGGATGGAAGGACACCAAGGTGCAGCAATAGGTGGGGAAAATTGGGCAGACTGGATGGGCCTGCCGGTCGTTTTCTGCCAACACATTCTAGGTGTCTATTTGTATTGATTGCTTTAGTGTACCTCTGTTCCTCCCTTCCCCCTCTCCACAGGGCACATCTGGAAACAAGCTGTTACCAGCTCAGTATGTCTTTCCTTGAAAAACTGTTGAAATAAATAAATCACTAACTAACCAACTAACTAACTTACTAACTAACTAACTAAATAATTGTTCCTCACAGTTTACCTTGCTCATTTCTTTCAGGAATGTGAAGGTCTCTATCATATCACCTCTCTTCCTTCTGGCCTTCAGTGAGTACATGTTCAGTGCCTTGAGCTGATCCTTGTAAGATCTGTCCTGTAGGCCAGAATAATTTCTGTTACTCTATGCTTCATTGCCTCCAGCCTGTCCCTGTCTCTCCTCAAGTGAGCGCTCCAGAACTGGGCACAATACTCCATGTCTAGTCTTACCAGTAATCTACAGAGAGGTAGCAATACCTCCTTTCTGCTGTTATCAAATCCCCTCCCAATACACCCCCAACATCCTGGTTGCCTTGCTGAAGGCCTTGTTACATTGGCTAGATTGTTTAAGGGAGTCACTTATGATGACTCCTAGGTCTCGTTCCTCAGCAGTAGTGTCCAGTTTAAGCCCTCCCCTCCAATATCTCATCCTAGGGTCCCTGTTCCCAGTGTGCATCACCTTTAACTGCCAACCTTGGATCACCTCTCCAACGTTTGCAATTGCTTTTGCAACTCCCTTGCCCCATCTCACTGTTCACCCTACCACAGAGCTTAGTATCATCTTCAGAGACACATCTTTCCCTTTTTTCCTTCTCCTGTGTCGCTGAACAAACTGAATATTTTATTTATTTATTTATTGAAGTGAATCGGAATTACAATCCTTTGAGTCATAGACTCCTTTGCAAAGGCTCCACGTCAGTACATAAAGCACAAACATAACATTTACTAGAATTTATACATAGGTCACATAGTACAGTGTAAACATTGTGTCAGGATCCTAAGTAGTCCTAAGCTGTGATACAGGCGGATTACAGATTCGGAGGGTCCTAACTGAACCCTGAGTCAGAGTTTATATACAGTGAATTGTGGGACCTAAGGATGCAGTCGTATAATAAGGTTTGGCATTTTATCTTTACCATTGTGGATTTTTTTCTCCCTGTGCTAGAGCTAAAGACTGCAATGATTGCAGTCACAGGTAGCTGATTGTAGGAGGAGTTTCTTAAGACCAATTTTAAATTGGCCAAGACTAGGGGCTAGGGAGATAGAGGCTAGTAGGCTGTTTAGCCAGAGGGGAGCCCGATATCAGATAGACCTTTGTCCTAGGGAGGTTCTACAGTGGAGGACTAGGAGTGAGGTGCCAGTTGGGTGTCTAGGGGCCCTCCTGTGTGGGACAGTCTGGATGAGGGGGAAGAGGCCTTTGGGTGCTAGATTGAGGTGTATTTTTTTGGCTTGTAGGGTGGTGTGATACTTAAGCCTCCCTTCTAAGGTGAGCCAATCTGCAAGTTTGTAAAGCTCGTACATGTGGGTGTCTCTATCACATCCAGTGACCAACCTGTAGGCTTTATTAAGAGCTATGTTGACTCTGTGTCGGGCCGTTTGATCTGCAGAACCATAAATCACAATACCGTAATCCACCAAAGATAGGACAGAGGAAGTTACAGCGAGATGTAGGGCCTGAGGGGTTAGGCAATGTTTATGTCTGTATAGGATGCCCGATCTTGGTACTTACAGCAGAGGAAAGGTGTTGGATGTGTGTGTGGTAGGTGAGGGAGGTGTCCAGAGTGAGACCCAGGTATTTGAAGCTAGAGACCTGTTCAAGACGGAGACCCTGAGAATTAGTGATGAGAAGTGGAGCACTACTAAGTGGGTTTTGGCAGTGGGCAAAGATCATCGATTTTGTTTTGTTGTAGTTGAGTACTAGGCGGTGCTCAGAGAACCTGGTTTCTATTTCTCTGAAAAAGCCTTGTAGGGCAGATTGGAGGGAGTTTGGATGGCGGTGTTTCCAGAGCACTACTGCATCATCCATGTAGAGCAGGAGTTTCCCATTGCATGATTGGGGAAGGGAATTTAGGAAAAGAGTGAAGAGCAATGGGCCGAGTATGGACCCTTGGGGGACACTTGATTGGACTGGTCTTTTGGAGGAAAGGATAGTGTTCATTTTGACCTGCTGCATCTGGCCAGAGAGGTAGTCTTTGAACCAGGAGGTTGCTTCAGGGGAGAAATGTTGGGAGGGAAGGGATTGGAGCAGAAGTACATGACTGATGGTATCGAAGGCTTTGGTCAAGCCAACGTAGATGGCTCCTGCTATGGACCCTTGGTCTAGGGCCTCGTGAATATAAGAAGTAAATTCCAGGAGGGCAGTGGTGGTGCTGTGCCCCCTCCGGAACCCATGTTGTTCACGAGAAAGCAGCGAGTGTTTGGTCAAGTAGTCGGTAAGCTGGTCCGGCACTATTCTTTCGAGTGCCTTAAGGGGGGGGCAGGATCGAGATGGGTCAGTAATTACTGGTGGACGTGGGGTCACCGCTCTTGAGGATGGCAGTAATAATACCACTTTTCCATAGAGTGGGGAACTGGCTGAGGTGTGGTGGCCAGTTAAGTATTTTGGTGAGATGTGGCAGGGTCACATCCAGAGTTAGTCTGAGAATTTTGAGGTCAGTAGTGTCACTGCTATAGCGCACATTCATTAAGGCTTTTGTAAGGTAGCACTTTGCCTCACTGCAAGAGATGATTCTTAGCCAGAAGGGTGGGGGGACTGTGGTAGCTGAAGTGACCACGGGGCAGTCTGGAATGGGGTCGAAGAAGTTATGTAGGAGGATGTGACTGAGGTCTGAGAAGGTGGCATTAAGGGCATTGGAAATGGTGGTGGGGTCCTGGGTAAGGGCCCCATCTACTAGAATCTGTGAGGAGGCAGGGGAGACAGTTTTCCTGCACAGCTCCTTTATATTGTGCCAGAATTTTTTCCCAGAGCCCCAAGTGGTGGTGAGGGCATGCTTATAGTAAGTGGCCTTGGCTAGTTGGATGGCCCAGTTGCATTTGTTTCTGGTCTCTCTGTAGAGTTATCTGTCCTGGGGTAGCTGTGAGTCCAGGGCCCTATGCCAGAGGTTGTCTCTATGATGCATCAGGTCAAGCAGGGACTGTGAGATCCATGGGGTAACCATGTTTTTTAGAATATGCTTTGAGAAGGGGGACAAAGATGTCACAGGCAGCGTTAAAGGTGGTGATAAAGGAGAGGAGGGCTGCATCGACAGTCTGCACTTTATGGATGGATGACCAATCACGGGAAGCAAAGTACAATTTGAGGCAGAAGAGGGTACCTTTTTTGAGGTGCCTTTGGACTGTAACTTTTGGGAGACTAGGAGGGAGTTTATTTGACCACCAGCAGGTGACTGGGGAGTGGTCACGTAGTGCATAAGGAAGCACTCTAACCTGGGAAAGGTCATTGAGATGGTTGGTGAGGATGAGGTTGATAAGAGTGGAGGACCCAGTTCTGGGGACAAGTTTTGTAGGGGAATGGACCACCTGAATGAGGTCGTAAGCTAGAACAGTGTCTCTGTAGGTGGCAGATATGGTGGATAGCCAATTCACATTGAAGTCTCCCATTATAATTAGTTCACTTTTGGGGGGGAGATGAGTGATGCTGGACAGTATAGAGTCGAAGGCTGGATTTTGGTTAGTGGGGGGATGAGTGATGCTGGACAGTATAGAGTCAAAGGCTGGCTTTTGGTTAGTGGGGGGATGAGTGATGCTGGACAGTATAGAGTCAAAGGCTGGCTTTTGGTTAGTGGGGGGATGAGTGATGCTGGACAGTATAGAGTCAAAGGCTGGCTTTTGGTTAGTGGGGGATGAGATGCTGGACAGTTTAGTGTCAAAGGCTGGCTTTTGGTTAGTGGGGAGGAGATGAGTGATGCTGGACAGTATAAAGTCAGAGGCTGCTTTTGGTTATTGGGGGGGGATGTAAACTGCCATAATGTAAAGAGTTTTTCCATGATTGCCAAGTGTGACCTTAATGACAGTGGATTGGGCACTATAGGTCGGCAGGGGAAGGGAGACCGGGAGTGCTTGCAGTGCTGTTTTGATGTAGATGGCACACCCTTCTCCCCATTTGCTTAGTCTGTCTGCCCGAAAGATGGAGTAGCTACCGAGGGTGACAGAGGCATCAGGGATGTTATTTGAGAGCCAGGTCTCTGATAATGCCAGGATGTCAGGGGCGTGTAGAGTGATCCAGCCCTGGAGAGGAGTGAATTTCCTTAGTAGGCTGCAGATATTGAGGGAGGCCAGTAGTAGGCTCCCTTGCTTACCCTCTGTTGTAGGACCAGAAGTAGGTGGCCCTGGATTAGGGTGCACATTACCTGACAGGAGAAGAAGTGCATGCCTGAGGAAAGCTTTCTGGAGTAGTTTGGGTGCAAGGCAATGGGAATGAGGAGAAGTGCAGTTTTTGGTGGGTCCGACTGGTATTGGGAGGGTGCCTATGAAGTGGGCTTACAGAGCTGGGGACAGTGAGGAATGGGGGCTATGTGGGGGGTGATCGGATGGCGAGAGAGGGTGAGGTCCCCTGGAGATCAGGGAGGTATTGCAATGTAGGTTGGAGGTATGGTAGGTGCAGTCTAGTTTGGGATCCCATATGTGTGGTTCTTTCACTGGGAATGTGAGAGGGGGGAGAGAAGAGAAAGCGAGCAGTATGGCAAGCATCTGTGGGTAGATATTCATGATGATCTTTGAGTGAGATTTAGAAACAGAAGGGATGGTGGCCACTAGTGGTGAGCTAGTATAGGCTGCTTGTGGGAAAGTGGGCTGATTGGTTTTTATTGATCACGTGAGCCCACGTATATAATACAGTGTTCACCAAGGGAGGTAGTAGGGGCAGTGGGCCATCCGGCGCAGAGCGCCGGCAGGGCTAACAGAGTGCTGAGCAGTGTTTCAGCAAGTGGGCAAGCAGTGTGTTGAATTCAGGCACATCCAATGCTTAATTACGTGGATCCGTACCTGTACACTTTCGGCTTGGGTGAGGGCAGCTTCAGGACCCTCATGACCTCTCTACTGTGACTGGACCCAGGGCTGAACTCTGTGGCACCCCACTTGTGAGCTCTCTCTCTGGATTTCACTCCATTTTACAACTACTCTTTGCCGTCTCTTCCCCAACCAACTACTCACCCATCGAACTATGTCCTTCACTGCACCAACATCCTCTAGCTTCTTTAGCAACCTTCTGTGTGGCACCAAGTCCAATGCTTTACTGACATTGAAGTAGAGTAAATCTACTGATTGTCCCTTATCCACTACCCTCGTTACTCAGTCAAAGAATACTATCAGGTCAATTGACAAGACCTCCCTGCCATGAACTCATGCTGTTTACTATCCTGGATCCCGTTACTGTCCAGATAATCCACCAGGTCCTGATTGACTAGTTTCTTCATTAGTTTACCCACAACACAGGTAAGACCAACAAGCCTGTAGTTACCTGGTTGTTCCTTATCCCCAACCTGATGCTGCAGAACTAAGTCTACTACCCTACCCTTCAAAATTACCAAATATATTACATTTCCTGATTACTGATTAAATTTATGAAAATATTCATAAATATTTAGCAGACTTGTGTAGGAGTGGTAATTTCATCCAAATGCTGCTGCTTGGCAGAATTTAAAATTCACACTGTGCTGCACATCCACATACTGTATCACTAATGTAAGTATGCAGACTTGCCTCCAGTATCAACACTATCTGCCAGATGCTTCAGTGTGGGTCCTGACCAAATTTATTGCACTTCATACACAAGCAATTAATATTTTCTGTATGTTGACTCCATGGTCTGTCACAAAGAAACTAGCACAGAGCTGTCTCTTATTTAGATAGAAGTACTGGCCAGGACACAAGGGGTATCTCCAGCTTCTGATGAGTGCTGCAGTATTACTAATTTCTACTTTGAAAGTCACTAGAGGGAGCAGAAGGGGCTTCATTTTTACTTGGCTCATGCCTCTGACTAATACAACCCATTTCAAATAAAAGTCAGTTTTTAACTCAAATTAAGTAGCTAATATTCAGGCTGTAAAAAATTCCCCCCAGTTTAATACCCTAGATGAACTGTCCACCCTGCTGTAACCTCATAGTTGTACGCTGGATTCTCAAATGCATGTTACTCCAGCCTCAGAGACCACTCTCATGATCGAAAGAGAGCTGTTATGTGCATTCGTAGGGTAAGAGAACCTCAAACTGAAGGTCAGTGGTTCTGATACCCTTAGAATGTAAATGAGACCACTCTTGCAAGTGTAAGAGTGGTCCTTAAGTATGCATTAAAGGGACACCATGAACCTGTTTTTCATCATACCATTTCTAGTTAAAAACCTACATTTTATGATTGCCTACCTTCGCTAAAATTCATTGATGTTGCTGTTTGTTTTGTCTGTCTTCTTGTTTAGCAGAACTGAAATGCATGGCAATGTATATTTATAAACAATTGTTTCTGTTTACAATCCTGGATGTGTTCTCACTGCATACTTCCTGCGCATTAGAAACACACACAAATAGTGCAGCCACTCATGAGGCAGCAATCTCCTAAACTCCCATTGCATCACAAGTGGCTAGACTGTGTTGTGGGTGTTCCCAAGTCCAGGAAAGATGCAGTTGGAGCTGATCAAGGAATGTAAACAAACCTGTGTTTGTGTGGTAACACCAGTATGGTGGGCAGTCTGTTTTTCACTTTTTCTAAGAAAAAAAGTCAGAATCAAACTGCCAGATACATCAGCAATCCTTACAGAATGTTGGCAATCATAAAATGTGTTTTTAAAACTAGGGACACTTTGAGACCTAAGGGGGGTTGACATTGCTCCTTTAATATATTATTGATCAAGAGCAATCAATGATATATTAAACTTTTAAAAGCCCTCCCCTGAATGTGCCCATTTCCAGGGAACCTGTACATCAGACACTCGCTATAGAATAAAAGTGTCTCATTCACAGGGGGAGGAAGTGCTCTGATTGGTCGAGAGTGTACCTTCACTGTATAAATTGTCAGCTGAGACTTCAGAATGAGCATTGAATATTACTGACATCTAGTACAAGGCATTGTATGCTGTCCATCCTTCTCCCCCTCTGACCCCTCTGGTTGCGTCCGGCCAGTCTTGTGTTTATAATTTCCCCCCATTCACTCCTCTTGAAGTTTACTCTGCCATCCTCACACTAAACCCCACTAAGTGTAGCCCTGATGGTCTCCACCCTAAGCTTCTCCAGTTCTCTGCCTTTGCAATGGCAACCCCGCTCTCCCACATACTAAACCTGTCTCTCTCCTCTTCTACTGTACCCAAGTCCTAGAAATCAGCTAAAGTCCTCCTCTTACACAAAGGTGGAGACCTCTCCACCCCTGGGAACTATAGGCCCATCTCCCTTCTCCCCTCCCTTGCCAAATTACTAGAATCCCTTATTCATTCAAAGCTGTGTGATTTCCTTGCTAGTTCCAGTACTCTCTCCCCCCTGTCCAGTCTGGCTTTAGGAAGCATCATTCGACAATATCATCCCTCTTGTGTGTCACAGATTTGATTCTTACAGCGATGGACAGGAGCCAAATTACAGCTGCCATTTTCATCGACCTGGTGAAAGCCTTCAGTTCCATCTCCCGTCCCCTCTTACTACAAATTCTTGGCTCAGTCAGCCTTACTGACCTTGCTATCAACTGGTTCCAATCTTACCTCCAGGATAGGGAACAATCGGTTCAAATAGGCGATGATTTATCACCCCTACCTATTCTCTCCGGCATCCCCAAGGCCCCATCCTTGGCCCCATCCTCTTCTCTCTATTTATAAATAACCTCCCCTCATTCTGCAAGTCCATTGAAATTCACATGTACGCAGACTACACCATTCTTTTCCTCTCTGGGTCCTCCATCAGTAATGTACAGCTCCCCTTCCAGGAGGATTTTACTCGAGTACAGTCTTGGTTCATGGTTAACAAACTCAAACTTAATGTAAAACAAACAGTGGCCATGACCTTTGGCACCAGAAAAAAGCTGGCCACCCTACTGCTACACCCTACTCTTACTTCCCTGGATGGTCTCACCCTCGAGAACATTTCTGTCTTTAAGTACTTTGGGGTTTGGCTGGATGAAAATTTGGATTTCTCCACCCATGTTGGCACCATCTGTGCCACACTTCGCCCCAAACTAGGTGCCCTTTACCGGCACAAAACCAGCCTCTCTCTCCCCACCTGTCACGAGCTAGTCACTAAAATGATATTACCAACCTTCGACTATGCCAACGTGGTGTATTCCACTGCCTCGCAGTCATCCTTAGGCAGGCTTGACAACTTGCTGAACTCCTTCTGCCATTTTGCCTTTGCTTCTCCCCTTCTCACTCACCACTGTGTTCTCTATTCCGCCCTATTTCTTGCTCCCCTGTCTCACAGGAGACTGCTACACTGCACTACCTTCATTGCCAAATTCTGGTTTGGTTCCTTCCCCTCCTACCTCTCTTCTCACCTCTCCCAAGCTGCCTCCTCAAACTATTCACGTCGCCATAGAGACTCTCGGACCTTCTCTATCCCCCACCCCCATTCAGCTTCTGGTCAATCTGCTTTCTTTCTCCGTTTCCCTTCTCTTTGGAACAAACTACCCTCAGACATCCACTCCTGCTCCTCCCTCTTCTCTCTCAAAAGGCTACTCAAACTCCTTCCCCATCAGCTTTGCCCCTACTGTCCTCAACCCTGACCGTCTCATTTTACTTTTTGGCTATTGACCTAGGTTGCCTTTAATTGGCCAAACATGCAAATGTGTTCATTTTTGTGGGGGTGTATATAATGTCTCCCTCATTTTAAGCTGATTCTTATGCAACTTGGCTCTAGATTATGCTGTTTTTGCATTTGATGCGCTTGCACACCAAACACTTTGGGACAATAATGGGACATGAGAGGTGTGTCACTGACACCCAATGCAACGGACACTTTATTGGGCGTGTCCAGCAGCCACCAATCATCGGAGAAGCCGCTGATGACAGCAGTTTCAAAGAGAGCCAAGGAGTTAAAAGAAACCTGCTACTGCAATCAGGAACAGTTTCGTCATTGCAGCAGCACCTCCCCCCTCCCTCGCAACCAGGTCGGTTCCTGCAGCCGAGCACTCTGTCCCCGGGCCTTGCTCCATGAGCAACTTGTTTGCTCAGTGTGCCTTTCCTGGTGAAACATTTCCATAAAGAAATGAGTGGGCAGCGGCTCCTGCCACCTGCCATACACACCACAGAAAGCCGACATTGGGGTGCCCAATCTCCATGTCGGCATGTATCTCCCTTCCCCCCATTGATGTAGCACACTGGGAGCCCACCCCAGTGTGCCAAAGTAATTATTTTTTTCTAACACTGGGATGCCTACTCCCAGTGTCAGATGCGCACCCTCCCCCCCAAAACCTGTCGGTAATATTTGCCGACATTGGGGTGCCCAATCCCCGTGTTGGCATGCCCCTCCCATGCACACTATTGTGGCACACTGGGAGCCCACCCCAA
Source organism: Neoceratodus forsteri (assembly GCA_016271365.2). Classification (NCBI taxonomy): domain Eukaryota; kingdom Metazoa; phylum Chordata; order Ceratodontiformes; family Ceratodontidae; genus Neoceratodus; species Neoceratodus forsteri. The sequence continues at coordinate 93,815,050 of JADMNL010000035.1, read as the reverse complement.
TGAACCTAAATGTATTTTATTTTTATTTTTTTGCTGACTTTGGAGTGCCCAATCCCCATATCGGCATGCCCCCCCCCCCATTGTGACACACTGGGAGCTCACCCCAGTGTGCCTAAATGTATATTTTTTTACCTGTAAAATAAAGAAAATGATCACCCAAAGTCTTTTTTTCTTTTTCCCTCCTGTAAAAAGAAAACAGTCCACCGTCATCCTCTCAGTCCCCCTCCCCATCCCCAGCCCTACCCTCCCACTGAGCACCCACCTCCTTGCACCTCCCCCTGCCTCCATACTCACCTCTGGAGAACGGGAGCAGTGATCTTCTGCAGAGCAGGACATGTCTGCACTTTTCAAAGGCGAGTGGCAAACTGAAGATTTCAAGGTAAGCCGTATAATGGGAGCCAATGGGGGGTTTCAACTTAGATTCATATCTCAGCCATTTTTAGGAATTTTGGACTCAAATTTTCAACATGGGTTTTTTGGGACCCCACCTCATGAATATGTCACTGTCATTTCATTACTCAGTCCCTTAAAATGATTTTGTGGTCACTGCATGGAATCACTTTTCGGGACCGATTAATGAAACCGATTAGTGCTACTGCTCATGAGGGGAGGTCCCAAAAAGCCCATGTTGAAAATCTGGAGAAAAAATTCTAAAAAATATCTGCGTTATGAGTGTGCGTTGTACAGTTTCTACGCATACTGTTAACTTCTCCAATTTTTCATATTTTCACTCCAGATTTTCAACATTGCCATTTGTTCACACCTCCTTATGAACAGTTCAGCTGTTACTTTTCACATCCTGTCCAAAACGTATTTTCACACCTGTAGCACCGAATGACATGGTCACTGTGCAAAATCACCTTTCGGATTGAGTAATTAAATGATAGTGCCACTGTTCATGAGGTGGGGTCCCAAAAAGCCCATGTTGGATATCTGGAGCGAAAATACTAACAAACGGCCAGGGTGTTAGGGTTTCAAACTGTAATGCCCCCTCCCCACCCTGTAGAGACTGACATGAGTGGGGGGTGTGACTTGAGGTTGTCGGCCATAATGCTCACAACATTCCACCCTTCCCCCACCCTACAGCCAGTGGCAGGCATTGAAGTGTGCCTTGGGGTCTTCAGCCCTAATGTTCATCCCATTCTCCTATGCTGCACCCATCTCAGCATATTTCCTTATGGAATAGGGTGAGCGTGATGGCCAAAGACCCCAAGGCACACTGTGATGCCTGATGGTGTTTTCAGGGTGGGCTGAGGTGGAATGGCATGAGTGTTATGGCCGATGACCCAAAGACACACCACAATGCCTGTCAGTCTCTGCCGGGTGAAGTGAATGGCGTTGATTGAAACCTAATGCCTCAGTAAGAAAGTAAATCAGGGAGGAGCAGTGGACGTTGCCTACCTTGATTTCAGGAAAGCATTCGACACCGACCAACATAGAAAGCTGATTAACAAGATGGGTAGTCTGCCACAGGGCACAAAATGTTCGCATACCTCAAGGACATAAACAAGGTGCAGGAGCGGACATCTTCCAAAGCATCAAACATTTGGCATTGACAAATGCTTGTTTTTCTTTATTGCTTTGCTGTGCTGGTTCAACTTTTGTATTGGGTCTTGTAACCCTGACCCTTGATATATGTGCTGTAAATTGTGTTTATGTGTGCCTCATGGGAAATTACTTCCTTGTTCCATTCCCCCGGAGTTGCATCTGGAAATGAGCCTTGGCTCATGTTGCCTTTCCCAGTTATCAACTTTTAAATAAATAAATGCAGAATAAGACCCTTCTCAAGTGGAGAACAAGCAATCTGTATTTTGCTATGCTCATATCTCTATGAGCCATCCACAAATTGATGAGATTTCCAGTCAGAATGTGAAACATTATTTCCCAGTGTGGGAATAGAAATAATAGAGGGCTCATCATTGTACCATGTGGCACTCCTGATGTCATGGAATAATGGTACGAGCTCTCATTCATAAAATACTTCTTTTGTAACCAAACTGTCAAATGAGAGCAAAAGCTCTGACGTATATTGTTACCGAAAACCCTATTAAGTCTGCAAAGTCGAGGTTTATGGTGATTTATTTGGATGACTGATATTATAGAAAGTGACAGGCACTTAACAAACAATTAATGGGTGATACTGCTAGTGTAATGCTGACAAAATACTGGGTTATGTATCCCGTAAGGGCCACCACATGGCATGGAAACTAGGAAAAAGGGTAGAAAGTTGTTTTCTAAAACAGGGATTCAATGTTTGGGGAATAAATATGGGGTATAAGTGCTTGGGTAACTTTTGTAATTCTTTTTGTCTTTACTCTATTCCCACCCTCGGGTACTTGCCTTGTAGGTAGGTATTAGTAGTAGGGAACAGAAGGCCCAAAAAGATACCTCTTCCAACTCACAGAGAGTATGACCTTTAGCACTCAGGAGAGGAAAACCCCACTGTGGGGTAAACCTCTGAGGACCCATGGCTATCGGTCTGCCCATCCTCTGGTCAAACCAAGAAAACAGTACTCTAAATGCAGAACAAAGTTCTTGATCTGGATAAGGGATGTAGATCTCAAAAGTTGACATCGTCCATCTTCCCAATCATTTGATGATGTGTTGAGGGACGTTGTGCCTGGAAGCGGAAGTAGCTGATCTGATTCTGAATGAGTGACCAATGTAAGGTTGACAATCATAGCCCAGTCTTTGGAGTAGAATTCTAGTATTGTTCATGAACCAAGAGGTTGTCATAGGTTGCTGTTGATTGGAGAGTAGCAGAGGAGAGAAAGGATGAGAATGGAGATGGAATTTGTGCATGGCGTCCAGATAAGTAATGGGATCGTAGGAATCACCAGAAGTGAAATATTGGATGGATACTCCTTGGTGTAATCTGTCTGTTTTTGAAGTAGGAAGAAATAGACGATAGTGGTCATTCATCTTGGTCAAATTAGAAACTTTTAGGAATGTAGAAGCATTGGTTGAGGCAACTGTAAACTCCCCTGGCCGTAAAAATCAAAAAAATGTGAGGCACATGCCAGAAGAAATCATAAGTGTGCTAATAGGGTCAAAAAGTGGGACTTTGAGGAGGTCCAATAATTCCCTGAATAAAGGTCTGTCTATAGGCAGGCAACGAGCAACTGAAGGTGTGGATGTCCTTTGGATTCTCAACATAAGCAGCTTGATTGAAGGATTGCTGAATAGGGAAGGAACAGAAGGTGCTGCTTGTGAAAGGAAAAATTGGATTCCAGAAAGATACTGTTTTATAGTTCTATAAGACAGCTTAAGGGTTTGATGGCAGAATGTGATGAATGTAAGAACATTGTCGATATTCTCAGATGGCATTGTTGAAGTCATGGGGCCTCAAAAAGCAGAATAACAGTTCCAAGCAGTGAGATAAGAGGATCTCGTTGAAGGAGCTAAAGTATTCAAAATATGATGAGAAGCCTGAGCACGACAGTGAGTTACATCATTATGAGGTCTGAGAATGGTGGAGGCGTAACCATGGTAGGATCTGCCAAAGGGCAGAGGCGTCTGAATTTCTGAAAATGGAAGCAGGAGAATGCATCAGCAGCTTTATTGATATGGCCAGGCAAGTGAAAACATTGATGGATGAAGTGATGAATTAGAGAGAGCCAAGTCAATCTTCGCAGAAACATCATAATTACAGAGGAGGATGACCTGCCTTTTGAAATAATATCCACTGTGATTGAATTGTCCGTAAATACTGAAATAGTTTGAAATGACCATTGAGACCCCATACTGAGGCAGCAGCAATGATGGGAAAGATTTCAAACAGGGAAATAAGGCAGTCAGTAAAGTAGGTTCTCAATCATAGCCGCCCCCCCCCCCCCAACGGTGATAGCAGTGAAGGGAATGGAGTGTGAAAGGGAAAATATACAACTGACATGTGCCTTTGTGGACACCAGTAGGCAGTGGTAGGGAAAACAATGGCTGCAACGCCTAACTGATGTGAGAGAGAGAGAGAGAGAGACAGTTCGAATTTGCATTGTGCTGCGACGTGTCCCACTCCCCGTGTCAGAGATAAACCTGAACACATACAGACTCATTCACGGTGCTGTGCAGGTTAAAGCTGAGAAGAGACAAAAAGGCACAATTACAGGCCACTGTATATATGGAGGAATAGTCGAGGAGTGCCATGCGGTGGTTCCAGGATAGGAGAAGGGGAGCTATGAAACCCTGCCGGGTAACCGGTCGGGTTAGCATTGGGGCTGAGCAGGCCAAACAGGTGGAGTGATGCAACTGCGAGAAAGGAGGGGGACAGAGTGAGGGAGATAGGGATACAAGCACTGGATGCAAGGTGAAACAGTGCTAGGAGAGTGCCTCTAGGCTTAGAGAAGCCCAAAAAGAAAAACGGGACAGAGGGAGAGGATAGGAGCACCACAAAGGACGAAGGAGATCAAGACAAGGTAAGAAAAGCAACGAACAAACAAACATGAATGCAGGAGGGAAGGGGGGAGGGAGATAAACAAACCAGAGCAGCAGCGAGACGAGGGAGCAGCCACACAAGCCACGCAGGAGCCCAGGGGAAAACACTCCCTAAACAAGGGAGGTGTGTTACTGCTGAGCTTATAAGGAGGTTGTGGGAGGAGCTATTCCCCACATTGAACCTCAGGCTAGCCCTCCCAGAGAACTTCTCCCAGCTCCCTGGGTGTAGAAGGGTGATTTAGGCAGCTGTATTTACCCCAGTAAAGTCAGATATTCACTATACTGACCACTAAGCATGGGCCATGAAGCTGGATTGTTGTCTCCGTGTATTTATTCAGGTTTTGGACTCCAAGGGACGGATACTGAAGACTTTGTTTCCAGCAATTTATACACTGTATGCACCTAACCAAACACAAGAGTTTGTACACACACACACACACACACACACACACACACACACGTGCAGATCTGCACTATTCTGAAAGGATACCAGGAAAGAACATGTGTGCCTGTGGCTTGGTGACTTGATATGCCCTAACCACCGAAAGCAGTTAGCGAAGACAAGAGACAATACACAGACTGGCTGCAGCAAAGGGCCACCAGATGACTCAGGGTTAGAACATTAGGCTACCATGTGAGCAACACAGATGGAGTTAATAAGCCAGAATCCGTGTACTATATTTGCAGGATAGCTGCCTGTAACAACATTATCTCAGTGTTGGGGCACATGTCCTGTATACTAGAGCTGCCTGCTCACCTGATCCCCTTAGACATACCATGGTATTGGTTGTTACTGGTAGTGTAGTGGACCCCCCACCCTCCCCCAATCCCTGTAGTCATACTATGGTATTTTATATCACTGGTCATCTAGTGAACCCCTCTCTTGGTCCTAGAGTTGTATGCCACCCCATCCCCCCCTTATGGTGATAGCAACCAGCACGGATTAGCATCTGCAGCCATCTGGCTGCCGTCTGCTTCACATGAGTACTGTATTGCTAAAGCAGTCTGTCACACAGTGATACAGTACTTGCAGGATGTATGGCAGATCCTAAATACAACGAAGTCTGAATAAATGTGTACTGCCCCTGCATGTGGACTTTCTTTTGGCCATCTGTCAGACATCCCTCAAGTACTGCGTTACTTCCCACCTCCCACCCAGCCTATACCTTTGGTCCACATTTGGAGTGGCACCAAAACAGTTTTTGTTTTCCTTCTGGGAATATTTTTGGTGATGTCTGGCTCCCTAACCCAGACCCTTATCACTCTTATTGGCGCCCCCCTTCCCCATCAGCCCCATTCCCATGCAATGTCCACAGTCCGTACTGGTCCTGCTATGATCGTCTTTCATCGCTGGCTCTCTCAATCCCTGTCAAAGCTTTGTGATACCCCCCTACCAGCTGTCTGTAACAGGTCCAGAGTCAGGGAGTGTCCTAAAACTCTGAAACATGGTTTGGGAATGGGCTTGCAGGGATTTGCATGGTGACCCCTAATCCTTTACCTATACAGTAACAATGTGCTAGGTGACCAGGCAGAGAAGGCTTCAAACCCTGTTTTTTTGCATAGCACAATGAGATGCAAGTGAAGTGACTGTCACTGAGTGGCCTTTGGGAACACATGTCAACAGTCCCTTGCAACTGTGTGTTAAGTGCTCTGGATTTTTTGTTGTAATTTGTCATCTGTTGTGATGTCAATCTGCATGGTTAGAATGAAGAAGGAGAAGCTCCTGTAAATACAGAAACTATGCAAAATTTAAACTGAACTGTGTGCAAAAGTGTTGCTTTCAAAACATATTTCCCCAAGACATCTAAGTATTTTTAATGAGGAGAAGAGTTGGGCTGGTTTCAACACTGTAAGCTACAAATGCCAATTTGGCTAGAGTACGATAGGTCACTTGTCGCCGGAGGGACTCAACAAGATCTGCACTAACCTGTAGCAGTTGAACAGGAATGTTTCAACAGGGCCTCTTGATAAAAGGGATAATAGCCCTTTGTAAATGCCACCTTCAAAAAAAACAGTGCTATAGTGTAATGTGCTGTTGTGCAGTTCTTGGACATCAGTTCTTGCACCACTTTTTCACAGCAGTATATACCCAACTGTTGTAAACAAACCAAGGCCAGGCCTAGTAGAAGGGGGCACACCAACAGTAGGGGTCTGCAGGAAAACAAGGAGGTCAGTGTGCATCTGGTGTGAGCCCTTTAGGCAAGCATTCAGTGTGTGTGTGTGTGGGGGGGGGGTGAAAGAATGTTGATTACGAGGCAGAACTGGAGCATCCATTTATGTTGCTTCTGCCCTGAAAGCAAAGCTAACACCTAGAGGCACTTAGGGTGTTTCTGTTTTAAGAAGGTAATTTACTTCTTAAACCTGCCAAGTAAACCCTTCAGTTATCACCTGTTCAAACACACCAGTGCTGGGGATTTACCTTCTGCAGATTCAGGGACAGAAATCCCTGGTGTAATCTGTCTTTGTCATTCTTCTGTGATACACATCTTACACAATTAAAACAAAATTAGACTTCATCCTTACAGTCAAATCATGTTGGCAAGCTTCCGTCTTTCTGTCTCTCTCTCTCGCTCTCTCACTTTCTCTCTCTCTCTCCCCCCTTATGAAGACTGGCAAGGCAAGGCAAATTTTATTTAACAGGCACCCAATCCCTGAGGTCTCTGGGCACCTTACAATAAAAGGTAGGGAAAAACAACACAACATACAATAAAATTGCAATAAACATATAAATAAATTTCAACCTAACTAAAAAAATTGATAAAAAAAGCAGGTTAGTTACCCTTGTCAGGGAATGCCAGTTGAAAGAGATTGGACTTTAGCCCCTTTTTGAACAGCTTGACGGTTGGGGCCTCCCTGATGTCAGCTGGTAGAATGTTCCACAGGGTCGGCCCAGCGACACTAAACGCTAGGTAGCCCAATGTTTTTAGCCTGACCCTGGGTAAATCAAGGAGGCCTCGGATGGAGCAGTGGAGGGAACAGGCCTAGGAGACAGGTATTAGGAGATCATCCAGATAACCAGGGCTCAGCCCATATAGGGCCTTAAAGGTGAGTAAGCCCACCTTGATGATCCTGCATCTCTCCGGCAGCCAGTGCAGGGTCCGCAGGACCTGGGTTACATGACTGGACCTTGGCAGGCCCGTCGACAACCTAGCTGCTGCATTCTGCACCAGCTGCAATCAGCAGAGGGTCGCTCCAGTGACCCCAAAGTAAAGAGCATTACAGTATTCCAGCCTCGAAATCAGAAAAGGCATGCACCAGTGATGGTAGGTCTTCGGGCGGCGGAACTAGGGCCTTAATCCTGGTGAGGTTCCTCAAGTGTTAGAAACCACTTTGGACTACAGATGACACCTGAGCTACAAGTGTTAATCTGCTGTCCAGAGCAACACCAAGATCCTGCATCCTAGGTGAAGCCATCAATGGTGTGGGTCCCAGAAATAATCCTGTATCCACTCCAGCAGCATTCCCATTATGCCCGTGACCCAGCTCAATCACCAGAATCTCCATCTTGTCCGGGTTCAGTCGCAATCAACTGGAGGACATCCAATCATTGATCTAAGCCAGGCAGCTGTTAATCACTTCCACAGCATCACATCTTCATGGGGCAAAAGACAAATACAGCATCTGCGTAGCAGTGAAACCCCACACTGTATTGTCTAATGAGCCCCTCTCCCAGGGGCAGCATGTATACTGCAAATAACATCAATAACAAGATCAAAACCCGAGGTACTCCACGTGACAGGGGCCTCGGGGAGAAGGAGAAATTCCCCATCATCACCTGCTGCTCCGTGCTCGAGAGTTAGGACTCAAAATTGGTTGATGACAGTACCAGTGAGTCCACAATACTCTCGAAGGTGATCAAGAAGCACAATGTGATCCACAGTATCAAAGGCTAATGAGAGATTGAGGAGAACAAGAACTGACCTGTCTCCTCTATCTCTAGCCCTGAGTAGGTCATTATGCACCCTGACTAATGCCGTTTTGGTGCTGTGCCTAGCTCTGAAACCCAACTGGAATGGCTCATAGATGTCAGAGGACATGTGGTGTTCTTCGAGCTGTTGCGCCACTAATTTCTCAACAACCTTGCCTAAAAATAGCAGGTTGGAGACTGGACGATAATTTGCCAGGACATCCGGGTCAAGAGATGGCTTTTTCAGGAGGGGTCTTGCCAGGGTCTCTTTCAAGGCATCCAGAAAGATTCCCTCTAACATCGAGCACTGGTCAATCCCAGTGAACACTGGGCCTACAGACCCAACACATCTCATCAAGAAATGAGTCGGGGTTGGGTCCAGTTCTCAGAAAGTGTGCTTTTTCTTCGAGATCACCTCAATGACCTCTGCTACCTCCACCCATTTAAACTCATCCCAGACAGATTGAGTACCTCTGCTCATCTGATGCTGATCACTGTGAGACAAAGCTTGTCTTACTGATGGAATCCTGCCCAGATAAAGGAACCCTGTCACAGAAAAACAGAGCAAACTCCTCACACAGTGTGGTTGAAAATACTTTTTTCGGCTATAGACAGACAGGATGTAACAGTCTGTCCACAGTCCAAAATAGCAGAGATGGTCTGTTTTTCCCTGCAGCAATCTCTCTGGACAGGAACTCTGCCTTCTTATGGTTAATTGCCCCATGGTACTCATGGTAGTGAGCACGCAAGGCCAGTTTGCCCCCCTCCAAGCAGGACTTCCACCAGCAATGCTCCAACTTCCGACCCTTGATCTTCATCACCTTGAGATCCCCATCAAACCAAGGGGTTCTCAAGTGAGAGGATCTGGGTCATATATGGACTGGTGCAATGGTGTCAAGCACCTCTGAGACTACCCTATTATAGGCAGCCACCATCTTGCCCACACCAACGGCACATGCTGCAGCTACACTAGATAGCTCAGCCACTGCCAGGAGTCTCTCTAGGGACAATCCTCTTAAAGGACGATAGCTGACCATCTCAGCAGGGGAGGGACTTCTGTGGGGGGCCAAACAAGAACTTTGCAGTGCAATGATCAAACTAAATGACATGATCAGTCTTGAGGTTGGCTACCTCAAGCCCCAGCGAGAAGACCAGGTCGAGCATGTAGCCAAGATGGTGGGTTGCAGAAGTAAGGATTTGTGTCAAATCCAGTGATGACATCAACTGGAGGAGGTCATAACCAAAATGCTAGGACTGGACAGTCATTTATTAATAGCTGAAATTAAATAGCATCAATAATAGACCAGCACTGAGGGTTGAGGCGCTGGATGCCACGCCTTGTGCCACACTGGCAACCCATGTTCGGGAGCGAGCGCAGGCCGCATGGGGTCAGCAGGGGAGGAGAAGGATTGAGTATCCCAGAGACAGCTCTCCTTCTCAGGGGAAGGGGGCAACCAGACGTCGGTGCATGCCTGGCCCCTAGTGGTGGCTGGAGGCTGGCTCACTGATGCTGTAACAGTTGGGTATAAGGCAGGGCAGACGCCTTATGGGGTGCGTGCAAGACAGCATGCATGGTGCCATTGCTGGCATCCCTGCATGCTCCACCTCTGGGGACAAGAACACTGGAAAAATAGGGCTCCTGGTTGGGCAGCATGAGCTTACGTCCTCCACGGCACTGACCCCAAATGGCATTTCCCCTGAGTCTGGATCCATTTTGGGTGAGTCAAGCTTGGGAGGGGCTCCTTACCACCCTGCCATGGAGGGTAGCCCATTAGGGATAAAGGGGGAAGTTGGCCTGACGTTGGGGTACAGGCTGCGAGGACGGTCGGGATGTATAGCCAACCAAGGGCCAGGGGAGAAAAAAGCCAAAAAAATATTTATATTATCAATAATGCCCAAATGCTTCTAACAATTTGGTAAATGAAATGTGGGAAAATGTGGAATTCTCACCCTCATATTGTAGGACAGTTGAGATGTATGGACAAGAAGATTTCACCTGTACCTACAGTAGCTGCAGAATTCGCCATCTGAGGAAAAAGGCAATTATGGGATTTAGTTATTTCTTGAATTAAAAATGTTACTTAATTTCCAACATGAGTTCAGAGAAAACTCTTTCAAAGGCTGCTCCAACAAGCCACGTGAGCCTGACAGCCCATTTAATATAGCACAGGGAAGGTATTTCAGGGTCACAGGTTTAATTCCCAGCTAGCTTGTTCAGTTTCCTGTAGGTTGCATTATGTTTCCCTTATTTCAATTTGTGTTCTGAATGCTTATCAGCACCTCCTGCACCAGCGGTAACTAACTGCCATCTCAATTGCGTCTAACTGTGGGATTTACAGTTTGAGAAAGAAAGTGGCTGCAGGAACCTCAGTCTGCCATGTGGGTCTCATTGCTTAGCGGTAGGGCACCAGAACGGCATTTTGGGGGCCTAGGTTTATGGTTCCACCTTGTAGGTTCTTCCTGAGTAGTTTAAGTGACTATGTAAAGAAGACACAGATAAAGAACCATGGTCCTAACAACTCAAAGATGAGCAAAATACACTGAACTGCTTTGCACTGAACTGCACATTGAGGCACCTTGGAGCCCATAATCATTCATATCACTTCCTGTTTCAGATTTTATTTAGGAGCCTACAATGTCGTTCTGGTCCTGTTTTCATTGAGTCACTTTGAACCATGCTATACAGAGGACAGACACACTGAACATCCATTTGGGGATGCTTGCCACCTATCTCAAGCTAGAAGGAGGGGAACGCCAGCCTGGGTGATCCCTGATATTTGAAGCACCTAAGAGAGCCAGGGGGACTCCACTCAAGTCAGTTCAAGAGCTGTCACTGAATTGACCCACAGGTGACACAACACTGTGTAATTTTTAAGACTACCACAGCTTTTCCTTGTCAGGTATCTGATGCAAAAACACTCCAATTAACATGCTGTACAGTACAGCCTACATTTAAGTCATCTTGCGGTTTAGCAGGTAATGAGCTGCAATTCAATGATTTATGCTGCAATTGCACTGACAGCAGGAGTAGCAGTGAGTTTGAAATGAGTTCCCAGTGAATGGTTCATGCCATTTGGCAAGGTATTTTATTACCGGCACTACATCAGCGGTGCATTTAGAATAGAGCAGTGTTAACCTCCAAAAGTTCCACTATGCAAACTTTGTGTAAGAGCTGAATACCTCCCCGTGTCCAGGAGTATATGTTAGTCCCATCAGAGGAGCACCAGCCTTACATCACAGAACCTGTACCTGTACAAGCACTGCTTCCAACTTGGGCCTGGGACATTAGGGTAGGGCTACCATGAACCTAATGCTGGGGCACCAAATAAACAAGAAACCACAAGCAGACTGAGACCAAACTTGGAGCTGGGATCACGCTGGGTGCGTTTACTTTATGTCTGCATGTGTTACAAGTAGAAGGGTATTTCCTTTTCAGTTACTTCTCTATCCATTTAACATTTAAACTAGCTGAAGAGGAGGGTGGCAGAAGAAATCAGGGAGGCATAAACTGCCCCCCCCCCCAAAAAAAAAAACAAAAGTAGCAGAGACAGAGAAAACTACAAGGGAGGCAAATCCACCAAGGTGTAAAATAAAGAAAAAAGCAGATTGGTTAGAAACATAGATTTTGATGGCAGATAAGGACCGCTTGGCCCACCCAGTCTGCCCATTTCCCTACCTATTGGATGAGCTGCAGATCCTAGTTAACCAGCAGCCTACTTCTTCCTACTCCCACCCCCTAGAATTGCCCTATGACTGTCCCATGCATGCTTGAATTCCACCACTGTTTTTGACTCCACAACGTCCTCCGGAAGGCCATTCCATGCATCCACAACCCTCTCTGTGAAAAAATACTTCCTTAAATTACCTCTGAGCCGCCCCTTCTATCTTCAAATTGTTGCCCCTTGTTCTTGCACACCTCTTTTTTTGAAAAATGCTACCCTCTTGGACTTTGTTGATTCCCTTGAGATACTTGAAAGTTTCTATCATGTCCCCCCTCTCTCTCATTTCCTCGAGGCTATACATATTCAGCTCCTTAAGTCTCTCTTGATATGTCTTCTGGTCCAGACCCTGCACCATTTTAGTTGCCCTCCTCTGGACTGCCTCTATCCTGTCTATGTCTTTGCGGAGATTGGGTCTCCAGAACTGCACACAGTACTCCAGATGGGATCTCACCAGCTGTCTGCACAGAGGGATAACAACTTCCTGTTTTTTACCAGTGATACCTCTTCCCATGCATCCCAGCATCCCCCCAGCCCTCCTCACTGCCCTCTCACATTGCCTGCCCACCTCTTGGTCATCTGATATGACCACCCCAGGTCCCTTTCCACTCCTGTTGCCATCAGTATCTCACCCCCCCATTATGTACTCTTCCCCTAGGTCTCTGTTTGCCAGGTGCACTACCCTGCATCTCTCAGCACTGAATCCAAGCCACCACACACCTGACCATTCCTCCAACCTTGCCAAGTCCCTCCTCATCCCCTCCACCCCACCTTGTGCATCAACTCTGCTGCAGATCTCCACGTCATCCACAAAGAGACACACCCCTCCCTCCAGACCCTCTTCAATGTTGCCCACAAAGACACCAAAGAGGACCAGTCCCAGCACTGAACCCTGCGACACCCCACCAGCAACCCCCCTCTCCTTAGAGTGGACCCCGCCCACCACCACCCTCTGTGTCCTGTTCTCCAGCCAACCCTCCACTCAGGCCATCATCCTGGGACCCACCCCCAGGCCGGCCAACCTGTGCACTAATATTTTGTGTGGGACCACATCAAACGCCCCTCCAAAGTCCCTGCAGGCCACCTTCACAGCCTTTCCCTGATCCACCACCCCGGTCACCCAGTCAAAGAAACCCACCAGACTAGTCTGACATGACCCTCCCACTGCAAATCCATGCCGTCCTGGGCCCAGTGCACCCCTGGCCTCCAGGCACTCAACAATTCCTCCCCTCAGAAGTGATTCCACCATTCTCCCAACCACCAAGACCAAACTAACAGGTCCGTAACCTCCTGCCTCTGCCCCGCTCCCACCCCCATGAAGTGGAACAACATTCGCCTCCTCCAGTCATTCCTTTATGGAAATTGAAGGTCTCTGTCGTACCTCCCCTTTCTCTTCTGGTTTCGAGTGAATACATGTTCAGTGCCTTTAGCTGATCCTCATAGGATTTACCCTTCTGGCCCTGAATCATCTTGGTCACCCTACGCTGTATCTTCTTTAGCCTCTACCTGTCCTTTTATAGGTGTGAACTCCAGAACTGGGCACAGTACTTCAGTTTTGGCCTCACCAGTGACCAGTACAGTGACAACAGAACCTCTTGCTGTCTAGTGTCAAACCCTCTCCTGATGCACCCCAGCATCTTGTGAGCCTTGCTTAAGGCTTTGTTACAGTGACTGGTTTGCACTAATGGTGACTCCCAGATTCCTTTCCTCTGATGCTATGTCCTGCCTAAGATCCCCCATCCAGTATTCTGTTCTGTGAATTTTTTTTCCCTAAGTTCATAACTCTGCACCTTTTGGCATTGAATATTAGCATACAGACTTTAAACCAATCTCCCAGCCATCACAGGTCTCTTTGCAATTTCCTTATCGTCTTCATGTCAAGTATTTTATTAATCGACAAGCATGTCATTACAGAGCCACATCGCTACAAAATGATATACAATAGACATGTAACCAACATTTAAAACATTCATATACAGATTAATAACATTTCCTAATACTCCATAAGACTATATCACAGTTTCAATCTTCCGTTTCCTCAGTTATGTTAAGCAATCAGTTCACCATCCTTCTCTATATGCAGTTTTTTCTTCTCTATTATATTAAGTAATGAAGCCACAGATTCTAATATTTTAATAGAATTGGATTTTAGCAGGGATGTAGCCATATGTTTTGGTTCTAACTCTAAATAGCCTACAATGTCCCCTAAAAACTTCTTCCTATCTTTCTCCTATAGTGGATATGAAATTAGCAAGTGTATTACATCATCTCTCTGTCCCCAGTCCACACCTAAACTTGGATGTAGTCAGTTCCTCTCCTCTAAAGCAGTCCCTTAACCATTGACTATAATGATATTCAAACCTGAGCCTAGTGGGATAGGCATAGGGGAGAAAAGGGGATCCTTCAACAAGTAAGAAAGGGGGTCACTGGTGGGCACATAGTTGAATGGGATGGATAGTGAGATGCAATAACAGCGGAACACTGATATTTCTTAATCTTGCATGGAGAAAGGATGCTGTCTAGTGTGTAACCAAACAAAGGAACTCAGGAAAGTAATCAATGGTCTGCAGGAGGAGCTGAGACAGGCAAGGCAGGGCACAGGAGGTTATGGTTCAACAGGAAGAGGAGGAAGGAGGGGAACAAGGAAGGGTGGTCAATTAATGCAGTCAAGGGGTGGGGAAGAGGATATGGGTTAGTGGAGGGGGCAATAGACCAGGGGGACCCAGGCCTACAGGAGCAGATAAGACTGGTAGGACAGGTTATAGGTGTTTATGGTTCAACAGGGAGAGGAGGTGGGAGGGGTGCAAGGGAGGAGGGTCAATTGCTGCAGTCAGGGAAGTGGGGGTTACAGGTTAGTGGAGGGGGCTATGAGTCAGAGGGACTCAGGCCTAGGGGCTCTGAGTAAGAGGAATTATAGTGGGGGGTGGACAATGGGGGAAGGAGGAAGCAGGGTTGGGAGAGAAGGGGAAGAGGCACAGGACAGGTAGTCAGAATGGGAGGACAGGAAGGCAGGGGGAAGGTAGAAGGAGGAATAGGAGTAGGGCCTTCAGTCTACAAATTCACAAGTGTGGGGGAAGGTTGTGTACAGTGGGGAAGGGGGTAACCTGAACAAAAATGGAGAGGGAGAAAATGCTGATGAGAAAACTGCAACAGGGATGGAAGGAGGGAATACTGTGCAGGAGGAGGAGTCAGCGAAGCAGAGAAGGGTGGCAGAGGGAGAAAACACTGATGGGGAAAATGCAACAGGGATGGGAGGGGGGAATATTGTACAGGAGGAGGAGTCAGAGAGACAGGGGAGGGTGGTAGGGAGGCAGGCAGATGGAAGTAAGGGGGGAATCTTAATATTAGATGATTCAATACTAAGAGGCATCAGGTGGGGTAGCAAGGGGAAAAGGCATAGTTGCATTTGCGTTGAGGCCATGCCAGGAATGACCGTTGAAAGGGTAGGGCAGTCAGTCCTGAAGTATGCTAGATAGGGAAGAGAGAAGCCCCATCTAATTCTACATTTGGGGACAAACGACCTGGCTAATAGGATGATAGATGTGGCTAGGAAGAGGTTTGAAGAGCTTGGAACATTATGAGAGGGGGCTGGAAATTCAGTAACTTTTTTAGAGGTGCTACCAGTCCCCATAGCGAGCACAGAAAGAAAATGGAGAATTGAGGATTTTAACAAATGGTTAGGAGCATGGTGTCAGGTCAGAGGGTACGGGTTGGTGGGAGGGTTGGGTAGGAACTGGGAGGACAGCAGTCTATTCACTAGGGATAGACTGCACCTAAGTAAAGAGGGCAAGAAAGTGTTGAAATCAGAGGATTGGAGAGTACATTGTGGCAGCTGAGAATTTAAACTAGGAGCAGCGGGGTGGCAGGAGGAGAGTGGGCATGCAGAGGCCACAAGGTGGCAAGTCACACAGGCTTACCTCCCAAAACAGGAGCAAGGGACTGGGAGAAGGTACTAAAGGGGAAGCTAGAAGGGGAGGGCAGGGGAAAGGGGGGAAAAGAGGGGGATGGAAGGTGGTCAAACAAACAAATTAGAAAGGCAAAAACCCAGACAGAGGAAAAGATAGCAGAAGGGGCAAAGAGAAGAGACAAATAATTTTTTAGATACATTCGGGAACATAGGAAGACAAAAGGGGGGATAGTAAAGATTGCTACTGAAAAAGGGAAATGCACCAAACATGACTCAGAGAAAGCCGAAATCCTCAACAAATACTTCTGCTTGGTATTTACCAAAGAGAACTCAGGGGATGGCCCAGCCCTGAAAAAACACACCCAGGGCCAGGAGTAGACATGAGTCCCTTTACAGAAGCCGAAGTATGGGAGGTGCTAAATAAACTAAAAGCATACAAAGCCATGGGACCAGAATAGATGCACCCAGAATCCTTAAGGAACTGAGGGCAGACTTAGCAGCCCCTCTGGCACTTCTATTCACGAAATCCTTGAAGAGCAGTGTGGTACTGTAAGACTGGAAAAAGGCAGTAGTGGTTGCAATTCACAAATCAGGCAGTTGCGAAGAGGCTAGCAATTACAGACTGGTGAGCCTCACGTCTATAGTAGGGAAACTAATGGAGATACTACTCAAACAGTGGATCGTAACATTCCTCGAAACTAGTGGCCGACAAGACCCTAAACAGCATGGTTTCACAACAGGTAGGTCATGCCAGACAAATCTGCTTGAGTTTTTTGACTACGCCATAAAAATAGTGGACGACGGTGGGGCAGTAAATGTGGTCTACCTACACTTTAGTAAGGCCTTTGACTTGGTTCCACACAGAAGGCTGGTAAAGAACCTTGCCCACACAGAGGTTGGTCCAGAAGTAGTCAGATGGGTACAAAACTGGTTACAAGGAAGAACCCAGAGGATACATGTTAATGGAGCGCAATCAATGGAAGGCAGGGTGGCCAGTGGGGTGCCCCAAGGGTTAGTGCTAGGGCCTGTGCTCTTCAATGTCTTTATAGCAGACATCACTGACAGACTGGAAGGGAAGGTATGCCTGTTCGCAGATGACACCAAGATATGTACCAGGGTGGACACCCCAGAAGGAGTGAGCAAGATGGCAGCTGACCTCAAGAAACTACAAGAATGGTCTGGAGTGTGGCAGCTGAGACTGAATGCCAGAAAGTGCAAGGTCATGCACATAGGAAAGAAAAATCCAAGGAAGGAGTATTGCCTAGGAGGCAAAAGACTGGCTGCCTCAAACTAGGAATGAGATCTGGGAATCATAATCTCAGATGACTTGAAGGTCAGTAAGCAGTGTGAGAAGGCAACAATGAAGGCCAACAGAATGCTGGGCTGCATTGGGAGGGGAGTCACGAGCAGGAAGAGGTAGATATAGATAGATAGGTATAGATCGCTGGTCAGGCCTCACTTGGAATATGGTGTCCAATTCTGGAGGCCTCACTTCAGGAAGGACATTGAGTGGAAACAGTACAGAGAAAGACAGCAAAAATCATTCAGGATCTGCAGTACATGTCTTACGAGGAAAGACTTAGGGAACTAAATAAATGCTCCCTGCAGCACAGCAGAGAGAGAGGGAACATGAGTGAAACATTCAAGTACATAAAAGGCATTAACAAGGTACAGGTGCAGGAACTTTTTCACTTCAAGAAGAGCTCCAGAATCAGGGAACATGACCTCAGGCTACAAGAAGGAAGGTTCTCTACCACTACCAGGAAGTTTTTCTTCACAGAAAGAGTGGTGGACGCTTGGAACAGCCTGCCCCAAGAGGTTGTGGGGTCAACACTGTGGGGGGATTCAAGAATGCATGGGATAGACACAAGGGAGCCCTGACTACAAAGGGCAACTAGAGTGTCAAAATAGGTCTAAAACAAATGGGCAGACTAGCTGGACCTAGCAGTCTCCTTCTGCCATCAACTTCTATGTTTCTATGGTCACCTTAAATGCTAGAAGCCTAGGGAATAAAATGACGGAGTTACAGACCCTCATGGTGGAGGGAGGGTGGACATACAAACATACGAAGAAGCCAGCAGAAGGTAATTTGATCTATCAAGTCTGCTCGTGTTGCAGGGTCCACAGCTTGAGCTACTGTCCCTGCCCCCCTCTCCCCACTCCTCCCATCCTCCCTACCCATGACCCTTACCCTCCCCCTATACCTGTCCCAGACTCTTTTAAAGCTACCCACTGTCTTCAACGAGATTACCTCTTCTGGCAGTGCATTCCAAGTGTCCACCACCCTCTCTGTGAAGAAGTGCTTCCTGACCTCCCTCCTAAACCTCCCACCCTCCAGCTTAAGACTGTGCCCCCTTGTGCTATGGTTGCCACTCAGCTTAAAGAGACTCTCTTATCAACCTTATTTATCCATTTCAAGTACTTGAAGGTCCCAATCATGTCCCCTCTCTCCTGTCTTCCAGGGAGTACATGTTCAGTGCCCTCAACCTCTCCTTGTATGCCTTACCCTGCTGACCAGCAATCCTCTTTATAGTCCTCCTCTGGACCTTCTCCAGCAGGTTAATGTCCTTTTTGAGGTGTGGGCACCAGTACTGAACTCCATAGTCTAGATGCGGTCTTATCAGTGACATAGCAGCCATCATGGAAACATGGGCCACCCAACACCATGAATGGGACCTGGCGGTACCAGGATACAGGATATTCTGCAGGGATAGGATAAAAGAGGGGGGTGGTGCTATACATGAGGGAAGGTCTGAAGTATGTAAGGGAGGAGGGAGATGAGGGCAGTACGGAATACTTATGGTTGATAATCCAGGATTCCAGGAATAGGGCTCTCTGGATGGGAATGGTGTATAGGTCACCCTCCCAGACAGAGGAGTTGGACAAGGAAATAGCAGAACAGATTAGCAGGACATGCGGGAAGGGGAGTGTGATGGTCATAGGGGACTTCAACCTATCAGGAGTAGATTGGGGTACCCCAGCCACAAGCAATCGATGGGAGCAGGTACTGCTGAATGCTTTCCAGGACAGCTTCCTGGAACAGATGGTCAGTGAACCAACTGGGGGGGGGAGAGGACCCAGGATCTTGTGCTGATCAATGGGAATTATATGAGGGATCTGAGGGTGAATGAACCACTGGCGAAGAGCGACCACCATTCAGTATGGTTCACGTTGACGATGGGTTAAGAGGGAGTAGTATCCAACACGAAGGTGCTGGACTTCAGGACAGCTGACTTTGCGAGGATGGGGGAAGTAATAAGAAGGTACCTAGGCAGAATCCAGCCTAGTATGGACACTAACCAGAGATGGGAACTCATAAAGATGGGGATAGTAGAGGCAACCAAATCCTGCAGCAGGGCTCAGAGTAAGAAGTCTAGGGTGAAAAAGCCAAGCTGGATGAGCAGGGATGTTATGGAACAGGTAAGGAGGAAAAGAAAGGCCTTTAGGGGATACAATAAAACAGGGAGGGGGGAGGACAGGGAGGAGTACCTGAAAGTAGCAAGGGAGGTGACAAGGGCAGTAAGAGCAGCAAAGGCATCAAAGGCGCTCAGGCTGATGCAAGGCATTAAGAAGGGGGGAGAAGGACTTCTTCAAGTACATCAGGGAGAAAAGAAGCTGCAAGGAACAGATAGTGAGGATTAGAATGGAAGGGGGATGGGTGGAAAAGGGGGAAAAAAGGCAGAAGCACTTAACAACTACTTCTGCTCAGTATTTACTAAGGAGAAGGAAGGGGGATACCCAAGGGGGGAAGGGCAGGAATGGAGGGGGGAGAGGTGACAGATGGGGTAATCACAGAGAGTAGGGTGCTGGAGGGATTGAGTGTACTGAGGGTGGACAACACGCCAGAGCCAGATGACGTCCACCCCAGGGTACTGAAAGAACTAACAGAGGTCCTAGAGGAGCCCTTGGCAGACCTGTTCAGTGCCTCATTGGATGCGGGGTGTGTACCTCAGGATTGGAGGATGGCTCACATCATACCCTTCCATAAGAATGGCCCCAAGGATGAACCGGAGAACTATAGGCCTGTGAGCCTCACATCCATTATGGGGAAGCTGATGGAGACAATCCTGAAGAAGAGGCTGTGGCTCTTCTGGAAGCCAATGGGATGCAGGACAGCAGACAGCATGGCTTTGTAACTGTCAGATCCTGTCAGACCAACCTGGTAGAATACTATGACTGGGTAACTAGACAGTTGAATGGGGGTCATGTAGTAGATGTCCTGTTTCTGGACTTCATCAAGGCATTCGACTCTGTGCCACATGGGAGGCTAGGAAGTAAGCTGGAAGGCACAGGAGAGGGTGCCAAGATGGTGGGATGGGTAAGGAACTGACTATGTGGAAGGCAACAGAGAGTGGTGGTGGGTGGGGTGCTCTCATCCCCAAGGGAGGTGACAAACAGAGTTCCACAGGGCTCGGTGCTGGGAAAAGTGCTATTTGGGATATTCATTGCTGTCATTTTTTTAGTGGGTATCAATAGCAAGATCAGTCTGTTTGCTGATGACACCAAGATGGGAGCAGTGGTGGATGACCAAGAGGGATGGCAGGGGTTGCAGGAGGATCTGACAAAACTGGAGACCTGGTCAGACACCTGTTAACTGGGGTTCAATGTCAAAAAGTGCAAGGTGATGCATTTTGGGGCAAAGAACCCAAAAAGGAGCTACCAGCATGGTGGGATACAGCTTGCAAAGACTGAGGAAGAAAAGGATCTGGGGTAACCATAATGGGTTCAATGAACAACTCAGCAATGTAGGAAAGCAGCTGCAAAGGCCAATAAGATGCTGGGTTGTATTGCCAGGGGTATAACCTCAAGGAGGGGAGAGATTATTCTGCCATTGTATAGCTTGCTGGTAAGACTGCACCTGGAATACAGCATGCAGTACTGGCGACCGTACCTAAAGAAAGACATTAAGTTGCTGTAGGGGGTGCAACACGGAGCAACAAAGATGATCCAGGGTCTGGAGGATCTACCATACGAGAGCAGACTGAGGGAATTGAACATGTAGTCGCTGGAGGAGAGGAAGGACAGGGGAGATATGATTGAAGCCTTCAAGTACATGACTGGCATAAACAAGACTGGGAAGGAGGGGCTTTTCAAGGTAAGGGAAGGGAGGGATACTCAAGGCCATACTATGAGATTGGAGTAGGGGTAGGTTCAGGAGGGAGATAAGAAGACACTTTTTTACGGAGAGGGTAGTGGCTGAGTGGAGCACATTGCTGGTGGAAGTGGTATCCTGCAGAACAGTGAGCTGCTTCAAAAGGGGCTGGGACAGGGTAAGGGGGAGGGTTAAGGGGGAAGGGAGGGAGGAAGGGACAGCTGCTGAGTTGGGGGCTAGCTGTAAAATTGAGCAGACTTGATAGACCTTTGGGCCTTTATTTGCTGGCAAATTTCATACGTTCGTATGTTTCTCCTCTAAGGGTTTTTCATCGCTATTAAGAAGTATTCTAACAAATGATGTCCCTTATTTTTAGATAACCATCTATACACTTTATACTGTGCACATAACCCCATTTCATTTTGTATGTGCATGCCTCTCAGTCTGTCCTTGATTTGGCTGTGCAGCATTTTCTTAGATTTAATGAAAATATCCGCCAGACAATGTAATAAGCCACTAGGTTTAATAATCAGTTCTACTGTGGATATACTTGCCAGTATTATATTTTGCTATAAGTAGAGTATAGCTTCTTCAGTACCTATCCCTAGTAATTTATATTCCTTCATTTTGAATTACCTTAACCTGTATATTATTAATCTTTCCTTTATCAGACAGTCTAATGAATGTTGTCGCACTTCAGCTCTGATTAGGGCCTAAAAGCAGTCCTAACAGGGTTTGTAGAACTTATTTAAAAATGTATCTATATTTATTTTAATTTGCCTACTCCATATTTCTGTCCCATATAACATTTGGCTTTTTACTTTTGCGTTTATAGTTTTGATACGTCCTTTTACCGATTATCCCCCATACTGGTAAGAGAATGATTAATGACTGGTATAAACTTTTTGATTTTTGTTTCTGTTTCCTTAAGGTGCTTTCTCCACATCAAATTTTTTGTTATTATTATTTCTAGGTAGCAAAAGTTATTAATTACCTCAATTTCCTTATTATCTATATATTATTTATATTTTGTATTATTTCCCCCACACACCATAATTTTGGTCTATGACAGATTTACCTGGAGTTCTGCTTTCTTACATTCCTGATTCACTTCTTCTAAAATTCTTTTCATGCCTCAGTAACTAGTTGATTGGATTATGATATTGTCTGCATATGCTAAATATGGATATTTACGATTTCCTATTTTGGACATATGGAACTCAGATCTGTACATTTTCATTAATAATGTATTAAGATATAAACTGAATAAAGATAGAGACAGACTACTGCATTGTTTCTGACAAATGTTCTACTTCTCTCACTCATGGCATTATATCTTATTTGAGTTTTATTGTCCTGATACAGCTTTCTGATCATATTTAGTAATTCCTTCTCAATACCTATTTTTTCTAATCTCTCCCATAACAAAACTCTATTGATTATTTCAAATGCTGACATCAGATCGATAAAGGCACAGTACAGTCTTTGCTTTCTGATGATACTGTATTTGTGATTTATGTGAACCAGTATAAAACGTTTATCTATTGTCAAATATTCTGCTTTAAATCCAGCCTGTGTCTCATACATTGCCTGATTCTCCTCTATCCATGCGTTTAACCTATCATTACTTATTTTCACTGAGATTTTTTGTGTACAATCAATCAGACTGATTGGTCTATAACAGCCCGGGTCCTCTCTGTCTCCTTTTCTTGAATAATGGTACGATAATATTCTCTTTCCATGATACTACCTGTATTAATAATATGTTTGAAAATATTATACAGAATTGGAATCCATATTTCTTGCAATCTGAAAATTATGTCCATGGGGACTCCATCAGGTCCTGTGGCTTTATGGGGGTGCAGAAGATGCAGTGTCAGTGGCTCAGCAGGTAGCACACTCGCCTCTGAGGCCAGGAGATCAGAAGGATTTAGGTTCTCTCCCTACACCAGGCACTTGGGTTAATATCCCATTACTGACACTGCAGTGTAGCATGAGTGCTGCACTCCTGAGGTGCTGTCATTTGGATGAGATGTTAAACCAAGGTCCCATCTGCCTGTTCTGGTGGTAGTTCAGGTGGATGTTAAAGATTCCCATGGCACTTCTTGAAACGAGTAGGAGCATTTAGTTTTTATTGAAAATCAAACAAAAAATAATGCAGTGATTCAAATACAAACCATCAATAAACCATGAACAAACCATCATGAAGCTATTATGACTGCTAGAAGAATACATCTTTAAAAAACCTACCAAAGAAAACATACTTTCACAATATAAAAGAAATCCTATAATTTTAAGTGATAGGAGTATCTGAGTCCGTGATCCATGGAAGATTTCTCCATAATTGTAAAACTATGGTATAATTTTTATGCTTTACTTCAGATTGGTAAATGTGCTTCAGTTCCCAAATGATTTTTTTGCAGTAATTCAAGATGAGAAGCTTCATTTTGTTGCAATGTATACAAACATCTAGAATTCCAGACGTACCATTTTATGACTCTAAATACCACTTGTAAAGTGGACCTGTCCCATGCCCTCCATGAATTATCAAAAGTTCCATGCAATAATAAGTCTACAGGAACTGTAGAGAAGCACGGGACTTTCCATTGGTCTGCAAGCAATTTCCAAAAAGTTGTAATGTAAGTGCAAGTAAAAAATAAATGAGACATGGTTTCCTGTTGTTGTGGGCATTGAGGCCTGGAGCACATACGTTCTAGCAGCTGTTTGTGTTTCTGATTAGCTTTAACATTCAACCTGTTGTGACAACAAAGCCAAGGGATGTCCCACATTTGTTCTGGAATTCTAGCACAGTTTAGAAAGTCCAATAAGGAAGAAAGAGAAGCTTGTGGGCAGTTAGGGAAAAGTATCTGGTCAGAGATATGTTGTTGTGCAATGCGTTTATACAAAAGTTTCCTAGTTATGGTAGGAAACGATATCAGCAGAAACATTCCAACTTTCAAGCTTAACAAACACATCCCTTAAATAACAGGGAACAAGTTGAGAATTTTTCACACTACGAAGGGAGTTACTACTCCATTGTGGAAACCGTACACTGCAAGAAATACTATATAGGAGCAACCAGACTTGTCTGATATGGGATACGAGAGGTCTTAAATTAGTAATAATATAAATACAGTAGAAGAAAACCAAAGGGTTGACCATACTTAAACCTTCTTGTTTCATTGGGAGATAAAGGATATTTATTTTTAAGGGATTTAACCTGCTCCACCAAACTGCCTGGAAGAAGATACTGTACATTGTGGCTTCTATAGATTTTGGAGGGGGAAAATTATAACTAATATATAATAAAAGTGTTTTCATAAAAAAAAATTGTTTCTTTTTACACATTTGCCATTTGTTCCAGCTTTTAACCATCCTCTGTCTCTGCTCTAACTTAGGAACCCAGTTGAGAGTGTGTAGATCCCCAGACCCAAAAAGGACACCTAAAACAGTACTGGGTTCTCTTGTAAGAGTAATGCCTGGTATGGAAGACATGGGTTCATCAGGGTGGCCAAACTGCCTACCAATACATTTGTGAAGATTTAAAGTAGCCCCAGCTAATAAGCAAAACTGGTTGCATATGGACATAACTTGTTCCACCGAAGAGGAATCTTTCACAAGGATCATTACATCATCTGCATAAGCCTGTGCAACATGTGGAACAGTATAAGATTCAACTTGTATATGCGAAAGTAGTGGGGAAGAATTCAAGGCCCGGAGTAGGGGATCTAAACTAAACACATAAAGTAAAGGACTGAGGGGGGCATCCTTGCCGGACCCCCCTCTGCACTGGAATCACTGGACCTAGCCATCCGTTTACCTGTGGAGTCACAGTAGCTATACTGTACAGGTTTTTAAGCCATGCTATAAATGGGGTTGGAATGCCATAATGAGATAAAACCACCCATAAATATTGGTGGTCCACAGCATCAAAGGCCTGTTTTTGGTCTAAAGTTAGAAAAAAAACTTCTAAACCTGTTACATTATCATTTTCTATGAGTTCTCGCAATAGAAGGAGATGATTCACCATGTTTCCGTCAGGGACTGAGCAGGACTGATTCAGGGAGATGAGATGGACTACAGCTCTTAATAATCTTGACTTAAGTATTTTGGTTAGCATTTTAAAATCTGTATTGAAGAGGCTAATGGGCCTCCAGTTGTCTAGGTCATGTTTATTCCCTTTTTTAAACAGCTAAATCAATAATCCCTTAGACATACAGAGTGGGATAGAGGTGTGTTTAAACATATTTGTGAAAGCTGATGCTAATTCCCGAAAGACAGAGAAAAATAAAGTAATAAAATGTTAGCAACGAACAGTAACAATCCCTGCGAGTACAAAATAAAAACAACAACACACAGTAAATCTGCCTAGCCAAAAGTCTTAATCCTTTCCCTTACTCTGGTAAGGTTCTTAGTTCTGTCTTGTACTAAGAATTTTATACAACTTGGGGGTAAGCCCATCAATACCTGGCGCTTTATTGTCTGGCAAGGATCTAATGGCCATTTCCACTTCCATGTGAGAAATATCTACAGTAATGTCAGCTAGAATATAGGAAGGACTAGGTACTAGGGAGGCAGGAAGGAATCCTCAGAGTAAGGCTGACTGACTATTTTTCCTACTAAAAAGTGAGATGGTGTGTTGAGTTACTATTTTAAGTAAGCTATCTTTGTCTGAATGAAGTATGCCATCCCGATCAAGGAGATGAGTCATATGCTTTGTTTGAATCCTATTTTTGCAATGTGAAAAGGGGCAAAGTACTTATGCCCTACCCTGTGTGCAGAAATTATGTTGTTGTTTCAGGCTTTCCTGTTGTCTCAAATGAAAACATTGCATATCATGCTTCAAAAGCTAAATCTCTGTTGTAAAATTATGTGTAGCGGTCCAAGCCAGGGTTTGTAATTTCTGTAGCTGCCTCCCGTTATGTAAATATTGGAGGTAGCTAGGCTGTATTTTTGCAGGATTTGCTTTCTAGTTGGAGTAGATACCTTAGGTCAGTTTTAACATCTTTCCACCAGAGGGCAGGACTGTCATACATATCAATGATGGACATTTTGTTTGATAGAAAATATTGAATATTTTGAAACACTTCAGGTTTGTCTAACAGCGAAGAGTTAAACTTCCAATAGCCTGGACCATGTGTGGGAAAGGATATAGAGCCTCTCCTTAAGGCTAAGAGTTTATGATTGAAAAATTCTATCTCAGTAACTCTCATGGAGAAGATATGGAAAGATGAAGAGAAATAAAGAAGAAATCAATTCTAGTAGCCAATTTTCCTTTTTGAAATGTGGGGTCTGGAGTATCATGTAAAGACATGTACTCATCTTTTAGATTTGCATTTAAAATTATGTTTTTCAATATGGACATGTCACAAATTTTTTTGTTTGTTTTGGTGTGCTGTCCTCTATCTCAAATATCTAGACCACAGTTAAAGTCTCCCCCTAGAATAATGCAATGAGAAGATAACAGATATGGTTGCACCTCTTGAAATAAAGAAATTCTATCAGCTTTGGATTATGGGACATATATATTTATAAATCTATAATATATATTAGAAATTCTGGTGTCAAGAATTAGTACCATTCCTGGCACCAGATCAACCAATTTAACTACATGGTCCTGTACTTGTGCTTTAAATAAAACTCCCACTCCTGAACTTGTATCCTCCCCAATAGACCAGTAGGAGGGGCCAGCATATCAGGATTTTACGTTAGTTTGAAGTTCTGTACTGTAGTTGTGTGAAGTCTGGTATCTTGTAAAAAAAAGGACATCAAAAGGGCTAGAGAGTAAATATGACATAACCAGATGTCTTTTCCTACTACTCTTCATGCTATTGACATTAATCATACCAATGGCTAATGATGTCCAAGCCATAGGGAGACAGGGTAATCAAAAGTTTACAGACTCAGGTTTTTCTCCTATTTATTCATCTAGACTTCCTCAGTTGCTTCCCAGATTTTATTTTCTGTTTGTTGTTTGGTTCTGTTGGTTTCTGTTAGGTGGACACTTCCTGATCTGAAAGGGGTTCAACTTGTGAGGACCACAAAGAGGATTCGTCTGAGTCTGCATCAGAAATTTCTGAAGCAGCTTGAAAGGCATCAAAATGATTGGATATAGGTAAGTCCGAAGTCCTTTACATTTTGGAGACAGGTGATTCTGGGGGCTGTCCACATCTGGTACCTCTTTTACTTTTAGTGGCCACTTGTGGTGGAGGGGGGCATAACCATAGGATCAGTAGATGTGGACTCCATGCTCTCCAAGGGTGGTGACACTGACACAATAGGATCTGTAGAGGCTGAAGGATCAGTTGTATGGGATGCTGTGGGGGAGAATCTCAGTGGAATGGTTCCTGCACCAGCTGGGAGGTGGGCCTAGGTGTTGGGACTTGTGGAGGAGGTTTAGGGAAGGTTGCCCTTTGTGCTATGGCAATTAAAAGTCTCTGCTCTGCATCATCTGAGGGGTCAGCTTGATTGTGAGCAGCCCAGGAGCAACTCTGATTGGTGTGGCCTAGACTATCGCAGAGGTTACATTTTGGTTCATTAAGGCAGTGGCCACTCGTGTGTCAAAGTTCTTGACACAAGGTACATTTTACTTGGCCACATATACTGCTGAGATGTACTATAGACCCACACTTGTAGCAGGCCTTTGGTTCACCTGTATTAAAAAAGCACACCCCCAACATGACCTAGGAAGAAACAGTTGGGAAGGTGACTAAGGTCTACATCAGTGGAATGGAGCATAACCTTTACCCTCCAACCCCCTGTCCAAATGTGCTCTGAGTCAAAAATAGCTTCAGGTGAACCTAATACTGAACATCTCTGTTTAAGCCAGTAGGTTAAGTCAGTGACACTAACCCCTTCACTACAGAACAAAACAGCAATGTTTTTGTAAGCAGATTTTGCCAAAGGGATAGCGTCAAAGGTGGCCCATAATGGAGTTTGTTTAAGAGTGTGGAATTTTGACCAAAACCTTTGGAGACCAGAATTCAACTTAAAACTGGTATCAAAGGTGGTTTCACCAGATACATGACTCAAAGCATGAATCTCATTAGCAAAAAATGTTATAGAGTCTTTAAATAGATTTCTTGCAACAAAAACTCTATCAGAGAGTGTATCCATTCCTCCCTTATAAAGCAGCCTAATGGCATTATGCCACTTTGCAGGGTAACTAGGTTGATAAAATAAGGAGGTGTAAGGTCTAGAGTAAGTTCTATTCCTTTTGTTTAGTGGTGCTTCTGGGGGCCCCACCGGTGCAGCTGTTTGTTCTGTCATATTAGGGGGAGATAAAGGCAGAGGTTCCATGACAGACACGATCTCATGAGAGACAGTTTTCTGAGGAATAATGTCCATAAGAGGAAGAACTGGATTACCAGTAAGTCGTAGTTCTTCGGGTAAATCAAGAGGAGAATATGGAATTTTTTGAGATAAGGTAGATGTGCACATAGTCTCTGGTTGTGCGGCATTTATGACCAAAGCTGTCAGTAAATCAGTTACAGCTGTGCAGCTACGAGGAGAAGTAGTAATAAGAGTAGGACCCAAAATCCACTTACCAGAAGTGGCTCATACCCAACCTGCTCCTTCTAATGCAGAGTCCACAGTCCAAGAATTGGTTTCAGGAAAGCATTCCGAGGAGTGCCTTAGGCCAGATGCTGTGTCTGAAAAAGTCATTCCCGACTCATCCCTGGTACTATCAAATGTTGTAGTCGTATGTTGTGGCGTATTATTAGCTGCAGATAAGTTTACTGGTGGAGAAGGTTGTACTGTCAGTTGTTGCTCTTGTGCCATGTCAGCAGCCAGTTTCGGAGGTGCTGCATCATTTGACAGCTGTCTCGAAGGATTGCACACTTTTGATTCAGCCAGTAAAGTGCTCACAAGCTCTTTTTTTCTAAGCTCGAAACGAAACTCCTCAGCTTGTAGCAAAGCCTGTAGGGAACTCCTCAGCTTGTAGCAAAGTCTGTAGTTGCACTATTGAAGTGTCTTCTTGCCAAAAATCATCTGTCAGAAGTACAGATCCAGCAGGGTTCTCAGAAGTGTGTCCTTTTAAAGGTGTTTTATTCTCCATTTTTTGGCAATTCTCAAAGTTTCCATTAATAGTAGAAGTCTTGAAAGTTGAAGTGGTCTCTGATACAGGTGAGGAAGGGGCGGAGACCTGCTCCACAGCCTCTTGAACATCCATCTGTTCCACCAGTTCCACCGAAGCAGCCATCTTGGTCAGAGACCAGGATGACAAAGGTTCCCCTGGAGGTGAGTTGGGGATTTTCGCCGGTGCCCTGGCCAAATTTCCCCTCATTCACTAAAAATACTACCAACAGCTTAGTCTGGTTCAGTGTCAGTTGGCATTCATCTGTATCCCCTTCCCCCGAGTCATGCCTGAAAATAGGCTGAATTGGTCTAGTGCACTTACCCAGTCAACAAAAACTAAATAAATAAATAAATGACTGCCTGTTTCCTCCAGTGATATCTCTTTTTTAAGCTGTGTGCAATATATTCTTCACTCACCCTATTTAGGGTATCTAAATAATTTTCATCTGAGTTAAAAAATAAACTTTAAAATATTCTACCCAGGTTACTGGTTCTGTATTAGCACATGGCTCTTTTCATGATAATCTTCTGTACCCTTTGCAACAATTCTCCAAAACTTCTTGTTGTTCTTATCTCTTGCTGCTTTTTCCAGTTCCAATCATAAATATTATCTGTGTTTCTCCCTACATTTCTTTAAAATCAATTTATTGGGGCTTGACTTGACCCCACTAAAGATGGCTGCTTAATCCCATCTCTCCTTTCATCAGGGCACTAAATCTGACAAGTATACCAATACCAGCTAGAAACTGAATTTCAAATATAGCAGGACAATCTCTACTTACTCTTTTCATCCTGTGGGTGAAATTTGCAGTCGATTGGGACAGAAATTAAAAAGATATATCTCAGGACAGAAATTGGCCCTTTGGGACAATCTCATGGATGCTGCTGCTTTAAATGGAATGTTTTCTGCCCTGATGCAACAGATGGTAGAAGTTACTATGGCATCCAACAATACTACAGTACCCTCACAATCCATCAGCTTGATACCCGAATTTCCAAGATTGAATGGAAGGCGGTGGCTCAGGACACTGCTTATGACAGCTACAGTCAGGGACCACGTGCAGGCAATTAAATATCTGCAAGACAAAATCGATGACCTTGAAAACAGGAGCTGCAGCAATAATCTACACCTTTTGGTCTTTCCAGAAGGTGTGGAGTGTGGGAATACAATGTCTTTCCTACAAAATGAACTTAATGAATTTTAGGTTTGGCAAACGAAGCTTCCCTTGTGATCGAATGGGCCCACCGCTCCCTGAACCAACCACTCAAACCCGTGGACAAACTGAGGCCCATTCTTGTACGTTTCTTGAACTTTGCAGAGAAAGAAAAATCCTGGCTAAAGTGAAAGAACTC
Source organism: Neoceratodus forsteri (assembly GCA_016271365.2). Classification (NCBI taxonomy): domain Eukaryota; kingdom Metazoa; phylum Chordata; order Ceratodontiformes; family Ceratodontidae; genus Neoceratodus; species Neoceratodus forsteri. Next base: position 93,784,562 of record JADMNL010000035.1, on the reverse strand, counting down.
TGCACTCTTGTACGGAGGGCTGTCTGGTGCACATTTACCAGGACTACACAAAGGATTTATCAAACCAAAGAAAAGAAAACTCTGAGGCCTGGCACCGGCTCCATGCCTTGGGGGTTCCTTTTTCTGTCCGTTATCTTGCAACCATGTGGTTTATATATAATGGAGCACCACTGCTTTTTGTTACTCCAGAGGCCATGATGGAATTTATTCAAAGGACTCGGCCTACGGAGCTATGCACCATCATGGTAGACAGCAAAAGGGCAAACAACTCTGAGGGGATGGACATGACGCAGATACCTGGGACTACAACTGACTACCAGTATGGACAAAATGAATACCCCCTCTGAATGACTACCAGGATCAATGAGTCCTTCCAGTGAGATTGCCTAAGAGGCAGCAACCTTCTCGCCACCCCAAAAGAACGCATCCAGTGGACAGGAACAGGTCCTGACTCAGCGGTGAATGGAAGCAACAGAGCGGAGGTGAAGATGTGGTCCTTGTCCCTGCTTTACTAATAACAAGTATGCTCCCCTGGCCTCACCGACCTGAGAGGGAAACTACACAGAGGACCTACAGGCAGGATGTAAGGCGAATGAAAAACCTCTGGACCATTCTTCTGCTATCGCTGATCATGAAGCCGGGGCTTCTAGTGCTAGCCAAGGGTCATTTGGTCAGAGCAATACAAATAACAGCAATGCTGGTGATGTTGGCCTACCGAAGCAAGCAGCACTGGAGAACAGTAGTGCAAGATACCAGAGAAGTCCCACCAAAGCTGCACCTAAGGATCTAGGCTGAGAGCATACTAGATAAATTATTGCGAGCTTTTATTTGGTGGGTGAGGGAATGGAGGGGTATGCGGTGGGGAGGTAGGTCAGGGGCTGCTACCTTTTGGCTAACATGGTACATGGATCACCTAAAGATGCTGCTGTAGTAGTGGTATGAAGCCTCCTGCCCACCTCACATTTGATGTAATAATAATAATAATACATTTTATTTCTAAAGCGCCTTTCAAATTTCCAAGGTGCTGTACAAGCATAATAAAATACATATAAATCTTCAGTCTCACAATAATACAACACAATCAATAATCCAAGAAGGCAGACTGATACAAATGGGTTTTTAAGTCCCTCTTAAACTCCTCCATGGAGGTGCACTGCCACAACCGATGGGGTAGAGAATTTCAAAGAATGGGAGCAGCATAGAAAAAAGCTCTACAACCAGATGAATTTAGGCTCGCTCTTGGAATCTCTAGCAATCCCTCGTCGGCCGAGCGGTGTAATCGGCCTGGGCAGTAAGGAACCAGAAGATCTTTCAGATAAGCTGGACCCTGATCATGTAGGGCTTTAAAAGGCAATAAACAGACATGTAGCTTGCATGGCAGGTACCTAACCCTCTCTGGTCCCCCAATTCTCACAATGAGGGTGTCAAAACCAGCACCTGCCAAATGCCCTAGGTTTCACCAAATAACTGCTGTAATCAGTCTTGTCATATTACCCCCTGCAGGACTAAGAGTGGGAGGTCAAAATTCATTGTTTCCATGCGGATAGTTTCTTTATCAAATACATGATGTTAGCAACTGCTATGATAACATGCACTTATCAAAGACCTTGTTGCCAAACTATTTTATTGCTGTGACTATTGACAGAGGTATTTTGTATTGATACATTCTACAGTTTCCACAGGTTGAGCTAATAAGCCAGATGCCTGCACTGTGTTTGGTAAACATTAAAGGATAATTCATAAATAATGCCAGCTGCTCTCTTCCCCCTATTGGGTGCTAATATTTTAGGTTGTAGGATTGCTGTATTTGGCTCAGGCCATTGCAACTCCAGAATCACTGGTATTCAGGCAAAGAAATGTCAGTAACTAAGGCGAGGGGAGGTCCTTCAGAAGGGCACTCTACATGTTTGTGACGTTGTCGCTCCAGTTACTCTAATGCCAGAAACATGCAGGTGAATGAAAAGCAGGCATAAAGAACAGCAAGGTCTTTACACCTGAGAAAAGAGCTGGCTTTGGCCTCAAAGTAGGCTTGTATCATGCTAGCCCAGTGGAGATAGGTTCATTCCTTCCCCATGTGTCCACAGGACATTTAGGGGCTAGTTAAGCTAAAGGGTTCTGCTGGGTGCTAATAGTACTAAACTTGTAGGGGGGGATTTACTGACCTACTGGGAGGGCCCCAGTATTATCACTCATCTCAGGGAAGCCTGGCTGACCTTATTTGGCTTGTTGCCTTGGGTCTTAGGCCGTGACTATTCCCCAAAGCTCTTCAACAATCTTTGTGTAAATAGTGTTGTGTTTTGGCTTAGGATGGGATTTTGGTTTCTACATGCATTGCGACCAAGAAATATTAGAGTTATGTGTGACAGAGAGAATGGCAGCTTGGCAACTATAAGAATAGATGGTGTTAAACAATAACCTGTGCAACTTCTTACTTGTTATACCTACTTTGAGTTAGGGACAGCAGCAGTGATTTTGTACCTCCAGGGCAACCTTGGGATCTTAACCGGGAGATGCTGTTGTAAAACTTTATTAGGCCATTATTTATTTATTTTATTTATTTATTTGTACAGCAGTTTGGGAAAACCTTTGAGCCAGAGGCTCATTTACAAAGGTACCTTGTCACATAAAGGCAGGTCACAATACAACAGCATATAAACAGTAACGGGTACAAAACAATGGGTGGTACATCAAGTGATACAACAGAGGGAGAGAAACAAAAATATCATCCAGCAATCTAACATTCAAATAGTCATAAGCAGCTTTCAAGTGGCCTTGTCATATTGTTTATCCAGGCTAAAACTAATAGCAAGTACAGCTACGAATACTGATTAGGTGCTTTCGCAGGGAGGTTTTAAAGCAGGATATGGAAGGGGCATCAGAGATGGATGGGGGCAAAGTGTTGAACCAGAAGGGGGCTCTATAGCTGTAGGCTCGTTGACCGTGCGCAGTCCTAGCCCTAGGGATCGATAGGGTGGTTTTGTCAGCAGAACGGGTGTGCACTTGAGAGTTAGCACGTTGTGCGGTGGCCATCAGACCTGGTGGGGGTAGCCCAAGAAGGTTTTTTTTGTTATGATACAGGTCTGATATTTGAGCCATTCATCCAGGTCAAACAATACAGTTTTCTCATATAACTGACAGGTGTGTGTTAACCTGGGGGCGCCTGTGATTAGCCTGCAGGCTTTGTTCAGTATGGTGTGAATTTTGTTGAGAGCTATGTGATCAGCAGCACCATACACATGCAACCCATAATCCACTAGTGACAGTATGGATGAGGTGACTGCGAGTCGAAGGGCCTCCGGGGACACTTTTTGTGCCGGTGTAATATGCCTAGTCTGATATTAGCTGCTGTGACAAGGGCTGAGATGTGGCCATGGAAGGAGAGGAAGGGGTCAAAGTGGATCCCAAGGTATTTATAGGAGCAGACTTGCTCAAGCATGAGCTTGGAGCTTGAGTGTATGTGGAGCTGAAAGTTGCACAACTTATTTTGTGGGTGAGCAAAGACCATGGTTTTAGTTTTTTTGAGATTTATCACCAGCCTATGATCCTTGAACCATCCCTCAGCTTTATTAAAGGATCTTTGCAGGAAGTCTTGGAGAGAGATAGGGTTACGATCAGTGGCAAAGATAACGGCGTCATCCACATACAATAATATATTACCACTACAGGAACCCGGGAGTGAGTTAAGGTACATGGAGAAGAGTAGGGTTCCAAGAGTGGAGCCCTGGGGGACACTGGAGAGGATGGGACGGATGTCAGAGAGAGCCCCCCCAATTTTTACGCACTGTGAGCAGGCTGACAGATAGCTAGCACACCAGGTGATAGGCCCAGTGGCAAAGCCAGAGTAACTGAGGGCATCCACAAGGAGGGGATGGGAGACGGTGTCAAATGCTTTCGAAAGGTCTACAAACACAGCCGCAGCCAAGGAGCCCTGGTCAAGGAAGGAGTGGAGAAAGTTATAGAATTCTAGGAGGGCAGTAGAGGTACTGTAGCCAGCACGGAAGCCGTGTTGTTCAGGGCAGAGAATGTTATAGTTGGAGAGGTAGTCAGTAATTTGGGAGGCCAAACCTTTTTCCAGGGCTTTGGAAAGAGGGGAGAGTATGGAGATAGGCCGATAATTTCCGGCCAAGGTCCTGCCTCCACCTTTATGAATGGGCATGACTGTGGCAATTTTCCAGATAGCTGGAAATTGCCCCTGGTAGAGAGATTTATTGAGTAGATTGGTAATTGGCATAAGGACCAGATCTAGGACTTGCCGAAGGATACAGGGGTCCAGGGTGTCACTACCCGTGTTATTGCTCCTAAGGGCGTTGACTAGGTGAGGTCTGAGTTCTTGAGCAGTGACCTGGTGGAGGTGAAAGTACGGGCATGTAAAGACCAGTGCAGACGGGGGGGGTTGAAAAAAATCCTTGGAGAGGATAGGGCTAAGATCCGTAAAGGAGGTATTGCGGCAGTTAGCAATAAGGGCAGGACTGGAGGAGATAGAGCCACTGATACTGATCTGGGAGGGAGGGAGTTGCGTACTTCCTGTTACTTGACCATGGCTGACATTATAGCTCATACGTGGAATGTCAGGGGGCTGTAACCCCTGTCAAATGGGAAAAAGAGCTAACTCACCTCAAAAGGTTAAGATCCGAGGTGTCCTTCCTTCGAGGAGGTCAATTTCTTTGTCAGCTGATGGGAGACTTGGGTTTCATTGACATTTGGCATATGTTCCACCTGAAAGAGAGACTACACATACCATTCAGAAAGTCGCAGCTCCTATGGTCATTTAGACTACTGGCTTACCTCCCCTTCACTGACCCAGATCTCCATAGACTCCAAGATTTTCCCCTTAGTTATCTGAGATAATGTCCCAGTGCAGCTTCATTTTTTGGGGGGAGGCTACCCAATATCCAAATCCCCATGATGGAGGCTTGAACCTTTACTACTTCGGGATCCCCAGTTTATCCCCTAGGTACAAAAAGAAACCTCATTGTTCTTTAAGGAAACCCTAGTGGCACATACTACGGCTGGTAATACATGGGAGGCACATAAAGCCATCATTTGAGGCAAAATCATAGATTATGCTGCCAAAGACATAAGGCTAGGAAACACCACCTTAAAGAATTGGAAGATGGGCTCAAAAAGGCAGAGGAAGCACATAAAGCCTCCTGCAAACCTTTCATACACACCACTATAGGCAAAAAGGTGATGGGACTCCGGCTCGAAATTAACACCCTGGTCTCCAGGAAAGATGAGCTAGCAATTCTGAGGCTTCAACATAAATTCTGGGAAGGAGGGGACAAAGGTGGGAAAGTCCTGGCATATCAGTTGCGCAAACAGCAGGTGGATAGGCACATAGCTGATCTTAAGAATCCCCAGGATCAGGTCCCAACCACGTGTCGGGAAATTAACAGTATTATGAAGTCCTTCTACTCCACGTTTTTTACCTCCTCACATCTACAAACCCCCAAAGGGATCCAAGCTTTCCAAGATACAGCAGCAGAGCTACTGGATGCCCATCTTACAGAGGAAGAAATTCGCAGTGCTTTGCCCTCTCTGTGGACAGGTAAATCTCCAGGAGGGGATGGCTTTTCAGTGGATTTTTTTCAGGCCCTGGCTACACAACTAACTCCTATCCTATGGCAGGTTTACACAGAGGCTGAGAGGTATGGCATATTCCCACCCACATTAAGGGAGGCTGTGATATCAGTCTTACTGAAAAAGGGAAGGACCCCATAATGGCTGCCAGCTACAGGCCTATATGCCTTATTAACATAAATAGTAAAATATATGCAAAAGCCCTGGACACAATCCTAACCCCCCTCTTCCCTTCCCTGATTCATCCATCTCAGGTGGGCTTCGCTCGGGGCAGGTACAGTACTGATCACATCAGGTCCCTAATTAATCTCATACACACAGCACAAAGCCTAACTACTCCAGCATCTGAAATAGCAGTGGATTTTGAGAAAGCCTTTGATTCTACTGAATGGGATTACCTGCACCTGCCGGCCATGGAGGTGAGTGGAGGGCTGTTCCGGTGGCCCGCTCGGGGTCATGGAGGGGGGCACTATCTGACAAGGTGGAAGGGGTGAGGGTCCACTAGACACCAGGAACATTTTTATTTTTGTAAATTTGTGGACACGGGACGGGGTGTGAATCTTGGCGGGGGGGGTGATGGATTCTTCATATTGGGCTGGCAATCAACCGGGGGGGGGACCATTAGACATCGGGGATTATAGTTTTGATTGTAATGTTGGCGGGGGGAGCCAGAAGAGGCTTTTTTTATTTTTAAACCACCCACCGACCGAATAACAAATACCACTCAAAAGGTGTGCTGTGTGGTATTCAGTTCTGAATATTCAGATAGCCCATTATTCATGGTATTTGGATAACAATATTCGGCCCTTGCACAGCCCTATTGTACATATGCGCCTGTACCTCACAGTTCATTATATCTGTATACTTACATGTCTTTTGTTGGAAAACTCAATAAAAAGTTCAAAAAAAAAAATTATATTCCTTCCTTTTTCTGTTTAGCAATTTCATGTTATATACATTAGGGCTTGCTCTTACTGTTCTTTGTCTATTTAATCCTCTTTTTGCTAACCAACACTCCCTGTTATACCACAGTGCACCTTTCTTTTTTTGTATTATAACCTCTTTTATTATAAGTTCTGCTATCTATTCCACTATTTTTCTAAAAATCTACAGTAATGTATCATGTTCTAAAGTTTCCTTCAACTCCCAAACCTATGTTAAAATCCTCCGCTCTCCCAAGTTTTCTAAAAAATCTTTACTCAGTCTTTTCCCAACCAATACAAGTCTTCTTTTTTATCCTTAGTGGGGCTGCAACTATAATCCCAATACTATACCTAAAATATATACTGATATGTAACACAAGAGGGCAGTGTGGACTTTTGGATTTATATTCAATACTCAGATCCATGCATGATGGTATCTTGCTGGAATTAACCCAAACCAAGTCTATAATTGTTGAGCCTTTTGTACCAATATAGATAAAATTACCTTCCTTGTTTGATTTTGTTCTCCCATTTAGTAGTAAAAGGTTTTTGCTTAATAGAATTTCACATAGTTTCCTCCCATTGTCATTACATTTCAAATCATTGGAAATTATCTTGCTTCTAATGTACTTATTTTCATGCACTTTTAACAAGTTATAAATATCCTCTGTAGCTTCCATACAGTGACCCTCCCTAGAATTAAAATCTCCCAACAATATAATTTTTATCATTGGATTCCTAGCCATGAGCTTGTTGTTATAGCTTCAATATCTCCATATAAACCAGCTTTATAATAGCTATTTTGTGGAAGACAGTAAACATTAAAAATTGCCATTTCTCTCTTATTGTTTCTCACTTATACTCCTATAACATTATCACTCTTACTCTTAATCTCTTCAGCCTTAATATCATTCTCTAATTTACATAGGATCAATAGACCACCAAAGTTCCTTCTATATTTCTTAACTCTTTTCTTGTATGCTTTATATCCAGTCAGACTAATACTATTTTCCATCTGTATCTTTTGCAAACAGATACACTGAGCCATTTGCAAATACTCAAGAAATTCTGAATCAGCAAGCTTATCTTTTAAGCCCAATGCATTCCATGATACAATTTTAACATTATTTCCAGAGTTTTTCACTGTAACTGTCCGAGGCAATGACCTTGCTATGACTGTTGGGTGTCAGCCCATAGTTCCCTGTGTTGCCAAAACATTCTACTTATTTGCTGTCTCAATCATATATTCCCAACCTGAGGAAGCTGGAAGGGATTCCAGTTGATTTATCATAGGGATATCCCCCTGAGCATTTTCTTCATAAAAGTGTATTCCCCAAATTATCTCATTCTAACAATTTACGTATTAGCTGTCAATACCAGTTGCCATCCTTCACCCACAGCATAATTTGCCCAGCATGCTCCCACAGTGGTGGAGCTGGGAGGGGGCTGGGGGGGCGGTCGCCCCTCCTGGTTGCCCCAGTGTGAATAGTGGCATCCTGCCACCAACTTTATTCACTATTTAGTGCCCATTATGAAGCCCGTGATTGACTGAATGGCCCTCCCTGGCTCCCAAACATTCCTAAACCTGGCTCTGCCACTGTGCTCCCATCTACCTTTGAGGTACTCTTGCCATGGCTTTTGTGTCTCTCCCTCCTGTGTGAGTGGGACAGGTTTTGGTCTAAGAAGGATTTGTTGACTAGGAACAGCAGGAGCTTTCTATGAAGCCTTGCCAGGTTTCTTTTGCTTTGTCCTCTTATTGATGTAACTTGGAGCCTAGGATTTAATTTATTAAGTGGTATGGATTTGCTGATGTATCTGTGATCTAATTAGTGATGGGACAATGCTCTACACTTATTGTATTTTTACATGCTTTTATATATATTTTTATGCTTATTTGTGATAATATTGTAGTATTGTATTGGCTTGTGCCCATCAATTAAACTTTCAACAACTTTCTAATCTTAGGAACATGAAGCATCACTGACATCATCAATGACATCATACAGCCAAATCCCTCACACTGAAGGTAACCTTAAACTTGACTAAATGCACAAAAGAGTATGTGTGCCCACTGCTGTACTGTTGGCACCTAAAAAGGAAAAGCTCTTGCCCCCCCTTTTTCTTTGCCCCTAAATCTGACCCCTGGACTGTTCCTCTGCTTTAAAATACTCTCTTCAGCCCTCCCAATTTCCCCCCCCCTGTACCACCTCACCCCTCATTGCCCTACCCTTTCTCTAGCCATAACTTTGCTACATTCCAACCCTCATGGACTCTCCTCGCCCCTCACTTTCCTTCTCCCTCTTCCTTTGCCTCTCCCCCCATTTTGCCTCCCCTCCCTCCAGCTCCCCCATCACCTCTCTGCCATTGTCTACTTGTACTCCTCACCCTTCTTAATGAAGACAAGGCCTTGCATTGAGACTGCTTCCCCCTGTCCCTTAAACTAAATACAACTAGTAAGCACGCTTGATGCGCAACCTCTCAAGCTCGCATATTTTTTTTTAGTAACGTGGCTAATCACCTTTTTTGGTAATTGTTTAGAACTGTGCTTTGCATCTATTTTTATGGTATACAAATCATCCTGTTATTGTATGTACTAAGTTATTTTTGTTCTCTGTACCAAGTTGTTTAGTACTATTGTTACCTGATGTGGAATCTTTGTAAAACAGCTCCTGCTCAAAGGTTGTACCCAAAACAATAAATAAATAATAAATAAATAAAATAAATAAGTGCAGGACATGGGGGGGTGCAGAAAAGAAGGGGGAAGAAATTTAGGAAAAGTAAAAGATCCCTAACTGAAAGACAGGGACTAGTATGCTATATGCAATGCTCCTGGAATTCTACGGTTCTGTGGTTGCAGAATTTTCCACAGAATTTTCATCGTGCCACAGAATATAAATAGTGTCACAGAATTAATTGTTTTTGGTGAATTTTCATTTAAATATACTGTTTTTCCATAGTGTCAGGCTTTCTTTCCCATCTTGTTTATCCTGAAGCTCCTCCTCTATGCTCAGCATATGATGTCATCGATGACTTCACATCATATTTAACCAATGACAGGACTGCGGTCTGCCAAAGAAGTGAATAAATCATGCCACAGAAATCAGAAAATGCTGCTGCTGCAGAAGCCTAGGAGTCCTGCTGCAGAAATCAGAAAATTCTGCCGCAGAACATCAGGGGCCCTGGCTGTATGTCAGGAAGCTCTGGACATATTATTGCAATGATCCTTCTCTGTTAATGATGTATGTTTACTTTTGATTTGTTTTGATGTATGTACAGTATGTAAAACCAGAAAATCTAATAAAAACTATTAACTGAAAAAAAAAAAAAGACAGGGACTAACAAAAACATTACTTTTATTTTAAAAGAAAGAAGTTAAGGGCCTGACAAGGGACCTAGAAAAAAAAATTAAATACTTCTGCAACTGGGCTGAAATTAAGAAGAGTAAAGACTGGAGGTGGAGTAAAGGCGAAAGTACAGCAAACCGAAAGACATAGCTAACAAAGAGATTACTTACTGAAAGTAAATTGTCATTGTCAAGGAGAGGCTAGGGGGGGATCTGGAAAAGTCAGGGTGCCTGAACGATAGACAGCATGGATTCGTCCCGGGGAAATCATGTCAGACAAACCTTGTGGAGTTCTATGACTGGGTGATGAGTACCTTGGACCTGGGTAGACCAGTGGAACTCCTCTTTCTAGACTTCAGCAAGGCATTTGACTCTGTTCCTCACGTGGGCCTGTTGGATAAGCTGGGAGAAATGGGGTTGGGGAACCAGATGATCAGATGGATAGGCAATGGCTCCAGGACGGACCCAGAGGGTCGAAGTTGGCGGGATAGTCTCATCCCCAGGAGGGTCATTAGTGGGGTCCCACAAGGATCAGTCTTGGGCCCCTCCTGTTCAACGCCTCGTCTCTGACATAAGGACAGGAATCAGGAGTGAGATGAGTCTCTTTGCAGATGACTCAAAACTGGGGCGGTGGTGGATGGAGAGGAGGGAGGGTGGCCCTACAGGGAACCTGGAGGCTCTGGAAAGATGGTCTAGAGTGGAAGCTGAGGGTCAATGCAGGAAATGCAAGGTACTCCACCTGGGGGCTAGAAACCCGGCCAAGTGTACACCCTGGGGGAATGCTACAAGTCTCGATGGCTGAGAGAGACCTGGGGGTGGTGGTGGATGTCAAGATGAACAACTCGGAGACTTGTAGAAGGGCAGCAGCCAAGGCCAACAGGATGCTGGGATGCATCGCTAGGGCTATCACCTCCAGAAGGAGGGAAGTGATACTCCCTCTGTATAACTGCTTGGTGAGGCCGCACCTCGAGTACTGCGTGCAGTTTTGGAGGCCACACTTAAAGAGGGACATTAAACTCCTGGAGAGGGTCCAGAGGAGGGCAACCAAAATGATTTGGGGCTTGGGGGACAGGACCTATGAGGAGAGGCTCGAAGAGCTAAATATGTACACATTGGAAGAGAGAAGGGACCGGGGGACATGATAGAGGTCTTCAGGTGCATGAAGAGGGTAAATAGGGGAGGAACAGTCAGGGTGCTTCGAAGGAAGGAGGAGGGGGCCACTAGAGGGCATGGGTGGAAGCTGGAGGGGGGAAGATTCAGGGGAGAAAGGAGGAAGTGCTACTTCACTGAGAGGGTGGTGGAGCCATGGAATGTGCTGCCTAGGGGGCTGGTGGAGGCAGAGACGGTGGAGGGGTTCAAGAGGGGGTGGGACAGGTACAGGGGAAGGGTTCTGGAAGCAAAACCCAATGCAGCAAGAATATCCAGAACTGGGAAGGGAGAAGCCAGAGAAGGCAAGAAGGGCAGCAAGGTCAGCACCCAGGTTGGGGGCTGACCAAACGAGCAGACACGAAAGACCATTAGGCCTATTCTGCTGGCATTTTAGTATGTTAGTAAAGTTATACAGGGATTGACTGTTATTTTTTTATAACTGTTTATTATATTTATTTATTCTCTGTGATTGTTTTATGCAGTTTTTATTACTGTAAGGCACTCTTAGCCTTTGGATAAGATGCTGAACAAATAAAAGTGCCTTGACTTGTGTAGGGAACGAGAAAAAGAATAAAGGACCAAGCTGGTCTGAAACATGTCAGGCAGTTTTTATCTCCACTGAAGTTCTTGATATTAAATTAAACATGCTTTTTGCTTACTCAACATGAAAGACATTTTATTGTGTCCCTCTTAGGGGTTATGTGTGTGCCAGAAACCTGTAAGTACAAAAACTAGAAAAAGAAGAAAAGTACCTCCAATGGAGAATGCAGAAAAGAAGGGGGAGGTTAAGGGAAAATGAGTCAAACTGAAAAGGAGTGTCTAAAAAAAGACAGACATTTTAAGGAGGTGGTAGCACTAGCAAGCAACTTATAGCAGCAATATTTGTTAGTTACCATGTAATTTTTTTTCAGCAATTATGATTTTCTGGTGGAAACATCAACATACCCATTTTTCTTTTTGTGCTCTTTCATTCCTGGACGAAGATATGGGATTTTATAGTTTTTGCTGCAGCCACATCCAAGAGCAGGGCCATTCTCGATGCCCTACAGGTGGCATGCCTCAGACAGCTAGTTTCGGAACCCACTCATGAGGGAGCAGTCTTAGACCTCATACTCTCAAATGGGGACAGTGAGAGGATCTCAGATCTAGAAGTGGGTTGCCATCTGGGAACAAATGACCATCAAACAGTGTGGTTCACGATAAACTCAGCTACAGAGTCAAGCCACACAAAAGTGAGGGTACTGGACTTCAGGAGGGCTGACTTTGGCAAGATGGGAGGCGCCTTAGAAAACACTAGCAAACAGGCTAGAAGGAGGGTGGAGCAACAATAGGAAACATCAGAACTGCCATCACAGAGGCAACAAGCCTTTGTGTGAAGCAAATAAACAAATCAAAATGAAAGAAAAAGCCACTATGGTTCTCAAAAGAGATGGCGAGGAAAGTCAGGAGAAAAGATAGCATTCAGGAAGCATAAGGAAACACAGAAGGAGCAGGACAGACAGCTGTACCAGTTAAGGCAGAAGGAAGCAGGGAGGGAAGTCAGAATAGCAAAGGCCCAAACAGAGGAAAAGATAGCCAACTCAGTTAAGAAGGGGGATAAAACCTTTTATAGGTATATCAGGGAGTGTAGAAAGACAAAGAGAGGGATAGTGAGGCTAAATAGAATGGACGGTGGGTGGACAGAGAGGGACAGTGAAACAGCAGGGATACTGAACGGATATCTCTGCTCAGTATTCACAAAAGAGGAGGAGGGGGAGGTGCCTAATCCAATTAACAGAAGCACTCTTGATATGGGGGGTCAATCCCAGTCCTTTCACAGAAGAAAGGGTTCTGAAAGAACTCCTAAAACTGAAGGTGGACAAAGCAATGGGGCCTGATGGAATTCACCCCAGAATTCTAAAAGAATTAAGGGGAGAACTAGTGAAACCACTGACTACCCTTTTTAACAAATCATGGGAGGATGGTGTGGTACCTGAGGACTGGAGGAAGGTGGATGTGATTCCCTTTCACAAAAGTGGGACCAAGACAGCGACAGGAAACTACAGACCTGTCAGTTTGACCTCTGTGGTAGGGAAATTGATGGAATCACTTCTGAAGGAAAGAATTGTTGAGTACCTAGAGGCCAGTGGGGTGCAGGAACCAAGGCAACATGGGTTCACAGTGGGAAGGTCATGTCAGACGAATCTAATTGATTTCTTTGACTGGGTGACCAAAGTAGTAGACCAGGGAGGGGCTGTGGGCATGGCCTACCTAGACTTTAGCAAGGCATTTGACAAGGACCCACACAAAAGATTAAATTGTCAAATTAACCAGCCTGGGAGTGGGTCCCAGGGTGGTAGCCTGGGTAAAACATTGGCTGGGCAACAGCACACAGAAGGTAATTGTAAATGGATCCCACTTTGAAAAAAGAGGGGTTACTAGTGGGGTACCCCAGGGTTCAGTACTGGGTTCAGTCCTTTTTAATGTCTTTATAAGTGACATTGCAGAGGGACTGGAAGGAAAAGTATGCCTATTTGCAGATGACACAAAGATCTGCAACAGGGTTAATACACAAGGAAGCGAGAAAGGATGAGAAGGGACTTGGCAAGGTTGGAGGAATGGTCAGAAGTATGGCAGCTTGGATTCAATGCAAAGAAGTGCAAAATAATGCACCTGGGAAACAAAAACCCAGGGGAAGATTACACAATGGGGGGGGGGAGGTAGTAATAACAACAAAAATGGAAAGAGACCTGGGGGTAATCATATCAGATGACCCTAAGGTTAGCAAGCAATTTGATAAGGCAGTAGGGAGGGCTGGGGGTATACTGGGATGTATAGGGAGAGGCATCACCAGCAGAAAACAGGAAGTTGTTATCCCTCTGTACAGACAGTTGGTGAGACCCCATCTGGAGTACTGCGGCCAGTTCTGGAGACCCCATCTTCATAAGGACATAGACAGGATAGAGGCAGTCCAGAGGAGGGCAACTAAAATGGTGCAGGGTCTGCAAGAGAAGCCATATGAGGAGAGACTAAAGGAGCTTAATATGTATACCCTTGAGGAAAGGAGGGAGAGGGGGGACATGATAGAAACTTACCTCAGTGGAATCAACAGAGTCCAAGATGGTAGCATCTTTCAGAAAAAAAGATGTGTAAGAACAAGGGGACACATTTAAAGATGGAGGGAGCGGTTTAGGGGCAATGTGAGGAAGTATTTTTTCACAGAGAGGGTGGTGGACGCATGGAACAGCCTTTCTGAGGAGGTTGTGGGGTCTAAAACTGTGGGAGAATTCAAGAATACATGGGACAGACATAAGGCAATTCTTGTGGGGGGGTAAGAAGAAATAGGCTGTTGGTTAACTAGGATCTGCAGCTTATCCTGTAGGTAGGGAAATGGGCAGGCTAGGTGGGCCAAGCGGTTCTTATCTGCCGCCAAAGTCTATGTTTCTGTGTTTCTATGTTTAATAATTGCTGTTCCCGTGATATGCCCACCATGGCAAAAAAATCTTTTGGAATAGTACTGAGCTGTTTACCATCAGAAACATATGGTTACACCATCCTAATGCATCCTCAGGAAGACTCTAGTAAGTATATTTAACAGATAAACTCAATGGAAAATATTTTAAAAAGTTGCAAGTGGTGGCCGTCTTTAATTACATGAGTCATTAAAAACAACATCAGCTTTAAATAAAAGTTTTTTTAACAATATCTAAGCAAATCAGAAGCACACTGGGAATGAAACCAAGGATGTCAGAAACACATTTTGCTAAAATACTAGATGATGAAGATTTCTGACAACTACCAAATACTGTACAGCTGTTTAAGCTGCCCAGTTAGTGATGACTAGAGCCTCTTTTTTTGGAGAGAATGATCTCGTCCAGGGGCCATAGGGATGGTTTTGTGCTAGTGAAGGGACACAGGAGGCGTTTTTTTTTTATTTAAAGGGTACCTAAACAAGCAGTTTTTTAAAACTGCAAACTCCAAAATCTGGCTTCATAGCAAGGTAAAGTAAAGACTGCTGTTTACATTTATGCTAAAGCTGCATTTATGTAAATAACATAAATGCAGTTTCATAGCTTTTGAAAAATGTAAACATCAGCCTTTCACTTTCAAAAAACAGCCTTGGTTTCTCCCTAAGATGTCTGCCAAGTGTGTTAAGTGATGAGTCATGATGACATCATCTGAGCCAGAGCCAGAGATCCACATATATTTCTATAGTGCTAACTAGTTCTTCTTTCCCTCTTTATTTTGAATTGTTGTACCAGAATGATCAACACCATGTATTAACTCATGAATTATTTTGATCAGTACACGCATACCTCTCAAGTGTCCCGGATTGTCCGTGAAGTCCCGGTTTCGAGATGACCGTTCATAGATCCGCATCCACGCCATTGTCCGAGCATGACTTCTCTCAGCCACGGTCTCCAAGCCAAATGACCATTTCCCTGAGTCTACATTTTAGTGCTGCACCACTGGGCGCCTGTATACGCGCCATCGCAGACGAGACCAACTGGCGGCTGTATTCAGCGCCCTTTGCTGTTCTGGCACCCCTGCCCAACTGAGACATGATTTTTTTAGTCTCCTCCCAGCCCCCGATTCCCGTGTCTCCTCCCCACTCAGGTCCGCAAGTGCTGCTTAAAAGCAGCTCTCTGGCAGTACTTGGCACACTCATAGGCATAGCTGTCTGAAGCAGAAGAGAAGAGAAGAACCTGCCGAAGTCCAGCGCGAGAAATTAGCAGCAGCACCAGAAAGCAAGAAGTGCCACACTGCCTGCCATCTGCTTTATTCCTCCTGCATCCATCCCTGAGGACCCTGCTGCTGGCAGCCGCCTACCACCCAGACCGAGACAGAGACCGAGGCTCGAACTTGACTTCCCAACTCCTCCAGTAGTGCCACTCGAGACCCGATCTTCCAGTCCAGAGTCCAGACAGTCCATCTAATGAACCGAAGGGGACCTTTTGAGGTAAACAGATTCCTGTATTATTATAAAGGCTATGCATTCCCTAGCAGACAGACAGCAGTTGATTTTCAGCATCAGTCTGTGTTAGTTGCCGTTTAGAACAGCTTTCTTTGGGTATATATCAGGTTTCTGCCAGTGGCAGTGGGAACCCTTGAAAGACTATAATATTCTATTAAGTGTAATCTCTAGCAAGACAGATATAAAATGTTAGGTCTAATGTTATAACCCTCATGTCTTTACTTTGTATAACTGTTTTTCCTAGCTAAAATAAACTAGCATTTTATCACTAAGAGATAAACTGGTAGCTTTCCCTGGTGCATATTTTCTGGGTTCCCTGCCCAGAGCTACCCAAAGAAGTAATCTGCTGGAACTGAGAAAAAAAGCTGATTTTTAAATAATGCATGTTTCGTTGTCTAGTCATTGCATTGATTGAATAGCAATCCCTGGGATATAGCAGTTAGAATAAAGACATAAAATTACATATCCACTCAGTACCTGCGCCCCCTGGTAAAATACATTGTTATTAAGAAGAAAACAAATAGTATTTTGGTTTAAGAGCTCTGCTATCTACTTGAAATGTTTCACAGATAACATCTTATTTTAAAAGATTTGGGGGCATTTATCCCTATATTAAGGGAGTACTATGCAGTATGTATGCAGGTATTAGGGGTCACGGCTCATGGTAGCATTTAACTGTTTGGTATAAGTAAAATGAAAAGGATAATATTTTAGTCACCCCCCCCCATGAAGTACTGACTGCAGGAACTTACTGTATCCTTTTTAAAAAATGATGTACCCGAAAATGTATTATAAACACTATCCGGAAGGCATGAATTGTGCTGTTTGATACAAAATCTAATAAAACGTAAGCAAATAGCAGCTGCCAGCCAGATCTGAGCTCATTTGACCCTTAATTATCATCTATCAGGTTGGTGGATTTTTTTTCTTTTTAAATTGGAGCACATTAGAGGGGAGCTTAACTTGATTTTTGGGTGCACTGTCTGTGTCTACTCCCAGTTGTAACTTGTGCTTTGTGGTGGTATTCTAAATATTAATATTTTACGGAGTTCGATACTGCGGTCAACAGTTCACTTAATTCAGTGGCATGCTTAGTGACAGAAAAATTGCTGTGGAGTTGCAGGTAATCTGCCAAATGAATGTGGAGACACTAGTGTCACTGTATTTTAAATACAAGCTGCATTTTATCTCTGTCATGCCAGTTCTAGTTCATTTATTAGGTCAGTGCCAGTGGAGTTCTGGTCCTCAGTGTCTCTTGTATATCAGTCAGTCAGTCCACCCTCCTCAGTCTAACGTACTTTGCTGGTTATATTTTTTTATATTGCATGCATGCATTGCAGTCTTTTGGTGTTAAGTAGGTTCCCAAGATGTTTATCAAAGATAGCGATAGTGTTGGGTGATGTGACTGGCTTGCACAATTATTGAAGGAATTTCTGTAGATGTTATTGGGGACTTTTCTTTTCTTTTGCAGTACAAACACAAGTACTCAGTCAGTACATGCTCTCTTGTGTGGCTATCAAAGAATACTCCTAGTTGTCTGTCAAGGACTCTTTATTGTATTTTAAAGATTATGTAGACAGTACTGCTCTTTGTGTCAGTCAGTGCAACTCAGTCAGAACGAAGTGTTGTGTCTTTCCTTGGGTCTGTGGCGGGAGAATCAAACTGTCAAAGAAGCCCTCCAGAGTTCCAGAGCACGGAAGAGAAAATTGAGATGAGGCAGAGAGATGCTAGCCAGTACACCACTCAAGGTGCCCATCACATGTCTGTCAAGCGGAGCCTGGCCTGAGCCGTGTGGGCTGAAGTCACTCAGAGGGAGCCAGGCCGGCTGCTGGACTGCTGCTGCTGCAACAAATCACCCCAAAAAGAGCTGTATCACTGATGTATCAGTGAAAAGTAAACTGTAAAAGGGCAGCAGCCAGCAAATCCAGCATCTATTCACCACCACATGGCTCCTCCGGGCTGGAAATGACTGCGGAGGAAGTGTAGAAGACTGGACCGAGGACGGAGCAGCAACAGCGCAGTGGAGTGTTGAGACTGGGCAGCCACAAGCACTGACTGAGCACTTGAGCAGCACTTGTCTGTCTTGTCATTTTGTCTGACCAGCAGTAAACAACCTCCCTCATTCTACAGGCAGACAATCACAAAGCGCCCCCCCCCCTTTTTTTTTCCCTTTGCTACTTAATAATTGTAGATCTGTGGAGTCTGGCAGATAATCTTAGAACTGGAGTCTGACTGGGACTTCACGGACAATCCAGGACACTTGAAAGGTATTATGTGTATGCTTGGGTGAAAGGATTGCTGCCTTGTCTGAGCTGACTGAGCCCAGTGGTCTTAGGGGAGCGTTGGTAAGAAGCAGTGCCGCTGCGTCAAAGCCCTCCCCTGTGAGCACTGTCTAAAAGACAAAAGATATTGTCATATAATTTGTGCTTGGGGGAAAAGGATTGCTGCAGGCATGAATCTGACTGTTTTGCTCTCTCCCTGGAACCGTATTATCTTTTAGTGTGTGTGTGTGTGTGTGTGTGTGTGTGTGTGTGTGTGTATGTGTGTGGGGGGGGTTAGTCTATTTGGTACTGGCATGGCTTGGTATGCCACACAGCTTAATATAAAATGTAAGCTAGATAAACCATTGTGCTGCATAAGCCTTAGTCAGCAAGAATGGGGAGAGTTTGTAAGTACTGTGAATGTGTCATTTAGGCAACATTAACAGCTTCTTAATTTACTTAGCATAAGCTGTTGGACAGAAAAAGAGAACTCCAGACGTGTTAGCAGCTCATTGTGTGTATGCATCTGGTACAGTTGTAGGGCTGGAGAAAGGCTCAGACCACACCTGATACATTAGCAAGTCTTTATGTGCACATAATGGAAGAAGCTATGGGACAGCACAACAGTTTAAGAATTAGCCTGGATAATGTATCAGAGCTGGAAAACATAAAGGTGGACTCTGGAGAGCTGATTCAGCCTGCAGTTGCCAGCAGGAGATTTCTCTCATTTAAAGAGGTCCCGCACCTGAGGTTAACTTGTTCTGCATTTTGTCTTTGTTGCAATTTTATTAGAAAATGTACCATGATGACAACACTTTCTCCGAGGATGACATCTGCAGTGGAGGTAACATGACCCCAACCAAGAAGTCGAAGAGAAATGCTGTGTTCCAGACTGCATGGAAGACTACATTTGAATGGGTAGCAGCCAGCAGAAAAGGGCCCCTGTATGCATTCTGCAAAGTGTGTGCATCTGACATCAGCGTGAGCCATGGAGGAAGGAACGATATACAGCACCACGAATCATCACACAAGCACCAGCAGAATGTGAAACATGCTTCTGGGAAGAAGCTGAGCCACTTTTTTCAAGTTCAAAGTTCCACAAAGGTTGTGGAGGCTGAGGTGGCCTTTGTCAATCTTTTAGCAGAACACAATCTCTCCTTTTCCTGTGCTGACCACATCTTGAAATTTATGAGGAAGCACTGCACAGACCAAGAGGTGGTTAAAAAAATAACCTGTGGATCAACCAAATCTGCATGCATTGCACAGGAAGTCCTTGGGCCAAAGTATCAGGAGGATGCAGCTGCCCAGTGTCGCCAGCTTCCATTCTGCTTGTATGTCGACCAAAGCACAGACATCGGGGATGAAAAGTTATTGGTTATTCTGGTGGGCTTTTATGACATGAAGTTGGAAACAAATGTCATTTGCTTCCTGGACATGCCTTCTTGTGTATCTGGAACTGGGCAGGCAATGTTTGACATTGTGATGAAAACCTTAGAGCACTTCCATATCCCACTGACCAATCTGACTGCATTCTCATCCGATAATGCTTCTGCTATGATTGGGAAAAACAAGTCTCTGCTTTCTAGGCTGAAGCAGGTCTGCCCAAATATCATAAACATGGGATGTCTTTGCCATCTGGCAGACCTTTGCACCAAATCCGCCGTTAAAGCAATTTCATCACCAGTTGAAGAGTTAATTTCAGACATTTACTGCCATCTTTCTTCAAGTTCTCAGAGGCAACAGCAGTTAAAGGAGTTCAGTTTGTTTGTGGACATTGAACCCTTGAAAATGATCAAACATGTGCCTACAAGATGGCTCAGCTTGAGCAAAGTTGTGCAGCGAATGGTGGACATGTGGCCAGCTCTGCTGTCCTACTTTATGTCATGTGAGCCCCGAGGTGCAAAAGTCCAACTCATAGCAGAGCGGTTAAGCAGTCAGGAAATGAGGATGACTTTCTTTTCTTAAAATATGCAATGGTGCCCTATGCCAATTTAACAAAAAGCTGCAGAGCAGAAGAGAATAATGACTCTTCATGGGAGAAATTAGCAAAATGGTTCAGTTGTATTCTAGCAGACTTCTTCTTCCCGAAGCAGCAGTCAGTTTATTTAATGAATGCAAAACTACATTTCTCGATAAGGCAGAGAATTTCCTCCCCCTTCAGGAAACTCGGGTTGGACCAGAAGTGGAAGATTTCATCAAAGAAAATGAGGATACTATTGCTGGAACAGCAGCTGAAACCAACATATACAGGAAGGCAAGAGCTTTCTACACAGCAGTTCTGAGAAAATGCTGACCAAATTTCCATTGAACAGCAAGCTCTTGAAAAGTGTGTCCCTCTACTCAATCCAGCTTTAAAGCTGAAGATGTCAGGGATGGTTGTTGAGGACTTGGGAAGGCAGCTGGGCATTTGCACTACATCAACTGAATGTGACCAGCTGCTAGATGAGTTTGGCATATATCAGTTTGCTGAAACATTTCAAGGAGGACAGCCAACATTTGCCACAAACGCCTCTGCTCTAAAATACTGGGGGAAGGTTCTTTGCCAACTCACTGGCATGTCTGAACAAAACATACCAATGTTCAGACGGTTAATGGAGACAATGCTGTGCTTACCACACTCAAATGCAGAACCAGAGCGTGCTTTCAGTATGGTAAGGAAGGTGAAAACAGAACTCAGACATGCTTTAAATACAAAAACTCTAAATTCCTTACTTGCCATAAAGTTTAATGAAGACAGAGAATGTTTTGATGTACAGCACTCCCAAGGATGTCCTTGAAGCAGCTAAGAAGGCAACACACTTCTATAACCAAGAACATGGCACCTCAAAATGACACTAAAGTTTACCGATTAGGGATGTGTGTATGGAGTGCAACAAGTTTGGGACTCTGATGTTACATTAATTGCAATGTGAACCTCGGCTGAAATGGTTATGTGGGCTGGATGGGACTGTGAAGGGAATAAAAGTTTTTTTTTTTTTTACAGTTTGTGCAATAATGTAAATATTATACGTGTGTCTGCATGACTATGTGTATACATTATAGACTGATCAATTGATCGAAGCTATAGAATTTGGTGTGCTTTTTTTATATTTAAGGGTGAGGTCAAGGATAGGTGTAGGTGTTTAAAGGTATGAAAAGTAGTCTTTTTTTTGGTACTGCTAGCAAAAATGCAATACATACAGATGTGTACTAGATTACAGTTCTATGAAATTATATTTTGAATTTGTAAAGATGGCTTTACTGTTCAATAAAGTTAATATACATGCTTGCATACGTTAAGTGATTCTTCAGTATTTTGACTAATATGCAGTTCACCGTGTGAGGCCTTGAGACCGGTGCCAGCCGCCACGCTGTCCAAAAAATGGTGTCCCTGATTTTGGTGTTCTGTCCCTGATTTTCTAGGTGGGTGTCCCTGATTTTGGTCCTGCCAGGTTGAGAGGTATGAGTACATGTTAGGCTGTGATTTTGTTAATTTTGTTTACTTTAACTTGCGGAAAATGTTTTGCAATCCAGCTTTTTCTTTGGCAAACTGCATTACAGTACAACACTTCAAATACCTGATGATCTAGTGGTTATATGATGCACTGAATTTTGTTTTTTGTTAACCAGGAGAGGCACACTAAGCTGAAAGCTTGTTTACAGATGTGGCCTGGAGCACAAAGTTTAGTGACCTGCTCAGGGTCACACAGCAAAGTATCGGTCTTGTTCAGTTCCAAAGCTCATGCTCTCTTGTTCATCCACAAATAAGGCTTTCTTTTTCCATGTGAAATCCCTGCACCTAGCCTGCCTTCTGTTGAACACCCCACCATCCATACCCTGTCCTTAGTACTGCCTGCGGTCTCATGAAGAGAATTATCACATCTCAGATTGTAATCTTGTACCTCAGAGAGTTGTCCACACCTATTCTGATACGTTTCATCAGCTGGCACTGTTAAAAAATGCCTCCCAAATCACTCTGCAGACCACATTCTCAGTGTTTGACTTCTGCTCCCACAGTAAACAGTGAATGGATCACCACCCTTCTGCACAGTGAAGGTAGTATGTACAGTTCCCTGGTGTGTTTTTTTTTCCCCACCTCATTAACCAACAACTAGGTCTTCCTGGAGGGCCAAGCAATAAGCATCATGACCCACTGTTGTTCATGCCCTCATAAGGGCTGCACTTACAATGGATAACAATATTATTAGCAGGAGAGGCATACTGTACTAATACCTTGAGCGAATCCACCTGACTTCAAGTGTCAGTCTACTCCTTTACCTGTGATCTGCAGAACCCTGCAGGACATTTCCCAGCAATTCTTCTCCAGTACTTTTCTGTGCTTTACTCCATAATGTGAGTTGGCTGGCTACCACCTTTCCAAATCTTGAATGAGCTATACACAACTCCCTCAATACTGTCCTAACAAACATCATCACCACCCCTTCCCACCCGAGGGTAATCTCCCTACACTGAATTCAAGTAACAGTTTAGGTGCAGCCCTGCCACTCTGAGTATTTGTCATCGCTGGCTACTCTCATCCACAATCAGGTAGTGATCAAGATGTTGGCAGCCCCACATTTCAGATCTCACAGTGATCTGCTCAGTGTCCTCCTTCACGTCTTCAACTAATCTGAATATAGCTGTACCCTGCTGGAATGGCCTCTTCAGTCCCTCTCTGGCATTCATTCTTCTCACCTGCTCCCCCACACCTAAAAATGATGAGTTCACTATCCTTCTGCATAATGAATGTGTTTAGTACAGTCTCCCATGTTATATGTACATATTAATAATAAACATGATCTTCTGGTAAGCTAGGCTGATAGCAGCATGGCACAAGTGGAAAAACAGGCGTTCCTACCCATATAAGATCTAAGCCACTGATGTTTAGGCACTATTATATGACGTGCATAATGATGTGCACACCCATCATTTAGCAGTGCCTAATCAAAGGTAGCCTAGATCTTTTAAGGTTAGGAAAGCCAATCATTCCCCTTGTTCCCTGCTGCTATGAGCCTGATTTACTGGGAAAGAGATGTTTATATTTGATATGCCAAAATAAAACGGGACTGTACTACTTGCATTCATGATGCAGAAAGGTGATGAGCTCACCAGTTTTGGTGTGAGGAGGAATAGTGAAGAAAGAATACCAGAGGGGGACTGAGACGGCCACTCTTGCAAGGTACTGCTATATTCAGGGAAGGGGGAAGACAGAAGAAGAGAAATATGAGCAGATTACTGTGAGAAATAAGATGTGGAGCTGCCAGCTCCACGATCACTACCTGACCCTGTTGTCCTGGTCAACATTCCCCTTCCCATAAAACCAGTTCATGCAATTGTCCAAGGCTGTGTGTGGATATTAATGTATGAAATGGCTGCCACTACACATTCAGTCACTTCACTACCAGTCTAGTATTGCTTGTAAAGCACTTTGGGATGCAATGTGTATGAAAACCACTATATAAATGCTAATTCTTATTATTATTATTATTTCCCATGGAAAAAGAAGACAAGACAAGCATATATTTGAGTTTTGAGAAAGTATGAACTCTAACATTAGACTGCACAAGAACTTTACTACAAAAAAAGTGGTGGCTCTAGGGGGTGGTGTAGGGTGTGGCTGCACCCCCCCATATAGTAACGTACTTGCTTGCTGTTGCATTTTACTTTGTTGAAGAAGTCTGATTTATTGATTATACAAATATTTACATTCAAACTATGGATTACATTTGTAGGTTCTGTCAAAAACATACTAGAAAAGAATAATAGTAGAAAATATAAAAGTTTAATAAAAATGTTAAAAAGTGCTTATTAAGCGTGCACACCACCCCAGCACCCCCATTGTAGCATTCTGGATCCACCATAACCACTAGACCACCAGGTTATTCAAGATTTGTACTGCATTGTGGTTTGCCACAGAGAAAGTCGGTTGGATTGAAACACATTTTCAGCATGCTAAAGTAAACAAAATGAACTGAACCATAGCCTGATATGTGCATTGTACAAAATAATGCACATGGTTTTGACCATTTAGGTGAAACAATTCTATACAAAGGGGAAAAAAAATTAGTTCACGCTATAGAGAGCCATATATCTCACTGACTTTGGCTCAAATGATGTCATCACATAACACATTTGGCGGCCATTTTAGGAAGCAGGTAAGACAGTTTTTTTGAAATCGGAAGGCTGATTTTACAATTTTCAAATGATCTGGAACAACATTTAGGTCAATGTAGTTTTAGCATTAATGAATACAGCAGCCTTTCCTTTAGTCACTTACAGATTCAGATTTTTGAATAGTTTGTTGTCAAAATGTTGTTTAGGTATCCTTTAAAGCAGCAGTGCAACAAAAAAAATATGTTTTCAAAAAAGTGCTTTCGGCTACAAATAAAAATATTAGCATTCTTGTTAATTCTACTTTTCTGTGTACCTCCTATGCTGTAGACCATGAGTTCTTTCTATTTTCTCAAGTCCTAAGCTCTTCCAGGTCTACAATGCTATTTTTTAAGCCAAATGTGGCAGCCATCTTTTTTTTCTGAGAAAAAACTAAATGAAAGCATTTATAAGATACTAAAATGTTTGTGTAACTAAACAAATATAGCACCATATAAAACTGGAACATGCCTAGAATCTTTTATAGTAAAAAAAGGTAGGGTCAGATTTTTTTTGCCCACTTTCCTTTAAATTCTTCTAGCAGCACTAAATAATATCATCTCAGAATATATAAGTGTACTGGCGTGAGCAGTAGATACAGTAGGCTCTGCCAGACAGTGACGACTGGAGCCTCCCTGTTTGGAGTGACTTTTTTAAGCCCAAAAAGTGACAAGTTAAAGAAACACAAATGAGATTGTCCTACTCTAGGGGCCATAGGGCAGGCTTTGTGCCAGTCAGGGGACAAGGGAGGCTTTTTTTGTAGTTTAAAAATGTTTTCAAAGTCCCCTCCACTTATCAGTTTAACTACCAAGTTACTCTCTGTGGCCCTAACGAAATGGCCCATTCTGTCATTCTCCTGTTAATGTCATTTGCCATTGTATATTTTTTGCTATCCTGCTGTATGGCTTTCAGATATTCCCCCAACCTGGCTTTTTTTTTTTTTCATTTGCCGTATGTAAAAACTACCACATACGCTCTACAGGAAGATCACCCCCTCATTCTCACAAATAATTCTGCCCTGTATTCTCTCTCTCTGTTGTCACATTCTTAGGACCAGGGCCACTGGAAAATTGCAGAAAAGGTTACCAAAAATTGCAGAGGGTTTGGAAAAAATTGCAGGAAATTGCGGGGTTTCTACTACAGACCCAGAGTGCTTTACAATAAATCTTTTAATGTTTTCTGCAGCATATATTAGTCAGTATAAATTGCTAAATGAATACACTGACACCTGAATATGTTTAAAACATAAAAATATATGTTCCTAAAAAGAATACTAAACTGATAAGCTACCGTAAGCGTTGCCTATCTTCCAGAATTTAAAAGCACCTGCCTCATATAGTGCTAAATAGATTCTATAAAGTGAGCCACAGCAAATCAATATTAAATAAAGCCAGAAGAAATTTTTTTTTGTTGTTTCTGGCTGTGGAATAATGAAGTGTAATCAACAGCTGTTTACAGTGCTCTGCCAGCTATTCACCCACTTTGGTACAAGAACAAATAAGCAGATAGAGTGGTGAATAATTAAGTTTTAGTAAAATGTTGTTAAAGTGTTTAATAGTCATAATTTTACTGTAGGTACTGTAAACTATTTTTGAAATTACATATTTAAACATTAAATCTGGGGGTTATTGAATCTGGCAGTATAATCTAGAGATTAGAGTAACAAACTGTGAATGAGCTGACTACATCTAGCAGATCTGGGTTTGATTCCCACAACCTCCACTTGCATACTGTGTGATTCTGAGCAAGTCACTTAACCTCCTCAGTGCTCCTGGGTTGTACCTGAAAACAGGCACTTGTGCCTAGTGGGCCTTACGCGGTTACCAAAAAATGTAAAAAAAAAAAAAATACCAATATATTTTTACTGCATCATACAGTAGTCAGGGTACCCTGTAATTTACCTTTGTTTTACTTTAACTGCAATGATTTTGTTTAGTTAAAGTTAATGTTCAGATACATTTTGTGTTTTTATAAGCTTGTTTTTAGACTTTAGTCAGTTTTTATTGTAGTCTTTGCATGTGAGCATCTAGGGGGTAGTTACTAAGAGTGAGATCACTGTTAGCAACTAGTTTATTCAAGTTTAAAATTGGCAGGGCCATCTAAAATTCCTCAGCTATTTGATTCAAAACTAGTCTGAATGAAAGTATGCTCCCAAGAAAAAACTAGCCCTGCCACTTACAACAAGCATTTGTAAAGGCCGAATATTTGCTTGCTGGCACTGGCATTGGTAGTGTACAAGTTACAGAGCTGCATAATAGAAATGGCAGTGAGGTATTGAACTGAAGCCAACCCCACCACCACCACCACCCTGCAGAGAGTGACAGGTATTCGGGTGTGCCTTTAGGTCGTCAGGCATAACGGCCATGCCATTTCACCACATCCTACCCTGCAGACACTGACAAGTGTCACGGTGTGCCTTGGGGTCTTTGGCCCTTATGCGCACCCCATTGCATCAGGAAATATGGTGAGATGGGTGCAGTATAGGAGAATAGGTTGAACTTTGGGGCCAAAAAGTCCAAGGCATACCTCGATGCCTCTCACTGGCTGCAGGGTGTGGAATGGTATGAGCATTACAGGCAAGAATCCCAAGTCACCTGATGCCTGTCATTCTCTCTACAGGGTGGGGGCGTTGGTTGGAAACCCTGCACCTCAGGCATTCGTTAGTATTTCACTCCAAATTTTCAACATGTTTTTTTTTTACCACCACCTCATGAACAGTGGCAATATGAGTTTGTTAGCCGAATGCTGCTTATGCACAGCGACTATGACATTTAGTACCACAGGTGCAAAAACACATTTTGAACAGGATGTAAAAAATGACAGCTATACTGTTCATGGGGAGGTGTAAAAAATGGCAATGTTGCAAATCTGCAGTAAAAATATAAAAAAAACTGGAAGTCACGAGTGTGCATAGAAACTGTGCAACGCACACCCGTAATGTAATTAGTTTGGGGATTTTTTACAGCAGATTGTCAACACAGGCATTTTGGGACTCTGATCATGAACAGTGTCACTGTGATTTTCTTTATCTGTCCCGAGCAATGATTTCCACAGCGACCATGCATCTCTGCGCTGAAACTGTGAAAACACATTTCGGCCATGTTGTGAAAAATGACAGCTGTACTGTTCATAAGGAAGTGTGGAAAAATGCCACTGGTGAAAATCTGTACTGAAAATATTACAAAGTCATGAACTTACGAGGGTGCATGGAAACTGCTCAATGCTCACTTGTAACACAGTCATTTTATGGACTTTTGCTACCAAATTTTCAACATAGCCATTTTAAGACCTCTGCCCATGAACAGTGTAACTGTGATTTTCTTAATCTGTCCCAAACATTGCTTTCGCACACCGAATGCACCATTTGTGCTACATATACGGAAACACATTTGGGGCGACATGTGGAAAATGGCAGCTGTACTATTCATAAGGAAGTGTAATAAAATGGCAATGTGGAAAATCTAGAGTGAAAATATAGAAAATTCACAAACTTACGAGCATGCGTAGGAATTGCGCAACGCACACTCGTAAAGCAGTAATTTTTAAGAATTTTTTCACCAAATTTTCAACATAGCCATTTTAAGACCTCTGCCACTGTAATTTTCTTAATGTGTCCCACACATTGATTTCGCACACCGACTGCGCCATTGCGCACCACATGTGCAGAAACACGTTTTGGGTAAGATGTGAAAAATGACAACTATACTGCTCATAAGGAAGTGTAATAAAATGTCAATTTTGAAAATCTGGAGTGAAAATATTGAAAATTCGCAAACTTACAAGCGTGTGTAGGAACTGCGCAATGCGCGCTCATAAAACAGTCACTTTTAGGAATTTTTTCACCAAATTTTCAACATAGCCATTTTAAGACCTCTGCTCATTAACAGTGTCACTGTGATTTTCTTAATGTGTCCCATACATTGATTTCGCACACCAACTGTGCCATTGTGCGCTACATGGGCGGAAACACGTTTTGGGCAAGATGTGAAAAATGACAGCTGTACTGCTCATAAGGAGGTGTGGTAAAATGACAATGTTGAAAATCTGGAGTGAAAAATATTGAAAATTAAACATCTGACGTCGTAGGAACTACATAATGCAACTCATAAAACAGTAATTTTAGGAATTTTTCCACCACATTTTCTACATAGGCTTTTTGAGAGCCTACCTTATGAACAGTGGCAGTGTCATTTCATTACTTGGTCCCAAAAGGTGATTTCATGCAGTGACTGCGAAATCACCCTTCAGGCCCGATTAACGCCATGACAGTGAGAGCATTCATGAGAAGGGATCCCAAAAACCCCATGTTGAAAATTTGGTGCAAAAATTCCAAAAAATGCCTGAGATATGCAGCAAAGTTGAAAAAAACATATCTATCCCATTATACAGCTTACTGGCATTTCCTCAGTTCGCGGTCGGCTTTGAAGAGTGCAGACGTGTTCCCGGTCCACCAAGATCGGCGCCAGAGTCCAGAGGTAAGTATGGGGTGAGGGGTGGGAAGGCAGGGTGTGCAGTGGGTGGGCACGGGTGGGGGCAGAGACTGGGGACTGTTTTTCAGTTTTCAGGTTTTTAATAATGACGGAGGACGTTTGCCACGCTGGGGTGGGCTCCCAGCGTGGCACCCTATAATAGAGGTGGGTGTGTGTGTGTGTGTGTGGAACCAGTGGAGCCGGCGGGGAGTTGGGTGCCCCGTCAGCTATACAAAGTAGGCCACGCTGGGTGGGCACCAGCGTGGCATATGGAACACTGTTTTGGGAGGCGCGCAGCACAGCCAACGGGGATTGGGCACCCCGTCGGCTACAGTGTGTGCGTGGGGAGGCGAGCATGCAGTATGCGTGTGTGTGTGTGTGTGTGTGTAGGGGGAGCTGCACATGAGCAGGCGATATCTTATTGCTGCTCACTGAAGCATAGCTCCCCCTTTCAACTATACGCCACTGCATTTTGGAGCTGTCATAGACAGCTCGAGCAGGCATTGGAGAACTGCGGCCGCGCCTGCAAACACACTGACTGAATTGGAAGAGGGCTGCCACACCTCCAAAAACTCGGATGATGGCACTATGTTTCTTGCACATGCGTGCAAGCAAACATAAAAAGGATTCATAGTTAGCACCCCATTTAAGTGAATGGGATCAATTTGCACCTTTTCTCCCATCTTTTGTTTCAGTCTGTGTGACAACAAAAAGTTTTCTGATAGACTGCCTCAACACAAAACAAATGATAAGTGTTTTAGTGTACTTATGCTTGGCCAGTGGATCTTAAAACCAAACAAGACAAGGATTCAAAAGAAATCAGTGTCACATAAAACCCTTGCCCTACCTTGCACTGCATTGTTTCAGCCAAATCCAAGTCTGCATGCAAAACTGTCAATATATTTGAGAGTATTTTATTCAAAATGTTAATACTTTTTACACAGTTCAATATAAAAACTCAAAAATTGCAAAACATTGTGGCACATGTCAGTTTTTGTGGTGAATGTAGAAAATTGCGGATTCCGCAAAAGAATTGCGGGCACAATTTTCCAGTGGCCCTGCTTAGGACTAACAAAGGCCTCAGTTCTGTTTACAGTGGGGCACGCTTTACATCTATTACATGGTGAGCAGCCCCACCTGTCTTTCCCCCCAGCAGTGTTTGGTGATGGTGGTATGGTGGTTACTAGCTCTGGACTACCATGCGCTTGATGATTGTGTCCCTCCTATATGAGACACAGTATAGTTTTTCCAGTGCTTTATTTAAGCCTGGTGTTGCTCTCAGGATAATGAGATTTTTCTTCAGTACTTCAACCACTTCCTTTGTACCCCCTCCATATGTAGTCACAAGAATGAGCTGCTGGTTCTTCACATTCCACATCTGGTATGTTTAGGTCCCACACTATCCTTTTGTTGATATCCTCCTTATTTCTTGTTACATTTCCCTGTCTCCTTCATCTTTCTGACTAGGTGGCATGTACACCACTTTCACCTTAATCCGTTTCCTTCCCCCTGCTGGGTGCTACACTGATACTAATTCCTCGCACCCTGTTCCATTTAGTCCCATGTTTACCATGTTCTCAATGACCTCCCTAATGTAAAGTGCCACTTCCCCCCCTTTGCCCTCCTACGTTCTGCCTCTCTCTCTTCTATAAAGAGATTAACGGGACTAGAACAGTCCCAATCACTGTTCTCAGTTGCCTATGTCTTTGTTACTGCCACACTGTCTTATTTGTCTTGGTTACCACTGCTGGGAACTGATCCATTTTATTCCCCATGCTCCTAGTTTTCAGATGCATAGTTTTCCTTCAGTTCTCTGTGCTCCCACCTTTCTTTCTGAATCCTTCCCTCTGTTGCTGCTCCTTCCTGCTCATCCCCCTCCCCATATCTGGCCTAATCTGCAATCCACCATACACACCACATCTCTACTAATCCCCCTCAATTCTACGTCTCTCTGCTGAACCCTGGACAAAGCCTCCTCTGGTTGTGAATAAATCCACGCTATGCACTTAGTTAATCCGGAAGTCTTCTGACCTTAAGTTGTATACTGTACCTGCTAAAATACTGTACCACACTCCTGGAGTGCTGCTGGTTTCTCCCAAGCACTTCTGTAACTGAAATTGCCATGTAACCTTTTCTGTTTTTGCTGTCTTGTCGGCTTGCAACTATTGTGACCAATGTATTGTCCTGTATTTTTGGTTTTTGACTTGGAACCTTTGTAAAGGAGCCCCTCAGCTCAAAGGTATTTAATCCTAAAGTGAAAATAAATAAATAAATAAATAAAAATGAACACACTTCAGGCCAGTCAATGGGCAAGGGGCCAACCCTACCCCTGCTAACTTCCTTCAAATCCATGGTAAGCTGAGTTTGAGAATGGGCTGAGTGATATGGTGAGGCAGTATCCCCAGATGTGCTGAAACGTCTTTCAGATGCAATCAATGTTGTGTTGGAGGGCATCCAAGTAAATACAAAACCCCTTTATGCAGTGTAGGTCAAATGACTTGTCTTGCCAGAATTAGACTGGACCAGTATTTCTGCTAGACATTATCCCTACAATACAAGAATGCATCATGTTCTCTAGGAACATGTCTGAATCTCCAAAATATTCAAGTTGTACTGGTGTGCATTATCCAAAACCTCCCAAATGTCCTTTGGCATCTCATCACCATCATTCTCCATGTCTTCCATGTCATGCTCATGCCTAACATTGCCACCGTGAGAAGACAACTGAGGAGGAGATGCTGTACATCCAGAAGGTTGTGTATGCACATTCCATCTGGCTTCGTCAAGCTGGTTTTGTTGCTCTAGCATATGTGTACTCTGTGCAACAGTTTCTGTTTGATGTGCTCCATGCATCCTACAGTAATGACTATGACTTTACATTTGGGATCCAGTGCAGTTGCCAGGGCTAATCGAGTATCCAATATAATGCTGTCAAACTGGTGGCACCTAGACATAGCAGCAGAGCACTGCACCAAACCACTGGTGACTGTGGGTGGTACGTAACTGGAGATTAGGCTAGGTTTAGAAGCAGGGCACAGCAGACCCACACCACTGATGGCTGGAGTGGCAAAGGCAGGCAAGCAAGTAAAAGAAACAATTTATTTTTTGTCATTTTCTCACCCAATTAGCCCCCCCCCAAAGAGCCCTTTTAGTAGTAGTAACTTTTATTTATATCTGGCGCCCTTCAACTGAGTCTCAGCATGCCATGACAATAAAGTGCACCAGTAGAAAATAGAACAAGAATCAGCAAAAACAATGATAAAGTAAAACAACAGTAATAAAATAAATAGTTTTCTAACTAAACTTTAGTGGCATAAAAAGAGAATGAATAAATAAACACATACATACATACATTGAAAGCTGTCTTCTGTCTTGTGTTCGCTGTTACAACTGGTCAGAATGGAAAATTATATCATGATTGTCTGGATGTAATCAGTCCCAGTCAGTAATTAGACAGAATGATACTTGGGAAGGAGTGCATAGCATACAGAATAATACATGGGGAGGTAAGTATAAATGAGAATTTTACACACACTCGAGGTGTGGGATGCCATATAAACCTGGAGGCAAAGCTCGAGGGGTTTATAAAAGAATCCAACACTGAAGGTGTGTGTAAAATTCAAGTCTTGACACATATCCCCATGTTTTGTTTCATATAATTGTTGGGTAGCATTTTCTCACCTTGAAAACACTACCCAGCAATTATAGAACACAATAATGGCCGGTGGTTCCAGTCTCACGGTCAGGCTGGAGCATGGTTAAATTTAATTATAAAAAGGGTCTGAGAAATGGAGCTTTCTGATTGGCTGCAAACATTCTAACAGCCTTATGTTAATCTTTTATTAACATACATGTAGAGTTTAGCCATATGCTGAACAAGGTTTAACACTGTTTCAAAACATGTTTTATTATAATAGCGATAAGGCACTCCCAGGGATTATGGTAATGGTCAGTTAATCACCCTCTAGGGGTATGTGGTACTCGGCTACACCTCCTGCCACAGTACACCCCTAGAAGGTGATTAACAGACCATTAACATAACCCTTGGTCATGCCTTATTGCTTAATTTTTACTTCTTTTTTTCCTTTTTTGTGTGATTGCCACAAAAGACAAAAACAAACTCAAAAGAAACTCTGTGAAGAATAAGTCTGTTTGCTGCAAGCACGTGTGTGATCAGTGATCGTCCTGGTGGCATGGTGGGCACATACACCATGTAGCATTTCCTATGGGAGAAAATGCTCCCCAGTTATTATAAGCATGTATGCATGGCTCAGTTGTAAGATGGTTGTTCTCATGGTTTATAAAACATCCAACGCTGAGGGTAGCCATAAAGTTCAAGTTGTCACTCTTCCTCATGTGTCATTTTATGTAATTGCTGGTCACAGTTTTTTCACCCTATCAGTGATAGTTGTAGTAAAAGGAGTTTGAAAACCAGCAGTCTGCCTATGCATTCATTTGTAACCACAGTAAGAAAATGCACACTTTTTACAAAACTAGCTACTAGAGCTGCAAGTTCAGTTCCACCAAAGAATCAAACACTTTGAACTTCAGGTGTTCAGTTCTTTCCAACTGTGGCAAACTTTTAGGGTAAGTAGGTAGATGTTTGGTATGACTGGTTCGACCTAGTCCAAATGATGTGGACCTATTGAACCAGTTGAACCAGAGTTCACATCTGAAGCAGTTAAATTTACTGTGACTGTGAGTCATAGGGTAGTCCATCCTCTTTGGCATAGCTATGCAGCTCAACCCGAAGTGAGCCAGTGGGAAAGCTCACTCAGCATCAGGCTGATGGATAGCTCAGGTACGGTGTTGTACAAATCTACTTAGGTTAAATAGGAAAAAAGTAAATGCATTCTTTTTTGTACCAGGAAGTTTGATTAGACAGTTGGCTGAATGGCAGGGCTGCAACTTGCGGTAGGGAGGAAAAGGAAGGAAAAAACAGTAACAGCAGTGCTGCAGCTTGTAGGCTTGTAGCAGGCCTCTGGGACCAGAGGCTTGCCTGACTAGAGGGATTGGAGGAGTGTGCTTTCAGCTACACAGTGGACAGATGGGGCACCTGAGGTGGCAGTCTACCAGTGCCCATTTTTTGTTGCAGAAGAAGCATTTTAGGCAGGACATTATAAGCACCTAGCAAAAGCCATTTGGGAGTTACTCCGTTAGAAAAAAAAACATCCAGTTTTACTGGCTGGGTAGTAACGGTGTGCCAGCTAGCAGCAGGACAGTACCTGTCAACAGGTAATTAGCACCTTGGTGGCATCCTCTTCAGTTTCAACTTTCAATTCATTTTGTGGCAGTTTTTTAAATTTTTTAGTCATTATCTTTCTCCTCCTCCCGAGTCCTGAAGCAGTATTTTGTCAGCGTGATCTGGGCAGTGTGACCTGGGTTGTGGACAGCAAGTGTGTACCAGTTGGCAGTGTGGCAATGCCAGACCCCTGGAGGTGGTTCCTTGGTGGCATCCCATAAGAAAACACAAAACAAATTGTTTCTTCTTCCTCCTCCTCCTGAATCCTGAAGTAGCCTTTTGCAGTGTGATCTGGGTGGTGGGCAGCAAGCGTGTGCCAACTGACAATGTGCTGGTGCCCAGCCCCCGTAGGTGGCACCTTGATGGCATCCCACAAAAAAAGAAAGCAAAAGGAAAAATAATTCTCCACATTCCTGAACTTCCTTCCTCCTTCTACTCCTCCAACTGTGTCCAAAAGCAGCCTTTTGCAGTGTGATCCGAGCAGTGGGCAGCAAGTGTGTACCAGCTGGCAGCGTGCTGGTGCCTGACCCCTGTAGGTGGCACTTTGGTGGCACCACAGATTTTTTTTTTTTGTAAAACACTTTCACTGAAATAAGAAAAACACATGTACAGATTGGATTGTATGGCTACACTTATCCTTTGCCCTAAGAACATCCAACGCAGTAGATGTGCTAAACAGCTGCCTTGCTGAGATCAACGACTGGATGGCCTCTAGCTGGTTGTGACTGAACCCCGATAAGATGGAGGTATTGGTGGTGGAGTCAAACAGACTGTGTGATAGGAAGGCCTCTGAATCAGAGACTGGACTTGTTCTGGGATCTATTCCATTGAAGGCCTCCTCTAGGGTGCGAAATCTTGGTGTCATTCTGGAGAGGAGTTTGACAATGGAGGCGCAGATATCTTCCACCATCCACTCCTATTTTTTCCATCTCAGAAATGTCACCAGGATAAAGCCCCTTGTTCCACCTATGGACCTCCCCACTTTGACGCATGCCTTAGTTACATCAAGGCTTGACTACTGTAATGCGCTCTACCTCGAGGGGCACGGGAGGATCTCTCCGCAGACTGCAGCTAGTGCAGAATGCAGCTGCCTGGTTACTTTCTGGGCAGCCAAAATTTTGCCACATTACACTAGTGTTGCATGAGCTGCACTGGTTGCCAGTCAGGTGGAGGATCCTCTTTAAGGTGGGGTCTTTTCACCTGTCAGGCCCTACACAATCAGGGCCCTGGTTATCTGTTAGATCTTCTTGTACCTGCTCTCTTGGTTCGCCCCCTCTGTGCCTCCTGTGGAGGCCCCTTGGCGATTCCTAGGACAAGGTTGAAATTGGCTGGTGACAGGGCCTTCAGTGTCGCTGCTCCTGACCTGTGGAATTAGCTACCCCTTTGGATTAAGGGGGCCTCCCTCCTTGGTATTCAAGGCCTGCTTTAAGGCCCTCCTATTCACACAGGCCTTTTTGTATTAAGCTGTCAATTCATAGTTTTGGTTATAGTAGTTGGCAATCTGATGTTTAGTTTATTATTTATGGGAACTGTTTCTATGAGGAGTTAATTATTTATATGCTCATATTTATTTTAATTTTTTTATTTTTTTGTTTTATTGATTTGTTTTGAAATATGTGTTTACTCTTTTGAATAAACTTTGCCTTGCCTATAAAAAGACAATTCACAGTCAGAGTCCCTGGAAAACGTCCAGAAAATATAAAACCAACAGACCAGCGGCAAGAAAGTTATCAAGAGCAATTTGTGGAAATGTTAGCCATCAACTGCCTGCCATTCTCCCTTGTGAGCAACGCTGGTTTTCTGTCATTAATCCAAGTTGCAGTGTGAAAGTATCAAATACCCATCCATACCTACTTTTCCACAGTGGCTCTTCTAGATTTGCATCAGAGTGTCTACATAACTGTGTCACATGCCCTGAAATCATTATTTGTTCCAGTCATTCACATCACCACTGACACGTTGACCAGTGGTCAGACTGCTGATTACACGGCAATGACTGCTGGTTGGGTCAGTTTCCCCCTCTTTGTTCCTCTTCTCTTCCTCCTCTGGGTTTAGTGCCAGCAGCAGCAGCAGCAGTAGTCGCAATTCGCTGGGGGCCCCCGACCTCTGCAAGAAGGCAGCCTTATGTATTACTGGCTTTGACAATGGCCATTGTGCAGAACACTTGTTACACTTCTTTCAACAGAAGTTTGAGGAGTGGCTGACGCCACACTCATTGACACCAGGTTTTATAGTAACAGATAATGCAAAGAAGATTGTGAAGGCAATTGACAATGGCAATTTTACACATGTTCCATGTTTTGCTTACTGTATAGATCTGGTAGTTCAAGGATTCCTAGATGAAAAAAGCATCACTGTGCAGACATGTGTAGGTCTGGCTAAAAATGTCTGTGGTCATTTTAGCCATTCTGTAAAGGCACGTAAACTGTTACGTAACATTCAGCGGTGGAACCACCTGCGCCTCCACCACCTGAAACAGGATGTGGCAACACAATGGAACTCAACCTATTACAGGATGGAATAGTTTGCTAGAACAACAGAAGGCTATCCACCAGTGTTTTGCTGAGCATGGTACTGGCAAGGGAGACATCAACATCAGCCCAAATCAGTGGCACCTGACGGAAACCCTCTGCACTGTGCTAAAGCCCTTTGAGAAGGCCACAAGGGTGGTAAGTGCTGATGCAGCTGGTCTAAGCCAGGTACTCCCCCTCATTAACCTGCAACTTCTTCATATGAAAACTTCAAAGTGATGCATCTGGGTAGGAGCAACCCAGGGATGGTCTACTATCTTGTAGGGGTGCAGCTGACAGCCACCAAGCAGGAGTGGGATCTTGGGGTCATCATCTTTGATGGCTCAAAACTGGGCAGACAATGTGAAACAGTGTCACAAAAAGACAGCAAAATGCTAGGATACATAGGAAGGGGCATCACATGTAGAAAGAGGGACGTGATCATGCCACTATACAAGTCCCTGGTAAGGCCCCACCTTGAGTACTGTATACAGTTTTGAAGGCCTTAGCTCACAAAGGACTTGGATAGACTAGAGACAGTACAGAGGAGGGCAACGCAAATGGTACAAGGGTTCCATGCATTGCCATATAAAAGCAGATTATGGCAACTCAACATGTACTCACTGGAGCAGCGCAGAGATGGGGTGATATGATAGAGACATTCAAGTTCCTGAAGGGCATAAACAGAATCCCTACCCAGGAACTCTTTCTGATCAATAGCTCCACAAGGACAAGGGGTCATGAAATTAAATTAAGGGGAGGGAGTTTCCAGGGTAACATGCAAAAGTTCTTCTTTATGGAAAGGGTGGTGGCTCCATGAAATAGCTTACCTGCAGAAGTCATTGACTCCAAAACAGTAGAGCAATTCAAATCTGCTTGGGATAGGCATAAGGGGATTGTCTCTAAGAAACTCTAAGGGGGGGGGTTAGCACTCAGAGAAGACTAGATGGATCTTTGGTCCCCTTTTGCTGTCACTTTCTGTGTTTCTATGTTTAAGATCACATTTCTAGAATGACATACACATTTCAAACATGCATACAGATGACCACTACATCCTGGCCACCGTCTTGGACCCTCTGTTCAAAGACACATTTGAGACATTCTATGATGTACAAGAATGCAACAAAGATCAGCAGTCCTATAATGCCTGACTTATCCATCTGGTCTCTGTGCGTATGGCACAAAAAAAGAACAGGAACACAAACAGAGCAGAAGAACAACACTCATCAATCACACTGGCAGGCAAGGTGGAGGACAGGGAAGGAGGAGGATCCCCATGTGTCTCCACTGCTACTACTGAACATCACACGGGTCACTCTTTTTTGTCTCCAAGTCAACCTGCTACTACTGCAGCTTCTGCACCCCCTGAAAGACAAGCATTAATGACAAACCACTATGAGAACACTTGTCTTGACTATGGCTTGATGGAAAAGCATGGCAGGTCACTTTCTGACACAGTGGTGCCAGCGATACCAGCAAACAAACAAACAAAAAAAAAGGTGCAGGATTACCTGGATGAGAATGTGCCACTAGCAGAAGGAGATGAGCCTCTGTTGTACTGGTACCAAAAACAGACCTATTGTCTCTTTTTGACACAGGAAGCTGTTGAACACCTCAGCTGCCTACCTGCAAAGTATCTACTCACAGAGGGTTTTCAGTGTTGCTGGCAATACTGTCACAAGGAGAACATGCCTTTCTACCCAAAATGTAAAGATGCTAACTTAAAAAAAAAAAAAAAAAAAAAAACAACTAACCTGTCCCTTTTTCTAAACACTTTTTTGCCACGGTTTATGGTGGCTGAATCTCCCACACTTCCAGCTGGGCCAAGAGAGGGGGGGGGATGAGGTGGATGGGGAGGGCTTCCGTGTCTATTGTTTTTTTTTTTTTTGAACCAATAGCCTATACACACAGCTAATTCCTTGATGGTATTTAATAAAAAATGTGGTGGGGATTCCATTAAACCACTTTTTGTTGCATTACAGGCCAAATACAATTTGCAGGCCTTGTTTAATGCTAAAATTTGGCAGCATTCCAAATTAGAGAAATTGGAGGTTCCACTGAACAAATTATTGAGAGTAAGTTTGGGGTTAAATAATTCCATCCCTGTTTCTTTGATCAGAGCAGAAACAGGGATTGTTTGCCTTAGAGCTTATTCTGATGCTAGAATAGTAAATTATTGGATTAAACTTCTTCAGCATAAACAGAATAGATATGTCTGTCTTTGTCTGAAAGAAAAATATTCTTGGATTACTATGGGTCATCTGAGATCCAAATGGCTATCTTTGCTATTCCAAATCTTACAGGGGACAGGATTAACCCACCTGAATAGTTATAAGGATATGGGAGTCACTATTAGTTTAAAATTTCAGACATATGTTACTAACAAGATCAAAGATTATTATAGATCTCTTGATGTGGTAAAGATTAGAGATTTAAAAATGTCATAATGGCTTAGGGCTAATGGTGTCGCACATTATTATAGATACTATCTGGATGTATTGACTGAGCCTCATCAAAGAAGGCTTTACACTAGATATAGACTGGAGGTTTATCCAAATAATATTCGAGAAGCCATTTACAGGATAGAAATCACAGCACAATCTAAGTATTGTTCATGTACCTGTTCTGTTTTAGAAAATCTGGAGCATGTTATTTTCACCTGCAAATGGTATAAGTGTCCTAGAGACAAATGGATAGTGCCACTCTGCCAATATGTACAAACAGAGGACAAGAATGTTCTGCTGAATATTTTCTTTACCTCCAATGATGTTGCTGTAATTAGGGCAGTTGGCAATTATTTAGCTAATATATCTAGAATACACCTTAAATATCATGGTAAAACTGCAGCAGTTAATGAATGACACCTCTAGGGACACTTTTCCTTTTTTTCCTCTTTGTAACTATATATGGACATATAACAATATGTAAGTAATTTAGCTAGCTGATAATCTGTTTTGCACATTAGGATACTTAAAACCTGATGCTTGTCTATTTATTTATCTTTCTAAGCATATAAGATACAGTAGGTGATGATATGTAGGTTTATTATGTCTCTATTTATTTATGCAATATTGTATGCATTTTTATGTTGATTGCGCACAGTGCAAGAAACATATTGGGACAGCTTTCTCAGAAGCAGGTTGTGGAGGCATGGCACTGTTGTGGCCAATGCCCCCACAGCCTGCAAAAGCTTGTCCCACTTCCCCCAATGCCGTGGCATGCTGCTGCTGACACTAGTTTGGAACCTTGCCACCTACTTGTGACAATGTAGCCGCTGCAATCAGGGGCCGCCTCGTCATTTCAGCGTAAGCCATCCACTGCAATAAGGGAGCAACCCGTCATTGCAGGGCGGGATCTTAACAGAGTGATATTGTTTGCCGCCGTGTTCACAAACAATATTAAACCCCACCCTCCCCGTGAATCCCTTTATAACCACCTGACTGTAACGGCAAAATATAATGATGTTTCCCAAAGGGGAAAAAGTGGAGCCTGATTATTATAGATCTATAAATAGAACACATTTTTTGGCTGCAACTATTAATAGAAAATGGCTGTTTTATGTTCATTCTGAATCTTGTTTGCTTCCAGAAATAGCTGTAATCTTTAATCATAATTTGAGAAGCTCTCTTTAACTTCATAAGAGTCAAGTCTGTTGCATTGCCAATACTTGCATTTTGTTCATCTCTTGCTTCTGTCCTGCCTTGTTATGAAATATTATTGAGTATCAACAAGGAATGGAATTGGGCACCCACCACCTCGAATAAAAAGCTCCACTCTAGACTGAATATAATAATTCAAATATGCTTACCCAACTGGATGAGATGTATGCTTGTGTGACTTTTATACATTGTGGCTGTTCATCTCTCTATCCGTGGAATATACCACCCTGTAGGGGCACGATGCAAGGAACCCTAGAGGAGGGTTCCCCCCTATAGATGCCACTAGAATAATTCCCTTGGCTAAAGGTAGCTTGGGAAGAAGCCCACAGGAAAGAGAGATGAGCCGTTGGAGGAGATGGGGTGGATGGTGGGGCAATGAAGAAATAAATCCTGGAACAGTCCAGGAGGAGTGGCCTTTTAAGGGCTGATGGGGGAGTGACGTTGTTGCTCCACCCATTGAACTTCAGATTTAAAGCCTTTCCATTCGATTGTGCTTATGCAACTGGATGAGATGTATGCTTGAGTGACTTTGATATATTGTGGCTGTTCACCTCTATCAGTGGGATATACCACCCTGTAGGGATATAATTCAAGGAACCCTAGAAGAGAGTTCCCCCCATAGGTTCCATGGAAATAATTTCCTTGGCTAAAGGTAGCTTAGGAAGAAGCCCAAAAAGCATACCCAAAAGGGTGTCGAGCATTGAAGAGGCAAGAAATCAGAAGATATCTAGACCAGAAACAGATGTGACAGACATAGATAGGAAGGACAGGAGAAGAACTATATAAGGCTAGGACAATGAATGAAAGGAAATTTGACAAGATGCAGAAGGGTGGACTTCCTAAAGAGAGAGAGAGAGAACAGCCAGGGCCACCATCCAACACCATCCAACAGCAGAACCTAACTACGGGACCTATGAAAGTATTAACCCTGACTAATATTATAAACATTGGTAGGGAGGAGAGGAAAAAACCCCTTTGAGGAGGAAACCTCTGGGGATCCAAGTCCTAGGTCACCTTCCCTCCAGGCTGAAGGATGTTTTGATTTGTGACAGCTTGGCTACAGCAATTTAAAGTAAGATCGAGGAAGGAGGAAAAGTCCAATGTAGAGAAAGCTCTCGCTCTGTCCTTCTAAATGGACAGCTGCTGAGGGATGTGAGCGATGTCTCTGCAACTATACACTCACAAGCAAGAGAGGATATACAAAGCTGGAAAGAAGCCTGAAGGCCTGAATGGTTTAAGATAAGGAATGAAATGGATGATGTACGATTATGACATGAGGCTTAGAATGGTTAAGGTGAAATATGAAGTGGAAGATGAACGATGATGGAGTGAAGCCATGGAAGCTGGTACGGTTAAGGAGGGGTATGAAATGAATGATGTATGATGATGTAGAGAAGCCTGCTAGCCCAGAGCAAAGCGGCAATATACATGAAGGCATGTCTCCGAGTGGACAGCAGGTCGAGTCGAGGTCTCATGGACCTGAGAGAGCTATGCTTGAGTAGTCGATGTGAAGGAATAGACCCACAGAGAGGTCAGATGAGAGAGGGATACCCAGATATGTTAATGAGAAGACTGACGATGATAATAATAATAATAATGATAACCGCAGGAGTGCAGCAGGTCGATGAGGTAGCATGAGACCCAATGAGAGGTATGCTCGATTAATCGATGTGAATGAATAGACCCTGGGGTCAGACTGAGTGAAGGAGAACCAGACTCATGTCTTTAGGAAGCTATCTGTTATTGGTAACTATTGCAGACCAGACATAGGCACCAGGACACCAGACTGACTAGGGTAAGAGGAGGAAACAAATAGTGAAGGAGAGGGCAGGCTAGGGAAACTCCCAAAAGAAAGCAAATGTCAGAGAAAGAGAGGAATGGAGGGCAATGAGCGGAGTTGACAGGGGTAGACACCCCCGATACTGTGGATAAAGTTAGAGAGAAGGAATGAGTTAATCAACTGAGGTTGATGAGTGAATGGGTTGGGTGTCCACAAAGAGCCCCAACAGCATGAGGAACATCAGAAACCTATAAGAAGTAAGGGGAAATGAGAGAGGGACAACCCACAGAAGAGTATGAAGTACAAACTCTCCTAAGTTACTCCCGGAACTGAGCTAGCACCCGTCCTATGGGAAGACAGAGCAAGGAGGGACGAGAGAACAAAGGGAAATGAGTTCAAGAGAGGCAGGACCAGGCGACAGAGACTGGATGGGGAGGTCCCCAAACCTGGTCAGAGAGCAGTGAGCACTGACAGGTGGAAGCAGGGCTGAAGTAGTGCCAGGAAAAAGTTAGATGGGTGAAGAAGAACTGGAGACCAGAAGGAGGACTGGGGTGGAGGCACCAGGCTATGAGAGTGACAGGGAATGAATGAGTTCCGGTGCAGGCACGGGAAAGCACTGCAGGTGGTAGAGAGGTGAGGGGCCATGCACCCCATAGAAAAGCCAAGCTGTGGTGAATAAGCAGGCTCTGGAAGGTTGGAAATCAGAGCACTGGGTGGAGAGGAGCAGATGAGAGACAGGGGTTGCTGAAGCAGAGCAGCCAATCCAAAGCGCCGGTAGAAACGGAGCAGAGCAGCTCACTTGGGGCAGCAGCAGAGATCGAAAACACCCCAGAGTGAGAACCACAAAGAGCAAGGACTCCTGTAAACCAGCGAGAGGGAGACGGACAGCCCAGAAATGAAGGTGGACCAGGGAAGCAGCCGCTGAAGCTAGAACATGGCCCGTGACACCGGACCCAGAAGCTGCAGGAGGAAAACGGGGTGGCTGACTGCAAAGCAAAAGGAGAGGTAAAGAACACCAATCGAACAGGGAAGTGGACTCCCCAGACATGGAGGGGGTGTTGAGGAAATGGGAAAGAAGTAATGAGGGGTCAAGAGGAAAAGGCAAGAGGGAGAAAAAATGAGTGGGGGACAGAAATGAACGAGGAAACAATACAGGAGAAGGGGCAGCCGACGGAGCCTCCGGCTGCAACAAAAAAAAGAATCCTGGAATAGTCCAGGAGGAGTTGTCTTTTAAGGCCTGATGGGGTAGTGACATTGTTGCTCCACCCACTGAACCTCAGGCTTAAAGCCTTCCCATAAAATGAATGTGTTTTATTCAGTGCCAAAAGATGAAAACACCATGCAGACTGACTCGTTTCAGAAAGACAGTTCTTTATCAAAGGCATGCCATTAATATTATTATTATTATATCTGGTCTAGAGTGGTGCTTTTTAATTGAGGTAGTGAGTGCCCAATTCCTTTCATTGTTAATGCATGCTTGTTTATCATGAGCACCCCGTTCCAGTGTGATTTCTTTCTGTGGACTTCATATTATTGAGTATGAAGAAAGCCTCTATTTTCAAAAGGTTAGCACAGCAGCAGTGACCACATTAGCACCATGCTAACTGGGATTAGTGCAGTTAGAGAGGGAGGGGCTGTATTCAGAGGCCCCCGGTGCATGGCACTAACCCATTAGCATGGACATGCAGATTATACTACTGCATCCATACCCATGCAAATCAGGGCTCCCCTTGCATACAGGGTTCAGCAGTATATTCAAAGATTTTGAAAGTTGTAAACAGCTTCTGTTGTAGTCCTATTTAATGCTGTCAATCAATCAATCAATCAAAATCTTCATCCAGGTGAACATCATTGAGCAAGCTCATTTACAAGATGGACCTGGTAAGCTCCAGGTCAAATGGTACAATGCATGCAGAGATATTTACAATAGAGCCAAATAACACAAGTAATAAACAATTAATGCAATTAATGCAAGTAAGTACTCAATGTTACATCAGTCATATCAGTTCAGAGTGCTTCTGTAATATTTAAGGAGAACATAAGATGAGGCTTAATAGAAACTTCAGAAGGGAGAAGAGATCAGCTTTTCGTGTAGGGAGCGAATGCAAACACAGAATTTCAAAAGTAGTGTAATCACACAGCATCCCTAAATGTAACACTCTAAACAGAAGGATAAGGGTCTTAACAGTCAAGGAGAAAAGTAATTACAGCTCTTTTTTTGGCAAATTTCGGCACGGAAATCAGAATTATGCTTGGTTTAGAATGGACATCAGAAGCAGACTACAGCAACCAATCGGAAGCCAACTCCAAAGAGTGCTCACGTTCCAAATGGATGGCTGCTAATGCAGTGCTTTGCTAATGGGGAGTCCGAGCTTAGGTTCTCAGGTGGCGGTAGAGGCTGCGTCAACCGCCCGGTGCCCAGGTTTCCCACACCTATGGGCCGGGAGCCTGTGGAGAGCATATCCTTGGCAGAGGATGGAGAAAGGGGTCGGTATTAAGTACTGGGCCACAGACAATGGAACATCTGAACCAGCAGGAGACCAAAACAGCAGGACAACAGAATTGGGTATTCCTTGATGCCGAAAGACTGGCCCAACCACAGAAATTCAGAAAGGAGTGTAATCAAACAGAGTCCCAACTCTTGACACACTAAGCAGGAAAAAATAGAGGTCATAACTGTTAGGCAATAAATAAGTACAGCTCTTTTTTGTGCAAGTTTTAGACAGAA
This sequence comes from Neoceratodus forsteri, assembly GCA_016271365.2. NCBI lineage: Eukaryota > Metazoa > Chordata > Ceratodontiformes > Ceratodontidae > Neoceratodus > Neoceratodus forsteri. The sequence continues at coordinate 93,739,835 of JADMNL010000035.1, read as the reverse complement.
AATCAGACTTTAGCTTAGTATTGAGGGAGACACAGAAGCAGACTGCAGGAGCCAATCAGATGCCAGAGCAGAAAAGCACTTGCGTTCTGATTGGGTATCGGCAATGCTGCACCTCGCTAGTAAGGAGTCTGGTCTAGGTGTCTTAGGCGGTGGCAATGGAAGCGACAACTGCCTGGTATCCTCATTTCTCCCACCTGAGGGGAAGGGAGCCCCTGAAGGGCCAGTCTATGGCAGGGAAGAGAGTTAGGGGACAGAGGATAGAGATAGTAAGAGTGGAATGCAGTGGAAAGGGAATACGAAGATGAAATAGGACAGTTAAATGGTACAGGGTAGAGGAATAAGAGCCACAGATTAAGCAATATGTAAAAGACAGCAGGGTGAGTAAAGAGGGTAAAAACATTTAAGGCATAAGACACTCACAGAGTTTAGGTCACCAAAGGTTACAAGCAATCATAAATTCAACTATGCTCAGAGAGCAGCAGCCTGATGCTTCGGACAAAAATTAGGGGCTAGGGTAGCAATTGCATGGCTCACACACATACCGAGCATATAGAGATTTAAAGGCATTCATACTGCGGAGACAGCTTAATTTCAATAATTTTTGTACTTTGTTCCACAATGTTGGCAACAGGAAACTAATGGCCACTCTACTATAGCGAGAGGAATCCTTGGGGATACATTATGTGATGTAGGATGCGCTTCTTAGGGCATACGTTCCTGGCTCACTTAGTGGGGAGACAGTCTATTATATATTGTGGAAGCCTCTTCAATAAGACTCTATAAGTCCAAAGGACTGCGTTTTTATTATGCCTAAACGTAAGAGAGGACCACCCTACGGCTTTGTACAAGGAACAATGATGGGTAGAGATGGGGAGACCAGTAATAAACCAGATGGCCCTGTAGTAAAGCATATCCAACTTTGCAAGCGAGGCTTTGGGACATTTACTATAAAGGAAATCTGCATAATTGATCAGCAAAAAAAAAGTAGTTTGGACAAGGCACAGTTTTGCATCTCTAGTAAGAAACTGGTTAATTCTAAAGAATAGCCCCAGCCTCTGCCTTAACTTCTTTACAAGGTCCTCGACATGCGCAGTGAATGATAGATTATGGTCTAACCACACACCTAGGTATTTAAGCTTTGAGACAAACTCCAGTTTCTCTCCAAGAATTGTGGTAATCTGAGGTAGTGCTCCAGAGCTGGCCGGATTCATCACACGGCTATAGGGTGAGAACAACATTGCTTTTGTTTTTTTAGCACTTAGAAGAAGTTTTTTATGGAGGAGCTGGTTCTGGAGCTGGTTAAATTCCTCCTAGAGGACAGCACAAGTGGCTTCAGGTGTCAGACTACTTAATATACAACCATGTCATCAGCAAACAGGTGTATGTTGGCCTTGTTAATACTCTCATCAATATTATTAACATAGATAGCGAATAGTAAGGGACCAAGTATGGATCCTTGCGGTACTCCCCCCAGTAGAGGTTTGAGTGGGGATAGCTCACCCTCAGCCTTAACTTGTTGACGCCGTCCTACAAGGTACTTAGTAAACCAATGCAAAGAAACTGAGTCCAGGCCTATACTCTTCAGAGAAGAGAGAAGCAGGCTGTGATCCACTGTATCAAAAGCCTACTAAGGTCTAGAAATACAGCACAGACAAAGTTTCTGCTGTCCAGTTCTCAGTACCAATCATTTGTTACTTTGGCAAGGGCTGAAATAGTGCTGTGTTTAGTTCTAAAGCCAGATTGCATAGGATTTAGTAGGCTATTGGATTCGAGGTAGTCCCTTAGTTGGTTCTGACAAACTTTTCCAGAAGTTTCGACAAAGTTGGGAGGAGGGAAATTGGTCTATAATTGTTAAGGTCGCAGGGATCCCCTGATTTAAACAAGGGGATGACATGAGCAATTTTCCAGATCTGGGGAATTAGCCCTTGGGACAATGAAAAGTTAAATAAGTGGGTGACAGGAACAGCTAGGATATGATAGGCGATTTTAAGGAAACAAGGATCCAAAGAATCAGCAACAGCACTTTTCTTTATATCCAACTGGAGCATGAGGTCTTCAACCTCTTTCAGAGAGACCAGGTGGAACAAGAAGCCAGGTACTGGGGCAGGAGAGTCTGAGCATGGGATACTTAATTGGAAGCACACCAGGGATGCAGGGGAATTGTTGAAAGCTAGACCAGCTGTGGCAAAATGATCATTAAATGCATCTAGGATTCATGGTTTATCATTGATAGTAGTACTCCCAGTTGTAATCTTAGGTGGCAAGGAATTACCAGGCTTATATCCGGACATGTCCTTGATTGTCAAAACCATGCTCATCACTGCACACAGTGTGGCATGAACCCGGCTGCTTAAGTACTGGGTAGTGGACAGACAGTAGGAGCTGTCAGTACCCCCAACATCCCTCTCCATCCCAATAATCACAAATATGGTACAGAACAATAGATTTACCCCTTCCTGGTGTCCAGTGGCCCCCGACCTTGGCATCCAGTGATCCCCCTATCCCTAATTGCTGTAAATACAGTATGTCTCAAATAACAGATATACCCCCTACCTGGTGTCTAGATCTCTGGGCGTCAAATGCTTCAGTTCCACTGGGTCCTGATTTTCAGAAGGACTGACATGGCCAAGGGAATACATCCCAATATCCAGCTCACTGGTGTGGAGGAGAAAAAAAAATCTGTGCACCGACGGAAATGCTATTTTCAACATTTTGTGTGCACGGGTGGCAAATGCATGGTGCATGCAGCAGCAGAGGGCTGCAACACCTGGTAATACCGGACACAGCGTTTCAGTGCAGCTGCACAGGTAATCTGGGTGCTATCTGCTGTAAATCATTGAAAATTTTTGTTTCTGAAGCATTTTCCTTTTTCCATTTTCTCATGAGAATATTTTCTACCTGACAGTATTAGGTTGGATAGCTATGTCAGCCAGCCTCCAGTCAGAGTGCTGTTCCACCCATCACACCATCTATTGTCAGGTAGAAAATCTTTTAATTAACAAATGGGGGAAAAAATACTTCAGATATAAGAAGTAATGATTCCTTACTCTTTTTTCTCCACAAAGGTTTTTATTCTCCTTTTGGCAGATCTGGTCGACTATCAGCCCTGTCCCTTTCCCTGCACCTGGCAGTCATCCTCACCTTTCTTGAGGTCTGGAAGCTTGTTTCCCTGTGGATTTCTCCCCTCAGCAAGGTGGGAAGGGGAGGACCATCCTCCCCCCCGGCAGTCATATCCAGATCGGCTACAGGATAAGAGTGACAGGGCAGACCACTGGGACACAGGCAGGGACTCACAAAACCCAGGTCCCCATATTTTCCACTTTTTCTCATCCCTCCCCCATGCTGCATGCCAGGATGTGTACATGGAGGATCCCACGTTCTACATCACTGCAGCCCCTTCCTATTGGATTGCTCATGCCCGCACTACCACCAAGCTTCCACCTGATGGCAGTCATGGACTGAGATGGCTTGGTCAACCTCCCCGAGAGAGGAGAGCTGTCCCTGGGATGGTCGATCCTCTCCCACCCCACCGACCCCTGGCAACCCTTGCTTATTTCTAAACATGGGTCACTGACATGGCAGGAGGTAGCTGTATGTGGTGATCTTATCGACTGGGTGCTAACCTCGAAGATCGCCTGTCCCAGCTGGACACCCAGCATTGACTCAAGCAGGTGGACTGGCGAGACAATGCTGTGGTCCGAATAAGGTTGGGTGAAAGTAAACACCCTTGAAGGAGAGGCAGGAGACAATCTGAAGTTTGATGCCCAGCAGGCTTTTATTTTTACCAGGGAAGGTAGACACGGTCACAAGGGAAGGAAGGGAATCAACTTCTAGAAGCAGTAAATAGCACTCTAACAGCTCTACTGTGTTATCGCTCTATAGGTGCACCTCAGCTTAAGGCCATTCTGTGATACCCTATGACTCTAAAATATCCTACTAAGAGGCCTATGCAACCAGGGATATAACTTATTACTTTATCATACCATGTAACAAGCATACAGTGTACAATCACACTCTCAAAGTCTATAAGATGCAGATGTCCATCATCTTCATGCACAGCTGAAGAGTAGGGGAAAAGATAAAGGGGACTCCTGCTTGGCACCAAGCTCACCTGCAACACCTATGAGAGGTTGCAAGGGGAATGGAGAGATTGATAAACAGACCTTAGTCATAGGCCAACCCACTCTCCAGGGTTGCCGGAATATCACAGCACAAACTAACTGAACTGGGATAAAGCTCTTTCTTGGCACAAACCCTTGACCTGAGCTGCCAAGGATGAAGAACCAAAATGTGGCAAGGAATCCACCTGCAGGGTTGCCACAAAAGAAGAACCTGTTGCTGTCTCCTTGGCACCAACCCTCGATCAGGGCTGCCAAGGACGAAGAAGAACTGCTGCGGGTTTTTCTGGAACCTACCCTCGACCAGGGCTGCCAAAGACGTAACACTGGACTTGGCGAGGAATCCACACAGAGGACTGCCAAGGATGAAGAAGACACTGCTGAGCTGCTTTTGTGATGGATCCACTTGGAGGACCACCAAACTTGAGCTGTTCTCAGAAGATTGCACAGGTGCTGCAGGATGACACAAGCAGGAAGAAAAGCTGGAAGATGAAGATCAGGATTCCACAACAGTAAAGAACAAAATAAGAAACCGGCGGTCGCGAACACACTTGGCTACGATGGACTCATCTCTTGACAGGTGTCTGGGAGTGACGGACAAGGCTCTTTCCAGTCGTCTCTCTTCCACGCTGATCAGGAACTGGCTGTCGCAACTCTCCAAGGGACGTTGATTTTGGCTTACGGTGGGCGAAAGGGCAAGAAGATGCTGAAATTTTCTGCTGGCTGAAGATTGCTGGGGTGAAGAGTTGATGGAAGCTGAAGATTGAATCAGAGACTTTGCACTGCACACTGATACTTCTATTGGTGCTGTACCCTGGAATTTTCACTTGCAGGGGCAATTTGCCTGGAACAGGGGTACATTGCAACAATCCGGGGCAGTTGTTCACTTGCAAGGGCAACTTGCCTGGAGCAGGGCAAATTGCAACAATCTGGGACAATTTTTCACTTGCAGGGGCAATCTGCCTGGAGCAAGGGCAAATTGCAACAATCTGGGGCAATTGTTCACTTGCAGGGGCAATTGTTCACCTCAGGGGCAAATAACCACAATCCTAATGCATCACAATACAGTCTTGGTGCTATATCTAGTCAACACAACACTTTAGATGCTTGAGGACTAAACAGTTTGTAGAAACAGTACAGTAGCTGACAGTCACTTTATAACAGGTTGTGTGCTAATCACCCCTTGGTTGGACCCTTTTTCCTCTTGGGATCTGTCTTTATAGGATCTGTCTACCCCTGAGCACTTTAATGCAAATGCCCCAGTTACTGAGCCTGGATGCACTAATTGCCACTAGGCCTACTGCCCTAAATACACTGGGCCTGGATGCCCTAAGCACTACTGGGCCTGGATGCCCTAACTGTACTGGGCCGGGTTGCCCTTACTACTGCTGGGCCTGGCTACCTTAATAGCTACTGGGCCTGGCTGCCCTCTTTACACTGGGCCTGGCTGCCCTAACCACTCTGGGCCTGGATGCCCTAACCACTCTGGGCCTGGCTGCCCTCACTGTACTGGGCTGGGTTGCCCTAATTACTCTGGGTCTGGATGCCCTAACCACTCTGGGGTCCCTTTGTATTCTGGGCTTTCCTTGCCCTCTTTAATACTTGAGCCTCCCTTTTGAACAGGGCCCCTTTAAATAATGGCCCAAGCTTCTATTGCCCGTTTTAATTTTGGCTCCACCTTGCCCTGCTTCCCCAATGAATATTTAACAGCCCTTTCACTTGGCTTAGTCTGTTAACTCCTCTCCTGGGCGTCGCTAGCTTAGCAACTACTTAATTATTTAAATCTGAGCCTCTGAGGGTCTTTCCCCATGACTTTGAGCTGTCCTGAGTTTCTTGCACAGCGAGCACCTTTTAAAATATTTATTTCACCTTTTCTCCTGGTTTAAGGTGGGCAGCATTTTGCCATGTCCTCCCTTTTACTCACCACACCAGAATAAGATGCAAGGAAGCTGGATGGGGAGGAGGGAGGATTCTCTACTGAGGGAGGGCTTTCAGGCAGCATGGAGGATGGAAGGGGGCCTTTCAGGTCGTCCCGATGCTAACACTCTCTCTTTCAGGATGTGGCACCTCACAAGCTGCCAATGGTGGACTGGAAAACTAATTTAAAAAATAAATAAATGGGGCAACAAGCTCTACGCTGCGCAGCTGGACTTTCTTTTACTTTACTGGAGCCGATGGCACTGTAGACTGCACCGGAGCTCTCAGACGGCTTCGCCAGCTGGAGCCAGAGCAGACACGCAGAACAACTCTTGGAGAAAAGCTTCAACCCTCCAGGTAAGCCCTTTCCAAGTTCCCCTTAACTTTCTGCATCCTCTCTTCTCCACAGGTGGCAGGAACTACCATGAAAACAGTTAAAATTTTAAACTTAAACCTTTTACTTCTGGAATGGCTGGAATGGAATGCTGTGAATGAGTAGCTCAGCACAGCATTCCATCCAGACCATTGTTACTTGTGCAGCACAATAAAATCTATCTTCTATATGTATTTAGTGCACTGGGCACGTTTCCCTATCTTTGTACCAGTATTTTTCTATTGTTTTACTTATAATGGAAGGGAATTAACTTGTGAGGGGCCCCTTATGACTGTACTCTGCAGTCCACACATACAGCAGGCACCCTGGGCACCTGTAAACCCCATTTTTCTTATTGTCTCTCCTTTTCTGTATTGCCACAACACTGGGGCATTACACGTATGACCACTGAGCCCTCCACACCACCAGGCTGGCAGGTAATGAAATACTTTTTTGAAAGCTGATATCAATTACAGGCAGTACACGCGCTCTATATTAATTGGGGTCACCTATATTTTTTACCTCCCCCAATTTTATTATGCTGCTGGTTTGACATGTAACCCCCCTGCAAATAAGGGTTCCCAAAAGTCTTCCAGGAGTTTGCTTGAGTGCTCCAAGCCTGGAAGTTGTTCGGCGTCTAAGCCGTTTATCTGTGAGTGCTTTTGGAGCCTCTGGTACTGTCTCTTTAACAGCTGTCTGCCTGCAGACATAATTAATTTGGATCAGGGTCTGTGTGTTTCCCTGCTTGAGTCCCACTCGAGCTGCTGCCAAATCGCTCCGTTTCTGCCGTCACCAAGTGGGCAGGGTGAGCATTTTTCAAAGATGTAAGTGTTTGCCAGACATCATTTAGAGTAATAACGAAAATACAGTTTGTCTAACCTGCTTTTCTTTGCAGTCAGAACTGTGCTTGCCTAGTTCCTCATTCTAGTTTTGAAACTGCTGAACTGGAACAATCAGTGTGGGGGGACCTTTGAAATGGAGCCTGCTGCTGGCAAATCAGAACTTGGACTGTCATTGTGGAGCCAGCCACCTATGTACTGTATGGCCAATGCTTCTGGGAATTGTAGTTTGGACTTCAGCGCCTTTTTTCCACCAACAGGGGGAGTTTACTGTGAGTGACAGCCAAACCAGCCAACTGAACTGGGAGGAACTCAAAGGAAATGCCCGGCTCTGTCTACTGGAAAGATCAGATGAGTTGGGGCAGTGAAGAGACAAGGAGTTGTGTGCTTCTTTGGTGTGTAGTTTTAGCGTGGGAATCACATGTAAGGCCCTAAGTTTTGGGTTGCAGCTTGTGCAAGCGCCTGTTCGGACTGAATCCGACCTGTAAGGAGAATCAAGGAGATATGAAGAGTAGAAACCAGGCTCACCCTGTAGAAGACTGGAGAAATTGCTGAATCGCTCTCGGTCTGTCAGGAACTGAATTTGCTGTGTGTTCTCCCTGGTATTGAGCAGTAATTGCAATCGGGCTAGAGAAGCAGCCTGCCTGGTATAGTACTTTCCTTTTACATATAAATGTGTGTAGTGCTTGTGGTGAATCGTGTTTCAAATCCCCTGTACAGTGAATTGAGTGCATGAAGCTGGAAGTAAACCCCAGCTTAATCCAGACTACATTCATTTGCTCTAAACTGAAGTGGGGTCGTCACAAGGACCTTGTCCACACAGTCTGCTCCTCCTGGCAATCCAGGACAATCTGCCTTCCATCTAGTTCCCAGCATTGAGTTTGTGAGTACAAAGCAGGGTAGCTCCCTGCCATCTGTTTATCGAATTGCAAGTGTATCATCTAATTGTTTTTTTGTTTTTTTCATTTCTTCATGAACTGAGCCAACTGGCTCCGGATTACAATTTGGGTATTGTGCCAGTGTTTTTTCCATCACAGGGCCCCAACCAGCTGCACCAATCCTGGCTAGCTCCCCCCATCCTGGGTACCCAGTGAAAGTGACAATTTGGGACTCTGAATATGCGCACAGTACTGTGATTATTAATATGTTTAACCTAATTAACCTGATTTCCCCATTCCATGTTACAGCTCCTTAAATAAATCAGATGTTTGTTTCAGCAAAGTTACACTGTCAGAGGTATTCGTTTATGCTAAAGTATTGTACTGTGGCTTTTGCATTGTATCATCTTGTTTTACAGGGGGTCCCCAGCGTCCAGTCGACAGAGCCAGTTCTGGGGGTAAGTGTACATTGTGAAGATATTCCTGATGCATTGTGTGGGCCACTAGTGGGAAGAAAGGGGGGTTACAGTGTCCCAGAGGGCTGTGACCAAATTAGTTTAACTACTGCAAACCCTGACCTCTGAGTGGAGGCACTCGCCATTGGACCTAGGCCCTTCAACCTGTCAGTAGTCAGTCAGGCAGGAGTAGTAGCCCTTGGGATAGTGCCACCTGGGGGTTACACACACATACTTTGTCACTGATTGCCCACATTTTAGTAACCCTTATATATCTCATTTTGTCCCATCCCCCAACTTCTACTTTCCACTGTCACCCCACATTTAGAAGACGAAGAGCTAAAGTTGGTGCTTAAAGGGTTGTCTGCATGTTCTTATCATTTCCTTTCTAACCAACAATCTCGGAGTAAACTAAAGAGACAGTAAAGTCAGATTTATTGAGGCAGCACCTAGTTTGCCTCCGGGTGCCCTGTAATAAAGCACCACACCCAAACAAAGCAATTAAGAACAAACTGTGTATCGCTTATTGGGCAGGAAAATGTATGAACATTTAGTAGTGATTAAAAAGTTCACTTACTGCAATTAGAAACCAGTTTGCAGAATGAAAAGCGTAATTTGTAATGTGTGTATTCCATACGTATTCAGTGCATAGCCAGTTAATACAGTGCATAAAAATATTTGTTTTGTAAAAAATTTGCATGATTTATATAGCAAATATTTCAGGATTATCACATTTTGATGTGTTATGCTGCCCACCACTTCCTATCCAGGTTCAGTTGTTTCTGTTTTTTTTGTTTTTTTTCTGTTATGTGTCTTTACCAATTGAAAATGAGCTTGTTCTCAATTTAGGGTTTCCTTAGGAAAAATAAATAAACTAAATGTAAAAAAAAACCCTCTTGTAGTTTTGTGTACTTTTTTCTGCAATTACTAAAGATGGTGTTACATTCACTCTGAGTGATTTGGTTGCTGACATAAGTGGTAGGATTGGTGTAGGTTTGCAGACCTCTGTGTTGTAAACAGCCAGTCCAAATTAGTTTAGGCTGAAACCTGTGTGTAGGTTTGAATGCAACATGAGCAGAAAGCATTCTAACTGCAGAGACTTAATTACTAAACTCTATTGCAGGTGTGTGTGTGTGTGTGTGTGTGTGTGTGTGTGTGTTTTGCACTAGGTTTGCTTGGAATCTGTCCAGTGGAATCAGACATATCAGATTTCAGGCTTTTTTTGGAATTTGGATTTTCAGTATTCAAGAATGAATATCCAAATTCTAAAGTGTCAGATGCGGAATTGGGATCTGATTCCGAACCCACATCTGACTGCAGTACAGACATGTTTGTAAACCCTCCTCCACCTCCCTTTCCCCTTCCCTAAGTGCTGCTGTTAAAGCTGTCTGCTGTGATTGGGCTGCCTGAAGCTCCGCCTCCTCTCACTCCACCCTCCTCTGACTGTTCCAGCTAGTCAGACTCCACACACAGGTGGGCAGGCCATCATTTTCTTCTGTGACCCACGCCACCACTGATCAGTGCCACCTGATATAACATTGCCACTGACCCCACTAATTCCAAAATGCACCAACCTGATGACCATTATTGCAGTCCTCCCCACCCCAGTGCTACTGTCAACTCTTTCTCCATATTGTACTCCTGATCCTGTGTGGTCGGGACTCGTGCTGCACTCACTGGTGCTGTACTCTGTGGTGGACTAGGTTTGGTCCACTCTGCTGGCTACTCACCAGTGTGAGCTGGTAGTTGCAAGGTGGTAGTTAGCCCACCACCACCACACCTTCACCAATTAATCCCCCAGGCCCTACTCCCGCCCCAGTTCCAAAGTTGGATTGCGGCATTGGTCAAGGAGGGTCGCTGCTGGGTCATCCCTTCAGTCCACAGACTTTGTTGTTTGGTGCCTTGGTAGTGACCAGTCCCCCTCCCTGAACTCCAATTCCCAGGAGGCTGGAGGTTGCATGGAGGATGCAGGTGGGAGGTGGCCTACCAATGCCAATCCCTAGGTTCTTGGCAGTTTCCAGACTAAGAGATACTGAACTCTGTCTGCCTGGAATCCAGGGTTGTTCCAGGTTGGTCACCCCCCAATTTCCCCAGAAGACATCTTGGGGCTGCTGCCGACCTTGCACAGGAGGAAGTCCAGCAGGAGCACCCTGCTATTTCGGGTATTGTCTGTGATGGGGAAGGGGAGATGCGGCAGGCTAGACTGCTGGGGCCTGGGAACAGAGGTTGCAAGTCAGGCAGAAAGAAGACAATGGAGAGACTCAGCGAAGGAGCAAGAGCATCAAACACTGAAGGGAGGGGAGGGGAGGGAGTCTGAGGTAGCAATGGGGAAGCAGTGACCAGGTTAGGGACTCAGAGTCAGGGGACAAAGATGAGAAGGGAGAACAGAGCTGCCAACTGGACCAACATACCACCAGTCACATAATCCATCACATACTATTGACACCGACCAGCACCAGATCAGTTCTCAAGGTGCCCATGTTTGGACCACATCCATGCTAGGTAGTGCAGGGGAAGGGGACTCAGAAAGGAGAAAGTTGTCTCTAAAGTAATGGTAGGTGTTGTGTAAACTTTTTTACCTGTTCAGTGTACACAGGGGGTTATTTTCAGACTCAGATGCAGAATCAGAAATTCCAATTCCGTTCCAATTCCATAAACAGAATCGGATCTGAATTACCAACATTCTGACTTTGTGGTCTTGGAATGGATTCCAGAGCAACTAGCACTCTAATCTGCACTGAGTTAGAATTCATATGTATGCAGATACACGACAACATAGGGGATAATGTACAGTCAGCTATCCATTAGGAAGGAAGAAGTAGGCTGTTGGTTAACTAGGATCTGTTGCTTATTCAATAGGTAGGGGAAATGGGCAGACTAGGTGGGCCAAGCGGTCCTTATCTGCCATCAAAGTCTATGTTTCTGTGTTTCATTGCAAGTGTGGGTAGCCATCGAGAGGTTGTCAGTGGTGACTGTTTAAACCTCGAGAGCGAAGCTCGAGAGGTTTCGGTCGCCACGGTAACCTCAAGATGGCTGATCATGCTTGTTATGGATAGCGGACCATACATTGTCTTTTATAGTGAATGGTCCGCTGTCACACTAAAACAGGCTTGCATTATAGCCTTCCCAACAAAATGCCACCTTACTATTTGGTATTTTTTTTGCCGGCCATTCTCCTCTTGTAATGGTTCTCACCGCCGTGGCCACTTTCGAGTTCAGGAAAGTTTGCGTAACCCGCATGCGTGATCCTGTTCTAAGTTGTTATGCTGCCCTAGCTACATAGCTAGTGCAGCATTACAACATTTGTGAAGGGGTGGATTTCTGTCCCTAACAACGTTCCACCATACACTAAAAAGAAATAATGTACACCATGCAAACAAACTTTAAGGCATTTACCAGTGCTTGTCTTTATAGTTTATAAGGTGAAACCTTACTTCAGGGGTTGCAGTGGACATCATACGGGTTGCAAGCAAATCATAGGGATCTTGACTGCAACCCCTGGCTACCACTAAATGACACCCCTGTTAGCCACTGTGTAGCAACTGAATCACAAATTGCATTGAGAAAGAACAAAGAAATAACGTACACCATGCAAACAAACATTAAGGCATTTACCAATGCTTGCCTTTATAGTGTATGGTGAAATGTTGTTGTGGAGGGAAATCCATCTGTCCACCAAGGTTGTTGTGCTGCAGTAGCTATGTCATCGTAGCTGTTGTGCTGCACTAGCTACATAGCTACTGCAGAATAACACCTTTGAACATCTGAGCGCATGCACAATTAGAAAGTTTCTGATCTTCCTCAAACATCCGCAGCAGTGACAACATTCCTCGGGAGAGACTGGCATCAAAAAAACTAGCAAAAGTAAGGGAAATACTTTAATGTACAATTGACCATACACTATAAAAAACAGTGTATGATCAATCATCCACAACAAGGGCATTTTTTTACTCTTGAGGCTTCCATGGCATTGAGATCTCTCAAGCTGCGCTCTTGAGGTCTCCTGTTACCATGGAAACCTCTCGAGTGAAAAACATCCTTGTTGTGGATGACTGATCATATACTATCCTCTATGTTCTTTCTCAATGCAATTTGTGATTCAGTTGCTACACAGTGGCTAACAGGAGTGTCATTTAGGGGTAGCCAGGGGTTGCAGTCGAGATCCCTATGATTTGCTTGCAACCCATATGATGTCCACTGCAACCTCTGAAATAAGGTTTTCCTAGCATTTTCTTTTATAAAATTGAGTGGGTAGAGGAGCTTTGCAGCCCCTGTGATTCTACTGAAACTGGCTTTTGTAACCTCTGTGATTCTGGTGAACAGATGCTGCGGGCACTCTCCGCCATCACAACAGACGGTGATGTCACAAACAGCAATTGTGAAGCAGGCAGGGGACTGTCAGTCTTTTTAAATGGTACAGTAAAATGGGTTCTGCATTATCTGAAATATTTAATAGATCTATAACAGGGACAATTTAAAAAAAAAACACTAAAGATAATGGTTGTAAATATTGCAGTTTTAAACACTTTAGTAGGGACTAGCTCTTCAGGGGCTCATTTCTAACAACAATGCCAACTATAGGAGATTTCTCCTTTAGCTAAAGTTTCTAACCTCAGGCTCAGGGTCCCAGGTTCAGGTCCTATTGTTGGCTCTGGTGAGTCTGCCCGCTTAGCTGGGCCAGAATTACATCTTTGGCCAAAACTCTGTAAAACTAGAACCCCAGTGTACTGCTGCACAGTAAAGCTGCACAAGCCCAGGGTGGTTTGAGACTCTTTATAGCCTAATAACTGGTTCATTTCTACATCCTGAATCATGAGCAAAGTTAGATCCAAGTTAGCTGTAATCAGCACAATTAATTATGCGTCCCTTGCCCAGTTACTGAGGCGTGAGAAATTGTAACCTGTGGGGAATGTGTGAGTATTCTTGTCATCTCCCTTGGCTTGGTTTGTGCTTCTTTCATAGGTGTCAAACCAAACCCTTTGCTCGGCTCTAATGAAAAATTTGCCTCTCTTGCCCTTATTTTCCACACAGTTCAGAGTGGAATTACTCTTGTTCTAAGACATGCTGTCACGTCACCATGTTTAGGAGATATTTATACCCATGCCAGCTATTTAAAGACTTGCCCATGCCATCAGCTTAAATACTATTAACCTTATTTTAGAGAAACCTCCCTTAGCAATAACTATATGAAACTGGCTACAGTACATGTAATCACCTGGTTTTCATTCGGAGTGTGCTGCACCTTCTAAACACCAGTTGCAGATGGTTTCACTGTGTTGACAAGCCACACGGTAGGCTAGAGATGCTGCCAGACTGGGATTAGTGCTCTGACAGTACTTTTGGAAACAAATCAATTTTAATGAAACAATCCTTGTTTATCTCCTATTACTATCAATCTCAATCAACACTTGTAAAAAGAAGCTATATTGCATTATCCATACAGGATTCACTGTGAATATGTCATGTGATGCCCTTTCATACACTCTAATGCTTCAGTGTTTTTTTAAGCCTCTATCCATGCATAGATGCTATGATAAGTCAGAACTTCCAAGTGAATGAAGAGTTCACTGACAGAACCTGAGCCGATGTTTGTCGATCGCCCTACTAAAATGCATTGTGTAACACCCTTTTTTGACAGCATATAGCAGATATGAGAAAAAAGACTTCACAGGGAGCAGATCATAACACTCTAAGGGCAACATATTCAAAACCCATGCAGACTCAGGCACTGTGGTCTGTTAATGTGTGCACGTGTGTGTGCAAGACCACAGAAAGTATACTGGAGAAGGTAAGCTAATAGTGTTCCAAGCATGATCAGGTTTCTGTTATAATGCCTATGAGGGCAGCACAAAGCACTAACCCCATGTGACAGGACAACCCACAGTTTTGACCACGCTCACAGAACAACTCTTCGCTCTTTAAAAGCTGTGCAGTTTACTATGCATGGACCTATGAGCAGAGTAGTGCAGAACTACAGTATTGGTACATAAAATGCTAATAACTCTGTGTAACATGCAAGGCACTAATAAACTCTCACCATAGCCTTACCATATAATTTCATGCCATCTGCGTGTCAATATCAAGGCACATTGCTCCTTGAAGTAGATGGACGCTGTGGGCTCAGCTGTGAACAACAAAACAGCAATCCAGATCCAGACGTAAGAAGGTGGAGACATGATGATTCTGCTTACTTTTGGCCAGAGTAAAATAAATGTGTTTAGGGAGTCCAGCATACCATTTGTAATGTGCTTATTCAAGGTCCATTACATCAGTATGCCATTATATTGAGGTCCACCTTCTGCACGAGTTACAAATCAAAATACACTATCTTCATCAAAATTACTGCAGAGAGATCCATTCTGAGTATTTGTCCTTCCCCTTGTTTCACCAATGCATCATAACTATTTTATACAGGTCACTGGCCCAGTGTTTTATATGGTCCACACCCTTTTTTAACTATATTTTATCCCACTGTCACCTTCAGCCACGCACTTCAGTCTGGTCCCCCCAGTCCCATCACCCTACTTCCCTAGGACTTACCTTCATGCCAGTGTCCTCCACTTGCAGGACTGATGGCAGGGTGTCCAGTCTCTGGTGCAGGGCCTGCAAGGGCCAGAACATCATCCTGCAGCCAGTGGGCTTTTTTTCCTTCATGATGCCTCTTCCCTAGCTGCACATGTGCAATGGCATAATGGACAAGCTCTGTCTCCACAGAGACTTCCTCAAACACCCATGGTTGGCTGCCTTCAAGTATGCCCGAACTGTACTGCCATCCAGATGCCTCCAGGTAGCAGGCAAGCAGTGGGTCACCTAACCACCCTCCCCTGAGGGAGGAGAGCAGTCCTATGGATGCTCAATCCTCTCTTGCCCAGTCGGCCCCCGAATGACCAAAGTCCATTCCCGAATCCAGGGCGCCAGTGAGGCAGGAGGTAAGATACTGAGCACCTCATCCCTCCCCACTACTAGGCCATCCTACACACACTTTTTATGCACTATTAAGACATGTCTTTGCCAACAGTTAACTTGCACTATGCAAGCAGCCAGTTAGTGCATTCACCAGGCTTCCAGTATTCCATTGTGCATTGTATGCATGACTCTGATGTTCATTTGCATGTGCTCCAGCTTTGTCTTTTAACTGCTGTGTAATCTGTTTTGTGCCAGGCAAACAGCAGCTTCCAATACACAGAATGGCATGCAAACTGCCAGGTAAGCACTAGCATTCTTTTTGCACGGCACATGCATCATTTGCATGGTGCAGACTGTTTGAATATGCTGCTGTATGTGAATAAGACCTGAAAGTTTTCTTTTATTTATGTTGCCTCTATGAGGCCAAAGGTATTATGCGCTCTTACAGTATCTCAAAGCTCACTGCAAAATTCTTCAAATCTTGACCACCAAATCTTGCCTGCTTGCCATATTCAGCTTGCTTTGAAATCAACACAACCCAACAGTCAGCTGGTATTTAAGCCTACAAGAAAAACGCCCATGCTAAAAGTTTGGTAGCAAGCTTCAAAAACTAATTTTTGTAACTTTATTTGTTGGCTTCTGTTATAGTACTTAAATGTATGCTTGCACTGTATCAACTACATCTCGTGAGTAGTTAGTGTCAACATGGTGTAGCATTATGTTGGGGCTTAAAACATTTGTTTAAGGGAGAGAACTTTGGCACAGCCCTGCCCCACTGCTGCCAGCCATGACTCCAGCTGCTTGGATCAGAGCAGATCCCCATTGTGCAGAGTATCATAACTTTATTACTGCATGTGTCAACAACGCTATGTACATATACCTGCTGTCTGTCACTGTGAGCACTCTGACACCTGGGAGCAGGGGTGTAGCCAGGAATTTTTAACTTGTACTCAACAGTTGACAAACTGCCCCCTCAAAAAAAAAACACAAACCAAAAGATGTGTTGCCCCACCACACAAACATTGCCCCACCCCCCATTTCCATCAACTATATGCAGTAAGCCAATGATTCTAATAGATTCACAGCATTTTAATTTATCTAACATACACACACACTACCAGTCAGACAGACGTTGACTGGCTTTTAGTCACATTCTTTAGGATACATTGTGGTAAGCCTCTGCACCACATCAAGGCAGCCAACCTTTCGGAAGTCCATTCACACAGCACTCGTGCATAAATACTCGATTGGGTCACTCACAAAATCATGGCCTCTAAGTTTAGCACCCACACATCTTCCAAAGGTCATTCACAAACTCACACCAAAGCACCCAAGGAGGGGAGAATCTGTTTGAGTTTGTTGCCCCGGCATAAGGCTCATATTGCCCCTGGATTTCCCAGACTTTACTGTACTCAGCAGAGTACACTGAGTATGCCTGCCGACACCCATGCCTGGGAGGTGCCACTGTGACAAGAGCCAATGCTTTTTTCCCAGCTTGCAGCATTATTGTATTGCTGCCTGTCATCAGGCTAGCATTTGTTTGATGATGGATTACTCGCAATGACAGGCAGTGCTTATTTGTAAATAGTCTCAGTGTTGTATTTAGTACTGTAGCAGGTGATGTGAGGGTGAACTGTTTTTTAAAGTAACAACTCGGGCTCAGGGAGGCATGCAACACTCAAGGTTTGTGTGGCTCAGTGGTAACACTCAGGCCCCTAACCCACAAAACCTAGGGTCCACCTAATCTCATTCCCAGGGTTGCCACTGCAGTGCCATATTAAAGGGGCACTGCCCTTTTGGAGGTGCTCTGTTTCAGCCAATAAACCAATGATTACTTGTTTAATTTTGCCATGAGTTATAGTATTACATTGTTCAACACTGAAGCTCTTTTATAATTTATTTAGGTCATTCTAAATCTAAATTATATCCTTCTGTGAATGCAGTGCTCTTCCAATTATGGTATAATTTACAAATCTACAATTTTAGCAATTCACCACCACATCTCTGGTACTTTCTAAATATAGATATACAAAGTAGGTCACAGCTCTGATCCTTGGCCAGCAAGCTGGCACAATGGTAGAGCTACTGCTTGGGGTGCAGATGACCCAGATTCATTCAGGAGCAAACTCAGGTTGCTGAAGGGTTGGCTGGGAGATAAGGATTGAGTGTCTGTAGGACTACTCTCATCCTCCAGGGAGGGAGGGAGGGCTGCTGCACCTGGTGTAATATTGACCCCTAGTAGTGGCTGGACATTGGGTACCCAGATACAGTAATGGAGGAGTGTGAGAATGGCAACCACTGATGTCCTGCATTGCATGCATGCTCAGGCATGTTTGGGTGACACTGCACATCCATCCTCCTGGGGAATGTAAAAGAGGATGAATATCATGGCTGGCCAGTGTGAAAGAACTGACCCCTCACAGGCTCTGCACCCAGCTCTATGGTGCATCTCCTGTCATATCAGGATTTTGTCCATGGCACAAGGAGGGGTCTGCCCCTGCCACGGAAGGTAATCTGTGTGGGAGACATAGAGTTGGATGGTAAGTGCACACTGGGCTGGGATGATGGGGCAGGGGAGTTGGTCCCTGATGATTGTGGCAGTCTGGGTGGAGTAAAAATGTGGAAGAAAACAATAATAACAACAACAAACCAACTCTGTTTCTTGCAACATCCCTCTCATTACTTGATGCCATCCAGAAAAGTTACCTTTTACTAGGATCTATGAGGCTCTGGATAATGGAAGGGCAGTAGAATCTATATTCATTGACCTCACCAAGGCACTCAACACCGATAACCACCAACTCCTACTATAGTGTCTCGTCTCCATAGGCCTTTCATCTAGCATGATTACCTGGTTCGAAAGCCACCTTTCATTAGAGATGCAGCAAATTTCAATTCCGCCAGTGAAGTGAATGCGAAGTGGGCATATCGCGTTGTCACTCCGCTATGCGGAGTGGCCAACACAAAAGGCTCACTTTGCCTTGTAATTATTACTTTGCATTATCATTCAGCCTTAACGCGAAGTAAGATGAAGTGACAACAATATTGGCAACCCCTCTCACACACAGTCACCAGAATTAATGTGCATCCCCAAAATGCTACTGTCTTGTGTCCAGAAAACTCCCCAGTGCTGACAAAGTGAACTGAGAGCACAACAAGAAATGCAAAGTCTCTCAGAATTATTGGCACACTCAGTCATTCATGCAGTGGTCACACACAGTCACCAGAATTAATGTGCATCCTGAAAATGCTACTGTCTTGTGTCCAGAAATTCCCCAGTGCTGATGAAGTGAAATGAGACGGTAACAAAAAATGCAAAGTCTCCCAGAATTAATGGTGCACTCTGTCATGCACACAGTGGTCACACATAGTCACCAGAATTAATGTGCATACCTAAAATGCTACTGTCTTGTGTCCAGCAAACTCTCCAGTGCTGATGAAGTGAAATGAGAGCACAACAAGAAATGCAAAGTCTCGCAGAATTAATGCCACACTCAGTCATGCATGCAGTGGTCACACACAATTACCAGAATTAATTTGCATCCCCAAAATGCTACTGTCTTTTGTCCAGAAAATTCCCCAGTGCTGACGAAGTGAAATGAGAGGGTAACAAAAAATTAAAAGTCTCCCAGAATTAATGGTGCACTCCATCATAGGTTCATAGGTAGTTTACAAACTCAGTAGGCAGTGTTGCCTTTTTTGAGCTCGCCGCCAATTTATTGGTGGAATTGAAATGTTTTTTTACCCATATATAAGTCCAATCTGTTTTCAAAAATGCTTAATGTATCACTGTCCACATTATCTTCCTGTAGAACATTCCACGTGGGTATAACCCTTTGTGTAAACCACTGATTTCTTCTATTAGTTTTGTTTTGGGTACCATTTAATTTCTTTTTGTGTGATCTAGTATTAATTGTGGAGGGATTCATACATAATCCAATGGGTTCAAATATTGTTTTATCTTTAAATGCTTTAAAAAACATGATTAGATCCCCCCTTAGTTTCCTATATTGCATAGAAAACAATCCCAATTTTTGTAATCTATTATAGTAATCCTGCTCCCCTTACAGCTTTAATTTTTTTTGTTGCTTTACGTTGGACTCTTTCATTAAGTTGATTACCTCTGACTGAGGTTGGACCACATACAGTTGAGCAATACTCAAGATGTAGTCTAACAAGGCTAGAAAAAAGCGGGATTAGAACTCTTTCCTTCCTACTTTTGATATTTCTTAGTATACAGCCCAGAATCTGATTCCACTTCTTTACAATTTTTGTAGTGTGTGTTTCAAAGGACATATCCTTTGAAAAAGTGACACCTAAGTTGTTTTCATTATCTGTCACCTGTAAATTTGTGTTGTTAAGTTTATAAGTAAAACATGGGTTATGTTTCCCAAGATGCATCACTTTACACTTTTGAACATTAAATAATAGTTTATTTTCAATAGACCATTTTTCTAAATGAGTGAGATTTCTTTGTATTTCTTGGGCTGAATTTTGATCCGTTACAATGCCACCAAGTTTACAATCGTCAGCGTACTTAACCATCCAACAGTGGTTGATTAAAGGGAGCATTAAGGATATCAGTATGTGCAGTGGTCACACACAGTCACCTGAATTAATGGCACACTCTGTCATGCACACAGTGGTCACACACAGTCACCAGAATTAATGTGCATCCCCAAAATGCTACTGTCTTGTGTCCAGAAAATTCCCAAAGTGAAATGAGAGCGTAACAAGAAATGCAAAGTCTCCCAGAATTAATGGTGTACTGCTAATGTACAGACAGATTAAGATTGTACTGCCCACTCAAGTGATGCAGATGCAAAGGCACAACAACACCTAACCAGTGCTCACAAGTCACAAATCCACATCTGGAAAAGAATACCTTTTGCTGGTTGGGGGGTAGTGCACAGCAGTAACAGTCCACTACCAGTAAAGATACCACAAAGCAGTATAAAAAAATTCATGCAGGTGTGGTGGATAGCAGGTTCACACTGCTGCAGTTACTTTGTGGCACAATAAAACGTGTCTGATTTAATGGCATGCATCACACACACACTCACACACACACTACAAGTAATGCGTAGCAAATTGAAAACCTTTAGTAATATAATCAAATGTTTTAAACAAACTGAAATTATGCACTGCTGCACCACAACAATCAGCAAAAAAAGTCAAGCATTACTGAAAATATTACTGTGTGTACATTAACATGGTTATACAAGAAAAATATAACCAAAACAGAAAGACTGCCTTTTTCTCCCAGTTAATCTACCTACACCACAGATACTGTATGCCCCTCCCCCAAAGCACACTTCACAGTACACAGACTGACTGTTCTAAATTAACATTCAAAATCCACACACAAACAATAAACACTCAATGATATGAGCACAGGAGGGTTTCCTACAATCGATGTACTAAATTTTGAGCAAAAAAAAGAGGCTCAAAAAGGCTTTTTAGCAGCTTTTAGAGGATTTGAATCGAAGAGCTCTGAGAAGAAACTGTCTCCATAGTCCACTACACACACACTACACAGAACTGAGGCTGTGCTGAACAATCTAGAGCCCATGTGACCTGCAATCCCATGAAGCACTGCAAAATTCACCTTGGAACTCAATAACAAGGCGAACTGATGCAAAGTCCATTGATTTCAATGCACTTCACCTTAAAATTGGTGGAGAAATGATTTGGGGAAGGAGGAATAACATAAAGCCATTGGTTTCAATGGACTTCACGTTCCTCATTATGACGCGAAGTACTCCGCATTATGGAGCACTTTGCAGATTCCACATTGCTCCAGGAATCACTTTGCAGAGTGAATTTTGGCCACTTCGCACACCACTACCTCTCACGTAGAACACAATGTGAGATCCTTAACATTCTCTCTCTCAGCCTAGGGAGGTAATCCTTGGAGTCCCCTAAGGCTCCATACTGGGTCCACTCTTATTTAGTTTATTCATAAACTCACTATCTGTTGCCTGCCCAGCAAAAATGGTGCTTTATGCTGAGGATGCGGTCATTTCTGCATCTGGTAGGGACATCACCACTATAATCACTGACCTACAGGCCAGTTTTAAATTCTTAGAATCTTGGTTCTCCCATCATAAACTGTTACTCAACTACAAAAAAAAAAACAAGTGCATGCTCCTCACGGTGCCATAAAACAGAAAAAAGCATGGGCCCCTACACATAATGAGTCAAAAAGGTGAGCTGCTAGAGCAGGTCAGCACCTTCAAATATCTTGGAGTAAACCTTGATGACATGCTCTCCTTCACAACACACATTGAACATGTTGTCAAAACAGCTAACAACAAACTGGGAGTTCTCTACCGACGTTGACACTTTATGCCCTTGGAGGCTCTTAAACTGGTTACATGCAGCTCTGTGTTATCTACTATTGGCTATGGTCTAGTGATCTATGGTGCTGGCTCTGACACCACCCTGAAGAGGATCATAACCCTCCTCAACAAAGCCTGCCTCCTGGTCCTGGGTGCTGACTATCAGATGCATACATGCACCTTGTATTCGGACACTGGTTGGCTTTCCCTCCAGCACAGAATCAAATACTAGGCTTGTCTACTTGGGAAAAAAGCAGTACTTGGCCTTATGCCTGAGTCCACCTCCAGACTATACAGGTACACCCAACCAACTGTAAACACCAGAAGTGCTACCAAAGGAGTGTTCCTAGTGCCTTTTAAGTGTACCACACTCACACAACGATCCCTCTCCTATATGGGCCCTAAATGACAATGACCTACCTACTGAACTCCTTGGGTCCAGCAAAATCAGCCATTTCAAATCCAGACTCTGCAACTTGCTGGTACGTGAGACCACCTGCAACTGTTAGCCCTTATCAATGCCACCTGAGGGCCTTCCACATTCCCCAGCACCTCATACTGCCCTGCACAGCTTCCCCTACTCCTTCTGCCACCCACCCCTCCACCTGACAATGCCTTCCTGGTTGCACCCTCCAAACTTATATCATCCTTGTCCTGGATCTGTCTAGACCCTCTAATTCCCCTGTGTGGCAATTCCTCAATACCACAGACAAGTGGTTGCTTTGCCATGCACTCGCTAATCGTTCTGCCTGTTTCTGCCCAATTGCACTTAGAAACCTGTTCATTGTACTTAGTAACCTGTATTTTTTTGTTATGTAGCCACCAGCTGTTTCACTTTCATACGGTTATTGTTGTCTATTGTCACCCTTGTTCCTCTCTCTGTACAATGTTTTCACTGATGTAACTCAATGGCTCTGTATTGTGTCACCTGACTTGGAACCTTTGTAAATGAGCCTGTGGCTCAAAGGTATTAATCTGAATCTTAAATAAATAAATAAAATTTACTACTACTCCACTGCCTTCTGACATGTAACCATTTATTAACTCAACATAGTACATTATTGTAAGCGCATGATTTTCATTTTAAAAATTAACATCATATGCAGTATTGAATTGAAAACTTCACTAACGTTGACAGGCATATCTACAGAATTGACTGTATCATGTTTTTTTATTTATTTCTTCAAGTAAATGACAGGAAATGACAAATTGACCAGAGCTGGATATTGTAGGCATAGGTCCTACAGATTTACTTAGTTGGAATGTGGAGGGTCTGAAAGAGAAATTATTAGAGAAAGATCGTCTGGCATGGCTTAAACAAATCCATATATATTGCTTTTACAGGAAACCTGGTTAAAAAGGGGGGAAATTACAGCATTTACTGGCTATACTTCTGGGGCAGTAGATGCTAGAATGGATAAAAAATATGGTCACCCTAAAGGTGGCTTAATGATCTTATTGGATATTGCCCTGAAATATAGAGTAATGGGAGTTAGCGTGGCTTTGAATTACTTTATATGTATTATTATTGCAAATGATGTATGTATGTGGGCATTTTTTTATATTTATATTCCTCCAAATTTAAAGCTACAGGAATATGATTGAGTTTTGAATCTGATAGGAATTAGGGTAGAGTCAGTTAAAGGAAGATTTGTAGGGCTGAAGATAATTATAGCTGGGGATTTTAATGCCCATGTGGGGAATAGGATAGAAGAGCAATCTGGGGACTGGTACATTGACGATGCCCTGAATATACCAATAAGAGCTTCCAAAGAGAAAAGCATCTCAAAAAATGGTAAAAGTGTCATACAATTCTGTGAAAAATACAGCCTTAGAGTGTTAAATGGAAGAGCTAAGGGAGATGGGAATGGAGAATTTACATTTTTGACAAAAAATGGTGGGAGTGTCTTGGACTTACGTTGATTGAAGTTTTTGATTATAATTTGGTAGAACAGCTCAGAGTAATGAGACTCTGGGATAGTGATCATGTCCCTCTTACATGCAAAATCTATATTGATCTAGAAGTAAAAAAAAGGTATGAGAGTTGAACATGATGCAGATAAGTATATGTGTATTACGTTTGGTAAAAGGATTAAGTGGAATGGTTTTACAAAATGAACATTGGATAATTTAGTTAGTAGTGGACAAGTAGAAAATATAATTAACAAATTTACATCTATTATATAAGGAGAGGGAATGAAAGGATTGAGTTGTACGATGAGCTAATATCTATTATTGTTGATACCTTAAGCAAACAGAAAAGTCTAGGAAAATTATTGAATGTGGGTGCAGAACATCAATGGTATGATAAAGATTGTTTCATACTAAGGAATGAAATTAAGAAAGTAGGAAAAATAAGACTGAAACAACCAACGGTAGACATCTTTAGGGCTTTTAAGTTGTTGAAAACAGAATATAGATTTGTAATGAAGGAAAAAGAAGTAAATTATAGAAAAAGACTGTGGGGAGATTTACAAGCTAGTATTGCGAATAAAGATATGAAGCCATTTTGGACCTTAGTTGCTTATGGGTGCAGTGAAGATAATGTGCAGTATAATATTGTAGGTATGATTCCCGAGGATAGTTGGATTAAACATTACAATAATATTTATAATTGTGATAGGGAAGATTGTAATAAGAATAAGGTAGTTAAAGAAAGTATAAGGATCACATGTAACAATCTTACTCTTATTTTTGGTATTGAGGAAGTAAAAAATGCAATTAGTGCACAAAAAAGGAATAATGCTGCTGGAGGTGATGGTATCCCTGTGGAGCTATTACATAATAATTTGGAACTATGGGCAAATATTTTTGTACAACTGCTTAATGATATAAATACTAGTCTACAGCTGCCTCAGGCTTGGAACAAGAGAATAATTGTTCCTCTTAATAAAAAAGGAGATAAACAGGACCCGAAATGCTATCGCCCTATAACTTTGTTGCCTGTATCACAGAAAGTTTATTCTAGATTGATTTTAGAGAGGTTGTCTATCTGAGTAGAAAAAAAATGAATGTATTTCAAAATTCCAATGTGATTTTAGAAAAGAGTCTGGGACCATGGATCTGATTTTCACATTTAATTACTTGCTTGATAATTATGTAAGGAATAAGAAATGAGTTATGTATGTTGGTTTGATAGATATTAAATCAATATTTGATTAAGTAAATAGAAATAAGCCATGGGATATCTTGGATAGTCTAAGAATTGACCAACATTTGTTAGCTATTTTAAAAAGGTTACATACAGAAACCATAGCAAATATCAGATAGGGTCGAGATGGGGCACTGTCCAAGGAAATTAAAATTGCCCAAGGTGTGAAACAGGGTTGCCTGTTGGTACTGTTGTTATTTAATCTATATACAGAAAGTGTAATACTTTTGTTCCTAAGATAAACAATGTATTAATTCAAATACTTTTATACGTAGATGATGCAATAGTGTTTTCCCAAACGGCAACTGGCCTACGAAAAGCAATGTTAAATATTATGTAGTTGCTGAGTGCTTTAGATCTGGAACTGAATGTAAATAAATAAAAAATTATGGTATTTGGACAAAAAAAATAAAAAAGGCAGTAAAGAATGGGAAATTGGGCACTGCAAAATTTAGGAAATTTCAGAATATAGATACTTGGGGGGTAATTATTGATAAATAAAATGTATCTTGGTTACAGCATGTTGCTGAGGTTAAGTCTAATGCAGTTAAAACTTCTAGTGCAATTAAAAATTTTGCTTATAAATTTGCAGATAATTCATTTGTAGCCTTAAAGAAAACATTTGATACCAAATGTATACATCAGCTGCTGTATGGAAGTGAAATATGGGGGCTTTATATGAAGAAGTATAATATAGGGAAGCAGAATGAATGAATGATCTACTATTAAAAGGTTGACACTGATTTGACCAACGTCAAAATACCGACGCACTTATAACAGCGCCAACATAAATATCGAAAAACAAATGACCGACAGCCAGAGCAGATTTGATTACTAGAGCAGGTTCAGTTATGAGCACATTAAGAAGCAATTAGCACTTGCATACTAGCAAGCACAGTAAGAAAAACAGATAACCAACAGCCAGAGCAGATTTGCTTACTTACAGGATCAGATACGAGCAGATTAAGAAGCAGTTAGCACTTATATACTAGTGAGCACATTAAGATATTAAGAAATTAACTGCTCACTGTGAGCACATTAAGAATTTACTTACTAGCACTTCCAAAGCAATAGGCAGTAAGCAATAAGCAGGATCAGATATGAGCACATTAAGATATTCAGAAATTAACTACTCACTGCAACTGGGTACAATCTGGAGATCAGGAGACGAGTATCAGCATGTCATGTTGTACACTGATGAACGAACACTGATTTTAAACATATGCAGCTTTCCAACAGCAGCATATTTCTGACAGCCATGATGGAGACCTGGAATTTAAAAGCAATTTTCTCTATTGAAATCTTGTGAAAAAAATGCTTCCTAAGTGCAGTGTCCAGGTGTGTTAGGTGACAAGCCAGAGCCAACCAGATTAAGTAGAAGAAGTTTGCCTTTCTCCCATCTTAACACTAGTAGAAGTGAGTGCTATTTATTTTAGTTTATATAAATCATCATGTTTATCATAACATGCTGTGCTTTGGAAGCATTAGTAAAGCTAGTAAGCACCGGAAAGTAAATGTCTTGGTCTATAAATTATCATGTTTCTGCTCCTGCTTTGCTTTGTGTGTTATCGTAACATGCTATGCTTTTGGAAGCACTAGTAAAGCTAGTAAGCACTGGAAAGTAAAGTAAAGGTCTGTCTGTCGTTTGGTTTCATTCTTTATTTTGCCGATCTTGTGAACTCGTCAGTATTTCGGTAACGATATTTTGAGTGTCGAGATAACGGGAATCGATATTTCGTACCAGACCCTAATATAGAAGTAATTCAGAATTATTTCCTGGGATCAACACTGAATCTACCTAGAGATTGTCCTATTAGCTTTATGAGATTAGAAACAGGGTCATTACCCATAAAAAAATGAATATTTTGATTTGTGCAATAAAATGGTTAGGTAAAATATTGAAAATGAAGGCGGATAGACTCCCAAGGATATGCTGGAGTGATTTTATAAATAAATGTGCAAATGGGTTAAGTAATGGCTGGTTTGAAAGGTTGAATAATGTGTTAACAAAGACTGGCTTTGTGGATATTTGGAATGGAAAAGTGGTTAATATTTCTGACTTATTTGTGAATGAAGTAAGTGTAAGGTTAAAAGATATTGCAATGCAAGAAGATCTGGGAAGGATACATGAGATTGATTCATTGGGGTTATATTCTAGCATTAAAATAAATTGGGGTTTAGAGAAGTATTTGGTAAAATGCAAAAACTATAAACATAGGAAACTGTTATGTATGATAAGGCTGGCTACTTTGGGTGACACTTTTTCAACCTACATAACAAACTTTATGAGTATGAAAAACTGTAATTGTGATGTTAAAAAGGATGCTGAAATTGTGCATGTATTAACTGAATATGAATTATGGCAGGAAAAAAGAAAGAAATGGCTTAATCCACTAGTTGTGATGCAGGGTGATGATGTTAAGACACTGTTAGGAATGAATGAAATTAAGTATATGTATGGGTTAGCAAGATTTTTTTATACTAAATTTTGATTTAGCTGTAATAAGATTTATATTGTAAGTGTATTATTTGTTAATCAAACAATGTGTATGGTCATGTATTTTTGTAGTTTTATATTTAAAATGTGACTTCTTGTGGATGTAACAAACATGTTTTATACAATCCTTTTAAATGATAAATGAATCTGATTCTGAATCTGAGAAAGGAAGTGTGTCCAGAAACCCCAGATCCAACCATGTGAGCCTATGCTCAGTGGTACAGCACTATGATGGTATTCTGGGGGCTTGGGTTAAATTCCCAGTAGGCCACATTATTTCTGCCTTACTACAATTAATGTTTTATACAATTAATTGTTATGCATAGTAAAGGAAGGAAAATAGCTCAGCAATATTGTTTTTTTTTTCTTTTTACAATTTATTTAGTAAGGATAGCTCAGCTAAGATGTAATATCTTAATACTGTGGGGTCTAGCTTTTACAAATTTTTATAATGTATTTACCCAGGATAGTCCAATGTAGATGCAACATATAGAATAGTGTATGGGTAAACATATACAACAAGACTGTGTTTCTTTTGAGGGGTTGAGATGACAGCATAGTGCCCTCAAGAGCATAGCTCGAGAGGTCCCTGATGTCATCTCAACCCTGGGATGGAAACACATACCGTTTGGTGTTTTGGTTATTTTTTATAGCATATGGGTTTAATTGTATATCAGTAAATAAAACACAACTGGCAACACTACTTCTGTTCTTTGTAAAAACAAGGAACATTTACTTTTAAAATCTAAAATGTAAAATATGAATGGCACATTAAATACTATGATGTCATAAGCAAAAGCACTATAAGGTCAGTACACGTTAGTGAAATACTTTTTAGACAGATTTTTTTAGACAGGTACTATGATGTGGTATAAACTCTGAAAATTAAAACTTTGAACTAAAAAATGTATCCTCTAATGAACTGTAAGACCTGGAACATCATGTTTATGAAAGGGTGTGCTGCAGTGCAGATCTGCTCTTTAACCTTCCGTTCATTCCAACTAGACGTGTGCAGAATATGGAATTCTGCCAGTGGGAATGCATGCAGAATGGCTGTTCTGCCAGCAGAATTCATGCAGAATGGCTGTTCTGCCAACAAAATTCATGCAGAAGGGCTATTCCATTTCTGAAATGCTTTTTGGAATTTCTTTTTGCATTTTACAAAATTCCATAAAGCATTTTCATGTAGTCTGTGGAAAAACATTCTGCAGATTATGAAAACTGAGGAAACTGTTTCCATGGATTGTTGAAAAGGAATCTATGGTTTATGAAACCATGGATTACTAATCAATAAAAAAAATCTGCTTTCTAAATTTTGTTATTCTGTTACTGACAGAATTCTGTGGAATTAGGTGGAATTTTCAAAAATTCTGAGGAACTGTGTTTCATTGGAAGTTGAAAATTCTGCTCAGCGCTACGTCTAACCTCGATCATCATATGGCATCTCTGCTTCAGCTTCTCATCATGAGAGGAACTTTCTGAAACAACTTTTGACATCTACATGGCAATGGTGATAGTTTGCTACTCACATAAGCACAGGTTAGGGGAAACTTTAAAAGCACCCCGGCGGCACAGATGGCATCTTGTGCATTCCCAATGTTTGAGTAAATGTACAGGCAGCAGGATCCAATCTGTGGTTCCATGTCACTACAGTGATGTCCCCAACTGTGATGCTCCTCACAGCAATGGACACATGGCGACATCCCCAACACCGATGCAACCCGACGATGACCAGTAACACTGCAACAGCGACTGACACAGTTGGATGGATCAATGCGGGGGCACCCCCTACTTTATATATCTAACTACATTTCACATAGACAGTGGAGTTAGATACATGTCCCCCATCACTGCAAAGTCCGTTGGTGCAAAACACCCGTTGCTGCAAAGTCTGTTGCTGTGGTGGAGTTGCTGTGATTCCATCGCAGTGCTGGTGGTATACGTCAATCTACATACTACATAATTGAGCAATAATTCATGCAGGATACCTGTTGAGGAAGGATTTACCCATGCCATGTGTGGTTAATTTCAAAGTGCAGTTGAATGACTTTAACCACACAAGAAGTGGGTAGAGCCCACTAATACACGTGCCCTAAAGTAGAGTTTTGTGAAATAAAGTAAACCTGAATAAAAAATGCAAAAAAAAAAAAACATAGGGATTTGGGTCACACAAAATACACATTTTTAATAGCAAGTCAGCTGGAACTTTTCTCATTTTGTGTTGCAGGATTTTCCAATGGGTAAAGACCCAGCGTGACCAATCAGCTCCCAGGATTTGTCTTGACCATTTTATAATCAGGATATTTTATCTGGGACCTTCTATTTAGGGTAACAAATGAGATTCTGCTTCAGCTTCTCACCATGAGAGGAACTTTCTGAAACAACTTTTGACATCTACAGGGCAATGGTGATATACATTTAGAAAGCAGAATTTTTTTATTGATTAGTAATCCATGGTTTACATAAACCATAGATTCCTTTTCAACAATCCATGGAAACAGTTTCCTCAGTTTTCATAATCTGCAGGAAGTTTTTCCACAGGCTACATGAAAATGCTTTATGGAATTTTGATCGAGGTTGGAAGTAGTGCTGGGCAGAATTTTCAACTTCCGATGAAACACAGTTCCTTAGATTTTGAAAAAAAAAAGTTAGTGTGTTTGTCTGAGTTGGCTGAAGTGAACTGCTATCTGAGCAATTATCTAGGTGTAGATCTCAGGTGGCTGAAGGGGATTGTTATCTGTTAATCTATTAAATAGAGGGAGTGGCTTAGCTAGAAGGAAGCCAGGTTACAGTCAGATTTAAACACTGCCCTAGATAGTTTCTGTCAGAGACTTGACAGAGAACACCAGGAGGAAGGAGTTGCTGTGTTACTGGACTTCTCTACTGGGACTATATTGCCCTCCTTCCCTTCCCTCCACCCCCCCCCCAAAGCCAGTTGTACTTTTATATGCACAGGATTTGACTGACAACAGGAACTTTCTGTTTGGGAGCAGGAAGTGAGTGATCACAGATCCACCAAAGACTCACCCTCCTAGAAGGACAAGAGTAGCTCTCCGTCCCCCCCTAGTTGCTGGAGGTCTGCCTCTGAGCAAGTAAGGAGACTACTGAGAAATATAGGATCTTCTTGTCTCAAAACAGGAAGCTCAGGAGCTTAAAGGGCACAGAGGCAGTAAGTAGGGAGATAAAAAAAAACAGAGGAAAGAATAAGGATTCCAAACAACAGTGAAGGGACCAGAAATAAGACATGATAGGAGCAATGCAGTGCAGTGGCTGTGGAGCAGCAGTCTTCGGGGAGACATTCTGGAGGATGTGGTGTTGTCCCATCTGCAGGCACCTCTCTGGGCTGAGGGAGGAGGTTGCTTATCTCCAGGCTGAGTTGGTCAGGATTTGTGGGACCTCCTCTCCCATCCAGGGACCACCAGAGCCACTGCCGTTGCCTCAGAGGTTGCCAAGAAAGAGGAGCAGTTGGACCACAGTGGGCTCAGGGAGGGTGAGGATGGTGGAACAGAGGTGCATCCCTCCAGTTGTACCTCTCCACAATTCATATGCCATTCTGGCAAAGTGTGGTTCCTCTATGGAGGCACCGCAGTGGAGACCAAGGAGGATGCTGGGAACCTTCACAAGGAGACCCACAGGAGGGTGGCATGGGACCCCACAGAGAAGCAACTCCTGGTGGGGGACTCCATTGTTAGGAAGGTAGAACTGGGGGAGGAAGGGGAGAGGGAGGTAGGTGCCTGCCAGGCACCATGGCTTGGAGGGACAGGGAGCGAATCCTCAGGATTGCCAGAGCAGCTGCATAGGGGAGAGAGCTGGATGTCACTGTCCACCTAGGGACAAATGACCTGGCTATGAAAGGGATAAGAGCAGTGCAGGAAGAGTTTGTAGAGCTGGGGATAGGCCTTAGACAAGTAGTACGCATGGTAACCTTCTTGGAGGTGCTGCCTGTCTATGGTGTAGGTGAGGCTAGGGTTCTCCACACCATGGGATTCAATCAGTGGTTGAAAAACTGATGCGGAGCTCAGGGATTTGGCTTCATTGGGGCCTGGGGGTCCACCTGGAGTGATGCAGGCCTATACTGGCATGATGGTCTGCATCTGTCCAGTAGGGGAACCAGGATCCTAGGTGATAGGTTTAAATGCTTCATTGGCAAAGATTTAAACTAGCCAAGGGGGGAGGCACTGGAAAGGAGGAGAGAAATCCTAGCCCCCCCCCCATAAAAGTCAGGGTAGTAAGTGAGGTAAACACAAAGATAGAGATGTCGATAGGGAGAAGGGCAGGGGTAAACGGAGAAAGTCACAAAGGCAATAAGGACAGGGATGGGGCAAAAAGGAGTGAGGCCATCAGGAAATGGAGGATAATGAGTACCAATGCTCGTAGTCTGGGCAACAAGCTCCCTGAACTAGTGGCCTTGATGGAAGAGGGATGCCTGGATATTGTAGCAGTCACAGAAACATGGTACACAGAGAACCATGACTGGCATGTTAAAATACAGGGTACACAACCTACAGGAGAGACAGGGAGGGAGAAGAGGAGGAGGAGAGCTCTCTATGTAAGAGAAGGGATAAAAGCAACTGAACAAAGACTAAACAGGGAGGAGAGAAGGCACTGTGGGTCACCTTAGAGACTGGAAATGGCACCACAATCTGCACAGGGGTTGTATACAGACCCCCATGTCAGGAGGAGGGAATGGACAAGGATATGATGGAAGGCATTCTTAGGATGGCAGAGAATGGGGAGATACTGTTGATGGGAGACCTGAATATGCCAAATGTTAACTGGAACACATTTGCTGCAGCCATATCCAAGAGCAGGGCCATTCTCGAAGCCCTACAGGTGGCATGTCTCAGACAGCTAGTTTTGGAACCCACTCATGAGGAAGCAATCTTAGACCTCATACTCTCAAATGGGGACAGTGAGAGGAGCTCAGATCTAGAAGTGGGTAGCCATCTGGGAACAAGTGACCATCAAACAGTGTGGTTCATGGTAAACTCAGTTACAGAGTCAAGCCATGCAAAAGTGAGGGTACTGGACTTCAGGAGGGCTGACTTTGGCAAGATGGGAGAGTGCCTTAGAAAAGCACTAGCAAACAGGCTAGAAGGAGTGGTGGAACAACAATGGGGAAACATCAAATCTGCCATCACAGAGGCAACAAACCTTTGTGTGAAGCAAATAAACAAATCAAAAGGAAATGAAAAAGCCCCTATGGTTCTCAAAAGAGGTGGCGGGGAAGGTCAGGGAGAAAAAGATAGCATTCAGGATGTATAAGGAAACACAGAAGGAGCAGGGCAGAGAGCTGTACCAGTTAAGGCAGAAGGAAGCAGGGAGGGAAGTCAGAATAGCAAGGGCCCAAACTGAGGAAAAGATAACCAGCTTAAGTTAAGAAGAGGATAAAACCTTTATAGGTACATTAGGGGCGTAGAAAAGCAAAGGGAGGATAGTGAGACTGAATAGAATGGACGGTGGGTGGGAAGAGAGGGCAATGAAAAGCAGGGATACTGAACGAATATTTCTGCTCAGTATTCACAAAATAGGAGGGGGGGTGCCTAATCCAAGTAACAGAAGCACTCTGGATAGGGGGCTCAATCCCAGTCCTTTCATAGAAGAAAGGATTCTGAAAGAACTCCTAAAACTGAAGGTGGACAAAGCAATGGGGCCTGATGGAATTCACCCCAGAATTCTAAAAGAATTAAGGAGAGAACCTAGTGAAACCACTGACTACCCTTTTTAACAAATCATGGGATGACGGTGTGGTACCTGAGGACTAGAGGAAGGTGGATGGGATTTCCCTTCACAAAAGTGGGCTCAAGACAGCGGCAGGAAACTACAGACCTGTCAGTTTGACCTCTGTGGTAGGGAAATTGATGGAATCACTTCTGACGGAAAGAATTGTTGAGTACCTAGAGGCCAGTGGGGCACAGGACCCAAGGCAGCATGGATTCACAGCAGGAAGGTCATGTCAGACAAATCTAATTGATTTCTTTGACTGGGTGACCAAAGTAGTAGACCAGGGAGGGGCTGTAGACATGGCCTACCTAGACTTTAGCAAGGCATTTGACACAGTCCCGCACAAAAGATTAATAAACACATTAGCCAGCCTGGGAGTGGGTCCCAGGGTGGTAACCTGGGTAAAACACTGGCTAGACAACAGGACACAGTGGGTACTAGTAAATGGAGTCCACAGTGAAGAAAGAGGGGTTACTAGTGGGGTACCGCAGGGTTCAGTACTGGGGCCGGTCCTTTTTAATGGCTTTATAAGTGACATTGCAGAAGGACTGGAAGGGAAAGTATGTTTCTTTGCAGATGACACAAAGATTTAATACAGTGCAAATTAACAAATTGTGCAAATAGCAAAGTGCAAAAGCTGTAAGTACAGTTACAGGAGAACACAACACTCCACCAGTACCCCTACACTTCAACCTGTCAGTCTTCCTTAGGGGCTTTGCTTTTTCCACAATTTGTTAGTTTGCACTGTATTAAATATCACAACTTTTGCATCAATACTGGTTTCAAGAACTGTTTATTCCAATGGCTATCAACTGACTGTTTTTACATACGAACACACGAACGTACGAAGAAGCCAGAAGAAGGCCATTTGGTCTATCAAGTCTGCTCATATTGCAGTATCCATAGCTTGAGCTAATGTCCCTGCCCTCCTTCCCCACTCCTCCCATCTGCACTACCCATGATCCTTACCTTTTCCTTATGCCTATCCCAGCCTCTTTTAAAGCTGCCCACTGTCTTCAATGAGATGACCTCTTCCAGCAGCGCATTCCAAGTGTCCACCACCCTCTCTGTGAAGAAGTGCTTCCTGATCTCCATCCTAAACCTCCCACCCTCCAGCTTAAGACTGTGCCCCCTCATGCTATGGTTGCCTCTCAGTTTAAAGAGACTCTCCTTTATCAATCTTATTTGTCCCTTTCAAGTACTTGAAGGTCCCAACCATATCCCCTCTCTCTCTCTCTCTTCTGTCTTCCAGGGAGTACATGTTCAGTGCCCTCAATTTCTCTCTTTGTATGCCTTACCCTGCTGACCAGCTATCATCTTTGTAGCCCTCCTCTGGACCTTCTCCAGCAGGTTAATGTCCTTTCTGAGGTGTGTCTTGTAGTGAGACATTTGGTTCTCATATGTAGTAAGCAGTAAAAAGCATTTCTTTTTATACATGATACAAAAATTACTTCTCATTTTAGCACCATTAGGATAAAATCCTATTTACAAGGTGTTCCTGTCTTAGATGTTTAAAAGCCAGCTACATACATTAGGTATATCTAAAATACAATAATTACAGTCATACATTTCCATAAAACATTCTATACTTAATCAAAACAGGTACATCTAACTGCTAGTTCGCCTTTTAAGGCAGTATTAAATTTGTGCGATCCTATATCTATATTTTTTCCTTGAATCTTTAACTCATTCCAAAATGTCATTGCTACTTAGGCAAAGGACATTTCCCCTATCCCAGTTCTTGGAGCAGCTGTTTTAAACTTCCTCAACTTTGTTGTATGTCTTAGACCATAAATATGTTCCACTTTCTGTAATTTCTCTCTTAAATAAAATGGTCTCCCTAAATCCAGAAGTTGCCTTGTCGTAGTAACCCAAACAATTTTTTGTTTACTTTCTAAGGTGAGCCAATTTAACTTCTCATATAATATACAATGATGAGTCCTCCTGTCTGCTTTCAAAGCAAATCTTGCCAGCCTATGATACATAGTTTCGACCCTTTTTAATACAGAGACCCTGGCAAACTTGTAAATATTTATTCCATATTCTAATATTGGTACCAGCATTTGATTAACTATGGACATCCTCATAGATTTGTTTATACAATGACCTGTTCTACGCAGGGCCCCAAGTCTTCCATTTAATTTATTTACCTTATCGTTAATGTGATATTCAAAGGTCAGTCTCTGGTCAATCCAAAAACCTAAATATTTATATTCACTCACTTGTTCTAACTCCCTACTATCTTTGGATAACATTTTCAAATTCACCATCTCCTTAGCTTTCTGGGTGAAAAACACGATCTTTGATTTTCCACTATTCAAAACTAAATTAGACCTCCAGAACCATGCCTGAATTCTGTCAAAATCTGCTTGCAATTTTGTTTGTATTTAGTAAATATCTTTACCTTTAACTATTAAAACAGTATCGTCTGCATGTAGACAGATATCTACGACTTTTACTGTTTGAACTACTGGATTTGAATAGACCAGAAACAGAAGAGGGCCCAGGATTGATCCCTGGGGCACCCCTCATTTCACCTCTGCTTTTATTGATAAAGTTTTACCCACCACAGTCTGTTAAATAAGACCAGAA
Organism: Neoceratodus forsteri; assembly: GCA_016271365.2. Classification (NCBI taxonomy): domain Eukaryota; kingdom Metazoa; phylum Chordata; order Ceratodontiformes; family Ceratodontidae; genus Neoceratodus; species Neoceratodus forsteri. The sequence continues at coordinate 93,704,044 of JADMNL010000035.1, read as the reverse complement.
CCATCTCCTCACATCTTCCGACACTCCTGCATTTTGAAGTCTTCTCATCAATATTTGATAATGCACCGTATTGAAAGCCTTTGACAAATCCACGAACACTGTACCCACTGACATCCCCCCACCAAGAGAGGAAACCAAGATGTCAATTATGTCGGTGAGTGCAGTGCCCATGGAATGCCCTTTTCTGATCCCAGACTAGCACCCGGACAGCTGACCACATCTCTCCATGTAATCATAGAGCTGTCCATGTACCAGTCATTCCAGGACCTTAGAAACCACAGATAGCAAAGCTATAGGCCTGTAATTCATAGAATTTGATGGATCACCTTTTTTAAGAATGGGACAATTTTAGCATTTTTCCATATTGAAGGGAATACCCCCTCACATAAACTCCAATTAAAAAGTTTTGTCAAAATTGGGGCTACTATATCATTTGTATCTTTTAAAAACCTTGTTTCCAACTGATCAATACCTGGAGATTTATTTCTATTCATCTTCCTTATTACCTTTTTAACTTCCCTGCAAATTAGTCTCCTAAATTTAAATTTGGGGATGTTCTGATCATTTGTTTCGATTACTTGATCTACAATTAATTCATTTTCCTCCAAGCCTATGACATCTGGTAATTTAGTGAAATAATTATTTAGAATATTTGTTGATCTTGACTCGTTAACCATTACCCCGTTTTCTACCATTTGTATTTGAACCTGTTTTTTTACTGTTTTTTCCAGAGTTTTTATTAATGACCAGTATTTTCCTGTCCCTCTTGTCTCCTCACTTTTTTTTTGGTATAAAACTGTTTTTTAGCATTTCTTATTTTTGCTTTAAGACAATTTCTACTAACCTTGTGGTTTTCCCAGTCTAAGGGGTCCAAGGTTTGATTTGCTTTCTTTCACAGTCTATTCTTCACCCTTATTTATTTTTTTATTTTTTCAGTAAAGCATGGTACATGATTATTTTTTTGCTTAATTTTAACAAATTGGGCTATTTCATTACAAACCTCCAAGAACAAGCTCTGGAATTCTTGTACTGCCAAGTTTATAGATGGTATTAGAAATAGTCTTGACCAATTTACCTGCCTTTTTTAGTTTGTCATGAGATCTTTTAATACTATATTTTTTAAACCTTCTAACCCATTTAATATTATTATTTTCCCTATCCTCTCTACCGTAGCCATCCAGGCTTATTACACAACTAAGGGAGTTATGGTCTGCCAAAACTGGCTGGTTAACCTGAACACTATGTGCTTGGATATCCTGAGACATGAATACTAAATCCAATATGCTACCAGCACTCTTTTGGATAGTCTTCCTTGTTGTATTGGTGATAATTTGGGTCAGACTCAAGTGTTTAAAACTGTCCTGTAAGGCTCTTCCTCTGGGACAACCCCAGGCTGCATTAAAATCCCCGATTAAAGTTAATTGTTTCCCCATAGTATGATACATTATCAGTTGAGCTAGTTGTTCAAACACTTCTGTTTTCGTTTTTGGTGGTGAATAAATGACCCCTATTACCCAATCAAATTTTGGAATTTCTACCAGTAAACAATATATCTTGTCTATAGTCCCTTTATATATCACTAGTTAAACCCAAGTCCCATTTAATGTATAGTAGAACTCCTCCACCCCTTTGATTGTACCTATCTGGTACATATGGGGCTGGCAGGCCCAAGGTTCAAGCACCCCACATGGTTTTTGTGGAATACAGGCTTTTTCTGCTGTAGAGACACCTCAGCCCTCTGGACCACTGGGCTGGTACAGAGTTGATTTTTTTAAACACAGTTCAGGCTGGCGGGTGATTGGGTTGGGGAAGGGACTGCTAGACACTGGTGGTGCTAGTGGTGGGGGTTATTAACATGTCCAGTAGTGTGAGGAAGGGCAGAACAGGGTGAAATTTCACTCCAAACATTCAGAAGTTTTCCAGTCTGCCACAGGTGGAAGTTCAGAAACTTCTGTGAAAGTTGCCATATTCCATGAAAGTTTCGCTAAGGCGGAAATTGCAACTTTCGCACATCTCTGCCTAGAGGTTAAAATAATTAGCTGAGAATGAGCATGATACATACAAGGTCAAAACCAGCAGTACTCCTAGACAACCATATGCACACAGAATCAAAATGAAGTTTCTTAATGCCTATATTTATTTGAATTGAAGTGAGCCATAATCCTTAGGCCCAGCATTTTGGCATGCAGCCTTCATCAGGGAGCAAGGCTAGGAGAGCACCCCTAGTGATTAAATTGCCCATATACAGTGATATCACATAGCCAGTGAAGGAAATTAACAATTAAATGCAAACAAAAAGACATATTTACAATATTACAAAAAAGTTAATCATAAACAGTATCAAATAATACAATAGTGATGTGCATTATATCCTGGTGCTTAAATGAGCCCCTGCAACAAATAAGTCTTTCAAATTAAATCTTTTTCTTCTTTTATCTCTATCTATTCTGCCCTTCTGAACCCAAACATGGGGGGGGGACCAGATAGCACATAAAATGAAAATGAATTCAAATCACTGTAAAAGCGATAGCTCAGGACCAAACTTAAATCAAATAACAAAGCATTGTTTCAAATTCCTGAGTTCAGAGTGCATGCGCAAAAAAAAAAAAAAAAGAGACATACTAGGCAAGCTGTGATCACCCACCCAAAAGATGTCCAGGCAAATTCCTTGAATTTCAGGGGATCCACAAATGAAAGGGTGAAAGCATCTGCAAAGAAATCTAAGAAAGACAATTAGAATTAGAAACAGATTTGGGAGAAAAAACCACTGAACTCTGGTAACATCAGTAAATGCAGACACAGGAGGAGTGTTTGCAATCTGAATATATCATTTCTTTTTGAGAAATGGTTTGAGGTCCCATTGTTCATTCATCCTATCTGGTCTAACACTCTGGAGTCTAAGTATCCATTCGCTGTCCTTCTGTAGCGAGGTATTAGCCCTCTTCTCACCAAATCTGGAAGAAAGGACCCATTCAATTCCCATAAATTTTAAATCTGCTGTGTCAGATGAGTGCTGTCGTAAAAAGTGGAGCCCCACTGGTTATTCTCTCTTTTATTGACAATAGATCATATATGTTCTTGTATGTGAGTTTTTAAACTATGCACTGTGTGACCAATATACAACATATTGCACTGACACCACAAGACAAAAATGACAAAGGTGGTGTCACAATTAATAAACTCCCTCACTTCAAACTGCATACCATCAATACCTGGGTAGGAGAAGGTTTTGCCCATACAGCAATAACAACAGACATTGAATCTTAGGCATTTGAAAGAGTCAGATGGCTTTTTTGTTAACCAGTTTAGGTGTGGATGAGGGTCACTTTCAGTTGTAAATCTACTATGGACTAATTTACCTCTCAAGTTTGCTGCCCTGCTAAATGTAATGCGTGGTTTGGCCCCTACTGCTGTAGCTACCTGAGGGTCTCCTAACAATATTGACCAAGTATGGTGAATAATATTCCCAATCTTACTAGACCAGTTATTGTATTCAGTGCCTAAAGTTGCTGGCCCAGCTGATGTCTTCCTATTGGGCCTACTCTTTCTCTTTTCTAGCAAATCCTCCCTAGAAAGTAAGTGGGCTCTGGTAATTGACTCTTGTAACAGTTCCTCGGCATAACCTCTCCCCAAAAACCTCTTCTCAACTTCTTGCGCTTGCTCAAAAAATGCATCATCACTGGAACAGTTCCTCCATAGGTGCAGAAATTGTCCATAGAAAACCAAATTCTTTTTTTTCAATTCAAAGTTTATTAAAGAGATTTTCAAAACAAAACCAGATCCATAGTATACAGATAATATGTAAAACATGTACAGAGATATTGAAGGATCCAGTCCCCCAGCCGCCCCCTACCCTCTCCCTCCCTCAGTCCTCCCAACAAATTCCCTCCCTCTTTCCCTCCCCACAGCACAGAGTAATATTTTATTTGAGAAGGGGATTACAGTTTGAAAGGAGCCAGGCAAAGGTGAGGGTTATAAAGTATATAACGTGTATAATGGTGCCCAAATTTTATTGAATCTGCCTGGGTTATTGTGAAGACTTGCTATTGTCTTTTCTGTCCTCAGGTTGACCAGGGGATCTTGTAGCCACTCTGTGTATGTCAAAACTTCCATGTCTTTCCAGTGTTTAAGGACAAGCTTTTTCACTGACATTGATATCAATGTTATATAGTATTTACGATTACGTACTGTGACCCCCGAGAAATTTCCCAGTAGACAGATTTCAGGTGTAAACAGGTCTTCAAGACCTAGTAAGGGGTCTGCCCTTTGTTTAATAAGGGTCCATACAGGGGACACTTTGGGAAATTCCCAGAAGCGGTACAGTAGAGAGCTTTCTGCCTGATTGCATCGTGTACAGGTAGATAAGGCAGTTAAACCAAGCCTAACAAGTTTTTGCTAGGAGTAGCATAGATTATGAAATATATATATTGAGTCAGGAGAAGCCGGTCCTGAGTCACAAACCTATGACAATTTTGCCACAAGACCGGCCATTCCATGCACAGGTTTGGGAAGCAGGATGCCCAGTATCCTGATGGGCCTAGGTAGTCTGGATATATCGGGTCGTGTAGTAGCACATAGAGTTTGGACACTGCCTGGGGAGACCAGTAAGAGGTATCAGATCAGAGTAATAGGGTACTTTTAAAGACTGTTGGGGGGAGACCCCAAATGTTTTTACCAATAAGTATGTTAATTGAAAAACTTTAAATATCTGGGACTGTCGGGTATTTGCTTTGTTCATTATTTCGGGGGAAGAAGCCAGGTTCCATTCTCTGTATTCAGATAGTTAAGTAGGCAGTCTCCTAGTTGAGACAGCCAGGATGAGGAAAGGACGTTGCCACCTATTTTGAGGTTGAGGTTCCCTCTCAGAGATTGATTTAGATCTTGAGTGTTGTTATGTTTAAGAAAAGTGCACAACTGTGAGTGTATTTGGAGGGATGTATATATGGGAAGAAAACCAAATTCTTGAATGTTACAGAATGAGGCACTGTCTGCCCCTAGCACTGAATTAGTGGCAATTGTCTTTTTGTAACATTTTGTGCTAATTTTTTCCATCTGCTGTTTGAGTCTGGTGAGGGTGATGTCCAGGAAGTTAATGCTTTCACAGTTCACATTGGCCCTATTCATAAAGAGGTGCAGAGCTGGCATGTAAAGGCGTGCACAACTCTGCACTCCCGGGAGATCCATGCAGGGACCGCATTCATGAAGCAGAGGTCCCCACCTGGCTCCCTTCCATGTCCCTGCACCCCCAGCACAGAGGTTCATGGGGGGCAGAGTTGCGGACCTGGGTCAGCAGCCAATCGGCTGCCCTACCTGAGTCCGCAGTGGATCACTTGTGTCGGTGTGGCGCCATGTTGCAGGGGGCATGCAGAGCCCCAGTCATGCTGTCAGGGGGGATGTTTGCTGGCCATCCACCCCTTGGCCCAACTACTGTCCCCCGACACCAGCGGCACCATACTGAGAGGATCTGATGACCCCCTGCCTACACCAGCGGGTCCGGCGGTGGCATCTGGAGGGGGCGCATATCCATTATGGCTGCCCTCCAGATGCATTGCCACTGGCTCCTGCATTCAGAACTCTGCACTTTCACGAATGGTGTGGAGTGCCAGCACACCTCTCCCCGTGGAGACCCCAGCCTGCCCACGCGTGGAGCTGCGTACTTGACTGGGGATCTGGTGCATGGGGGGATGTAACAAATTTGTGCATGCTGCCTAGGTGGTGCAGTGGGCACAAATGGGTGTGGGGTGTCTATGCACCCAAGTTATGCAGTGCATAGCCACCCCAGCTCATTTGTGAATAGGGCCCAACTTGTGAGTGAAAAACTTAAGCTAAGATTATTCTGATGTAACCAATACATAAAGTTTTCAACTTCCTGAACATCCCCCTGACAGACTCAAATGATGTCATCAATAAAGCAATGCCATCTTTTGATCTTGGGCAGGAATATGTTACTAGTTTCATTAAAGACAACAGTTTCCTCCCATCTACCAAGAAATAGATTAGCACAGGAAGGTGCCATAGAGTCACCCATGGTAGTGGCACAAATTTGAAGGTAGTGGATCCCTCCAAACTCAAACCTTTTGCGTGTCAAAATAAAATCAAGTGCTGAAATGACAAAATCTACAGGGATAGTTCCTTTCTCTGCAAGTCTTTCAAGATAATATTTATATGCCTTAAAAAGCAGCTAACACCTTCAGGACAACTTCAGCAAACCATGATATTTAGATACAGTTCAGCTTATGTTTCACGTTAGTTCTGTATTTCTCCTCCCCATTATTTACTACTGAGGTCATTTGCATTAAAACAAAATCTTTGTTCCTGACAAGTTCATTATCCCTGTTGCTTTCTCCCTACCTAAGGTTATAATGCACTGCTTGTGACATCACAGTTACTCTCAGAGCAACACATTGTGATGTCACAACAGAGGATTATGACGAAGTAGGGAGTAAGCTATAGAGGCAGATGAACTCTAAGGGAACTCTAAGGGATAAAGTTCATGTATTCATGCAGATTTACTCAGTAATAAATAATGGGGAAGAGAAATATATACTGTAGACTATATATTGAAGGCAAGCTGAATTGTATCTAATTACTATGTTTTTCAAAGTTTGCTTTGAGGCGTCAGTAGCTCTTTAATCCCATCACAATTTTTGATTGAAGTATACAAGGACTCAGTGTCAATACTTAACCCTAAAGCGCTCCTCCAAATTTTCTGAGCATGTCCGATGCATCTTTAACATAGGAGTCTATTGTAACTACATTTTTTTGCAGAAAAAAATCCACAAACTTGCCAAGTTTGTCTGTTAATGAATTAACCCCAGACACTAGCGGGCATCCTGATGGCTCAGTAAGATTGTTATGAATCTTTGGGGAGGATATATAGGCTTGGTACAACTGGAAACTCATTCCAGGTATATTCATATTCTTTCTCTGAAATGGTTCCAGTTGTGACTGCATCCTGAACTATCTGGTGCAATTCCTTTTGGAATTTATCCAAGGGGTTACCTATCAATTCCCTATAGTTGTCAGTATTTTCCAACAAGAAGACAACTATATTTTTATAGTGATCATTATCCAGGATCACTGTATTCCCCACTTTGTCTTCCGGTTTCACTATAATATCATCAAACTTGCATAATTTGGTTAATGCATCACATTCTGTTTTAGTCAGATACATCCAGCAGACATGGATTTGATTCCCATAACCTCACATGTATTCTTTGTGACTCTATGCATATCACTTAACCTCCCTAGTGCTCCTGTGTTGCCCCTGAAAACAGGTACTTGTGCCTAGTGGGTCTTACCCAGTTACCAAAGAATAAATAAAGGACATTTGCTAATAGGTTTCTCCATTTCATCTAAGTGGGTGGTATGTCAGGCAATTGTCTCCACTAGACCAATCACCACTGTCTGTAGGTGTGTAATTTGGGAAGTTAGATTGATGAATCCTGTCTTGACCTCCTCTTGCAAGCTGGTGATATGAGCTGGTAAGGCAGCAATGGTGCCAATGCAAGTGTCCTTTCCCACTTTCCCTTCAGCCACCATTGCCTGCGATTGGGTGTGGCCCTCTGCCAGAGTTGAAGTCACTCATACTGTACCTTCAAACAGGAGTGTGATGTTCCATTTTCATGATTTTCTGGGTTGCCATCAGTGTTCGGTACAGGAAGACATTTGTTTGTTATGCTGAAGTGCTTTAATGTCTTGTTGGCTGGTTGATATCACAGTGTTGTAGGAAGCCCAGCTAGTGTGTGTTCACCATGCTCTGTATTCAGGCCATGCCCACCTCCTCCACCGGCGGTGCTGTCATACCTCACTAGGTATATAGTAATTCTTGCTCTGCACCACTTGGCCAAACCTGGAGATACTGTTGTAACTCACTAGGTACATAGTAATTCTTGCTCTGCACCACTTGGCAAAACCTGGAGATACTGTTGTAACTCACTAGGTATATAGTAGCTCTTGCTATGCACCTTATCTGGCCCTGAAGATGCTGTCAAAGCTGAGCAGGTGTACAGTAACATTTTCTGCACCACTGGACCAGCCTTGGAGATGCTGTCATAGCTCACTAGGCATAAAGCAACTCTTGTGATGTACCACTTGACCAGCCCCGGAGGTGCTGTCATTGCTCAGCTGGTACAACTGTTGCTATACAATACCTGACCAGCCCTGGGGTTGCTGTCATAGATCCTTATGTAAAACATGCCTTGCACCTCTTGACCAGACCTGGAGAAGCTGTCATAGCCTTTTATGTTTAAATCTTTCACTGGGTGCAGATTGTCACCATTTGGTCATCCGTGGAGATGCCGTCATATCTCACAAGGCATAACTCTTGCTCTGCAGTACTCGGCCAGCCCTAGAGATGCTGTCAGCACTAATCATGTAATGGTATACTTTTTGCTCTGAAACAAGATTGCAATGAGTCAACCCTTGCCTAGTTCTTTAAAATGCTAAAGTCTTTACACCTAAAGGCTTCACAATGCCCTCAGTATACAGGTCGATGGAGGCCTACATGAAAGGAACATACATAACTATCTTATCTAAAGATAAACAATTACATTTTTATCAACTGATAATTATGCAAAGTGAGTTTGCTGTTAACCAAATAAGAATTTGCTTCTTTGTTTGACCTTGCCTGATCTTGTTTGTTTATGAATCAAGGTAGTATTTTGTCCAAACAATCTCTGAATAGAACTGGCTAAACATCAGAAGATATTGGCTTAGCATTTAATGCTGTAATGAGAACTGGCAAAACATCAGAAGGTATTGGCTTAATATGTAATACTGTTGTGTTCTTCTTCTGTTAACCAAGAGTGGGAACCCGCATATATCAACTGTTATAAAGGAACGTTCCAAATAAAATCAAGATTGTTTAAAGTCCTAAACCTTTGTTTATCAGTTTCCCATCATATTTAGGGTTATAATCAAGATTTCTAGTTAAGGAACTCAACTATTGGAATCTTAGGATGATCCGTTGGGGCGCAGTGAGTACATGAAAACTCCCTGTTAATGAAGTTCCTACTACTGTGCCTGCTGATGGCTATATTATGTGAAGCCATAGATGGTGTAAACAACATTAAACATTACATTCAGTAACTCAAGTAAATGGATTGCTTTTATATTTAATCATCTGAATATATGCAGCGGAAGAGACTCAGCTCTTCTATGAATATTGTTTAGAGGGCTGTTGTATCACAGTGCATCTCCTGTGATCCCTCTGAGGTTGTTTTTTTTTGTTAAATATTTTTATTGAAATATAAACTGGAACAACACAAACAATCAACATACTGATTTCTTTAACCGAGTAAAGAGTACAACTGGAAATTTGACTATAACTAGCAATTAACAGTAATGTGTAGCACACCAAAAAATGTACATTAAGAACTAAAACAAGGCAGTGCAGTTAATGGACCCTCAAGAAGCCGTAACAGCAGAACTCCAATAAGGAATGCAGACCTCTGATGTTTAGGAGGCACTGGTTATGGGCAAAATTCTCATAAGTTCGCAGTAGGAAAAAGTCCCCTTCCAGGGCATCCAACAAGGATCACCACATATGCAAAAAGGAGCTGTAGGCCCCATTCGCTGTCAACTGTATTTTTTCCAGGATTAAACACTATTTCAGGTTGTTAGCCCATTGCTGGACAGGGGGAGCACTGACAGCCATGATTGGGTAATGGTTTTCTTAGCTGTGAATAAAGAAAGAGACCAAAAAGGTACTAACATTCTACTTTGAGGATGACAGGGGTCAGCTCCCTACAAGAGTTCCAAAGCAGACTTGGAGGATATGTATCCCAGAACTTTGTTCATTATACTATGCATCTCATACCAAAAAGGTGTAACCTTGGGGTAAGTTAGAGCAAGGTGCAGAAAGTCTGCATCTTCTGCTGAGCATTTAGGACACTCACTGGGATTCTCTGGACTTATAGAGTGCAGCCTCTTAGGAGAGATGTATGCTCTATACAATAAATTTAAGTGTACCCTGTCTAAGCTTATTGCTTCATGAACAGTTCAGGAAATGTTTGGCAGCAAGTTTCCAGGTTGCTGAATCAATAGTAATGGAAAGATCCTGCTCCTGTTTAGCCTTAATGCTGTCACTGGCAGAGTTTTCATTCCCCTGGAGAGTTTGATAAAAGATCATTAGTGGCTTTCTACCAGGCTGGGGCACATAGAGTTCCTCTTTAAATGGGGAGGGCTTTGCTCATCCTGAGGTTGATTTCAATGAGTCACCCTGTCTGTAAAGAACCATGAGGCACACAAAAAAGTCCCCAGGGTCAATGTGCCAGGCCTGTCTCAGCTCGGAAAAGTCACATAGCTTTCCACAACTGTACAGCTGGGCCACAGATTGAAGGCTTAGGCACCACCACTGGAGCAACCGCTGAAGTAGCTGGATTGAGCACAAGCTTCTCCTCCTCCTCCTCATAGCAGTGATGAGATTAGTATAAGGAGAGGATGAAGGGGGTGGTTTATTTGCCAGTACATGACTAACAAAGCCTTAAGGGGTGGATGCAGTAAAATGGTTGGATACATCAGGAAGAGTGAGGGACCAGAGAGAACCAGACAAATACTCTGAGGTAAGGGCTCCCTGCAGTTCCTCTTTCTCCATCAATAACCAGGAGAACTTGGGTGCACATAGCCCCACTAGGAGAAATGCCAACTGTGAGGCCCAATAATAACGTTGCACATTTGGGAGGCTGCCCCCCCCCCCCCATCTCGTGAGACTGGGAGATGAAGCATGCTCCATTTGATGTGGGCTGGCTTCCCTCCACAAAAATCTGTGCACTATGGAACTTAAATACTTAAAATATGCTAGTGGAACTGAAATAGGCAAAGACTGATATAAGTAAAGGCACCTAGGCAGTATGGTCATTTTGACAGAGCTAATATGTCCCAACAGACAGAGAGGTAATGGTTGCCATATTTCACAATCCTCCACCAGTTTTAGAAGTAGGGGGCTATAGTTTAATGCATAGAGGTTACTAAGTTTGGCCAAAATGTAAATTTCGAGCTAGATGATCCACCAGCAATAAGCCAATCAAATTGGAGGTTAATTGGGGTCTGTCCAGCTGTCCAATGGGGAGAAGCTCACTTTTAGTCCAGTTGATTTTATGACCAGACAGGGAGCCATATTTCTGCAAATAAGAATGGACCGCAGACAAATCATGGGCCAGATACAACAGGTACATTAGCAGATCATCAGCATACAGGGCAACTTTGTGCTTACTCCTTCCACCCTTGAACCCCCGGATGCCCTCATGCCTTTTAAGGGCCACTGCCAATGGTTCCAAGGATAGAACATACAGAAGGGGGGAGGCGGGCACCCCTGTCTAGTACTCTGACCCAGGGAAAAAGAAGGTGTCAGTTTCCCATTGACCATGATTTGGGCCATAGGAGAGGGGTACATCACACAAATCCATTTAATAAGTTGGAGTCCCACACCTATCCAACTCAGGTTCTTGAACATATACCGTCACTCCACAGGGTTGAACGCCTTCTCAGCATCTAGGGCAACAATTGCTGCTCCATGATGTGAGGATGTCTTACCCCAGGACTGGATGATGTAGAGGGTCTTGTGAATATTGTGTTTCCCTTAGTATCCTGAAACAAACCCTGCCTGATCCGGATGTGTGAGAGATGGAAGGATTGGATAGATATGTGAGGCTATGGCCTTGGCATGGATTTTATATTAATTTGCATTTAGCAGAGAGATACAGTAGGCTAGCAGGATGCACAAAGACTAGGGTCCTTATCTGGTTTTGGTAGTACAGTTATCGTAGTGGACCATGTTGAAGGGGACCAAATACTGCAGTCCAGGCTTTCAACAAGCATGTCGTGCAGAGGTTCAAGCAGATTGGGGTGTATATTTTAAAGAGGTCAATGGGCATGCCATTGGGGCCCGAGGCCTTATCACCATTAAAAACCTTGATAGCTTGATGAAGCTCCCCCCCTAGTCAGAGGGGCATTCAATTCCCGAGCCTCAGAGGAATGCTGTCCCTGAAAAGTCATCCATTTGTTGGGCAGATGGGGACACCTCTGAGGTATAGTGGATTTTATAGAAGGCCCTGAGCTTGGCTCCAATTTGGGATGTGACCGAGGTTAACCGTCCTGATTGATCTTTGATTCGACTGAGGTCCTCTCTCCTTCTCGATGGTGCAGCTGCCGGGCAAGATATCCACCCCGTCCCCATCAAAATATGCTTCCCTTGCGACAACAATATGGAGTGCTCAATATGTGAACTACTTAGTAGAATGAAGTGCCACTTCAATTTCTGGTAACCTTGTACAGGAAGGGGTTCGGCCTTTGCATGCGGGCCTCTTCAGATGCAGCCATCTTATCTCGGAGTTGCTTGAGTTCATGCTCTGAAACTTTCTTGGTATGAGCTAAATAGGCAATTGCCTGTTGTGGGTTGCAGACTTTTAGTGCCTCTCATCTATTCCTGTGGGAAGTGTCCCCCCTGTTAAAACAGGTGGATAAAAAGGAGCCGAGAACAAGACCTTAACTCCTGTTAAAACCAAGGGACAGTACAGAGTGGAGAACCAGGATCGTATATAGGAGGCTTCTGTACTATAACCTGGGATCAACTATGGCCCCAAGTGCAGAACATAATGACAACCATTTCAATATGGGAGCATATGGCCTGGATCGAAACCCTGTGGGGGTCAGAATCAGGGGAAAATAACTGTCACCATTCTCCACTTAGCAACCTCACAGCCACGCCAAGCAGTTCAGCCCCCCCTTGCTATTAAGCAACATAAAATGCCAAAGTGAGGGTAAATTCACTGAGTAGAGAGACACACAGCTCTGGTCACCTTCAGCTGTCTTGGGTTGCAGTTGGTCCCATTTGTGCATCGATAGTCCGACACCCATTGGTACCCTTGTCCCAAGACATGGCTGCGCAGGCAGCAGAACAATGGATCTGCATTCCAGTTTCCAGTAACACCCTTGGGGGTTCAAGAAGTGCGGTCCCAAACAAAAGGGTGCAGGGGTAGGTAAATAATGACATTGTACCCAGGGGTGCCCACCAGGATAATCCAGATGTACCAGCAAGGTGACCGGTGCCACTCCATCCCCCTAGGAAGGGGAAAAAATTAAGAACAGTTAGGTGCCTCCAGGCTGAAATGGTATGCAAGAGTTACGCTCTGTGAGCACTCAAAAATCATGAAACAAGATTTTGACAACGGCGGTTGGATCACCACATGAGCTGGTTGCCCAGCCCCATAGAAGTGGCAGTTGATCCCCGGGGGGGGGGGGTCCGTCTCCCCAACATTCAGGGGAATCTCAACACCGATCAGTGGGATCTAATCAAGCAGACTAAGTGAAAGATAAAGAAGGCTACTTATCTTTTAGCTGGAGCAGTAGAATGAGTCATCAATCACCTCTTCACAGCTGCTGATTCCTCCTCGACCCGTCGCTTGGCCTCCAGGTAATTTGTGAAGTATCTCGTGGGCTTCCCCAGACGCTCTAGTCTGGGCTTAGCTGGGTATAAAGAAGCAAATGTCCAGCCCAGACTGTGAAGCCTTGACTTAACGTGATTAAACTTCTGCCTCCGAAGTTGAGGTTCCCTGCTGTAATCTTGAAAAATGAGCACACGACTGTTATCCACAATAATGGATTCCTGGGATTTTGCGACTCTCAGCACGTTCTCCTTATCAGTATATCACAAATATTTGATTAGACAATGTCGAGGATGATCAGCTGGCTTGGGTGGGGGGGAGGAGCAACCCTGTGAGCCATTTTAATTTCATACTGCAGGGCTTCAGGATTTAATTTTAGCTGCTGGACAAGTCGTTTCTGTAGGCCCTACTCCAGATTCTTGTCCTGTTTACCTTTAAGGAGCTTCGTGATGAGCAAATAAGATCGCTGAGATCTATTCTTCTGGTCATCCACCTGCAGGTCCCTTGAGAGGAATTCAAGGCTCCAGGGAAAGTTCAGACTCTGGGGCCCCTACCAGTTCACAGCCCATTCTCTGCATAAAGTATGCTGGGAGGCCTGGGCCCCACTTTGTGCTGTACCCTGGGAATCATCCCCTCCTCCCCCACGCTCTCAAAGGCCCTGTCCACCTGAGACTGCAGTTTCTCCGGGGTATCCTTCAGAGTGTTGTGATCTCAGGAAACAGAGATGACGGTGTCTTTTAGTTCACTGACCTGCTTTTCCAGTTTGTCGATGTGGGTAGAATGTGAAGCTGTAGTTTCAGAGAGGCTGGCTACCACAGATTGCAGATGAGTGATTTGGGTCGTTATGTTCACAAACTGCTTTCATCTCAGCCTGCATGTTAGCTAGCATGGCAGGGACTCCTGCCAGGCTCCATTCCAACTCTATAATGCCGCACTCCTGCTCCCTGGCTCTTTGGGCCTGTAAGCATGTGCAGGCCTGTGGCCAAGGAGGCTGCTCTCTTGGGGGCTCAACTGGATCGAAGGTAAGCTTTAACTGTTTTTTGCTTGCCCATTCCCATTGACCTTCATGAGTCGAAGAGCAAAGAAGATGCAACTCCACCTGCATAAAAGACTGCTATTTAGGCGGTATTAAAAGATGTGCCCAGAGGAGCTTAGCTAGAAGACGTCTGCCATGCTGCAGAGCTAGCCCCCCCCATCCCTCTGAGTCTTGTCAGAAGCTAAAGGAGCTATTCCTCCAACAGGGAGAAAGTTTTCTTCTTATTCAATGATATATCTTTATCTTCTGGCTGCCAAGAAGGCCATTATACCCTGTTCTGTACTGTATGTTTATGTTTTAGATTTCTCATGATCTTTTTATTTTGATGTGTATATTGCTGGTATTATGTACCTCTCTTATTTTATAAATAAAGAATATAAACAAGCATTTGTCAATGCCGAATGTTGATTGTTTTGCTCCGTTGAACTCGCTCACTCCCCCTCTGTCAGTCGCTCGTTCTGTTTCTGTTGGCCTGCAGGCTGCGCTTTTGTACTGGGCACCAGTCTGCATTGGCAACTTTGTCTACCCACAAAGTAATCCGCAGCTGTCCCGACAGAGCTACTTTGAGGTCACTCAGTCTCCCTCTCTCACGCGCGCTCATTCTGTTTCACCTGGTGCTGCAGGCTGCCCTTTTGTACTGGGCTCCTGCCTCTGTTGGAGTCTTTGTCTGCCCACAAAGAAATCTGCAGCAGTCCCAACAGAGCTCCATTGAGCTCGCTCACTACCCCTCTCTCACTCGCTCGTTGCATTTCTGCCAGTGCTGCAGGCTGCCCTTTTGTACTGGGCCCCTGCCTGCATTCCTGCCCACAAAGAAATCCACAGCAGTCCCAACAGAGCTCTGTTGAGGTCACTCACTCTCCCTCCCTCACCCGCTCATTCTGTTTCTCCCGGCACTGCACTCTGCCCTTTTGTACTGGGCTCATGTGTTGGGGCCTTTTTCTGCCCACAAAGAAATCCACAGCAGTTCCGACAGAGCTCAGTTGAGCTCAGTCACTCCCCACCCCCCCACTCGCTCAATCTTAATCTGTCCCAAACACTGATTTCCCACAGTGACCGTGCTATTATGCGGCAGGAGTGCAAAAACATATTTAGGCCAGGGTGTGAAAAATGACAGCTGTACTGTTCATAAGCATTTTAGGACCTCTGCTCATGAACAGTGTCACTGTCATGTTCTTAATCTGTCCCAAACACTGATTTCCCACAGCAACTGCGCTATTCTGCGCCGGAAGTGCGGAAACACATTTCGGCCAGGATGTGAAAAATTACAGCTGTACTGTTCACAAGGAGGTGTGAAAAAATAGCAGTGTTGAAAATCTGGCATGGCAATATTGCAAATTAGTGAAGTTACAAGTGTGCTAGCAACTGCGCAATGCACGCTCGTAAAACAGTCATTTTTTGGATTTTTTCCACCAAATTTGCAACATAGGCTTTTTGAGAGCTCACCTCATGAACACTGGCACTGTCGTTTCATTAATCGGTCCAAAAGTTGATTCCATGCAGTGACCGTGAAATCACCTTTCGGGGTTGAATAACACCATGACAGTGGCAAAATTCATGAGGAGGGGTCCGAAAAAAACCATGTTGAAAATTTGGCACCAACATTCCAAAAAATGCCTGAGATATGCACCAAAGTTGAAAAAACCCTATTTATGCCATTATACAGCTAACCGGCATTTCCTCAGTTCGCGGTCGGCTTTGAAGAGTGCAGGCGAGTTCCCAGTCCACTGAAGATCATTGCGCTGGACTCCTCAGGTAAGTATGGGGTGACGGGGTGTGTGGGGAGGCAGGGTAAGCAGAGGGTGGGCGCGGATTGGGGAGGGGGGCAGGGAGACCGCGAGGGACCGTTTTCTTTTTTGACAGGTACAAAAAAAAAATCCCGGGACAGTTATTTTTACAGGGTCATTTGGTATGCTGGGTTGGGCTCCCAGCATGCCAACAGAGTGTTTGTTTGGGGGTGCAGCTGTCGCCAATGGGAGATTGGGCACCCCCATCGGCACAAAAGAGGGGGCACAAGAGCAGAGGGGGATTGGGCACCCCCTCGGCCCTTGTAGTGCGTGGTTGGGGGTGGGCTCTCCCGTCAGCAAATGACACTGGGGAGGAGACATAATGCTGACAGAGTGGGCTCCCATCGTCAACAACATCAATGTTCACGGCACTGAAACCCGAGGATTGGGGCCCCGTTGGCAAACAAACATGTTGGAGGCACATGCTGCCGAGGGGATTGGCACCCCTCGGCGGTAGGCTCTCATATTGTTTGTGAACATGGCGACAAGCCACTGCCATGTTCACAAACAATATCACACTAACAAGGTTCTGCCCAGCAATGACAGGTCTCTCCCTCATTGCAGCATGGCTTATGCTGCAATGACGAGTTGGCCCCTGATTGCAGTGGCTGAAATCTTACAAGGTTGTGGCACGCTGGCTGAACTAGTGTCAGCAGCAGCGTGCCACCCCTGGGAAAAGCAGGCCAAGCTTCCAAAGGCTGTGGGGGCACTGGCCACAACAGTGCCGCGCCTCCACAACCTGCTTCTGGAACAAGCTGCCACAATATGTTTCTTGTGCATGCGCACAATCAACATAAAAAAAGAAATGAAAGGAGCTATTTAATGCAGGGTTATCTTTACCATGGAGATGGAACACAGGATATGCTGGCTAACCTCTTTTTCTTCCTCTGCCTCTTTGAAGCCCATTAGAGGGTCCCAGGTTGATGACATTATGTTGTGTGCACTGATCCCTTGTGTGTATGCACAGACCTGACTACCTGGGGGAAGAGGGAGTCTTTTAGTGGGGGAACAACATACTGATGAAGTTCAGCAGGAGGTTGATGACTGTCCTTTTTTCATGGTAAGTGTTTATATTTATTCCCCAACCATAGCAGACAAGCCTGCTCACTGGCCCAACAACAAAACTCCTACCCACTGCTGCCTGTCACATGCGTCTGTCAGTTGTAAAACCCACCCGTTATCACCGAGCCTGCCCACCACCCAGGCCAAAACAAATATCCCACCCTCTGTTGATAGGTTGCTCCACCACCTGTCCTGAAATCAAAACACCCACCCACTGTTGACAACCCTGCCTACCACCTGCCGTGTCACCCCTGAGTTCCCCAGTCCCAGCGCAGACTTTCACCTGTGTGGCTGTGCTGCTCATATGTCACCAGAGCTCAACAGAAACATATATCTAGATGGCTGGGCCACTTTGAGTTCCCCAGGTTCAGCAGGGACTTTCACTTTCATGCCTGTGCCACTCTGAATCTGCCCGGGCATGGTTTGGAACTTTCACTTGTGCATCTGTGTCCCTCTGGAAAGGAGATAAAGCATGTCAGCTGGGCTATTCTGGGTGAATTCAAATGTAAAAAAAAGGATATGGACACATCAAATGCCATCATAAACAAGCATTTGTCAATGCCGAATGTTTGCTTGCTGGCATTGGCAGTGGTAGTGCAGAAGTTACAGAGCTGCGTAATAGGAATGGCAGTGAAGTATTGAACTGAAGCCAACCCCACCACCACCCTACAGAGAGTGACAGGCATTGGAGTGTGCCTTTGGGTCGTCAGGCATAACGGCCATGCCATTTCACCACACCCTACCCTGCAGACACCGACAAGTGTCACGGTGTTCCTTGGGGTCTTTGGTCCTTATGCGCATCTCCATTTCATTAGGAAATACAGTGAGATAGGTGCGATATAGGAGAATGGGGTGAACTTTGGGGTCAAAGAGTCCAAGGCATATCTCGATGCCTCTCATTGGCTGCAGGGTGTGGAATGGTATGAGCATTACAGGCAAGAATCCCAAGTCACACCCTGATGCCTGTCATTCTCAGGGTGGGCGTTATGAGTTGGAAACCGAATACCTCAGGCATTCGTTGGTATTTTCACTCCAAATGTTCAACATGGTTTTTTGTGACCCCACCTCATTAACAGGGGAATATCAGTTTGTTAGCCGAAAGCTGCTTATGCACAGCGACTACGGCATTTAGCACCACAGGTGCAAAAACATTCCGAACAGGATGTAAAAAATGACAGCTGTACTGTTCATGGGGAGGTGTAAAAAATGGCAATGTTGCAAATCTGCAGTAAAAATATTTAAAAAAATGGTGAAGTCACGAGCGTACATAGAAACTGTGCAACGTACACCCGTAATATAATTAGGCTGGGGATTTTTACAGCAGATTGTCAGCTCAGGCATTTTGGTGCCTCCGATCATGAACAGTGTCACTGTGATTTTCTTTATCTGTCCTGAACAATGATTTCCCACAGCGACCACGCATCTCTGCGCTGAAAGTGTGAAAACACACTTCGGCCATGTTGTGAAAAATGACAGCTGTACTGTAAATAAGGAAGTGTGGAAAAATGCCACTGGTGAAAATCTGGACTTAAAATATTACAAAGTCATGAACTTACAGGTGCGTGGAAACTGCATAATGCTCACTATTAACACAGTCATTTATGGACTTTTGTCACCAAATTTTCAACACTACATTTGACCTCTGCTCATGACCAGTGTCACTGTGATTTTCTTAATCTGTCCCAAACATTGCTTCGTGACACCAACAGCATTACGGTGTGCTATATGTGCGAAACACATTTTGGGCGGCATATTAAAATGGCAGCTGTACTGTTCATAAGGAAGTGTAATAAAATGGCAATGTTGAAAATCTGGAGAAAATATTAAATTCGCAAACTTATGAACATGCATAGGAACTGCGCAACGCACGCTCGTAAAACAGTCATTTTTAGGAATTTTTTCACCAAATTTTCAACATAGCCATTTTAAGACCTCTGCTCATGAACAGTGTCACTGTGATTTTCTTAATGTGTCCCATACATTGATTTCGCACATTGACTGCATTATTGTGCGCTACATGGGCGGAAACACATTTTGGGCAAGATGTGAAAAATGACAGCTGTACTGCTCATAAGGAGGTGTGGTAAAATGGCAATGTTGAAAATCTGGAGTGAAAATATTGAAAATTTTCGAACTTACGAGCGTGCGTAGGAACTGTATAATGCACGCTCATAAAACAGTAATTTTTGGGAATTTTTTCACCAAATTTACAACAAACCATTTTAAGACCTCTGCTCATGAACAGTCACTGTGATTTTCTTAATTTGTCCCGTACATTGATTTCACACACCAACTGCGCCATTGTGCGCTACATGGGCGGAAACACGTTTTGGGTGAGATATGAAAAATGACAGCTGCATTACTCATAAGAAGGTGTGGTAAAATGGCAATGTTGAAAATTTGGAGTGAAAATATTGAAAATTCCGCGAACTTCTGAGGCGTGTGTAAGACTTCATAGCACGCGCGTAAAACAGTCATTGTTAGGAATTTTTTCACCAAATTTTCAACATAGCCATTCTGAGACCTCTGCTCATGAACAGTGTTACTGTGATTTTATTAATTTGTCCTGTACATTGATTTCACACACTGACTGCACCATTGTGCGCTACATGGGCGGAAACACATTTTGGGTGAGATGTGAAAAATGACAGCTGTACTACTCATAAGAAGGTGTGGTAAAATGGCAATGTTGAAAATCTGAAGTGAAAATATTGAAAATTCGAAACTTACTAGCGTGCGTAGGAACTGCGCTAACGCACACTTATCAAACAGTCATTTGAATTTTTCACCAAATTTCAACATAGCCATTTTGAGACCTCTGCTCATGAACAGTGTCACTGTGGTTTTGTCCCGTACATTGGTTTCTTACGACTGCGCCATTGTGCTGTTACATGGGGGAAACACATTTTGGGTGAGATGTGAAAATGACAGCTGTACTACTCATAAGAAGGTGTGGTAAAATGGCAATGTTAAAAATCTGGAGTGAAAATATTGAAAATTAAGCGAACTACAGAGTGTCGTAGGAACTCGCAACGCACTGTCAGCAAATAAAACAGTCGTTTTAGATTTTTCCACCAAATTTTCAAAATAGGCTTCCTGAGAGCCCATCTTATGAACATTGGCAGTGTTGTTTCATTAATCGGTCCCAAAAGGTGATTTCGCACAGTGACTGCGAAATGACCCTTCGGGCCCAAATAACGCCATGACAGTGACAGAATTCATGAGGAGGGGTCCCAAAAGCCCCATGTTGAAAATTTGGTGCACAAATTCCAAAAAATGCCTGAGATATGCAACAAAGTTGAAAAACCCTATCTAGCCCATTATACAGCTTACCGGCATTTCCTCAGTTTGCGGTCGGCCTTGAAGAGTGCAGACGTGTTCCCGGTCCACCGAAGATCATCGCGCCAGACTCCGGAGGTAAGTATGGGGGTGAGGGGGGTGTGGGGAGGCGGGGTGCGCAGTGGGTGGGTGCGGGTTGTGGGAGGGCAGGAGAAGCGCCGTTGGACCGTTTTTAATCTTCAGGTATTTAAAAAAAAATTGACGGGGACGTTTGCCATGCTGGGTGGGCTCCCGGCGTAGCAGAAGGACAGCTAGGGGATGGAGCCGACGAGTTGGGCACCCCGCCGGGTTATGGATTGTTGCCACGCTGGGGTGGGGCTCCCAGAGTGGCACCCTGTACTCGGGGAGACAATGAAGCCGACGGGGTTGGGCACCCCCGTCGGCTATACCATTGAATTGCCATGCTGGGGTGGGCACCCAGTGTGGCATTTGGAAGGCTTTGGGGGGGGAGCGCAGCACAACCGACGAGGGATTGGGCACCCCCATCGGCTATAGAGTGTGCATGGGGCGGGGAGCACATAGTATGCGTGCGTGTGTGTGTGTGTGTGTGTGTGTGTGTGTAGGGGGAGCTGTGCATGAGCAGGCGATATCTTATCGCTGCTCACTGAAGCGTAGCTCCCCCTTTCAACTGTATGCCACTGCATTTTGAAGCTTGTCATAGACAGCTCCAGCATGCATTGGCGGACAGGGGCTGTGCCTGCCAACACACTGACTGAATTGGAAGAGGGGGTGACACACCTCCGAAAACTCGGATGATGGCACTATGTTTCTTGCACATGCGTGCAAGCAAACATAAAAAGGGCATTAAAAAAGGAAAAAAGTGCATGTATCTATGTATGTAGTACTGTAAAATGGATTATATTCACTGTCATTTAAAGAGCGGCTGACGCCTTCAAGATAACTTAAAACATAATATTTAGACATTTAGTTCTGTATATTTCCTTCCCACTGTTTATTACTGAGGCCAGCTGCATGAAAACAGGATCTCTGTGTAACCCTTAGGCGGTGCTATCCCAAGGGCTACTACCCCTGCCTGCTTGGCTAGTTGCAGGTTAAGGGGTCTGGGTACAGAAATGGGTGCCTCCACCCAGAGGTCAGGGTTGTTAGTGGTCAAGCTAACCTGGGCACAGCCCTCCGGGACACTGTAACCCTCCTCTTTCCCTTCTAGTGGCCTGAACAATATACAATAATCACTTTCACAATCACCCTTATTCTCCATGCAATTACCCACACTGTTTGCACTTACCACCAGGGCTGGTTCCTCTAGCTCAACCCTGGAGACCCCCTGTAAAACAAGGTTATGCACAACAAATAGCAACAGTACAGTCCTTTTGGCACAAACTGGAACCACAGTCAGGTTAAATGCAAAAAGAGTAAGATCTGATTTATTCAGGGGACTTGAACAAGGGAGGGAAGTTATCAGGTTGATTTGCTTAAAGGCTGTATTAATCAAACAGTTATGCATGCACTTCAGAGTTCCTACACGGTCACAAACTCTGGGTACCCAGGTGGGGAAGAGGTGGGCTAGCCTGGAACATTGCCTGGGGTAGGCTGGCGTCACAGCTGGTTGGGGCCCTGTGATGGAAGAGAGCAACATGCACAACACACACTATTTGTAATCCGGAGCCGGAGGGCTCAGTTCGTGACAGAAAAGACAACAAAGCAATCAGATGACAACACTTTAGATTTAGCTGTTGCTGCAGGGAGCTATCCTGATGTTTACTCATGTTACCCAATGCAGGATACAGGCAGGATGAAATCGAGACGGCAGGTTGTTGAACTGGAGTGCCAGGAGAAGCAGGGCCCATACGAATCACCGAGGCGTCATTCCTGTTCAAAGCATTGAGCAGGTGCCTAATCCCCAGGCAGGTCTCTCGTCGATGGCTTTCTCTGTGCAGTGGGTAGTCTCGCTGGGCCAGTGTGGCAAGGCCCAGGCCAAATGGAGATGAACACGGATTTAGTCCGTTTGAGCTGGATGCAGCCTCCAGCAAGCAGAACACAGTTCAGCACACAGTGGGGAACCAAATCACGACCCATTAACAGCACACAGCACATTTACATGTAAGAAATTCTACTATACCAGGCAGATTACTATCCGGTCACAATTACAGAGTTTTCTGCACAAACCGGGAGTTCAGAGGTGGCTGGAACTCCTGACAGGAAGATCGCATTTAACAGATCTTCGGTCTTCTTCAGGTTAAAGCCTGGTCACAGTCCAGTGGCTTAAATCATTCTCACAACTCGGATTCAGTCCGAATCAACTCCAGTTTCCCTCTCAGGGACAGCAGGCAGACAAGCAGGCCAAACTCAGCCCTTTCACACTTCTCCCGTGCAAATCCACGCAGGATTGCTACTTGATTATCTCGAGTTGTTACTCTTTCACTTCCCAACTCAGATCTGAAGCTAGCTGCAAGCAGCCTGGGACTTTCCCCAGGCTCCAAAAGGTTCAGTTGGCTGATTCTTCTGTCAGTCACAACAAGAGCTTCCCCTGCAGGTTCAGTTAGGCACCAAAAGCCCAAAACTACAATTACTACAGAATTTTGCTCCCACAAGACCCCTGGGGACAGGCTCCATTTTAAAATCCCCAAAGGTACTGATTGGCCCATTTCAGCAGTCCAAGACTAAGATGGTGGAGATAAACAGAACTGTTCATGCTGCAAAGAAGGCAGGTTAGACAAACTGCAATATCATTACTGTCACAATAGATAATCAGCAAATAAATACAGCTTCTGATAGAGCTCCCTCTGCGTAATTAGTGATGGCAGAACGGAACAATTATCTGGCAGCCTGGGTGGGAATCGAGCATAGAAACACTCAGCCCCCTCCCAGATTAATTATAACTGCAATCTAGGCAGCTCTTAAAGAGACAGTACACGGAGGCTATACAGGCACTCTCTGGCAATACATTTAAACTGCTAAAAGACAGGACACCAACCTGGCAGTGAGCATTTAGGCAAGCTCAAGGAAGACTTTTCGGGAACCCCCATTTGTAAGGGGGTTTTGCCTGCTCCTCAAGAGTTCATCTATTCCTGTTGCTTTGTCCCTTCATGAGGCCATAATACATTGCTTGTGACGTCACAGTTACTCCCATGGCAACAGACTTTGATGTCACAACAGAGGATTATGACATGAAGTAGGGAGTAAGTTATAGAAGCAGATGAAGATCATGTATTTGTGAAAATTTCCTCTGTAATAAAAGATGGGCAAGGGAAATGTATCGAATATATTTAAAATGTAAGCTGAATTGTACCTAATTGTTATGTTTTTTCAAAGTTTTCATTGAGGATCCAGCAGGTCTTTAACTTTTCACTATATTTGCAGGACACCTTCAACCCATGAAAATAAAATTACAGTAAATAAAGTTATAGAGAGATTTGTTATTTATGTTTTTTGTTTTATTTATGCCATTTCCCTGTATTTTGTTAGGTTTACTTTGTATGGCACCCTGAGTTCCAGGGAAAGGGTGCCAAATAAATAAAATTGCCTTGCCTATGTGTTTATGTAGTGTAAAAAACATTGTTAATGCACCAGTTAGGGTAACCTAACACCTTAAAAGTAGGGAAATGTGGTGGAAGGGTTTCTAACCCTAACTCTTAACCCCCCCAGGAGCAAAAGGAAAAAAAACATTAGGGTTTGGGGTCTTTAGGAGTCTTGGTGATTAAATGGAAGGGCCTTTATTGGGGCTGTCAACCCTAATGCTCACCTACTTCCCCCCAGTCCATAGCCTCCTGTCCAAAGCACAAGGTGCAGCTCGAAACCATTGCTTCATAGTGATACTCTCTTCAAAAGCTAGGGAAGTATGTTTCACCACATGTTGCCAAGGCAATTTGTTTTAGCTTTCTTCATGCAGGGCCCAAGCATTAGGGTTGACAACCCCAAACAAGACCCCACCACTGATTTGCCAAGACTATGGAGACCCAAAGCCCTAAAGTTTTTTTATTTTGCTGCTTGGGGGTGGGGATGGGGAGTTAGAGTTGGAAACCCTAACTCCACATTTCCCTGCCTTTGTGGTGTTAAGTTACCTTAACTGGGGCATTAATTAAGTTTTTTGCAAAGAATTTCCTTTCTTTTTTGGATAGTAGAATCATGCCCTTATTTACACAGGTCCCTTCAGGACTTGTGTGAACAGATGTAGGTGCCCTTCACCAAGGAAAGACTCTGTCCACCTACAGAAATGCATGGCCCTTGCAGGCCCTGTACTTCTGTGCAGTGACAGATGTGAAGAATTCATGGGGCTATCTGGTGGGCTGCAAAAATACTGGGATCTATGGTCCCTACGCTTCCATGTGGCCGCAGATATGGATGCACAGGGCAAAGAGTGCAACAGTTAACCAATGTACAGGCCTCTATGGCACCCACAGGTGGAGAGGTGGAGGGCCCTATGCCAAGAGGACAGTTTTGTTCACTATATGGTACCTAGGCCATGTGGACAACCCCTCATTTTTCATTCCTTGGCTAGGGAGGTGTTTTATAACAGCACTATCCCCCCAGTGCTCACCCCATTCAGCTGGATCACTGAGCTCACCATCATGGCATCACAAAGTATACCCACTAGGGTCAAGACTGGCACTACACACAAAGTTTAACAATGGGCCAGCCCATCGGTGCAGAAGTAGCACTACTGCTCGCGATGCTGGTGGCCCATGTTCGGGAACAAGCGTGGGGCATCAGGGGCCAACTGGGGGGGAGACTGAGTGTCCAAGGGGATGCTCTCCTCCTCTGGGGAGGGAGGGTCATCAGCTCCACTGCTCCACTGCCACCTGGGTGACCGCAGATGGTAGTGCAGTCAGAGAGGTGGATGGGGAGGGAAGGACACAAGCTAGTGCTGCACAGTACGCACGGTCCCCTGCATGTACATGTGCACCCCTACCACCCACATCCTGCAGGAGGGTAACCAGAAAAATGGAAAAAAATACCCCCGCCAGGCAGGATGAGTACCGTCTCTCCACAGACCCTGCACTGGTGATGTGGCGCTCCTTTAACCTGGCACCTGGTCCATGCTGCAAAAGGCTCGGCCTGCCACCCCCCCAGCCAGGGACGGGGTGAAACAAGTGGAGAACGGAGTAGGCAGTAAGTCCATAAGACGCCTGGTGATGGGGCTGAGGGAGCTGGTGCAAAGGAGGGCCTGGCTGAAGAGGGGGTGGGAAAAAAAGTTTAACAATTATATTTTTTGCTTTCATTTTGACCCCAAACTTTCAAGATACTTGTCTTATGATTCCTTTAACAACCATGACATGTACCATTTATAGTATACTGGCTGAAACGTCATTCTGCACATGAAAACGCATCTTGTACAGGATTTAAAAAAAATAACACGTCACATTTATGAGGTGGTATGGAAAAATGACTATGTTGAAAGTCTGGAGTCAAAATATTGAAAATTAGTGAAGTTGTAAGTGAACGTTGAAATACTGCAATGTTCAGTCATAACCTGGGCATTTTACTGTATCTGTACACCAAATTTTCAGCGCAGGCTTCTTATTACCCCACCTCGTGAACCTGGCAAGTGAACATTTTCAAATCCCTGCTGAAAGGTCATGCCACTCCAACAAAACATCATTCTATGCAATACGTGTGAAAACACATTTTGGCTAGGATTTGAAAAATGATAGCTGTCACATTTGTGAGGAGGTGTGAAAAACAGCTATGATGAAAATCTGGGGACAAAATGTTTAAAATGACAAATTACGATTGAGCGTTGAAAAATGTCAACATATACGCACAACTTTGTCATTTTTACATATTTTGACCCCGAATTTTCAGCAGTCTTCTTATGACCCTACCTCGTGAACAAGAAAGGTAATAAAATGCTCAAATACCGCCCAAAAGGTGATTTCACAAAGTGACCACAAAAATCACCTTTTGGGCCTGATTTACATACTTCCACCATCATTAGTTATGCGGCGGATCCCAAAAAGGCCACATTGAAAATCTGAGGCCACAATATGAAAAAATGACACAGTTATGCATCAAATTTCAAACCCCCATTGAAATACATTGAACCACACTTACTGTACCTTAGTTTTTCATATCACAGTCCACATTTTTCCAGCAGCAAGACATGTCTTTGATTAGAGAGTGAATCTTCACCTTGAGACATGTTCAGGTGAGTGAGGGTGTAGGGTGGTGGATGCTGAGTGGGAGGTCGGGTTGGGGTCAGATCAGTGAGGGACTGTTTTTTTTTTTACTGGGAGAAAAAAACAATGAGGGATAGTTTTCTTTTTTTCAGCTGACAGTCTGACATTGGAGACTGAGTACCCCAGTGTCGGGCTACTGCTCAGAAACTGGGGGTGGGCGACCTGGAGGAGAGGGTATCTACAGAAGTCATACCAGATGCGGCACCCCAGTCTGCTTATATATTTAAAAAAATATATATATATATACACACACACACGCACACACTAACATTGGGAAGGATGGGCCACCTGGGGGGGCAAGAAAGAAGCAGTATTAGAGGTGGGCACCCCCAGTCCACTTGATAGATTGATAGAAAGATAGACAGACAGACAGACAGACAGAAAGATAGACAGACAAAGAGACAGACAGACAGACAGACAGAGAAGGGGATCGGCATCTCATGGCTATCACTGCACCCCACAGCACAACTCCAGCTGTGGCTGCAGAACTCAGGAAAGTCCCACTGTTCTGATACAGCGAATGTGGGTGAACAGTTCCTCTCACAAAGCTGGGCATCCTGGTTTTTAGGGTGCCCAGAAAAGATGTTTCTGCCAACTTAAAAAAAAAACAACAAAACAGCAAAACTTAGGTAAATGGGCCCTGTTTAGCTAGGTTCAGGTGTTTGTTTTTTAAAGAGAATGTTTGTGAGTTTAAAAGGAAAAAAAAATGGCAGCTGCCACAATTGGTATCTTTTTTCCCATCTGCATTTTCTTCCCCGCCTCCGGCAGAGCTGGCAAGCAGCTCCAGCACCACTCCCATGGCAGAGCTCTCTCTCTTCAGTCCTTGTTTCTCGCACTCCAGACCATCCCAGTAATCCCACACAGGTTGCTCCCCATGACAGGGAAGAGAGCGAGAAGGGCATCAACTTCCCCCTTCCCCTGGAGACCAACATCCAGACTCTGAGGGGGGAGGACCGGGGAAGGAGCTACAGGGCCATCATGGAGCCTGCAGCTCCCTTTTCCACCATTTTTCTCACCGCAGCCACTCAAGCACATGTGGAGGCATATGCACGCAGTGATCCACAGCACCCTCGCTATCCCAGGAACTCCTGTTTGCACTACCCCCAGGCCTCCACCTGGGGACAGCCTCACAGTGGTCATGACTGAATCCCCATCTGGGAGAGGGGAGCTTCTCTATGGCTAGTCAATTCATCTCCCAGCCTCCCCACTCTCCTGCCACCCCCCCAACGACCCAGGTTCAATCCCAAACCCAGGTCACCAGTGTGCCATGAGGTGTAGCACCCAGTGCTTCAGCTCTCAGTGCCACTGGGCTGACTCACAATTGATATTTTTGTGAGCATGAGAGGTAAATCATGAAAATAAGTACTTGAGAAAGTTTTTTTTGTTTGTTTTACCAGTCAAACTTGAACATTAACTGAGAAATCATTATAACTCTAATGGTATAATATTTTTTCACAAAACCTTTAAAAGGCACACCCATGGCATTGGCCCTTTCAAACCTGAAAATTTCATTAAAAATTCCATCCCATCTAGGCTGTAGCTGAGAGCAAAAAATACACAATACTAAGTATAGGGATTCTTTTCTTTTTTTGGAACTCTGTATCTCAAAAACCATACAAGATGCCATCACAAAAGTGTTCGGTTCCATGTCATAATAGCAATTGCAAAATAGCGATCGATATTATGGCAAGTGTACATCGTCGAAAAGCAAATCAGTGATATACACTCCAGGGCGACCTGACATCTGGACAAGGAAACAAGTGTTTTTGCAGGGGGATAAGCCCCCTGCACACCCTTGGAAAAGGATTCTCAACTCCAGGGAGGGTGCACGTCGAGGAAGGGGCAATATCCCTGCATTAGGATAAAAATAAGTGCCGCAGCCACAAGCAGCAGCAAAAGATTCCCACACCTGAACCCTGTACCTGCCGCATCTGAGCTAGCCACCCACACCACCACACCACATGGCTAGCTCGACGGCACAAGGTACAGCAGTCCCCCAAATTCCATTCCCTGTCCCTCCCCTTCCTTTCACTATCCCCCTTCCTGTCACCCTGCAGTACACTTGTGGTTGTGTAGTATCGCTATCCTCCCAGGGTAGCCCAGGAGGAAAGTGTTGAATATGAGTTGCCATTTTGACAGTCGCTCATATTTAGGTGTCATCTCACTGGATACCAAAGTGTTCACGTTTTAAAGAGCCACTAATGCCTCAAGATGAACTTTGAAAAACATAATATTTGGACACAATGCAGCTTCTATTTATTAACTCTGCAGTTCTTATCCCTAATATCTACTACAGTACTGGGGTTACATGTTTGAAAACAGGGTAGTTGTTCCTTGAGGATTCATCAACTCCTATTTCATCTTCCCAACCTGATATCGTAATACTCTGATTATGACATCACAGTTACTCCCATGGCAACATACTGTGATGTCACAGCAGAGCATTGTGATTTCAAGTAGGGACTAAGCTACAGAGGCTGATGAATTCTAATGGATAAAGATCTTGTTTTTTTTACAAGCTGAATTGTGTCTAAATATTAGGTTTGCCAAAGTTTTCCAAAAGGCATCAGGTGCTCTTTAAGACTCTGACAACCTGACCACACATGCTAAATTTTGTGCTATTTTGTCAAACAACACCAACATTATTAAGGTGCAAAAAGTCGGGTTCACCATTGAACTGCTAACTCAACCCTAACTCTAGGGGCGCTACTGCACTCATATAATAACTATTTCATTAAATTTCATTTCAAATGCATGGTCTTTTGTACACAAAGATCTGTACCTGTATGGTGCAGTAGTACCCAAGTAATATACTATCTGAGTTACAGCACAGCACAGAGACTCTGGGTTGGACAGGAGAACAGAGTGCAGTAGGGAGTGAGTGAGTGAGTCAACCAGCTGAACCAAGTGGTTCATTCCATGGAGTCGACAGTATGGGCTGCCTACCCTTTGTGAATGCTTTAAAAGTGCCAATCCTTGCTCATTTCTGCACTGCAAGTATTGTATACTGTAATTCAGTATCAAGGTGGAATTTGATAAGCAAAATACTATTTAAATTATTAGATTTTTAAGATTGCATTTAATAGCAAGCAAGCAAGATGGCAGAAGCTGAACCCATGTGGTTTTCATTCCAGGAAAACTCTGACAGTGACCTGCCTGATCAAGGTGCACTCACTGCCAATCCTCGCATGCTGTTTGGATGTTGTGTGTGTGTGTGTGTGTGTGTGTGTGTGTATATGTGTGTGTACACGTGTGTGTGTATCTATTGTAGTGGTGTGTGTGGATGTGTGCTGTGTTTCTTGTGTGGTTACGTGCATGCAGTACTGTATGTATCTCTGCAGCTGTAATGTTGGGGGTCTGTAACTCTGTGTATGTAGACCTGTGTGTGTGTAGTGCATATGTGTGCATGCATGTGTCAGAATGTCATGCTCATATGTGCATTTATGAATGTGTGTCTGTCTGCATTTGTGGGTACTGCTGTGTGCGTAGCTGTGTGTATAGTGCTGTATGTGTGTAGTTCTGTATGTGTGTTTATGCATCTATGTATATAATGCTGTGTGCAGTTTTGTGTGTACATTTGTGTGTACAATATTGTTTATATGAACGTCTCTATGTGTGCATGTCTGTTTATATTGAAGTGTGTGTGTGTATGTGTGTCTGTGTGCATATGTAATGTGCATGTGTATATGTAAGGCTTGTGCATATGTGTGTGTGTGTATGTTTGCATGTGCCCATGTGTATAGTGCTCCTGTGTTGTACATCTATGTATTTAGTGCTGTGTATGTGCACATCTGTTTATGTAGTGATGTATGTGTGCGGTTTATATGTGATGCTCTGTGTGTCTGTAGTCTAGTATCTGTGTGTGCCTTGGTATGTGGTGCTGTACATAAGTACATGCAGCTTTATGTAGTAGTAGTAGTAGTGTGTGTAGGGGTGTGTGTGTATGTGTATGTATGTATGTGTGTGTGTGTGTGTGTGTGTGTGTGTGTGTGTATCAATTGCCACTTACTGTAATGCTATGTTAAGTGGAGCAAGCAATTAGTTTAATGTAGTTTTGTGAACCTTGAGACACAAATATTATTTTCAAAACCAACACTTACCATGTGACTCTAGGGATAAAAATACAAGGACATTGAATATTCCTAGACTACTGGGCATGCCTCACTTTTACTTTTACTTCTAAAGATCTTTTCAACTATTTTACACTCTTTATTCTCTCTCATATTTAAGCAATAAAGTATGATCTTGGGTTATGGTAATGTTCTGTCAATCACCCTTGGGGGAGTCTGGTACTCTGCTGTGCCTCATGCCTCATACCCCAGGGGGTGATTACCAGAACATTAACATAACCCCATGAAGTATCTTATTTCTATTATAAAATTGGATATTTCCTAAGATTATGCACATAGCTATAGTATTTAAATGTATTTTATGTTCATTTGTACATATCCTTATGGTCAAGTAGTCACTCCACATGCTTTCATGGCACAAGTAGACCTTCTGATATGCTACACCCTCCATGGGTGACTGATTCTATTGTGTTCAGTGAAAGCTAACTCTGGTTGTCATTTTTCTGGCAACAGGGTTGAGCTGATCGATAAATTCGCTAAAGCAAATAGAAGAAACAGGTCTCCTGTTACTGAGCTATAGGAAAAAAAAGTCTTTTTATGCTTGCTTGCACATGCATAAGACATATTTTGTTACAATGACTGACTTTTTAAAGGTGTGTCAGTGTCACATCCAGTGCAGGTCAAGTCCTTGATGGACCAATGACCATGCAAGCTGAGTATGACAGTGCTCACAGTTTATGGGCAGAAGCTTTGTGTAGTTGAAAGGACTGAAATGTTTCAATGAGACAGTGCTTCAGTCCTTGCATTTGCATAAAGCCATCAGGCAATCTGCTGAGTGGCTTTACAACTTTGTGGATCATGACAGCAGACTTTTTTTTATGTTGGCTCGTGCCTGCGCACCAGCCAACATCTTGTGGTAGTAGCAGATTTGGAGGTGCGGTCACCGTGGGCGAATGTAGGTGCATCCCTCATTCCCCAATAAGCCAGCATGCGGGTGCTGACAGCAGCAATATGTAAGATGGTCACCACATCTAAGAAAAGTGCCACTGCAATGAGAGGCAAGCTCGTCGTGCAGCGGCACAATAACAAGCCTCCCGACGTGCCTTTCCTGGTGAAGTATTTCAAGCAACATGGCAGCAGTGACTGCTGCTGCTGCCTGCTGCACAATGCCAACTTCAGGGGTGCTCAATCCCCCTGTCGGCATGTCCTGACCCAGTTTATTTGCTGATGGGGGAGCCCACTCCTGGTTGGCATAGTGCCCCCCTCCCATTTCAGTTGTGTGCCGAGGGGGTGCCCAAACCCCCTTGGCATCATGCACCCCCCCATGTTTCTGTGCTGACAGGGGGCCCAATCCCTGTTGGCTTTGGTCCCCCACCCCACAAATGCAGGTGGTACACTGGGAGCCCACCCCAGTGTACCAAACACACCTGTGAAAAAAGAAAACTGACCCACATTGTCAATTTATTTTTCTCTGTAAAATGAGAAAATGGTCCCTTGAAGTGTTCCGCTGCCCCTCCCCAACCCGCGCCCACCCTCTACCTCTCTACAACCCCCCTCACCCTATACTTACCTCCAGAGCCTGGCACGATGATCTTTGGTGGACCGGGAACACGTCTGCACTCTTCAAAGCCGACTGCGAACTGAAGAAGTGCAGGTAAACTGTATAATAGCATAAATAGTTTTTAACTTTGGTGCATATCTCAGGCATTTTTGGGAATTTTGGCACCAAATTTTCAACATGGGGTTATTGGGACCTCTCCTCATGAATTCAGTCACTGTCATTGCGTTATTCAGTCCCGATAAGTGATTTTGTGGTCACTGTGCGGAATCACCTTTTGGGACAGATTAATAAAATGACAGTGCCACTGTTCATGAGGTGGGCTCTCAAAAAGCCTGTGTTGCAAATTTGGTGAAAAAAATCCCCAGAAATTACTGTTTTATAAGTGTGCATTGCACAGTTTCCATACACGCTCGTAAGTTTGTGAATTTGTAATATTTTCACTCCAGATTTTCAACATTGGCATTTTCCCACACCACCTTATGAACAGTACAGCTGTCATTTTATACATCCTGACCAAAATCTGTTCCCACGCATGTGGGTCACAATGGAACAGTCTCTGTGCAAAATCAGTGTTCTGGATACATTAACAAAATCACGGTAAGACTGTTCATGAGTGGAAGTCCTAAAATGCCTATGTTGAAAATTTGGTAAAACAAATACCTAAAATAATTGCATTACAGGCTTGCATTGCGCAGTTTCTATGCACGCTCGTGACGTCACCAATTTTTCATGTATAGGCATGATAAAACCACATAAATGACTTTGTTTCTTTGCAGTTTAACTGTTGCAAGAAACGGGAGGAAAAGTAGCGTAATGAGGAAATTTAAACAGAGATCAAAACACTGAGAGGTAACATTATTATAAGTGAAATATGCCATTTTGAAATTATTAAATATTTTCAAAACATACAGAAAAGCATTTAAAGAAGTAAAAAATAGTTTGCTAAATCACTTTGTATTTGTATTTTCATTGCAGTGAAGACAAATGAAAAGATAACAGAGTGATCTGATGACAAGTAACACATTACTAGTAAGGAACATGTAAGGAATAACGAAAATCCTAACATATAAGTTATATAAAAAGAAAGTAAGACAACATAGTAAATAATTCATATAGTAATTCAAAAGGTTACCTTTAATTTAAGCATGCTGTAACAAACTTAACGTTTTTTTATATTTTAAATTTAGTAAAACGACGCTTTATGTTATGAAAACTGATTTATTGAATGAAGATGAGGAAACATAATTGTAGAGACAAGCAAACAAAGCAGGTATGCAGTTGGCTAGTAAATGCAACACTGTCTGATGAACTACTCAAGGTCTAGTAACAAAGGAAATATAAAAAACAGTAATGATAACTGTTAATAGAAATTTGATTGTATAAAGGTAAACTATTTTTTTTAAATGATTTTGTGCACACTAATTAGTATGATCCTTGTTGATTCAGAGCGTTATGTATACAGCAAACTTCAGTGTACTTAATAACAAAACAGTGCAATCTAGAAGGAATGTGAAATTGATTATTATATTAGTTTATATTTAGGATCAGCACTGTTTTATATTTCTGGCCTGAAGAAGTGGTGTGAAACTACGAAACGGTTGCCATTTTGAATATATGGTGTGGAGCTAAGGACAAATAAAGACTTTTAAAAGATATTTTATGGACTATTGGATTTCAGTCTTACAATTTAATTGTTTTGTCATTGCTCACATCCTGCCAGAACTGTGTTTTTGCACCTGTGCCACCAAAATGCATAGTCGCTGTACAAAATCACCTTTCGGCAAACAAACTCATAGTGCCACTGTTCATAAGATGGGGTCACAAATGGCCCATGTTGAACATTTGGAGTGAAAATACCAACAAATGCCCTCAGCATTAGGGTTTCCACTGCAATGTCCCACCCTGTACAGACTGACAGGCATCAGGGGTGTGAGTTAGCATTGTCAGCTGAAATGCTCACACCATTCCACCCCTCCACCCCCCTCCCCGCAGCCAGTGACAGGTGTTGAGATGTGCCTTAGACTCTTTGGCCCCAATGTTCACTCCATTCTTCTACACTGTGCCATGTCAGTATATTCCCTTATGGACTGGGGTGAGCATAAGGCCTGAAGACCCCAAGGCACATTGTGGCACTAGTCGGTCTCTGCGGGGTAGGGTGAGGTGAAATGGCATGAGCATTATGGCCAACAACCCAAAGGCACAACCCAATGCTTGTCACTGTCTGCATGGTGGGGCTGGGGTCGTTGTCAGTTTATTACTTTACTGCCAGTCCTACTGTGCATCTCTCTAACTCCTGCACTACCAATGCCAGTGCCAGCATGCCAACATTCAGCATTGACAAATGCTTGTTTTTTCTGTCACTGAATACAGCAGGAAGTAAGTGTTCAGATGTGAGTTAACAGGCTCCTGCTACTGCTCTGAAACATTTTTTCTTGTATGAGCTGTCAGATTTACACCAATACCACCAACAACCTTTATATCCAACCACACTAAAGCCACTCATTATTTTGACTTCATGTGAATGATTGCAAAATGCACCTGCTCTGTTCTCGTTTTTCAGTACTCAAGTTGCCATGTTTGCTGGATGTTTCTAACACCTGATCATAAGTTTGTTCTCCCTTCACCACCAGCCTTCATCCTTGCCTGAACCCTCCCCCATTATCCTGAAATATGCATTTTATATTGTAGCTACTGCAGACAGTCCCTGTGTAGTTTGGCTGCTCCTCTCTCCTTTATAGTTCCTACATTCCTGGCTCATGGGACATGACAATCTCAACTTTTACTTTCTTGCTCCCTGCAGTTGCAAGCGTGATTGCCGTCATGTGTAGATCTCACGCTGCTGAGGAAATGGGGTGGCCCCAGCCTAGCTTGCCCTCCTTGCCCCTAGATCAGTTCCCTGTTTATATGCCCCCCCTACACACACACCGTGTATGTATAGTGGAGCATGGATGAGGGGTCAGACCTACAGGGGTTCTAAAGAAACTCAACTTCCAAGGTGGAAATATTATGAAGGACCGACCCTGGCATACCACACTTAATCAATGTAATGATGCTGGTGAGATGAGGGGTTGGAGCCACAGGGCTCGAGAGAGGAATATTTTCCCTCCCCTCTGGGGTTCTTCCTGTGTGCTCTTGGTTCTGAGTGTTAATCAGTTTGCTAACACTGCACAGAACTGGGGAACATGACATAACCCAGTTAATACATATTTTTATTTGCTTGTGTTCTTCAATTTAACATTAGGTGGGTTGTTGCTATCTGTAGCTCATGCCTTTGCCTTGATGGACCAAGTAGCAAACAATTTCTTTTAAGGATCTTCTTTTCTCAGGTAAAAAAAAAAACAGCCTTACAAAACCTTAACAGCCCGATTGTCTTGCAAACGTGCTTTTTTTGATACATAGTTTGTCAAAGAGGTAACACAAACACACAGCTGCTCCCTCCCACTCGTCTTTGTCTCCTGGGTTTGTTGAACAAGAAAAACAAACCCTTGATATCTGAGTTGATCCCAGTGATTGTCTTGTGCTGCTCAGAAAGCCCCTTGTTTTGATCTCTAAAAACGTAGTAAAATAATACATCTGTACTGGTTGGGCTACATGTTTTGTACATATATATATTCTCTCAACCACAAGATGAAAGGACCATGGGATCAGCAGTTTCTTCTGTTTGGGGCTTCCTTTGCTTTATGAACTTTTATCAGTACTGTACATGGAAGAACAGAAAATGCAGTCACCATATAGTGAGTTTAGAAGTCACTACACTCACACGGAATCATTTCATGAGACATTGGAAAGTTTACCAGAAGGGTCACATACTTACAGAACTTGAATAAAGTCTTTCTTTCAAGTCCTGTGTGCGCGTCCCAGCCTCAGAAGCTAATCAGTTGGTGCAGCCTCTATACAATAACTACTTCCACTATAGGCAGTCTCCTACTTTTGCTAATGATATGTCACCCCAACTATATCAATTTCGGAAACAAATCGGATCCACCTCCTCCTCCCCAACTAGCACTTATGAAACAAATGACAACACTCATAAGCTGCCTGCCACCAACTGCCTGATTTATTCACTGGCGCAGCTGCCATTTATCCAATTGGATCAACAGATTGGGATAAAAGGTGAGTGTGCATTGAAATTTACCTGCATTCAAGATCATTCAGCACCTTTTAGGAACATGACCAATGGTGACTTCTCCAAGACTGCTACCTTCAATTTCCTGGACCAAACTGTGCATGCAACTGCAAAACTCTTTTATTAACTCAACACAGTTGAAGCCACATTGTTATTGAAATAAGTTAATACAATAACTATCCATCTTAGAATATTATTTCTCTGGTTTTACTTGTTTTTCCATTCTAATGATTTGTAATGCATGGATTTTTCACCCGAGATTTGCTTTGCATGCAACTTCGCAGAGATGCCATCACTGTTTGAGTAAACAGTGCTTTTCTTTACAAACTAATTTGGTATCCTTTTACTATTAATTATTTTATATGCTGCCTCCAGTGGACACATGATAATATATTGTGAGCATATTATCAAATATTCACTATTTTTCTGTTTGGTGCATCTTTGAGCCAAAGGAGGTAACATGGGTGAGGGAGGAATACATCAAAATATAACACACTTGGTATGTAAAAAACCAGCAACGCCTTGGTGAGAAGGATGAAAGGGTTCAGGCGCTCAGACTTAAAACTGGTCTCCTCCCAAAATGTCAAGCAGCAAACCAAAATATCTGCATAAAGCAGATCAAAGAATAATGTGTAAAATTCTGAATTCATATTGAATGCCCTTAGAAAAATTTTTTT
This sequence comes from Neoceratodus forsteri, assembly GCA_016271365.2. Lineage (NCBI taxonomy): Eukaryota > Metazoa > Chordata > Ceratodontiformes > Ceratodontidae > Neoceratodus > Neoceratodus forsteri. The sequence continues at coordinate 93,666,867 of JADMNL010000035.1, read as the reverse complement.
CCCACAAAAAAACAGCCACTGATCAGTGGTGGATACATCACTAAGTTAATAATTACATCCCCCATACATCCCTGATCACTGTGTTGTGATCTGTCACTGGGAATTTTCTTACACAACCCTAGCAGCATGGAGTGAAGAAAGTGGAGTATCTGAAGGATGCAGAACCCAGACAGAAGAAGCAGCAACCCTGATGTCAAAGGTTATCTCCCACTGAAGGGGGGCCAGACTGGAGCAGAATGGCAGTCTGATAGGAGCTCAAGGGAGGCCCAACGGGCTCCACATCAAACTCATTGGGAGGTATCTAGCCACTCGTATTAGCATACCGAGCACATTGGCTGACAGAGGAGTTAGAATGGCTTAGGATCTTATAGCTGATTAAGCCTGCTGGCTCGAAGTAGGATTACAAGAAGTCAATTTAAGATTGCTGACAATGCTACCAACTCACAGCAGCAGCTACAAACACGTTGCTGTTTATCATAATAGTGGTTTATCCAGAAAGTGAATTTCTGTTTGATTCTACAAGCATCAGCAACAAATCTTTTGTTACAATGAACTGAATTTCAGAGGTATGTCACTGATGTGTCTAATGAAGGTCAAATTGCACTAGACTCATCAGTAAGAGACCAATGACCAGCCAAGTTAAGTATGATACTGGTCACTGATGGGCAGAAACTTCATCTAGTTGAAAGGATGAAAACGCTCCTATGAGAGAGAGTTTCAGTCCATGCACCTGCATGAAGCTGGCCAGCACTGAAGTGAATAATTATGCTGCGGACAGTCTGTTCACCGGTGCACAATAGAAACTAGTTCCACATTAAAGTGAGTAATTATGCTGCAGACAGTCCCATCATCTTTGCACAATAGAAGCTACCTTGTTTGCTGCTGATCAGACTGTCTGCAGCTTAATTATTCACTTCAGTGTGCCTCCCTGGCAGAAAAAAAAATACAATGCTCCCTCCCAGTCCCTCTTACAGCACTTTACACCTTTTCCAGTTGATCTCTGGCACTTTGAACTCTGGCTGATGCCTTCCTCCACCGCCTTGTCCATTTTAGGAGCTTTTTAAAGATATCTTGTCCACTTGTCTTTCATTATAAGTTAAAACAAAAGAGCAGTAATGAGATATAAAATACGGTTTGCTGCGCATGACGCTCAATTCTGCTACCAGAATACCAGACCCCAGAGACGTGACCTTAGCTGCTGCTCTTCTCCAAAGTTTTATTCTCATCCGTGACTGCGTCTACTGCCTAATACATGATATTGCAGAGCAGCTGCTGCCCCAGTCCTGTTACCAGTATACCAGACTCCAGAGATGCAACCTTAGCTGCTGCTCTTCTCTGAAGTCTTCTTCTCAACAGTGATTGCATCTGCTGACTAATACATGATCTTGAAGGGGAGCTGCTGCCCCAGTACTGTTACCAGTATGCCAGATTCCAGGGACATGACATTAGCTGCTACTCTTCTCATCAATGACTGCTTCTGTTGCCTATTACACAATTTTGAAGAGTAGCTACTGTAAGACAGTTGCTTGCCTCTGCTTTTCATCACAATTGCTGGCCTGACTCTTTCCATCCTTATAGTTTTCATTCAGTCCATTGCTGGGCTGAATCATCGCCTATTGCCTACTGTATAAACTTGCTGCCTGGCCTGCCCAGGTCCCCAGCCAGCCAAGATCAAAAAAGTTGGTCAGGACACCGCAGAGGGAAGGCAAGGTTAGGTGTCTGCATCTCGGCTTCTGACTTTCTAACATGGTCTGTCCTGCTGGTGCTGGGCTGTGGGCCTTACCACTCAGACCCTGGCAAATGCAAACAAGCCAAGCAGTAAGGTGGGCTAGCTGGCTGAGTGACTGGCATTGCACCTAACCCTGGATTGTGTTGGACTGTTGCTTGAGCCTGCCGCCTGAACTCTCTCACCACTGATCATGACAGTCATTGAGGGTGGGTAACTGTCTTAGCTGAGACTCCATCCCATACCCTAAAAAACCTTTGTTGAACACTTGCACTTCTGTCTTGGAGGAGCACCAAGGAGAGGACCCTGCCACCAGTTAAAAAGGCTACCTACTAGACTAACAGTACTACCTTTGAAAACTCCATTAAGTAAAAATTATTATTTTTTTATAATACAGTTTATTGTTACAGCATATCATTATCTCCAAATAAATCCTGGGAGGTCAATTCAATGAGAACAGGGCAGGAAGCAGAGAAGAATATAAAGGAAAAAAAAGAAGAGACATTTGAGTAAATGGTAGAGACTTCCATCTACACAAACGTCCCTCTGTTTCTTTCTGAACAGCCTTTCCTTCCTGTTCTCAGTGAATAGGTATTCCAAGATTTATTAAAAAAATTTCAAAATCTGACAGTTCTGTCCCTTTTTAAACTACTGCACTAGGACCCTCTGTGGCCACGCAAAACGATTGCTGCTGCCTGCAACCAGACAGGAAAGAGGAGGAAAAAGAGTCCTCCAACTCCTGCCTGCTCTCTACAGCACCCCCCGTTCCAACCAACCAAATCTGTGCTCCAGATATATTTGCTTTATGCTACAGTCTCCTTTGTACTGTACTTCATTCAGTTTATGTGCAATTGTTCTGTTCCCTACAAAAGTGTCTTTATTGTGTGATTCACTTGAGCCTAATTCTACAGAGCCTTGCTGAGGGAGGTGGTGTTGGCTCTAAAAATGATGGAATAAAATCAGCTTTTATAAATAGTCTATAGTACAGTTCCTGTAATAATCATGCAGTTCACAGTCTATAGTTTAAACCATTCTTGACTTGTACTATATATATATATATATATATATATATATATATATATATATAGTCTCATTTGGAATAATATATTCAAACGTCTGTATTCCGTGGCCCCATCTGCTTCTCCTGATAGTGTGTGAATCTCTTCATTTCCCAATCATAACAATTTCACTATTTTGTAACTTGTTATTAATTTGTTAATTTTAACTACTCTGCTATCTTTGCTCAACAACTACACAGCAAATGCAAGCAAGCAAACATTCAGCACTGACAAATGACTGTTGATCTAGTTCTCCGCCACTGCACCTGCTTCTCTGCCTTTGGGAAGCTCTATGATGCATTGTGCATTACGTTATGGAGTTATGCCGGTCACAGAGTTATGAAGCCACGGCCACAGACATGGAACAAATGTTCCATTTGGAAAACATGTGTTTCACCTGCATTGCATTTTGTATTTATTTGAAAGTGTTTTAGAAAAACTCTAGCAGCGATTCATAGGATAATAGGAAGCATGGGAGGACACTAGAGTTGTAGTAGGTTGTCATGATGAGAGACATGCACTCTCTTTTTCCAGCATTGTTCTGATTGTGAATACATATTTTCACATGCTGGTTTCTGGTTCATTGCATGTTTGAGATTATATGTTAAAAAGGTTCAATGGGCACTGTGATCATGGCCACAATTCAAAATCCTAACACATAAGCACAGGATAACCTATAAGATTGGGGCAACCGTAAAAGCAGTTGATTTAATTTTTTCTCAGAACTTTTGCAGCATGGACATTCCAGAGGGACTTGTTAGCTAGAGTGCTGAACATGTAAATGGGCTGTAGAAGTATGTTAGTTTAAGGTTAATGTAAGGGTTGTGCAATGCTGTTGGCCAATGAAGTAAGCAGTAACCCGCGACATGGTGTGTGGTTATAGGCATTTAATCCATGCCTGGGGTGCGTTGTGAGGCATGAGGCCACAGGCCAAATGTCCTCACAATGCCCCAGATGTAAATTAAATGCCTATAACCCACACATCCTGGAGTGGGTTATTATGCTTATAACATGGGTTACCACTCCCATACTGCAACCCCCCCCCCAAAAGACATTTATTTCCCTTTCTTTGGTTGTTGAAAAGAATATTATCCTTCCGCTGTGCAAAGTAGTCCCTTAGAAAATATGTCTTTGGTTACTGTTTCTATATTGTAAAGGTTAACTGTCCTGTTTTAATATTATTTTCCTGCTTATTGAAGGATTATATAGTGCCTCAGTATAATTTGATCTCATAGAAAGATATCTGGATGTCTGAAGATGGGTGATTCAATGTCCCTTATAGCTGCACATTAAACAACTTGTGCATTACATCGTTTCTGTGTGCTCCTACTATAGTGACTGCTACTCACATTTCACATGATTATTACTGTACTTATAGTTAGCTGTGGGGTTCTGTGCAGGAATAGTATTCATGCTTGTAAGATTTTTTGTTGATTTGGTAACTTTTCCAATATGGACTCTATTAGTAGATACAGCTATTGTCTGCAGTATAGCAAGACACGGAGAGACAATGACACGTCTGTCTTTTGTTGTGTTACACTTTTACCCTATTGGTGTGCTGCAGTTCAATGGCATAGAGACGCTACTACATTTATAACCTATTGGACAACACGCTAACTGAGACTGGTAATTTCTGTCACAATGAAGACGACTGCACCTGTGTATTATAGAAACGCTTTATGGCCGACAGCCATGCTTATTTACCTTGGTACTTTGTTGCTACACTTTGAGTTGCTAGTCATATAGAGAATAAAGTATGGGTCTCAGTGTGTAATGAGAATTTACACACACCCGAGGGGTTTATGCATAGCATCAGACCCCTCAGGTGTGTGTAAATTTGAGTTTACACACCCAGACCCATATTATATTTTATTTTATATAATTGTTGTGTTTCTCTTTTTTGCCTCGGCAATTATAAAAAATAAAAAAAGACTGCTGTGCCGGCTCAGTCAGATTACCTCAGCGCACGAGGTCCGCTTTCACTTTATTTAAAATATTGTCAGGGTGGTCCATCTGGTAGCCGTGTGGAACATATCAAGTAATTGTAAAAATTACTTACTGCCAAGTGTTTGTGGCAGTTTCTCTCCATGGTGGGTTTGCGGTAGAAGAAGGGTTTCCAGTGCGGGAAGGACACAGAGAGCAAGGAGTTCGAGCATGCGCAGTATGGGGAAAACTGGGCACGTGTTTGCTGTTATAAACGCTCCTTTATAACAGCAAATTATGCCATGGTTTCCCAATGGGAAAAAGGGAAGCCCATTAATTATACTATTGTTACTGATCACTGTCTGTACAGCTCCAAAGCTGTGCGGCCATGATAGAACATGACTTGCCATTTCCAGCTGTGGCACTGCTTATTGCATTAGGTGTTTGCGTTCCTGCTCTACCACTTGTTGCACCGCCAGCTGCACTCTGCATTCCCACCTCTTGTTTGGCACTGGACATGAGAAATATGTCAGAGTGCCACTCTTGTGACGTGTGCATCTTTCCACTTCGCTGCCTCGTTATATTGTTCTCTCCTATTGCCCGTTCCTGTAACAACCAGTAAGACAAAAAACAAAAATGACTCGGCATCGCTTTGGGACTCCTCACAACTTTGATCAGATGCTACTATCACTGCAGCTTCACACTTCGCTGAAGAAGTTGCGATGGAACACATTTGCGAGACATCACTTGCTGCAACTCGTCGGAAGCTAGCTTCTCCATTAGGGAACTTGTATTGCAGCCACTGCTCAACATTTCTATCTCCCAAAAGGGAGAAATTAATATCCATTCTGGCTAATGTCACAGCAGAACAGTAGCCTCGCTAAGAAACTTTACAAATGGCTACTGCCTAGAAGTAGCAGACACACTTTACAGATCTCTCCACTGTGTGAAGAGGCTCTCTGACAAGAAGAAAACACAATCCAGCAACTGAACCATGGATTAAATAGAGAATTTAATCCATGCCCACCCGACACCTTCTGACCAATTAGAAATATTTAGTAAGGTAACCCGTGTTATAAAACCTTTTTATTTCATGGACCCTTTATAGAATATGTTCAAGCAATACATTTATTGCATTACTATTGCCAAAGAAAGCCCACTGACTGTAGCCAAGTCTTGTTATATACAATATGTAAACAGTGAGACATAACAGGGTGTGGGTAGTTAGGTGATAAATGCATGCCCAAGTGTGTTGCAAGGCATGAGGCATTTACACCAATTGTCTTTAGCACCTGGAAGTATGGTTATCATATAATTAGGGGAACTGAGAAATCTTAAAAGAGCAAAAAAATGCCAACTTTTTCTATTTAAAACAATTATTTTGTTTTGTTAAAAGTGACTAGTAAAACATAGTCCATCCACACCTGTCCATCATTCCTTTATCCACACATTCGGTGGATAGAATGTTTGTTCATCATGGAATGCAGGGATTCAAACGTTTTGGCATAATGCTGTAAATTTCAAAAGATTGCCTTAATAGTTTATCTAGATTCATGGCCCTCAATTGTTCAATTCCCCTAAATAAATCAGATTTACTGTTTGAAGGTTAATCTGGCAAATGAACATAGTATTACTCAGTTTCAAGTGATTGTGTCAGTCAAAACGTATACTGTTATTGCTGATAAACTGTTTCTTTGAAGGGGCACAGGATACATGCAAGAGTTCCAGACTCTGTTGGTAAGTGTGGTCACCATGAGCATATTATTAGCACTCTCCCTTAATTGTAAATTGAATGCAAAGTAAAGTGTGTTATGATAATTTATAGTAGGATCACTAGATGGGGCTATGGGTGGGTACAATGTCCCAGAGGGTTGTGCTAGCTTAACATCTAACCCAGTTGAAGAATTCTCTTGGTGGAGGCACTGCGCCACTAGCAGTATTGTTAAAATAGAGCCCCTTGATAAGAGCTAAACCTGAACCCAGGCCCCTCAATCTGCATATAGGTAAGCAGGCAGGGGTAGTAGCCCATTGGGAGGTGTCTACTGGGTTACAGAAGCTCACAAAAGTAGTAAAGCTGTAGTTCTTACTTTTTATGTTTGCTTGCTCATGCACTGCAAACATTTTGCTATAACAGGGTTTCAGAGGCGTGTCACTGTCTAGTCCAACAGTGACAGTTGAATGATTAGCAAGGCTGATCATGACACTGTTCTGTGCTTGCAGGGTGGAAACTTCTTGCAGTTGAAAAGAGTGAGCTGCTCCAATCACAGATCGGCTCAATCCTTTCATCCGCATGACAATGCCAAGCAAGCTTCTCAGCGGCATCATGATCAGCTGCTGGTCATCCTCCTCCCCCAACTGCTTCCTTGTCTGTAAAAATCAATCCCACCCTCTGCCAAATAATCTCCCCCTCCTCCTAATCACTTCATGGGTCCCTTTCTGTAAGAAACATCCCACACTTGGCCAAGTATCCCTCCCACCTCTTGATCACTTCCCATGCCCCTTTCTATAAGAAACATCCTACCCTCTACCAAGTATTCCTCCCACCTCCAAATCACTTCCCATTCTCCTTTCTTTAAGAAACATCCTACCCTCTGACAAGTATCCTTCCCACTTCCCGGTTGCTTCCTGTCCCCCTTTCTGTAAGAAATAGTCCATTCACTGCCAAGTACCCCTCTCAGCTCCCAATGGCTTCCCATGTCCCTTTCTGTACACCCCTTCCAAGCAACTCTGTTGGTGGTACCCAATCTGTTGCTGGAACAATGACAGTGACCTCTGACCCTGTTCCCCAACAACATGTGACACTGGGGTACCCACCACCATTGCTGCCAACCAACACACACTGACACTGGGGTGCCCAGTCCCCAGTGTCAGTCTTCACCCTCAACATCTTATTATTATTTTTTTCCATTGAAACAAAAAAAAAATCCATTAACATATTCTCCACCCCTGGAACCCCCACCCACATCCAACAGCACCCCACCCCATACTTACCAATCTGCTTCAGAGGTTCTGTCTTTCAAGATATCCTGTTGCTTTTAAGCTCCATCCATGACTGACTCAAACCAAGGTAAGTTTGTTTAATGTTTTTTTTAATGTGTTTTAAACTTTTACTCCCAACTTTGCCATGCCTTAATATTTTTACCCCAAATGTTCAACATTGACTTTTTTAACCCCACCTCATGAAGTAGGGAAGTGAACTTTTTCAAATACCCCCAAAACATGTTTTCAGAGTCATGCTGCAAAACTATGTTTCTGACAGGATTGAAAAATATTCACCTGTCTTGACCATAAGGTGAGGTTGTAAAAAGACTGTGATAAAATGTTGGGGTCAGAATCTCAAAAAAGTACTGAGTTATGAAGCAACATAGAAATTCTTCGATGTTTTCTCATAACTTCACTACTTAGCCAGACTTTTACCCCAGATTTCCAACATAGCCTTTTTTAATCTCACATCATGAACCAGGAAGATATCATCTGTCTTGATCATAAGGTGCAATCATAACAAGACAATGTTAAAAATTTGGGGTCACAATCTGAAAAAACAACAACGTCATGAAGCAGCACTGAAATTCATCAGCATTTGTTCATAACTTTGCTATTTTTACAGATTTTGACCCCACATGTACAACATATTGTTTTCTACCCCACCTCATGAACAAGGCAAGTGTAATTTTTCAAATCCCCTTCAAAGCATGTCTTCACAGTTGCTCTGTGAAATCACCTTTTGGACAGGATTTAAAACATTGCCTGTGTTGATCAGAAGGTGGGGTAATAAAAAGACTATGTTGAAAAGTTGGGGTCACAATCTCAAAAAAACAACAAACTTATGAAGAAAAGTTGAACTTCCTCAACGCTTACTCCTAGCTTTGCAATTTTACCAGATTTTGATACCACATTTTTTACATAGCCATTTTGTACCCCATGTCATGAATATGACATGTGCCATCTCTCAGATCCTGCACAAAATGCCTTTTCATACTTGTTCCACAAGGTGACATTTTGAACAGGATTTCATAAATGAAACCTGTCATGTTCAAAAGGTGGTGTAATAAAAACACTAGTTTGAACATTTAGGAACAAAATTGAAGAAAGAAAAATAAAGTCATGAATAAACATTGACATTTTTCAATGTTTACTCATAACTTTGCAATATTTTTGCTTTTTGGGCCCACGTTTTTAAAATACTTATGATTTTTACACTTACCAAATTAACATGGCAGATGTGATTATCAAATCCATGTCCAAAGCCTATTTTTGCCGTCGTTCCACAAAACAATGTTTCAGATCGCATTTCATAAATGGCACCTGTCATTTTCATATGCTTGGGCAATAAAAACTAGTATTTTGAAAACTCAAGGTCTCAGTCTAAGAAAACAACAATGTTTTGTGTGAACCTCTTAATTTCCCAGTCATGACAATTTCACAGTTATAACACGTTATTAATTTAAGCAATAATGCTCTGCAGGGTATGTGTCGTGTTGGGTTAACATCACGCCTCAGCTGGTTGGGCACAAGGCGACAGGCTGAATGTATGAAGTACCTGAGAAGTGATGCTATCACAATGACACACACCCTGGAGTGCATTATTGGAATTATAAAATGGCTTGCTTGTAACTAAAAAGGAAAAAAATGCATTTTAAAATAATTTGTTTGTTGCTGTTTGAATAGGCATGATGTTTTGCTGGGATAACATCACTGGTGGAGGTCAGTACTGGCCAATTAGAGCCCAGGATTTTTTCTTGCCATTTTGTAATTAATTTTAGCTTCTGCACTATCTATGCCAAACACCTACACAGCAAATACAAGCAAGGGTAACCCAAGATATAGGCAACTCAAATAAAGCGACTCAATTTGAGTGCCTGGAAGAATAGCGAGCTGTAAAGACTAGCTAGTATGTTAAGAGAGTGAGGAGGAAAAATAACAAAGGATACAGAAGTAGGGGAGCAGCGAGGGGAATGAAGACAGGTGATATTTAGAGCAGCAGTTGTGGGCTACGAACTGAGCTGCTCACTTAGTGTGATGGTTATAAGCACCATCATTGAGTAGCTGGGTCATGCAGGCAGAGCTGGCTTCAGTTTCCAGCTGGTACCTTTTTTAAATTTTGTTATTGGTTTTATTCTCCCCCGAACATCTCCCCTCCTGAGATTCTCCCATTCCCCAAGTTGTCCCCCCCCCGGAGATGGGTATTTTAGTTTGGGGGTATTGGGTGAAGCCCCCCCCCCACAATGGGGGGTGCGGGGGTGGAGCTAAGATAAAGGACTTTGCCATTATTTTAGTAGCTGTAGTGCTGATCGTTATTTTGTGTTCGCCGTATTCTGATGCCCCATTATTCATTCGCTCATATTACATGGTACCCAATTAAGCAAGCATTCAGCATTGCCAAATGCTTGTTTTAATTGGTGTGTAAAAAGGAGATTGTAAAGGTAAAGAACTAAATTATTTTTTTAAACATTTTCAGGGAGAGTGATTTTTAGGGCATAGTGGACCTTCTGAGTGTAAAGCTGGTGACCATGTTTGTAATAGCAGTTAGGAATTTTTTTACAAAAGGCATCGATACATCAGTTAGCTGTGTCCTGATTGCTAGCACTTTCCTAACCAGTGTTAATAGTCTGACATTGTACAGCTCTTGACCAATCAGGTTGCAGTAATTTCTCTACCTATTTTATAAATAGCTTTAATCTCCATAGTCATCCCACATGGGCCACAACAGTGACCTCCCAGTCCTGGTACCATGGCAAATTTCACGTGCAACCAATGAGTATCGGCAGCTGTCATATGACTTTTGGTTTACAGCAGGAGTTGGGAGAGAGTTCAGACTCATAACATTCCAATTCAAGTTCCCTGCTGGAACGAAGAAGTGTATCCCTGCCCATAGTGGTGCACTAGACTTTTTTCATGAGGAGACAAGAAGACTGGCCTGCAATGAACCCCTACCAGTCCTTCTCTGGAGTTAGGGAGTGGGTCACAGCACACAGTGGCCTGTAATCATTTTTTGATGGAAGGGAGTGTCTTTCTGTGGGGGGCAGACTTGCTTCTAGTATTGCTCCATGGGTGTGGTTGGAGGATGGAGTTCCATAACCCATTTGGCCCACCATAAAACCCACTGGCTGGAGGGGGGGTATGTCATGTCAAATGGCCCAAACAATTTGAAAAACTGGTTGGTCATGTGAGCTCAGTAACCCCATTAAGGCCAATATTTTGAAATACTATTCACCAGGTGGGTGAACTCTACAGCTCCGGTCAGGCTCAACATTTCACATTGCCCATTAAGTGAAGGGGGGAGTCTATGGATTTGAGTTAGCCTGAAAAGAAACAGTTAAAACAATTTTAAAAATGTTATGCCCCACATGTTTTAAATGAGCATGACAGAATAGTGGTCTGTTGGGTTGCCAGAGTAAACTGACAAACATCTCACCAGACTAATGAAAGAAGTTGCAACAATACTATCATCAGTTATCTTGGTTGCAATGTCAACAACATTAAGATAAACATTTATGCTGATGTTGAAGATGCCAACATAGGTTAATCATTTATCTTTACAAATATTAGGCTACTGATAGTTATTTATTTATTTATTTGATCTTGGATTTACACACATTTGAGCTGGAAGCTCATTTACAAAGGTTCCTCGTCTAATGAGAATAAACAGAAATACAATGCAAGACATAACCATACATACAGTATCTAAGAAGTCCTAGTTACTTTATTTCAAAGAGGTTTAGCAAACATACTAGAAAACAGTTTTTGTCTAAAATATTATATTATTAGATTAGATATTATGTAAGAGTGCTGAATGGCAAACTAAATATTGTACTTTGTGCTGGGTACTCTTTATGCAATAATCCATCTGTAATTCAAATAATTTTTCTCTATATCCTCACTATCACTGCAATATATTTTCTCAACCATGACAGCAAGAACTGTACGTGGTACTCTCAATGTGGGTGCTGTGTTTATCATATAGAGTGGCGACAGCATTTCTTTGACCCTCTAACGAAGTTCGATTTATTTAATCTTGCCCAAGATCACATCCACTGTTTTTCCTCCATAGTATATGAAACCGAGGATTCCCGAAGTTAGGTATTAGAAGATTTATTCAGTATCACTTGAACATTACAGCAGTGCAGTCACAAACTTGATCATTTCTGAAACTGGGATACCTGCTCTCTTACAGTATAAGCATTATAAAAGGCAAAGGTACCTATCCCACTATGGCTCATGGTGGTAACTCCAAGTGAATAAAATTTGAAACCCCTACTTTGAAAACTGTGCTCCTCCCCATTTAGGATATGCATATTCCCCTACATTGGAACAAAACCTATAACTAAGGAGATATAGAGCATTTAAAAAAAGCATCCAAAATAAGAGAACAGGGGTAGACTACCCTGAACTCCAGGCAATTATAAAAAATTATTCTGCCGTTTCATTGCATAGTTGCCAAACTAAATACAAATTCAGCTGATTTTGACTTACGAGTGCATATAGAATGGCAAAGCAGGCCTTGTGCTGCACCTTCATCACTTGCAATTGTCACTTGGCTGTCATTTTCAGCAACAGTATCCATAAATTGGGTTTTTGCTTGGCGGTGCTGCTTGGTGCAAAGTCCTCAACATCTTGAGGAGGTACCCGGTAATCTTGTACCTTTGTGACACTTACTTCTGCCATCTCTGGGAGGAGTTCACAGGCCCCTCAGTTTTCAGTAACCTTCTCACTGAATCGAAGACCAAGATGATCTTTATGTCTCCAAACAGGCCTACTAACCAGTAATTCTATAGTATAAGCCAGTGGCCCTGTGCTGGCTGCAACAACTACTGGCATCCAGAAGGGGCAAGTGCCAAAACTGTGGGCACAGACTGCATCATCAAGACACAATGTACTTGTCTTTGCATGTACATGATAGTGCCTTTCTTGTGCCTTCTTCTCTCTCACTTTAGCAGTTCCAGCGGGGTGCCATTGCCGTAAGCCAATATGTGCCTTCATTTTCATGCCATACGTAGCTCATGGTGTGGCTTCCCTGTGGTTGACTTTGGTGTCTCCCAATACTTGAACAATAAGTAATCTTTCTAATACAGCTCTATACTGCCTTCAGTCGTCTTCTTCATCCCTGCTTTCATGGCTGGGACAGGCCACTTGAAATAGAATTGTGTAGTGAGGTTTTAATGTGCTTGAAGCCATTTTCTTTTCAAATAATACTCAGACAGCTCCTGTAAACTAAGTACCACTGTTTGTTACAAAGATGTCTAGGAATCAAAAAGTAGCACATGTACATCTGAGTTTATCAACTGTTGCTTCTGCGGTGAAGATGGTCAACCCACGTAACTCAGTCTGTTTTGAATGGGCATCAGCTATCACTAAGAACACTGTACCCATAAATGGACCTGCATAATCTAATCAAAGTCTTGCCCATGGCCACTGAGGTCAATTCCATGAGTTTAGAAAATGGGCAAAGACAATTCTCACTCCTGATTGGCTGAGACACTTTTTTAGGTGGGCATCTATCAGACAATAGATGCCCAGCTAAAAATAAGAGCCAGGCTACAGTGCCCCTTCACCCACTGAACTATTCTAGCACCCACCCTGCTTCCTAATTGGCTACAACTCAAAGTTTTCATTTCAAATTCATCGCCATTTTATCCCCTCACTTAGCGAGAGAGCTACCAAGATCCCCTCCCATTCAATCCTTTACCCACCCGGTAATGTATAAAAGGAAAAATGCACAGCAGTAGTTTCCCTTTTGTCCCAAGTCAGGCGACCTTTTGTAATGAATGTTTTTTTTCTCTCCCAGAACCGACTGGCACCTCCATTACTCCTTACCTCTGATCGTCATCCTGCTCAGACAACTACCGGTACCAGGCAGCGCGACTCCATCCCAATAACGCATTTAAACCTCCCGCTCCTTTCCTCTCCCAAAGTCTGACCACTAGGAAGCAATTCACAGCTCAAAACAGCACACAGATTCAATGGTAAAGCAGTTAAACATCCCAGTTGTATTTTTATTCCTCCTATAGTAGCTCGCCCGACCACTACCGCCACTCCTCAGCCTGATTCCCCGATGAATAAATGGCAGCCACTTTGTTTATAATCATAAATGGCACATCCACCCTCACACAACTCAGTTGTCCACAACACTCTTTTATTTAATGAGGTTTTTAGCGAGGAACAACCCCACCAACATCTCACTTTGTTAATTGTCCCACAACTACAGCAGTCTCCACACACAACCATCACAAAGTTTGCCAAGCCACTTTTTTATTACTGAGCAGTTATTTTCTTTACACAATACTCAACAAGTTGAAAATACTGCCAGTAGTGCTCCCACTAGCATTTGAGCTGCTTGCTGTTTGTGCAGCCTGTCACCTTGTTAACAGCGGTCACGATGTATTTCAAACCATGACCATTCCCTGTTAGCTTAATAGCTTCCCAGCATAAAATAAAATAAACTTTCACCTTTCACCTTAAAGCACTGTCAGTACTACAGCAGAGTACCTGGATCCATCTCGTTGATGGACATGTCAGCGGGAAGGACTGGAAGCAGGCAGTCAGGATCGCAACTGCAATGAACAGGATGAGGGGCAGATCAAAATGACTGAACCTTTTTTTGTCCTCTCTACCTCTTGATGTCTGCAAGTACTAAAATCCACCAGTATAGCCAATAGATCCACTTCCCATTTTAAAAGGTAAAACAAAAGTGTGTGTGTGTGTGTGTGTGTGTGTGTGTGTGTGGCGGTAACCATGACAACCATCTCAAAAGTCACAACTACATAGTGGGATAACCATGACAACTAGTTCAAAAGTCACAAGTAACGAGGCTGTAGTAGGACAGAAGTCCTCAGCTCAAACAAAAAAAACTGCATTCCAATATAGGCGGAGGAACTATTTTATTACAAAATCACATTACAAAATTAAATTACAAAATGTTATTTTCTCAAACATATATAATACAGGAAACCATTTTCTAAGCGCAATAATACCCTCCAGGGTGGGCAGTATTGGGCAATACCGGACCTTCCAGGGGCTCATTACCCCTGGGTGGTCGGTATTACTAACCTCTACTCAGGTATTATGCATATAGAGGACCTTTTGGTGGTGAATGCTGATTTGACTGATGTACCTTGCACTGATTTTCTGTGCACTGATTTCCTGTCCTCGCTATGTCTGAATGCATACCTGGGCACCAAACATAATTACATACATCTTAACTGCTATGCATTTTGCACTTCAATTTACTCTTGCTATGTGAAGATACACTGATGTTCCTCATCACATTAGAATTTTTTATAGACGTATAAACAGTTAAAGATTAGAACTTACTTCATAAAAACATTTCCTAGCACACAACATGTAGTATCCACTGTTATTAAACATATTATTAATTTAAATAAGATGGTGCTACACATTCTGGCCCTTCTGCTTTGCATCGTAATGGCCAGTGCTATGCATTATAATGCTGAGAGGTTGAAAGGTACAGTACAGCCAGCTAGGATGCTACATAGTGTCTCGAGTTACTGCATGACCAAAGGGATTAACTGCCATTGAAATTGTCTTGTTTATTGCAGTAACTCTACTGTAGTATGCTGCACTATTTTTCATTTTATTTTTTCCTCATTAGCAATGGGGACCCATAGGAAGCTTACAAAGATACAGAACCAGCACATGTTCTAGTTACGCATATACATCAAATATCATAATATGTAATAAATACACTAATACCCAATATGTAATACATACACTAAACATAGTACTACTGCTTTGTATCCTGGCCAGCACAACTGTACCCATAACTTTCTGCAAGACTTTTGATGTACACTAGACTGGGGTGTGTCTCATGCAGTAACTGCAGTACCTTTGTGTTTTACATTGTGACCGAAGATCAGAAATTCAGCTGGATGCCAAACGATTGAATACGACTTTGATTTATTAACTATTCAGTAATACAGCTTACCCACAGCATAGCTTCTGCTTCACTTCAGCACTCAGTGCTCCTGCCCACCATAGCATAAAGCAACATCACCACATTTCCCCTTTTTACGTTTGCTCGCTGTGCTTGCACAACAAACATATCTGTGCCATTCCAGCAGTGTAAGGGCTGGGAAGGTGTGAGCTGTAAGAGACCAATGCAGCTGGACCTGAAGGAGGTGTGTGAGTCAACTAGGGTTGTGCAAATACCTTTCCCCGAATATTCAGCCGAATATTTGGTATTCGGGTCCCAGGTATTCGGTATTCGTTATTCGTCCAGAAAAGGTGTTTTTTTAAGGAAACTTTAAAAAAGCACTTTAACAACACCATTAATCACCCATTAAACCTGGTGTAGCATATACACCTCAATGAGACTTCAACAGATATGTCCCATATTCGGCCTCAACGCCAAATTCACTTAGGTGGGTATCACTGTCAGATGATGTACTTAGCAAGTCTTGTGGCTCTGGTAAATATTCAGAACCAGATGACTGCTCTTCTTCAGAATCCTCCACATCAGCAAAAGGAAATGTGGTGAGAGGAAACTTGCGAGGCTAAGCAACAGTACATTTTGGCAACACAATTGGTGCAGTCGTTGTAACAGTCTCATGGTTAGTACTAGTCACGGTACCTACAGTCATGGGCACAGTTGGCAAGGTAGTAGCACTGTCGACTGTAGTCCTGGTGCCAGAATTACAATCAGGAGTTACAGTTGAAGAAATTGGCATCATATTACAGCTAGTTGTAATACTGGCAGCAGTAGCCATGGTGACAGCAGAACACTCAGGACTACTAATGGAGGCAAAGGTTGTGGTGACAGTGGCTGTGCAAGGAGCACAAATAACAGTGCACACTGCTATGGCAGTGGAGGTGTCAACAGTACAAAAAGGATTTGCTCCGGTTGCTGAAATCACGGCACTGGTGGTGGTGGGGAGGAGCGCACTGAGAGGCGATGTTGCCTCTATGGGGGCAGTTGTGTGAATAGCACTACCACTGGCAGTGGAGGTGGGTTCTTGTATAACTGGAGATGTCAGCTGTAAAGCCCTCCTACTTTTATAAAATGATGGTGCTGCAAATGCAGTACTAGTAGTAGTCGTAGTGGCAGCAGTTGTAGTTATACTACCCCTAATCTTACTGACACCAGAATCTGAAGGTTTATCAGGGGAGAAAACTATTTAGAGCGACGAATACGAACAGACCTTCTCTCACCCTCTTCCTCACCGCTTATGACTGATGGTGAAGATGACTTGCTTGGGCTGGACCATGCATGTTTACGGGATCGATGAGACATGATCCGTAACTTACTGTGTATATTATTTTTGATTAATGTCTTTGTTTATGTTGGTGCTTCTTGCAGAAAACAACAATAGCAACACCGCGTATGTAGCAGCTAATAAAGACAGGCTGATACTAGAGAGAGGTGGAGTCAGCAAATAACTTCTTACTTGTGTGGAGTCAGCTGTGCAGTCATACAGTACAGCAATTCAAACTTTGACAGTGCACCAAACAACTTACAACACACAGAAACCCAGTGAGTCATGCATGACACACACAGAAATACTGAAGCAGTTCACTGAAAATTTACGTGTACACACTCACAGTAGTGCACACACAGGGGGCGAAGACGCACAAAAAAAACAAACTCAGATGCACAGGAGGCCACTCAGGTGCAGTGAGCTGTGGAGGGAGGAGTCACCTGCGACACCCTCATTACTTAGTTGTGCAGGGAACTGAGCCAAGAACCAGAATACAGTCAGCAACAATTCAATGGGCCAAGCCTGACACAGTGAGATGAAAATACACTGCTTTATAAATCACAAACAAAAATGCATGCAGACAACTGTGCATGCACTTGTCACTTCATCACTGGTCTCCCATACTCCACTCACCACTGCTCCCTATATGCTGCCGTAGGCTGGACCTCTCTACACTACAGACGAAATAAAAACGCCGCTCTCTGGACATACAGAGCTATGTCTGGTAAACTACTGCAGTACATCGTTAACTGCCTGATTTTCAACTTGCATGGAACCTATGCCTTAAGAAGCCGCTCAATGATCTCCCTGAAAGTGCCCAATGCTCTAATGCGCTTTGGGAGAGCTGCTATAGAATTCGTTCTACCGTCTCTCTGGAATGCCTTACAGAAATCACTGAAATTGAGGACTCCCGTTAGTCTTATAGTATTTAAGACCCTTTATTATAATTACATCGAAGAAGCCTGCAACAGCTTCCAACGATCCTAGCACTGGAACACGCTTCAGACTCCACTGAATCCAAAGACTACCATTCCCTGCCATGTGGTAGACCCCCAGCCAAGTTACCTCTCAGATGCCTGCATCTGTTCCACCATGACCTCAGCCTCCTCCTTACTACCTCCCTACCTGCACTGCTAGTCCTTGAGCCCCTACTTATCACAGCGCTAAACCTCACCCTCCCCTACCATCATGTCAGTTTTCACCCTCAGTAGTGCATCCATTTGCTTCTGATAATCGCCATCATCAGATCCCCCCCCCCCATACTGGCTGCTACACCCCCAGCAGTACATCCTTTTGCTCCTAATATTTACTATAATCAGATTCTCCCCCGCCCCATACTGGCTGCATTCTCCTTCCAACACACGTCATGCACCCCCAATTCACCGGGGGCTCCAAAAGGATTGGGTATGCAACTTTAGATATTACAGCCGTCTCAGCCAGTCCCCATGTTGTTCTGTAACACCCTTATTGTACAGGAATATTAAACTAGGTGTATTGCTGTACCTGGTGTAACCCTTTGCTGATTTGCCCTCTACTGTTTGTTATACCCTGCACCAAAATGTATTTTTTTCTTCTTCCTGTTATAGACTGTGTACACTAGCTTTTACTGTATATATCTCCTGTGTATAAATGTATCAGTATTGACTCGTGTAATGCAGGTCCACCTTGCAAATGAGCTTGCTCAATGGTGTTCACCTGGATAAATAAATAAAGAATTTGATTGATTGATTGACTTGCAGGACACAGATTACAAGAACAAAAATACAACGCACACACGGCTGATGTATGTGCCGCGGTAAGCTGCAACGCAGACAAAAGGGAGTCAGATGACTATCACACCTCACTTATATAGGGACCCGGGCCCAGAACCTGATTAAAGCAAAATACCAGTTTGCTTCACAAAAAAAAAAATAGAAAATACCACAGGGGCTGTGTGGATTTGGAACAAAAGGCTAAGCAAGCACAGCAGTGGGGATGGGGCAGTCAGCAAAAGCTTGAGCCACTCACTGTTACTGAGCCCTGTAACAGTTATTCGCTACATGCAAAAGCCAAACTGGACAAAAAAATCCTGTTAAGAACTAATTGGTTCTAAGCAAAAAATCAAACCACACTGCTTCAGCTGAGCTGTGAAACTGTAAGCAGTGGGGGAGGGGAGTCAGCATGCAGCAGCACACACACAGATACACTCACACACAGACTCTCCTTTTCCTTGAAATTGAGCCCAGTTTTAAGGATGAAAAACAAAACTGCAGTCAGATGCAGTCACAAGGCGATCAGATGTAAAAACTGGATCACACACAAAACTTTTTTTTAAACAGTTATAAAAGTTACAAGTGGCAAACTAAACAGAGCTGCTAGCTCTCTGAGAAACAACTGTCTCCTCTCATCTACATGCTCAGAGTGAGGAGATTACATGGTGTTCCTGGCTCTGAGCTCCAAAAACAGCCTCTGATTGGCCAGCAAAGCTCTGTAAGATTTTGAAATCTCACGCACCGAATAGTACGTCCCGAATAGCAGCCGAACAATGAACTATTTGGGACATCCATCCGAATATTCGGCAAGCCTACTATTTGTGGTATTTGGGAAATACTGTTCGGTCCATGCACAGCCCTAGAGTCAACACTGAATCCTGACAAGGCTGCTGCTGTTGCCACAGCTATGCTGGCTGATAGATGGAAACTTCTCACACATGAAAGGATGAAGCTACACTGTGATAGTTGCATCCACACCTACCACCAGTGTGGCTTCATCATTTCACCCCCCTCAGGCAGAGAAGCAGCATCTCCCTCCTGGCTGACCCAACTTTGCTTGAACTCTGGTGGTCGGGTGCCCAACTCTGCAGCCAGAGTACTGTGCTGCCACCCCCTTCCCCTGCATATCTGGCAGTTGGGTGCTCAACCACGCCCACAGAGAACTTGACCCCCCAATATCCAGCAGTTGGGTGCCCAACTCCATCACTGGACAGCTCTGCAAAACCACCCCTCTATCAAATGAATGTACAGAAGTTGGGTGCCCAACTCCACTGACCAAATCTTCAAAACCACCCCACTGCCAAAAGAGTGTGCAGCAGTTGGGTGCCCAACTCCACTGCCAGAGAAGTCTGTAACCCCCTACAATGAATGTCTGGTGGCCGGGGGCCAAACTCCACTGCCAGAAAAGTTTACAGTTATCCCCCTCACTCAAATACCTAGCAGATGGGTGCCAAACACTGGCACTGGGGATCTTTACAGTTACCCCCGATCACCAAAATGTTTGGTGGTTGGGTGCCCCAGTCCACCACTAGAGAAGTTTACAAGTATCCCTAAATTCCACTAAAATGGCATCCATGATATTTGGCACCCAACAGAAGCTTACCGGGCTCACCTCCCTCCCATCATTCCATACCCTTGATGGTGCTGTAACAGAGGATGTCTCCTCCTTTAAGTACCTATCTGTCTTAAGCTCCACCTCAAACTTGGTGCACTATACAGGAACAATACTCCCTATCTCTGGCTATGATGACATAGTCTACAAGGCAGCACAGGTTTTAATTTAGATTGGGCCCACAATGTTCTTTAGATGAAAGAGATACTTTATCAAATCACATGGTTTCTCGATGGCATTTAGAATACGTTCTTGTCAGAAAACCAACCCTTCAACATTATGGAAATCTGATGGCAGGCGATAAGCTATACCAAGGAGGGCGGTAGAAATATTGAACAGGAATGTATTGTCTGCGTTCATGTGCATGGAACACTGGTCATGTTGAATAGATCCTGGGATCAAAGGCATACTTGTAGCATGCTGTCTGAGCAAGTAAGAGAAATGGAAGTGGCCTAATATTGAAATAACATTGAAGATGGCTGCCAGGCTGGGCGTGCTGTAGTGCGGCTCTTACAACTGGAGTGTGTTTTTGCTAGACAGTGTTTTTTATTCTTCTTGTTTTTTTCCTTTCTGTGTACTGTGACTATTTCTGTCCTTCGTTTTTTGTTGTTATCGTCATCATTGATGGGTACATTGGGATCATTCATTTTGTCCGTTATTGCCTGTTGTCGCCCTGCTCACCCTGAAGGTCTGTATTGATCTGCCTGTGTTTTCTGGATCCTGTTGGATTTACCCAGACTTGTTGCTTATTTGATCCAGGCCAGAGTCAGGAAACTTTGAGGAGAGAGGGGGAAGGGGAGGGGAGGAGAGGGGTCGAGGAGAGGCAGTGTACGACCTGGAACTTGGATTTACTAACTATGTGTAGTATGGAAGAGGATTGTGTGGTTCTGTTCTTTTTTTTTTCCTTTATTCAGGAGGCCCTTCCATCATGTTTCTGCCCTGGTCATGGCCCCCAGAGCTTCTACCAACTGCCTTTTACCTGAAATCTCCCTGTTACCCTCAGCTTACCCTCCGGAGGGCGGGGCTGCGGCTCCGGTTCTCCCAAATCCAGGTCGCGGGCTTATGTCTAGTTGTTAGTGCAGCAGCAGTAGCAAATTGAAGCCCGGGGAGGGCTTCATAGAGACGGAGCCTCTCCCCTCCATTTTCTTTGTTTTTCCTCCTGCGAGCTGAGGACATACATTGATGTCCAGCATCCGCCCCACCTCCATTGCTTTATGAGTGCTGGCAGCTGCTTGACTCCCGGCCTCCGCCAGGAGTCCTTCTTGCACCAGGCACTACCTCATCCTCCCCCCGGAGAAGGAGAGCAGTCCGTAGGACTCTCTATCCTTCCCCGGCCAGCCCTCAGCGACCCTAGTCTATTCCTGAACTGGGTCACCGGTGTCACAAGCTGAAACTCAATCATTGCATGACGTAGATGCTAGGTGTGTTCTGTTTTGAACTGGAGTTCTCTTCAGATGACTCTGTGGTGGTGCCTTTGCTGGCATAAAAACTGGATAGTAGGCAATGGGCAGTCATCCCTGTGGGGTAACTAGTGGCTGGAATTCGGGGTCGCTCAGGGAGCTGAGCCTTGGCTTTGTTGGGTAGTCAACGGAGTGAGTTATCGGATCGCTTAGGCTCTCTGGGAGGCCAACTGGTGGGCTGGCACCAGTAGAGAGCTGAGGAAGCAGCTGCGGTTATTTTCTGGCTGTGGTCCCTCCTGTGGGATTGCTGGGACCATTGCTTCATGGGTAAATGGATCATAAGTGAGAACGCTTGCTCAGAAGACCTTCTGCCTGCACCTGGTCAGACTGTTATTTTCTCCTTATTTTCTGAGTTTTTACTGTTACCTTTGGGCAGTGAGAGTACCTGTATTGTCAGTCCCCCAAGTAGTGAGAGAGCCTAGGGGCTGAAACTGTTCACGAAGTTATTCATTATTCTGCTATATTTTCTTTGGGATGGACCGATAGTGAGAGTGCCTGTGCCCTGTAACATTTTTCTGAGGCAGTGAGAGGGCCTCGAGGACCTATTTTTCTTCATCCAGGACTTAATTTGCAGTAGACTCAATACTTCATCAATGACTGAAATATTTCCAAGCTGACTCATTTTGTTTAAGACCCTGAGCTGTGATATCTTAATTTATTTTAGGATTTTGTTTGGTGGGGTAATTGAAGGATATTTATTTAATATTATGGGGGATGGACAGTGAGGGTTATTTATTGTTTCTTAAGTAAGTGTTAGGGGTTATATTTTGTCATAATTTTGTTTTATTTTACTTTGTTATTTGATTGGTTTTTAAATATTTAGGGGTATTGGTGGTGTAGTTAATGTAAGGGCTGTTTTGATAAATCAGTCACCGGAATGTGTTGGAGCCTGCCCCATGGTTGTACGCTATTCACCCTCTGCTCTTTGCAGCCTCTAGCCCTTTTTCTCCCCCCTCCACTGCAGTTTACAACATATCAGTGCTGTAGGGTGCTGGGTATTGCTCATGGGTGAGTGAGGGAGGGAGACTGGGGTGTGTGAACAGTGGAGAGTGAATAAGTAGGGCCACTGCATCCAGGTTGTAAGATCTAGACGATGCCCTGGAGCAAAATGGAACCAAGATCATGGTTTGCCATGTTTGGTTTCCATACCCAGGGGACTAGTCTATTTCCCAGTCAGGTTAAGGGCACTGAACATGTACTCCCTAAAGAGATGCAATAGCGATGAGAAAGAGGACATGACTTGCCCTCAAGTACTTGAGAGGGATAAATAAAGTGGACGAGGAGTCTTTATGCTGCGTGATTGGCAACCATAACACAAGGGTGCAATCTTAAGCAGATGGACGGGAGGCTTAAGTCAGAGGGAAGTTCGGAAGCACTTCAGAGTGGGTGGTGGACACTTCAAAAGCACAGACAGAACAGAAGAGGTAATCCTGTTGAAGACAGTGGTCAGCTTTAGCTGTAGGAGAGGCTGGGGAAGGCAAGGATTGTGTTTAGGGAGGATTTGAGGTTGAGGCCATTAACAGTTGCTCAAGCTGTGTCCCATGCAATACAAGCATGCGCGATTCACCAAATGGCCTGCTGGCCTCTGATGGTTCATAAAATTAAGAACCGCAATAGCACTGACATAACCTTTATTACTGGCCTGGGTGCTCAAAAATGAGTCAGCAGAGAAACATCTCACACTAGCAGTGCTCAAAACCACAGCCACTTGAGTCGTCTTGCTCCTCCTTTTAGAATATAGGATTATAAACATGCCTTACCAGGAGGCATGTTAAATAATGTGCCAAAAAATACATTTCGTAAATGACTCAACCATTTTTCCTTTGAGCTTAGCAATCCTGGCATTTGTCGTTTAGGTGTTAAACCTGATAGAATATCCAGAATACCCTTTCTTTCCTGACATAAATACTCCGGGATGCAAGAGGAAGGACTACTGTCTTGCTGTGGTCACTGGGGAGATATAGAAGGTTTTAATTTTTTTCTAACCAAATACTTGAGTAACACATAATGATTAACACATAATGAGATCCCAGCTATCTCTGGGTGCCAAATAGACTACTCACTCAAGTATTTGAAAAAAAGGTACTAGCACACCCTCAATACATATCATGCACTTTGATTACGCAGAGTAGAATAACCACTTCAATAAGAATATGCACCAAATATCTTATGTCTTCTAGCTTAGTAACCGGGCAAATAACTCATTATACAAGACTTTGTGGTAGCAGCTCTGTGATTGATTTCAACTGCTTTTACATTTTTAGGTAGGATGCATGTTATAAGTGCAATAAGATACTTCGGGGTGTGTAATTATGGTGAATATTGCATTTTGCTCACAGGTGTTTAAAGGCACATGCCTTGTGCCCAACACATTTGAGTCGTGCAATTATTTCCTCATAATTACGCACCCTGGCATGTCTTATTGCATACTTTTAATGAACACCCTGGGGGTGTAGTAAGGCACAAGGCCGAAGGCCAAGTAGCTGTACGCTGCTAGGAAGTGCATTAAATGCTATGATGCACACCCAGAAGGGGATTACACTTGTAAAATAGATCTGACACATTACTGTTGACATTCCGAAATGTGCATGCAGCTGTTTTTCCATTACATAAACTGATGACTCATGTGCTCTCAAACCCAGCCAGGATGTTTTACAGTGCATGCACTACCAGTATAGATACATAGAAATGTGACAGCAGATAAGGACTGCCAGGCCCACCTAGTCTGCCCACATGCCTATTATCTGCTAGGACATGCCTTACCCCCCCACCCTCAACAGTCCCTTGTGTCTGTTCCATGCTCATTTAAACCCTCCCGCTGTGTATGAAAGGTGCTATATAAAGCCAAATGCTATTCTGTTCTACAGTTCCTGTTCTACCAGTATCTGTCCCCTTGCATTGTAAAGCACTTTGGGATACAGTGTGTATAGAAACATAGACTTTGATGGCAGATAAGGACCGCTTGGCCCACCTAGTTTGCCCTTTTCCCTACCTAGAGGATAAGCTGCAGATCCTATTTAACCAACAGCCTATTTCTTCCTACCCCCCCCACAAAAATTGCCTTATTTCTGTCCTATGCATTCTTGAATTCTCCCACAGTTTTAGACCCCACAACCTCCTCAGGAAGGCTGTTCCATGTGTCCACCACCGTCTCTGTGAAAAAATACTTCCTCACATTGCACCTGAGCCGTCCCCCCTCTATCTTCAAATTGTGTCCCCTTGTTCTTGCACATCTCTTTTTCTGAAAGATGCTACCCTCTTGGACTTTGTTGATTCCACTGAGGTACTTAAACATTTCTATCATGTCCCCCCACATTAGTGTGTCATCTAATTCTTGTTGTTTCACTGTTTCATGGACTGAGCCCTCCGGCTCCGGAGTACAACTGGGTGTTGTGCATATATTTTCTTCTACAGGGCCCTATCCATCTGCACCTGCCGGCCAACCCCAGGCAACGGACCTGGCTAGCCCCCACCCCAACCTGGGTACCCAGAGTGTGACTTTTCAGACCCTGTATGTGTGCTCAGTACTGTGATTTAATGCCACTAATTAACCTGTTTTCCCCCTTCCATGTTACTGTCCCCTAAATAAATCAGATTTGTTGTTGTTATACTATATACTGTCTGTGGTGGTGGTACTTATGGGAAACAGTATTGTGTTTTGCTGTGTATGTTGATTAACCTTACTTTACAGGGGGTCCTCAGAGACATGCTGCTGAACCAATCTCAAGGGTAAGTGGTATCTATATGAGTGAACAGTGTGTAAATGTGGGGTATTGGGGCTGTAACTTCTGTGCATTGTGTGAGCCACTAGAGGGGATAAAAGGGGGTCTCAGTGTCCCAGAGGGCTGTGACCAAGTTAGTCCAACCACTACAAACCCTGACCTCTGGGTGGAGGCATCCGCCATAGGACCTAGACCCCTCAACCTGTCCATAGTCAAACAGGCAGGGGTAGTAACCCTTGAGATAGCACCACCTAGGGGTTAAACATGCAGATGGAGAACTCTGTGAAACACAGAAATGACAGAAATCAACTCTCAGAGAGAGGGCTCTGAGAAACAACATCAAGAGACAAGTAGACTGATGACTGCTGTAATGACAGCGAGAAGAGAGAATGCAGAGGTGACTGTGTGCTTTATGAAGCTTTTTCTATACACCCCAGGTATGTGATGACCCATATACCGCAAGAGCAAAGCTCGAGTGGTGTATGCAGTCATCACACACCAACGGTGTTTAAAAAACATCCTAAGCACAGTCAGTTATGTTTTAGTTTTTATAACAACTGTTGCAGGGACATAAGCACAAAAATTAAGTTTCCCAACAGGGAACGTGAAGCATGAGTGCTCCAAACCCCGTAACAACTGCATATGACATCATACCCAGTTATTATGGCATGTGACAACACTGATATGATAATCAGCATGATAAAGGGGGCCACCAGTTATTATATACAAAGAAAGGGCCCGGAAACCTTGAAACACAACAGCAAGAAACATGCAGCTTGAAGGCTGTGTAAAACGCCGGAAGGAAAGAAATATATGCAGGACTTACACACTGCTCCCAAGAGACTTAGTTCACAATGATTTCAAGAATACTGAAGCCCCACCGCAAACCTCACACTGACAAACAGAGTTGCACTGAGCGCACGAGTATTGATCCTGCAAAGTAGGGCAACAGTGGATAAAGAGATGGGGGCTGAGACAGAAGGACTCGGCCACACACACACAGTTTTTCCATTCTGAGTCTCCACTTACTCAAGCACTGTTTTTCAGTGGCTGCATGCAAAACAGCACAATCATCTGGGGGATGGGCATAATGTCTGTCCCAGATGTAAACTGGACTAAGAAGAATCAGGCCTGTCTCTCACCCAGGGCTCCTTCTCAGGAAGCTGAGAGAAGCTGCCTAGCCAGAACAAAGGCCACATTGTTCCCTGGTCCTGGAGATAACAACCTCAACCCCAGCTGTCAATCAACCACCGAGAGAGCTTCCCTTCAAAGGCATGAATGAGGGATGTTGCAGTCTGACCCCTGTGTAACCCTCCAGACACTGGAGAAACAGTGCCAGACCCCTGCATAACCCTCCCTGGACATCAGAGGGACAGGCCAGACCACTGTGTAACCCTCTTGACACCGGAGAGGCAGTGTCACACCTCACGCGCTAAGCCCCAGCTAGCCCTCCCTCTTTCACTGGAGAGGTAAGTACCCCCCCAACTTGTGGCTCTCCACTGGCCAGGAGATCTTCCCAGCCCAGCTGAGCAGTTCAGTACTACCCTCCTTAAACCTGCATGGAACTGGATATTAAATACACTTAGGAATCACAGTTCATATAGTGGTTGCTTATTAGCCAAGCCAAGAACAAAACCAAACAAGCATTTGTCAATGCTGAATGTTTGCTTGCTGGCATTGGTAGTGTAGGAGTTACAGAGCTGTGTACTAGGAATGGCAGTGAAGTATTGAACTGAAGCCAAGCCAGTCACCACCCTGCAGATAGTGACAGGCATTGGGGTGTGCCTTTGGGTCGTCAGGCATAACGGCAATGCCATTTCACCACACCCTACCCTGCAGACACCAAGTGTCACGGTGTGCCTTGGGGTCTTTGGCCCTTATGCGCACCCCATTCCATCCGGAAATACGGTGAGATGGGTGTGGTATAGGAGAATGGGGTGAACTTTGGGGCCGAAGAGTCCAAGGCACACTTCAATGCCTCTCACTGGCTGCAGGGTGTGGGTAAGGGTGGAATGGTATGAGCATTGCAGGTGGCACTCTCAAGTCACAGCCCTGATTCCTGTCATTCTGTACAAGGTGGGGCATTATGGTTGGAAACCCTAATGCCTTAGGCATTCGTTGGTATTTTCACTCCAAATTTTCAACATGGTTTTTTTTTGTGACCCCCACCTCATGAACAATGGCAATATCAGTTTGTTAGCCGAAAGCTGCTTTTGCACAGCGACTACGGCATTTGGCACCACAGGTGCAAAAACACATTCCGAACAGAGTGTGAAAAATGACAGCAGTACTGTTCATGTGGAGGTGTAAAAAATGGCAATGTTGAAAATCTGCTGTGAAAATATTTAAAAAACTGGAGAAGTCACGAGCGTGCGTAGAAACTGTGCAACGCACACCTGTAATGTAACTAGTTTGGGGATTTTTTTTACAGCAGATTGTTAACACAGGCATTTTGGGACCTCCGATCATGAACAGTGTCACTGTGATTTTCTTTATCTGTCCCGAACAATGATTTCCCACAGCGACCACGCATTTCTGTGTTGAAAGTGTGAAAACACATTTTGGCCATGTTGTGAAAAATGACAGCTGTACTGTTCATAAGGAAGTGTGGGAAAATGCCACTGGTGAAAATCTGGACTGAAAATATTACAAATTCATGAACTTATGGGGGTGCGTGGAAACTGCGCAATGCTCACTCGTAACAGTCATTTTATGGAGTTTTGTCACCAAATTTTCAACATAGCCATTTTAAGACCTCTGCTCTTGACCAGTGTCACTGTGATTTTCTTAATTTGTCCCGTACATTGATTTCGCACACTGACTGCGCCATTGTGCGCTCACATCGGAAACACATTTTGGTGAGATGTGAAAATGGCAGCTGTACTGCTCATAAAAGAAGTGTGGTAAAATGGCAATGTTGAAAATCTGGCGTGTAAATATTACAAATTCGCAAACTTGCCAGCGTGCGTAGGAACTGCACAACGTGCGCTCCTAAATCAGTCATTTTGGGGAATTTTTTCACCAAATTTTCAACATAGCCATTTTAACACCTCTGCTCATGACCAGTGTTACTGTGATTTTCTTAATCTGTCCCAAACATTGATTGCGCACACCGACTGCGTAATTGTGCGCTACATGCACGGAAACATATTTTGGTCAAAATGTGAAAAATGACAGCTGTACTGCTCATAAAGAGGTGTGGTAAAATAGCAATCTAGAAAATCTGGAGTGCAAATATTAAAAATTTGTGAACTTATGAGCATCTGCGTGAGAATGCATAGCGCCTGCCTTCGTAAGAAAGTAATTTTAGGAATTTTCACCAAATTTTCAACATAGCCATTTTAAGAACTCTGCTCATGAACACTGTCACTGTGAATTTCTTAATGTGTCCCATATATTGATTTCACACACTGACTGTGCCATTGTGCGCTACATGCGTGGAAACACATTTTGGGCGAGATGTGAAAAATGACAGCTGTACTGCTGATAAGAAGATGTGTTAAAATGGTAATGTTGAAAATCAGAAGTCTGAATGTTAAAAATTTGCTAACTTACGAGGCAGATAGAACTGCGCACGACACTTGTAAAACAGTCATTTATAGGAATATTTTCACTAAATTTTCAACATAGGCTTTTTGAGAGCCCACCCATGAACACTGGCACTGTCATTCCGCTAATCAGTCTCGAAAGGTGATTCCGTGCAGTGACAGCGAAATCACCCTTTGGGCCTGAAAAAAATGTCATGACAGTGACAGAATTCACAAGAAGGGGTCCCAAAACCCCCCATGTTGAAAATTTGGTGCAAAAATTCCAAAAAATGCCTGAGATATGTATCAAAGTTGAAAAAACCCTATCTATGACATTATGCAGCTTACCGGCATTTCCTCAGTTCGCAGTCAGCTTTGAAGAGGGCAGACATGTTCCCAGTCCACCAAAGATCATTGCGTCAGAATCCAGAGGTAAGTATGGGGTGAGGGGGGTGTGGGGAGGCAGATTGTGCAGTGGGTGGGCACAGGTGGGGGAGGGGGCCAACGAGAACGTGAGGGACCTTTTTATTTCTTTCAGGAACTTTTTTTTTTCAAAGGAGGTTGACGCGGGACATTTGCCACACTGGGGTGGGCTCCCAGCGTGACAGCTGGAAAGGCTGTTTGGGGGCTGGAGCTTACGGGAGAGTAGGCACCGTCATCCATAACAGTTTCTGCAGCTGGGGTGGGCTCCCAGCGTGGCACCCCGAAACATTTTTGGGGCCTGGAGACGGAGTTGATGGGGATTGGCACCCCTGTCAGCCATTAAATTGTTTACCACGCTGGGGTGGGTTCCCCGCGTGGCACCAGGAAGCTTGTTTTTTTGGGGGGGGCCTGGAACTGATAAAAGATTTCTGTTCAAAATGACTGACACACAGCACATTGTTAGCTTGCATTGGGTGCATTGTTATTGTATGATTAGCGCTAATGATATGTGGCAAATGACTGGGTAGCAGAGAGAGAGAGAGAAAAAGACTGCTTACACAGAATCATAACGCTTTTTGGAATTTCCTTTGGACTTTCCCATCTTTATCAAATACTAGGAGCCTCACAAAACAAACAGTTGTAAAATATAAATTATCTGGGTATCCGTCCAGGCCAGTCTTACCCTGCAGGCTATAGCGTTCATTTTCACTAGCCGCCACAACATCATAGAGCAGGGATGTCCAACCTTTTTGGGGTTGACAGCAACATTTTAATTATAGAGACAGGCAAGAGCAACAACAACAACATGCGGCCCATGCTGTACCCCACATATGCCACTCACAATGCCCGTATTTATAATATGTAGTTAGAATAATTGTAGTAATAGCCAATATTAATTGAGGAATCAGATTGTAAGTATTTTTGAAAATAATTTTCATTTTAAAATATTTATTGTTAAACTTCAGCTACACTATGCATAAATAACAGCCAGCTAAATGACTCTCACTTTAAACTTCCCCCTTAAATGTGCATTTAATTTTAAACTTCAGCCACACTTTGCAGAAATAACAACTCAGCAACATAAATAACAAAGAAATTCTCAGCAATAATTAATAATAGCCAGCCAAACTAGTGTTAAAAATGTTTCTCAGCTCAGCAGCATTACATTTCATTTTAACTTTCAGCCATCTTGATCTTGATCAAACCAAACTACTTCTAAAAACAGCTTTTTTTATGAAAAAAAAAAACATTAATCACTTAATGTGACTTCAGCATTCATCACTTTAAAAGCCGTAGGTTTATGTTAGGCACTTCAGAAAAGCAGCAGCATGCATTGTCCACTAGGGAGCTACTGTGTGGTTTTATTAGTAGCAGATAAAACATAGCTGCACAAACCATGAATTAGGAAGCAAACAAGGTCGCAATTGACCACAATACATCAGACATCACTTTATCTCGGAGAAGAAAGTGACTGGGACTAATCACATTTATTTATGTTTTAGAGCTGAACGGACCCACTATTGCAGATGATCAGTAACCTTAGAGCTATATAGAGAATAATGGATGGGAAAGGGTTTGATATCAGAATTTAATGCACACCCGAGTTGTGGGATGCTACATAAACCCCGAGGGCGAAGCCCGTTATCAAAGCATCCACAATGAGGAGGTGACACCTCATGCGTGAAACACCCTCCCCACCTTTTATTTTTTATAATAACAGACCAGCAATTTTTCTCCAGCAGTTTGTGAGACTGTTTGGCCCCACCCACATACAGAATGTTGGCCAATGAGGCAGCAGCATAGTTTGACTGGCATGGCTCATGAATGTCATAACAACCAGCCGGTTGTTATGGAAAATATCAACCTGGTCAGTACATTGAGAGAAACTGCTGACCAGTTATTATTATCTCTTAATACCAGGGGTTTACCACACCATCATACGGGAGAGCTAATAAGTTGAGAGAGTAGAGCAGGATGGACAGTAAAATGGATTGCAAATCCCAGATGATCAGCAACCTAGCAGCATTACAGTGAGTAACACATGACTACTGCAATTAGTACATACCTACAGCGCAGTCAGGGAGCCACACACTGACAGCAGAACTTTTGCGGGGATAGAGATATTAATAGTAATCTGACCGCACATGCAAAAAAATAAAGTTTACAGGCAAGAAATCATGGATTGTTACCAGTACCTTTGCAAGCCACATAACAGACGTTGGGCCAAGGTATCCTATGTTCAGTAGAGTGATATCATGTAGCAAGGGGGCTTCTATTCCACTTTCTGAGTTTACATATGTACTAACCCCTTGTGCATGGCAAGTAAAATCACAAGGCAGGTACGCCCCTGTTGCAAATAAACAAAACCAAATGAACCTGCAGTCAGAGATGCAGCAACATTGTGAAGCTAAAACTGTTTGTACCTTTTAGTGAGGCAGACAATTTATGAATGCTGCATGCTTAAAAAAAAACCTTTATTGAAATGTCTTTTCCTTCTGCCATTCACAGTAATTGGCACCATACCTGCAGCTCCTAAAGTGCGACTGCAACTGATGCACAGACAATTTAATTTAGAGGACCATACCTGGGATGAAAAAAAAACATCTCAACTCTGCAGACTGCTGTGCCACACTGCACCCAATGAATGGCACAACCAGTCTCCATTCTCTGTTGCATTTCATTTGCAGTGTATGTGGGGATGAATAGACACAAATAAAAGCCCTATCCACAACTGAAAAACTCGATCTCCATTCTGTATTGAGTCTGCATCTCGCGATCTGCACTGAACACAAATAAAAATAACTGGGACAGAAATAATTTTCCTTGAAGCTCCTGCTCTGCATTTGGCGCCAACATTCACACAAGCAGACAGAGAATGCACTGCGCGACTGCCCTCATTTTGCGACTGCAAAGCCAGACCAAAAACCCCAACAGAACTGTACAAGAAAGAGCACAATAAATAAAAATAATTACATTATTTCAGGTCCTAAGTAGTGGGGTCCCAGTTTTCACTGACACTGAAGTAACTTGCTGGAAATTACTATCCCGCAGATCACCACAGCAATCACTTCCTCAGGGAAACCAGAAAGTAAACAAAGGATGAGATGCTAAATAAACTCATAACTTCAAACCAAAAAAAAAAAATGTTTTTAGGCAGAAATAACTACTATAGAAGCAGAATGGCTTACTGACTGAGACAACTCCATAATTAAGCAATGGTGGCTGAGAAGATGTGCTCCACGATGCCCCGAAAAAGTAAGTAAGTAGCAAGCTCCATGGACAACCAAAAGATTACTCATTACGTAACATCTTTATTATCACTGTCAATCATTAATGAGCAGAACATACAATACTACCTTCTGTCTGTACTGTAGTGTTTGCCACAGTGCTGGAGTTTAAAATGCTGTTGATGGCTTCCTCAGTACTTGAACCTGCCGTGCCACTTACCATGCCACCATTGATCCCATGAAAAAGCTCTGAGCCTGTGAACCATATAGTCCTGTGGTTGCTAGAACCCAGTTGGCGTCCCACTTGCATGTTAGTGACACTGCTACTATTTGTTAGTATGAGATCCAGGATTGCTTCCTCTCTAGTGGATGTTTTCACCAGCTGGCTTAGGGCACACACACATCCCCACCACCGGTGATCGTGCATCATGTTTGGGGGTCCAGCGGACCGGCGACAAAGCGAGACAAGGGCAGGCAGGGTTTCATGAAGCCCACGACCACTATTTTCCTCTGCATTTGTTCCCCTGCCATGGCAGCCGTAAGTGCATGCATGTGGAGGCGAACAAGCATCACATAGCCGTGGACACCTACACTACGCTGCTCCACTGGGGGCACTGCCACCCTGCCTCCCTAGATGGCAGCCATGGAGTGAAACAGTACCCCTACCCCAGGAGAGGAAAGCAGTTCATCAGACGCTCTCTCCTCTCCCTCCCTGATGACCCTCAGCAACCTGTGCTTGTTCCTGAACACAGGTCTCCAGTGTGACAGGAGGCAAGGTATTAAATGCCTCAGCCCTCTACACCACTGGGTGGCCTCGCCCTATGTTTTCTACAGTTCAGCTTTCAGCTCCAGAGTTCAGTAGGGTTCCAAATTAAATGTCAAAAAGCTAACACAGTATACAATAAATCCATCAGTGGCTACTGGCTTGTAAAATGTCTTGTTATGTCAGTGCCCAGTCTCAATAGAACTCCAGGTCATTTGCCTTGTCTTGTACTGTCTAGTTCGAGTTTACACACACCCCCTCCAGCTTACATAAGATATAAAACCAACTGTCAACATCCTACAGCTGAGTTCACCAATGGCTACCAAATACCAACACACACTTATTTCAAGTCTGCTCACTGGGCAAACATATTGATAATTTTCACAAGTGAGCAGTTTAAAAGAACCCAAAAACAATACACATATTTAAATCTGTAATTAAAACAAAACTACATAAAACTTTTATGGAAGGAACACTACCTCAATGACACCTAGAAATCAGCACTTGATATTTCCAGCATGCATAATGGTTTCCTGCACCTACCTAAAATGCAGTGCTTGTTGGAAAAAAGCAGCAGAACAAAAAATGGGGAACATGGCATGCCAAAATGGTCAAACAGGCAGCCAGACAGAGACAATACTAAGAGGCACATACTGCATAGTGGAGCATCTATCCGCAGTGCCAAAACAGTGGAGCAGAGTAAAGGCATACTACCGTGGTGTATACATTTCTGTAATAGAAACAGGAGGATACTGCAATTTCAAAAAGCTTACAAAAGGACTGAAGCCATGCATTTCACAGTTTTAGTTAGGGCCACAGCACTGTGAGGTTCGGTGGCCACAAAACTTGCATCATGCCACATCATTCATTTTCCCAGAAGAATGTTATGGCTGGGAAAGGCACATAGAGCTGACGTTCATTTGCAGGAGTGACTCAGGAGAGAATTAAGCACAGGGAGGTTATGTGACTTGTTCAGGGTCACACAGTATGCAAACAGCAGTTGTGGGATTCAAACCCAGGTCTGTCAGGTCTCTAGGTTAACAGCTCTTTACTCTAAACACTAGATTATACTGCCCCACTCCCTCAACTCATGGGCTGCCACAGGATTCATCATTTTGGGTCATCTGTATTTCAAAAATACATGTTTAACAATCCCTGCCTGTTTTTTTTTTCCATTACCATGAAACTTCTCCCCTGTGCTCATCAGATAATAACACTGATCACATCAAATGGTGTTTTAGCCAGTTGCAGCACTGAAGCCTACTACAGAAGTGAATCAAGTCTGCATGGTACAGTACATAGATGGTGCAAGATGGAATTAAATGTTTGGTCCATTGAGTCCGTCTTCCTGTTTCCCTAAGAACATTATCCTGAAATATTATTGTACCCTAACCCTATGAATTTATCCAGCCTGGTCTTAAAGCCATTCTGTCTCCAAGTTAATTGAGTCTGCCACTGGGGTTAATCAGCCGTACCACAGAACTCAGAGCCTAAGTACCACAGGAAAACTGGGACCCTGGTTGCAGCAGAAATGTTCTGAAATATAATGCTGAAACCCATTTGGCTAACAGAAGAAAAAATTACTCACCTTAGTAATGTTGTTTCTTCTAATGGAGTCTTGCTGTATTCTGACAATAGCAGTGAGTCCCAACCTTCGAACTGCCCCGGAGATGAAAGAGTTAACTTTCCATGCCAGGCATGGAACGCTGAGCTCAAGCTCGGTTGAGACTCTGTCTGTTGCTGTTTAAACTCAAACTGTCAGATCTTTATGAGCTAAACTCACTAAGGTCCTGTGTGGAAGCTGTAAACCTACACTAGCCAAATGGCTACTAAACATAAAAACAGATTTTTTGGGCCCAAAACAAAGACTCAAGTCAGGAGACCCAAAAAATGAAAAAACACAACACCCACTCACCCAAAGAAAAAGGGGTGAAAACAACAAAGTGGGGCACCTCCTGAGTGCCAACACTGCCACTGCCCACCCACATCCCAAAAACAGAGGTTCTGAGAGGGGAAGGCAGGGAGGAGGTCAGAATACAGCAAGACTCCATTAGAAGAAACAACATTACTAAGGTGAGTAGTTTTTTCTTCAAACAACATGAAGTCTTGCTGTATTCTGACAATAGCAGACTACCAAGCAGTACCTCCATGGAGGAGGGACAGAACCTATTTAGGAAATAGGCTCTGAAGCACAGCTGTGCCAAACCGAGCATCACTCCTAGCCTGGATATCCAGGGAGTAATGCTTGGTAAAAGTGTGAACTGTTTTCCAGGTAGCTGCTTGACATGTCTCTAGAATATGAATATCCCTGGCAGCAGCCAGGGAAGCAGCTGTACCTCTGGTAGAGTGAGCCCTCAGGCCTGAGGGTGGAACCTTTCCCAGTTTTTCATAGCAAAATTGAATGCAAGAGACAATCCACCTGGCAATGGATCTTTTAGTGGCAGGTTTTCCTTTACCAACCTCACCATAAGTGAGGAGCAGTTGGAGGGAGTCAAACCTATGACCCTTGGTACGTTCAATGTAGTAGCTAAGGGCTCTTTTCACATCTAAACTGTGCAGCCTCCTCTCACCAGAGGAGGAATGGTCAGTGAAGTACACAGGAAGAGACATAGATTGGTTAAGGTGGAAGTTTGAAACCACCTTAGGTAAGAACTTCCTGTTAGTCCTGAGGACCACCTTATCTCCGTGGAAGGAGATAAAATCAGGCTCCACTGATAGGGCTTGTAACTCACTTATGCACCTGGCAGAGGTGATGGCTACCAGGAACACAGTTTTCCAAGTCAAGTACTTAAGCTCTGCTGAGGACAAGGGCTCAAAAGGGGGTTGCATAAGCTGAGCAATGCAAACGTTAAGGTCCCAAGCAGGGACAGGGTCCCTGAATGGAGGATTGGTATGAAGCAATCCCTTGAAAAACTTGGAGAATACAGGGTGAGCTGAAAGAGAAGAGGGCTTACCTGCTGAAATGAAAGCAGAAACAGCTGTCAGATGCACCTTTAGTGTAGCTGGTCTGAGTCCCAAGCTATTCAAATGGACCATGTAGTCAAGGACTGTGGGCAGATCAGCAGACTCTGGGGAAATATGCTTCCCAGAGCACCATATGGAAAATCTTTTCCACTTTGAATTGTAAGTAGCTCTGGTGGAAGGTTTCCTAGAAGCCTTTAGAATATCCATTGCACCCTGGGAGAGGTGTAAATCAGCAAACTCTAACTCTTCAAGAGCCAGGCCTTGAGATTGAGAGATTTGAGATTCGGGTACCAAACCCTCCCCTGAGCACAGGTTAGCAGGTTGTAATTCCTGGGAAGAGACAGGGGAAGATGGACTGCTAAGGACAACAGAAGAGGATACCAGGGCTGTCAGGCCCAGTCTGGAGCAATCAGGATCACCTTGCAAGGTTGAGACATGATTTTGACTAGCACTTTGAACAGGAGAGGGAAGGGGGGGAAAGCATACAGGAACTTCCCTTCCCAACTGAGAACTAAGGCATCCAGGGGGACTGAGCCCAACACTGGGGGCCTGCAACAGAAAAGGGGAAGTTGGTGATTGTCTGGGACTGCAAAAAGATCTATCTGAGGGGTGCCCCATCTGGAGAATATCACCTCTAAGACCAGGGGATCCAGTGACCATTCGTGATGGCCCTGAGATATCCTGATGAGAGCATCTGCCAGGACATTGTCCTTGCCTGGGAGGTGTACTGCTGTGAGGGAGGTGTTCAGGGAATAAGCCAGAGACCACAACTTCATTGCTTCTGTGCACAAGGCCATAGACCGGGTGCCTCCTTGCTTGTTGATATACCACATTGTGGTGGTATTGTCTGTTCTGATCTGCATAACTTTGTTCTGAACAGACTTGGAAAAAGCTTGAAGTGCTAGAAATACTGCTCTGAGTTCCAACAGATTGATGTGAAGCAGAGATTCCTGAGGGGACCACAACCCCTGGGTGGTCAGGTCACCCAGTGAGCCCCCACCCCAAGAGGAGGGCATCTGTAGTAAGGATTAGAGTGAGACTGAGTGACAAAGGGAACTCCTTGTCTCAGATTATTCTGATCCTGCCACCACTACAAGGCCTGGATCAGGGTTCGAGTCACTGGGATCAGTTTGGTCAGTGGGTCCTTTTCTGGGACCAAGGCTCTCAGATGGAACTGAATGTCCCTCATCTGAAATCTTGCTCCCTGCACCACTGCTGTAGAAGCAGCCATGTACCCCAGGAGCTGCAGAAAATGTCTTGCTGGTCAAGACACCTGTAGGGTGAATGAGGAGGCCAATGCGATAAGGGTCCTTGCCCTGTCCAAGGGAAGGAAGGCTCTGGCCTTTTTTGTATCTAGCTCTGCGCCTATGAAGGTGAGGAGCTGAACAGGCTCTAGAACTGACTTTGAAAGATTCAGAAGGAAACCCAGAGAAGTGAGCAGTTGCTGAGTTATCTGAAGGTGTAACCTGACCTGGTCTGGGGACTGGCCTACTATGAGCCAGTCGTCCAAGTATGGGAAGATGGCAATCCTTTGCCTTCTTAGAGAAGCAACTACTACTGCCAGGCATTTTGTGAGCACCCTTGGAGCAGAGGTTAGACCGAAGGGCATTGCTCTGAACTGGTAATGGCCTGAGGGCAGCTCGAACCTGAGGTACTTCCGATGGGAGCTTCTGATGAGAATATGGAAATAGGCATCCTTGAGGTCCAGGGAGACTAGCCAGTCCCCTGGCCTTAGAGAGGGTAGAATTATTCCCAGAGTCACCATTTTGAATTTTGGTTTTAAAAGGTGCTTGTTTAAATATCTGAGATCCAGGATGTGCCGCCATTCTCCTGTCTTTTTTGGGGTAAAGAAGTACCTGGAGTACAAACCTTTGCCCTGGTGTAGGGGTGGAACCCTTTCCACAGCTCTGAGAGCCAGGAGGGAAGAGACCTCTGCCTCTAGGGCAAGTGCCTATGAGGGATTTGCAGGTGGAAAGGATCTGGTTCTCAGCTTTGGGAATTTTTTGAAGCTGAGAACCAGTCCCTGGCTTACTACTTCCAGGACCCACTTGTCTGATGTTAAAGACTTCCAGCCCTGGACAAAGTAAGCCAGCCTGCCCCCTACAGGTAGTTGAGAATCGGCCCTGGAAAACCCATCAGGGTGCCTGTTTAGCAGGGGTTTTGGCTGAGGGTGGAAGCAGGTCTGCTTGTACCCCTTCTGCCTCTCCCTCTAAAGAACCCCCTCTGAGCATAGGCAGAAGAGGAGGCCTGGGCTTGGTAGAAAGGCCTGTGAAAAGGCCTGCCCCTGCCCCTGGGATGCTGCCTCTGAGGAGTGGCCTGCCTTTCCTTGGCCTGTGCACTCCTATAGGTGGTCCTATATTCGTCCATTTTCTTCATGTAATTCTCTGTTTGCTCTTCAAACAGTGAATTACCCACAACAGGAAAATCCATGCCCTTAGTCTGGGTATCCTGTGACAGGCTAGTACATCTGAGCCAAGCCATTCTACGAAGTGCCACAGATGTAGCCATGACTCTAGATGACACATCATTGGAGTCCAGTGCAGCATGGAATTGCACCTTGGATGCCTCGATACCATCAGCAGCCACCTGTTCCAGCTCCTTGGCAAGCTGCCCAGGGACCTGTTTTGCTAAAGCCATGACAGTGTCCCATCTGGATTTCTGATACCTAGCAGTATAGGCCATATAGTTGGCCTGTCTGAAGTCCCAAGGATGCTGCCATGTACTGTTTCTTTGCCATGGCATCAATCCTCCTGGAGTCCTTGTCTGGGGGGGGTGTGAAGCCAAGGGAATATTTGCCTTATCACAGGCTGCAGCCTGCACTACTCCAACATGGCTGCATTGTTGTGTAAGGAACTCCATATCTAAGCCTGACAATGTATACCTCTTGTCCATTCTTTTATCCACAGGAGGTATAGTATTAGGAGTCTTTAAAATCTTAAATGTCTGTTTCCCAAAAGATTTGTGTAAGAGAATAGACAGCCTCCTGGACTCTGGGATATCCATCATTTCCACATAGTCAGGCTCCTCCTGGTCATCCACAGCTTCTTCCATAGGAAGCTGGAGGGTTTCAGCCACTTTTTTATAAAACATAAAATGAGAAGGGGACTCAGAAAGCCTAGGAGGAGGCACTCCTGAAGGTCTGTCTGGGGAAATGTCCTGGTCAATGGGCACATCCAGACTTTCAAAACCACATTCACTTTCCTCATACTCCTCTTCCTCCTCCTCCTCCTCCAGTTCATAATATTCCTCTAAATCATAATCTTGAACCGGTGGAACTGGCCGAACCAAGCGCCTCCCTGATGGTGCCGGTTCGGTTGAAACCGGGGAAAGCGACTGCACAATTTTTATCGCTTTGGCTATTTCTTCAGCGGTTGGAGAAGAACGTTTTGGATCCACACCAGCTGATTTTTCCTTTCTTGTTCTCTTAGCTGGAACTGACTCCTCAGAATTGGTTCTCCTTTTGCCCAAAGAAGTCTCTCCCTGGTCAGAGGGCACTCCTTCTGGTTTGGTTTGAACCGAACCGGGCTGGCCATCCGGTTCAGCGGACTTTTTGGCCTCTCTTTTCCTGAGCCTACCAACTATCTTCTCTAGGGTAGCTGCAGGAACATTTTTACAAATCTGGCAGTCTGCACTGAGGTGGTCAAACCCCAGACAATAAACACAGGTGGTGTGGGGGTCAGCCTTTGCAAAGACTTCCCTACACACACTGCATTATTGAAACCCAGTGGGCCCGGTTTTTCTTTTGGGTTTCTCAGACATTGTGCCAGTCCTAACCAAACTTACCCTTTTAATGGCAATCCATGCATAAGACCCTCTTATCAGTTCCTGACTGTGTTATGGTGCATTAGGAAGTAATAAAATCCGTTTTTAGAACTGATAAGAACCGGTAACCACACACTAAAAGTACAGATAAAGATTTTTTAACAACTTGATCGGTTCAAACCGAACCGATGAACCGTTACAAGTTCCACACAGAATAGAAAATAATATAAACCTATCTGGTACTCACAAATACCACAGACAGAGACTAAACCGACAGGTTACGGTTTAAATTGATTGAAAACCGAGAAAAGCGGTACTTTAACCGACAAATTGAACCGAGCAGAAGGAAAATCTCTGGAGCGACTGTTCAGTGAGGTGGAGTAAAGAATCTGACGGTTTGAGTTTAAACAGCAACAGACAGAGTCTCAACCGAGCTCGAGCTCAGCGTTCCATGCCTGGCATGGAAAGTTAACTCTTTCATCTCCGGGGCAGTTCGAAGGTTGGGACTCACTGCTATTGTCAGAATACAGCAAGACTTCATGTTGTTTGAAATCTGTCACAAAGGCCATGTATTTTTACTGACAAAAACTCACTCTTTTTCTTTATCCTACATCGAAGGACATTTCACTGCCTGACCATTGAGAATTTTCCAGTTAAGTCACACCAAATGGATTATTTGCACCTTGAGATTTTCAGCACTAAAATGAAGAGATTATGGGCACATACACCAGTACTGCTGCTGCTGCTCAGTGGTCGTACAACCACTTAGCACCACTGCAACCACCGCGACCCCAATGAAATATGCTATAGACAGCATGGTCTTGTGGCTACACCACTGACTTGAGAACCAGGAGACAGAGGAAACCCAGGTTCAAATCCCACCAGAGCCACTTACACACTGTGTGACCATGAGTAAATCTTTGTGTTTCAGTCCACCTGACCGTAAAAATGGGTAAAGGCAAGATCTTACTGAAACTGAGGTACTGCTCCTCAGCTGACCTATCCTGGTTAAATAAATCTAACAGGTTCACAAAAGCATTTGAAAGGAGTCAGTCATGCCCCTGCAGGGCCCTTTCAGTCACAGTCACAGCTTACCACAACCAGAACTACTGCAGGCACTAATGGGGAGATGGTTGCAGCTCTGCAGCTGGAGGAGCCAGTAAATCAGGGCTTATCTATTAAATAAATATTAAAACACATTTTTGTCGTCCAGGCATACATGCTTGTTTATTTAATTATTAATAAAAAGGCTTTTTTTATTAATAAATAGACAAACTCTGGTGAAGAAGTCTGAGATCACTTGCTCAAAAACTTCCAGGAGAGCCAGTAACCTCATAGTCTGCTGTGCAAGTTGCACCCCACACACCCCTTCAAAGGGAA
Organism: Neoceratodus forsteri; assembly: GCA_016271365.2. Lineage (NCBI taxonomy): Eukaryota > Metazoa > Chordata > Ceratodontiformes > Ceratodontidae > Neoceratodus > Neoceratodus forsteri. Next base: position 93,625,357 of record JADMNL010000035.1, on the reverse strand, counting down.
ATGGGTGATGCTGAACGAGATGCCGCTTTGTAAGTAACCACAGAATTGGAAGTTCTGAGAAAGTCATCATCACTAGGAGAGAATTCCTTAACTTTAGAGGGAAAATAATGCAATTGACATTCAGCATTTACTGGCATGCAAAATGCTGAAAAGAAAATCAACACTAAGCGCAACAGACGTGGCCAAAGACTACTTTCAGAATTTCCAGTTCCAAAGAAATCTAACACAGAAGTTTACACTGGGATTCTGTAGCACTGTCTGCAAAGCTATGTGTCTCAATGGAAAACTGTTTTGGCAACAATTCTTGTAAAACAATAAAAGCTCCAACTACACCCACCTTTAATATTATTTTGATAGCTTCCTCATTTCACTAAAACCATAAGATCTGGACAGGGGGACTTAACATTTAGCGCAAAGCACAAGGCAGTAGCATGGGTACCCTTCCTAACCTAGCCTAAAATGGCAGGAAAAGAAAATAAATAACTTACTGTCTCACTCTCAGTCAGTCTCAGGTCTCAGCCTCAGTACCCTCGGCTCGGTCTGCAGTGCAGCACTCCTCCGACTGACATCTCAGCAGGCTCGGCGGCATCCATGGTCCAAGACAAGAGTTACAGCACTCCTGCATGCCACTAAATCCTCCTCCAGTCCTCCACTCAAGTCAGGCTCCTCCGCTCTGCTCGCTCCAGTCCAGCGCTCCTGAGTCCTGACTCCGGAAGTTTCTCCTCCAAGGCTCTGACTGGCCCACTGCAGTCCAAACTCCAACAATCGCCTGGCTGACCGAACTCCACCTCAGACCATCCACCGATCCACGACAGCCACAACACGTCTCTGTAGCACAGCCAGCAGCAATGCCACGCAAATACCTTCATTCCAAGTGACTGCTACAAACTAGAGACTGTGCACAGAGTTCAGCTTGAATTTAAGCAGCCCACTCGACCCCACTCCACCCCTTTCTATCCTTGTGCCATGCCTCCTTCTGTACGCGGACCTGATTGAGGTGGGCAACATATTCCACAGTCAGGTCTGATAGGTCACGGGACCCTGCCCCACCACATCAAAAAAGCCTCCGAGTGCCAGGAAAAGCCTGCGAAAAAAAAAAAAAAAGAATGCGTGTAGGACATTGGGCTTCTGCTACCCCTTGGCTTTACTGCTACATACCATGGCGTGTCTGGTGTATCAGTAACTACGCCCATGATGACACCAGTCTTTCCTTTAGTATTGCCTCCATGAGTTTGCACACTATGGAGGTGAGACTTACCAGGTGATAATTACCCAGTTCATCCCTTGGTCCGCTCTTGTGTAGTGGTACTACATGTGCCATCCTCCAGTCCAGTGGCACACATCCCGACTCCAGTGAGGTGCTGTACAGATCTGCCAGCGGCTCTACCAACACATCCACCATTTCCCTCAGCACTCTGGAGTGGATACCATCTGGCCCTGGTGCCTTGTCTACCTTCAGTGCCCTCAGTCCCTCTAAGACTCTACTTGCCTCAATTCTTCCATCTGTTGCCTTCTCTCCCCTGTCCCCACCCTCCCAGCCCATTGTTGTAGCGGTACCCCTTTTCTTCCATGAACACTGAGCAAAAGTATTCATTCAGTGCTTCTGCCTGCACCTCATCCTTTTCTGTCCACTCCCCACCCCTTTTTATCCTCACTATTGTCTCCTTGCGCTTCCTTTTCTCCCCTGATGCATCTGAAAAAGTCTTTCTCCCCCCGTTAATTCCCTGCACTAATCTCAGCTCCCTCTGGGTCTTGGCTTCTCTCACCTTTCTGGTCACCCCCTAGACCTTCTTGTATACTCCTCCCTGTCCACTTCCTTCCCTGTCCTTCTATGCCTCTGGTGCACCTCTCACTTTGCTCTCACCACCTCCACTACCTTGCTGTTCGAAAAGCATGGTTTTCTTGCTCTGCTCCTCTTACTCTGTGTCTTGGTGCAGGCTTCTGTTGCCTCTGTAATCCCCCTTTTAATAATATTCTATTTCTGCTCTGCATCCATGTCCTGCCTTATGCCCTCTAGTTTCCCCTTTTAGTACTTCCTGCATTCTCCCAAAGTCTGCCCCCCTGAAGTTTACTACTTGAGTAACTGATTTCTCTGGCTCCCCACACATCGTGATATTAAACCACACCGTTTGGTGATCACTTTCGGCTAGTGGGTCCTCCACCTTTATTTCCCTTACTGCCTCCCCATTCGATAACACCAGATCTAAAGTGTTCTTTAGCCTAGTAGGTACACTAACCAACTGTGTCAGAAGACCCTCCTGGATCGCATCCAGGAGCACTTGCTCCCTAGCACTGGAGGTGACTGGGATGCTCCAGTCAGCCCCCGGCAAGTTGAAATCCCCCACAATGACCACCTTCCCTTTTCTACATGCCTTTCTGATTTGTCCTGCTAATTCCCTGTCAAGCTCCTCGGACTAGGATTGTAGCCTGTATACGGCCCCAAATCTCAGTTTCCTACCTCTTGAGTCTAGGAGCTGCAGCCAGATTGCCTCTGTTCTCCTTTCTTCCCCCATGGTCACTCTCTTGACTTAGTCTTTCTCCTGGGGATCGAGGCCTATGATTTGGGGGTGGAACCAGTTGGATGGTCTAATCACTACACCATGGGACTTAGTTTTAATGCCCCCCTTTGTAGGCCTACCCCTGTGGAGATGGTCAGGTATCGCCCTTTGTGAGATATTAGCTCTGAAGGCCTGGCAGCAGTACTTCACCTATCGTCCTTTTCACAGGCAAATAGCGACCCAGAGGCCCTTGTGGTGACCTATAATATGGCCATTTTGGCTGCCATGTATGTTGTTACTCCTGTCCGCATTCATTCTCTTTCCCTTCACCCTCGATCCCCTTGGTTTGATGGGACTTTGAGGGAGATGCAACGACTAGGACGAAGGTTAGAGTGTCGCTGGTAGAAGTCCGCTCTTGATACCGACCACCTTAAATTGATGGATCATTATTGTATCTACCAATCTGCAATCACCCGTAAGAAGGCAGAGTTCTTGTCTGGGGAGATTGCAGCTGCTCAGAATTGACCAGCTCAGCTTTTTCGCACGGTGGACAGACTGTGCAACCCAGACTGTTTACATGTCGGAAAAGCCTTTTCACAGGTAGAGTGAGATGAGCGTGCTAGATTCTTTGCGACCAAGGTGGCTGACCAGCCAGCACGCTCTATGGGTGTTGCACTTGACCAGCGCTTGGTCACTGCCCCTCAGCATTCCTGGAGTACATTCGACCAACCAGAGTTCATGGATGTCATGTGAATTGTCCAGGGTATGTGCCCTATGTGCTGTAGTTTGGACCCTGGACCAACTTCCCTGATTTTGGGTTGTGTTGATTCTATCAGTCCGGTCCTTGCATGGATAGTCTGGTGCTCCTTGGAAACAGGAAAGTTTCCTAGCTTCCTGAAGGAGATGGTGGTAACATCCCTCTTGAAGAAAGTTTCTTTGGACCTTTACTGCCATGCGAACTTCAGACCAATCTCTAACCTCCCCTTTTTGGGGAAGGTGATTGAGAAAGTAGTGGCCGCACAGCTGGAGAACCATTTGGCCATCCATGACATCTATGAACCCCTTCAATCCGGTTTTTGAAAGAGTCATAGTACTGAGACAGCACTGGTTCAGGTGTTCAATGATCTCCTGATGGCTAGAGATTGGAAAAAACATTCCATCTTGGTTCTTCTAAATCTTTCTTCAGCGTTTGACACTGTGGACCATGGGGCCTTACTTGATTGCCTGAGGTTCATCTACGGACTGTTGGTTACAGTCCCCAAGTTGTTTACATCTTTTCTCACCAGAAGAACTCAGAGAGTGATGTCCAGAGTTTATTCTTTGGACCCAGTTTCTCTGTCAAGTGAGGTTCCTCAGGGTTCAGTATTGTCACCCATGTTGTTCACAGTGTACATGCTGCCCCTCTGAGACACTGTAAGAAGGTATGGGCTGAGGTTTCACTGCTATGCTGATGACACCCAGCTCTGTCTTTCTTTTGCACCTGACCAGGATGGAGCTGTCTCAGTCTTTAACAACTGCCTCACAGAAATCCAAGACTGGATGGATTCGAGTTGGTTGAAATTGAACTCAGAAAAGACTGAGGTGCTGATTGCGGACCCAACATGCTGGATAGGGGGGCCAGGGGTTGGTTCATCCTCCGGGCTTTTTCTCAGGGGTTTACCACTCCCGACTTTTGAACAGGTGCGAGAGCTGGGGGTATTCTTTGACAAAGAGCTGACCCTGCGTTCGCAGGTGTCAGCTGTCATCAAGTCCTCTTTTTACAATCTGAGGAATATCTCCAGGATTAAGCACCTTGTTCCGTCTGGTGATCTTCCTATGCTGGTCCACGCTTTTGTGACCTCTCGCTTGGACTATTGCAACTCCCTTTAACTAGGGCTTCATGGGGTGGAAATCCACAGCCAGTAGCTAGTGCAGAACTCTGCGACCCAGCTCTTGATGGGGACTTCCCGGTCCTGTCATATTTCCCCGGTGCTGCACGCACTGCACTGGCTGCCAGTACAGTGGCTTATCACCTTTAAAGTCGGTTTACTGACTTTCAAAGCCCTACATGGACTAGGCCCGGACTACCTGAAAGAGCTCCTGGTTCCTTACTGCCCTGAGCGATTGCTCTGCTCAGCCGACAATGGGTTGCTAAAGATTCCTAGGGTGTGTTTGAAATCTTCTGGGGCCCATTCATTTATGCACGTGGCCCCAACCCTTTGGAATTCTCTACTCCGTCGTTTACGGGAGTGCACGACCATGGAGGGATTTAAGCAGGCATTAAAGACATACCTGTGGCACCAGGCATTTGGTGACTGATTGTTTTTAACTGTTATTATTTGTTTTAATGTTTGGATTATTTGATATGCTGTTTTATGTTTGTTAGGTGCCTTGGTTCTTGAAATGAGCCACAAAAAGAAAGAATATTATTATTATTATATTGTATTAATAATTTGTGATGTTTGCATGTTTTATTATCTCATTTAACTGTACTGTGTTATAATAAATTGTTTATATTCGATATGCTTGGTCTTACTGCCAGTACCCTTCCAGGGCAACCCTTGCTTCAGGGTCTTTGCATGGAGGTTCTTTGACTTTTAGATAACTTTCCTATGTTGAGCTTCTCATGCCCCAAACCAAGATAACCATAGGGCCTGGCTCCCTTCCCCCTCAACTGTAATACAGACGAGGCACACTGATGAGTCCTGATAAGAGCGAAACACGTCTGTGTCTTCTGTTGTCAGCATTTGCAAATGGTGTGAGAGGGCATTTGGCATCATACGTGCCTGCTTAAATCAGAACCAGTCTAAATTATGTTATTGTTATTTGCATATATTTCCTATGATGCTTTGCATTATCAGGATATGTGCAATTTGGATTTTACATTTCTTTGAACCTTGGCTTATTTGCCAATGCCCTTCCAGGATAACATTTGCTCTGAAGATTTAGTGTTGAGGTTCTTTGTCTTTCAGAGTACGTGGTCATTCAGTTTGCCACTGAAAATGAGCTTCGCTCAGCTGGCTCAGTCCTGCTCAGTTAACATATTTTACTACTACTACTACTACTATAGATAATTATAAACCCTTGGGGCACCCTAAGAGAGAGTTTCTTCAGGTTGCTCAGACATATGTACGTCAACTGATTTCTACTCAATAGGAAATTGGACAGTGATCTAATAGAGACTTTACTAATACCGATAGTATTAAGTTTCATAAGGTTCATAAACTGGTGATTGAATTTAATGTACAAACATCACCAAGGGAGCTTCTTGAAAACAAGAAAATATGATTGAATCAAACACCCTGGTTTTGACCACAAAGGTCAATGACCTGCAGTAGCTCAGAATAATTTGGGCAAGTTCCTACTAACTTCCACTCCCCTCCTCTCTCAACAGGAGTGGCTGCTGATCTTTCCCGAGGTGCTGCCCTGCACTTTTCTGCCGTCCGCTCTCAAAAAGCAGCCTTCAGCTGCACATTTCAGGTACGCCCAGAGAAAGAGCCATTTGCTATAGACTTTCTTCCCTGGACTTTTTCAAAAACTTCTGGCTCCTTTTTGCTAGCCTGCTGATTGGTACTGGCATCTGCAGCACCGATTGTGATTGGCTCCTCCGATTTTGCTCTCCGATTTCTCTGTCTCCTGTAGCCTAGTCTCTCTAATTTTACTGTGTAATTTGCAAATGTAGTAGCTTTTTCCAAATTTGTATCAAACTGTTTTATTTTTATCTGATTCTCCAGAACTAAACAGATTTTATCTGTGATAACACTGTTTGACCTGCCTCTCTCTCTTCATACACTACCTTCCACCCCTCTTGAATCAGGTTAGGGCCGTAGTCGGTACCTCTGAGTCCTTAACTGGAAGCTCCTTTCCCTTTCTTCTTTCCTCTGGTGTCTCCTCTAATTTTCTCTGCCTACCCCCATCTACTAATCCCTGCCCTGGGCAGACTGGGTGGGCCAAGCTCTCCTTATCTACCATCAAATGCTATGTTTCTATGTTTTTATGTTTCTGCTAGCACTGACTTGGCAGGATCAGTGTATGGGGGCAATGTTCATGCACAAGAGTTCAGTTCAGCTGCCGGTGTAGCCCAGCAATAACTAGAGTACAGGACTGAACCAGCTGACAGGGGTGGGGACAGCGAGTTGAATTTCAACAAAGGTATAAATATTTTGAAAATGATACTGTATCCCCAACTGTCAGCAGAGTGTAGATCTGTAGTGGTATGGAGCTGAATTAGAAAATAAATGCACAACAGATGTTAGAAATTATACTGTACTTCAAAAAATATTCACTCCCATTAAAGGAGAAGTCTCATGTATACAGTGCTGTGTATTTGCTTTCCTCACTCTTCCCATGTCATATTCATTCCCTCTCCTGGTATTTCCAGTCAGCAATTGTGGTTTAAGGAGCATTTGAAATGTAAAAAATACACTTTTTAGAGCTGGCCCAGTGGCGCTGAGGGTTGAGATTCTGGATGCATCACCTCACGCCGTGCCAGTGACCTGTGTTCAGGAAAGAACACAGGCTGCCAGGGGTTGGCAGGAGAGGAAGGGGATCGAGCCTCTGGAGGACACCTCTCCTCTCCCAGGGAGGGAGGACTGGCACTCATCCCGAATGAGTACCCCCAGGTGGAGGCTGGAGGATTTTGCGGGTCAGAGGGGCCAGATGAAGAGAGGGTGCTGTGGGACTTCTGCAGATATGCGCATGCCTTTACATGTGCACATCCTGCGTGTGTGCTCCAGAAATGGGAAGGGAGAAAAATGGAGGAAAAACTCCTCCAGCTGCAGATGATGACTGACCTCTCACAGGCCCCACACCTAGCGATCAGGCAGGGGTCAGTCCCGCTGATACCAAGGCGACGGGGCTGGGAAGGTTGGTCAGAAGGGGGCAGCTGGGAGCAGAGGAGTATAAGATGTCCATAAAACAAAATACTCTTTTTAAACTAAGTGATCTAGCTGTCCATTTCTCCAGCTGCTGAAAGGATGCGTGTCATCTGGGCAACGGAAGCAGTCAGTCTGCTGCTCCCATGAGATTAGAACTGTTGTACAGTGAGATGTAAGCAGCACAAAGAAATTGACTTTTTTTTTGCTTGTGAATGAAATTCTTGTAGATGTATTATTTGCTATGCACAAATAAAGGCTACTAGTACTACATACTGTGTGAGTGGTGTGATAGGACTGTCTTAAGCCATTGCAAACTTAACATAAAATACAAATAGAAAGCACTGAAAACATTACAAGTGCCTCATTTGCATATACATGGAGACTGGCTTGAAGCTTTACTAGCTTGTGTCAGTGCTTAAGAATCTAGATATCCATTACAACAGAAGAAATGACTGCTCTCTCTTATTGACATACTTGAGGTAACTGATGTAATGTATGAAAAATATGTCATAAATATCCATTCATAAAGAAACAGGAGTCTTCTCCTTTAAAGTTTGCTACCAGCTGTGGAAACACATTCGTAGCCTTCAGTTTTTGCACCCTTGAGCTGCTGCAATTGTTATCCATTGTAGCAGCTAAATGGCCATGAATATCTAATAACTGCAGTTGATAATCTCTGCTGCTGCATTCAACTGTTACATTTACAGCAATTAGAGTAAGTGGCCTCCAGTAACCTACAGATTAGATTCAGCTCCTCCACCCCCCTCTACACCTGTCAGTCTGCTTACTGTAAAGAGAAGTATCCTGTCAGGAGTGCTGTCATTCTGTGGATTAAAATGTCCTTTCTAAAGTGGATGAATGCTAACAAACAAGCTAAATAGGAACACCCACTTGATGTTTCTGACATTGCTGCTGAACATACTGCAAGATGCTCTGGTGTTGACGCTAAGACTGCAGTGTCAGTAGCAAAGGGGTTGACAGCCTGTACCCCTTCCCACCATTCAATAAACGGCATCAGTCATATGCTTCCTATTCGGCTGGAGTCTGTTTTGAACTAGGTTGGTATGGTACCAAAATCGATGTTATGGATGCTGTTAGGTTTTATAATTCCAAATACCACAGCACCATAAATGAATCCACTATCTCTAAGTTTAAAGTGGACTATAAAACACAACTGTGGTAAACTCCAGACGCCACACAGTTAACGCCTCATTGCTGACTAAACCCAGAGGCAGGCCAAGATTACTGTTGGAGGATGTGAAGGAGAAACTGTGGCAAATCATCCATAGTTTAAGAGCAGAGGGTGCTGTAATAAATGCCAAGGTTGTGCATGCTGTAGTCCTGGGAATTGTAAATTTGACTGTGTCCAAATGCTACTGGAGAATGGTGGCATCGTTAGCATTACAACAAAATGGGCATGAGGATTCTAAATAGAATGGGCACCAGTCACAGAAAGGGGACTAAAGTCTCACGTAAAATAACTGTATACTCCGTTAATCTGTAATCTGTGTTCCTAGCCAGAATCTCCAAAGCAGCATCACAGGAACTGATACCCTCCAAATTAAACATTAATCTTGATGAAACTGGGGTGAATATGGCCTCTGTCTCTGATTGGACCATAGCTGTGCCTTTGTCCGGACAAGTGACGGTGGCAGGACTGGGGGACAAAAGCCAGGGACTAGATTCACAAAAAAATTGCAAAGTACAGAGCAGAAGTTTGCAGTGCACTTTGTGATTGCCCATGTAGCAAAAAGTTATACTCACAGATGGATTGCGTAGGGTGCTGTCCGACAGGGGTAGGTAGAAGCAGAGGTAATCCCATTACCACTACCTCTAAACCCACTAGCAGTGCCCTGACCTGCATTCCCTGAAATGGCCCTGCAATGAATAGCGCTGGTGTGCTATTTAAAATTCATAAAAACAGCCATGCAAATGAGCCCATTGGTCATGCAAGGTACTAGCTGGCCATTTGCATGCCCGATTGCCATTCCTGTAAAATAAAATCCAGTTCCCTGGTCATCTAGTGGCCCCTCCTACCTCCCCATTCTCCAATCACCATCCTGTAGAATAAAATTCCATTCCCTGATAGTCTAGTGGTCCCTCCCCCCTCCCTCCCTGTTCTCCAATCACCATCCTGTAGGTTGAAAAAATAACGTCCTGTCCAATGACAGCAATACAAGAGGAGAGAGATGGTACTGGTGGGACCCCACCACCCGTGTCCTCCAATCACCGGCTTGTCAGAAAGGAAGGAATCGCCCTGGTAGCTAGTGGTCCCGCCCCCTCCTGATGACCCATCCAAAATGTAGAACACAGTAACACTAGTGTCCATCCTCCCCAAACATCCCAATCACTTGTAACATACAGTTCCCCACTTCCCTGGTGGTCTAGTGGATCCCCCACCCTGTCGGACATTGAACACCCACCCCACTCCCCTCAAATCCAATCCCCAGCCAATGACCAGCACAGCCCTCCTCTCACCTCCACAGTTGGCCACCAACTGAACTTTCAAGCATGCATGCTGTATAGTAAGCAGCCATCAGGTTTGGGAGGGAGCGAAGTGAGGGGTTAATGTCTGACAGAGTGGGGGGGTGCGGGGGTCCACTACACCACCACGGAAGTGGGGAACTGTGTGTTACAAGTGATTGGGATGTTTGGGGAGGAAGAATGGACACCAATGTTACTGTGTTCTACATTTTGGACAGGTCATGGGATGGGACCACTAGCCACCAGGGCGATTTGTTCCTTTCTGATGGGCCGGCAATCAGAGAGCATGGGGGATTTACCACCATCACCATCTCCCTCTTCATGTATTGCCATCACAGGGCAGGACATTATTTTTTCAACCTGCCAGATGGCAATTGGAAATGGAGAGGGACCACTAGACTACCAGGGAATGGGATTTTATTGTACAGGAAGGCGATTCGAGAACAGGGAAGGACCACTGGACTACCAGTGGCACAGTGTTGTGGGTGTGGGAGCTACTACAGTACTTCTGGCAGTCACTAGGGTATCACGGAATACCACCAGGTCTTAGTCAACTGTATTTTCTCCATGCAAGGGACTTCAACATACAGCCCTTGCACGCAGAAAATGGTTTATGAATAGCACAGCACCATTATGGGGTTCCCCTCTCCCCCTTAATTTGAACTGCGGACCCCTGAAAACTTTGTCCCTGCGCAAGCCCATTCTGATGGTTCAAACTGGGCTTTTGTGGATAATAAAAGAAAAAAATCAGCACCCAGTACAGGCCATATATATTCAAATAGAATTTATTAACAAAAGTGCATTAATGCAAATAAATACTGGCTCACCATTGCAATATGCCACAAGGCAAAAAACATCTTCCATTTCGCTTAACCAAACGCCAGGCTTCATCATTTGTGGATAGCACTATGGTGCAAAGCTCGGTTTGCACCATGCAAACAGGGTTTGCACTGGGGTAAATCTTTGTGAATCTAGCCCCAGGTCTATTGTCTTAGCCTGCACCCTTGATGAAGATTTTTTTGGGACCAAAAGTAATCTACAAAGGCAGAACTCCCTCATGCCACCCACAACACAAGTTCCCAAGACTGGTGTATCTCCCATTCACCCAACTACTGGGCAAATGAAATCACAATGTGTGAGTAAATCTCTTCTGTGCTTGTGCCTTATCTTGAATGAAGTGGCAACTCGGGCTACCAAGTGGACAGAAGGGACTGCTAATACTGGATTTGTTTAGAGCACATTCCACCACATCAGTGCTCGAACACCTTAAAAAAAGCCAGTTACATCCCACTTTTTGCCCAGCCTCCTGTACGGACCTAATGCAGCCTTTGAACATTGCAATAAATAAGCTGTTTAAGGATGAACTAAAAAAATGTTTTATGGAATGGTATATGGGAGTCATTTCTGAACAGCTGTCTGAGGGGGTTACAAATGTTAGGATGGCTATGAAACTGACAATGCTCAAAGAAAAATGCACTAGGTGGTTGAAGGCAAGTTTTTGCAAACTGAAAGGAAAAAAATTATTGTATCCATGGATTTGTGTAGGTAGGAATTGCTGAGGCACACGGAAACTGTCTTAATGGACAGAAAAGTAAATTAACCTTGTATAGCACAGTAGTTCCTTAACTACTGCACTACAGTCTCTTCTAATGTATGGTCAGACTTAATTATTAATTAAATTCGATCAAATTATAGGGTTGTTATACTATTGATGTGATGTCACGATATTGTTGTTCCAATGGTACAACCAACAGGGATCGTGTTAGCCCATGCGCGTCCTGGACACTGTAACGTGTTTGTGCTTGCATGATCTGCGAACCCCACTTCAAAATAGCTGTGACAGTGAGAGAAACACCAAGGAGAGGGGAGATCTAAACATGAGTGCAATGGACAACCCTAATAGGTAATAGTGGACCAGTACACTAGAAGATAATGTATGGTCCATATGGCAACTGTTATGTAACCATCTCGAGGTTACCATGGTGACATCAATGGTCACCATGGCAACCTCTCAATGGTTTTACAAGCTTGTTATTGATAGATGACCATACATTATCCTCTATATTGCTACCTGTTTCTTTACAGATTTAATGGAGGGACCAGCACAGGAGAGAAAGGAGGGAGCAAGTGAATAGACTTCATAATGAAAGCAATAATACAAGAAGATTTCTTTGATTGCGTGACTTATTTTATGTTTTACTTTATTTCTTACTTGTATTAATCTGAGTTTCATTGTACCACAGATGAACACTATGGGCTCAGTTTTCAAAGGATCGGGACTGGTGCAAGGGGCTTGCATCAGGGAGAAATGTCTCAAGGGGCTCCTTCCACCACACCTTGCACCAGTCCCGATTTTTAGATGCCCACTGTAGCAATTGGGGGTCAGCCTGCACCGCCTGGACATGCACTAACCTTGTGATGGATGCACCAGTGTGGCAAGAGAGAATGGCACTTGCACCAGGGCATGCTGTAGTATCCCCTTAGTTGGGATTCTGCAAACTCTGGCAACAGGCCCACAGGCCATCAGAGTTAGACCAGCCAGGAGCTGGTCTAATGGCCTATGCACCATTCCAAGTGCCCTGCTGTGGTGGGAGGTGGTCTGTGACCCCCCCTCACTGCCACTGTCAGGGGAACATCTGCTGCCCTTCCATATCCAGTCAAGTGTCCTCTCAGTATTGGGGCCATGGCTTGTTAATTCCAGGACCAACCCCTGCCGAAAATCACAGTACTGCCCCCCCACCCACTGCTCACCACAGATGGAGTCATACCAATGCCATGCTGAGGTCCATTTTCACCCCCTCCACCTCCCCAACCTGCCCTGGCCCATCCTTCACGGACCTTGCCAGCAACCGATGGGTCCCTTCCACGGCCACCAATACTGCCTGAAATGCTCACAATCTGTGACATTCCCTGCCTGCATGCCAGTTGTTTGGCATACAGGACGATTTGCAGCAAACTCAAGGAGTTTGGCGATGGGCCACAGAGGCTCCCTGGTGCAACAGAGTTTGCTGCAGTCGGGGTGTTGATGCAAGGTGCACCGATCTAATGGGGCTCTGAAAATCAGGCTTTTTGAATAAGCGTAGAATGCTGCACATTATATCGCAATATAATGCGTCTATCTTATTTCACTTTCCCTTAATTTTTACAATTTTTTTTATCGCTTAGCATAGCAAAAATGAAAGGAAACCTAATATTTCCTAGAGTACAGTAGATTGTTAGTGCCAGGGCTAGAAATAATTTATTGGGAGGGGGGGCTGCCAGGATCCAGTGGCTAGCCTTTCCCACAGACTATCTACAGTATCTGTTCCACTTTTTTTGGTTTACTAATTTCACAAAGACTTTTAATTAGCATGCCCTCCTATTCTATAGGTTGGAAAGGGCTTTAAATTAGCTCCCCATCCCCTAGTAACCTTCACTGTTGGATTTTTTCTCTGGCTGCATAGCGAGAGGTATGCTGACATATTGCTAATGGAGGAGGACAGACTATAGGGGGTCTGTAAGGGCATGACCAGATACCAGACACATCACATTATGTTTTCTTCATGCAATGGAGTTGAAGCACATAACGAGGGTGCATGAATCAGTGCACTTCCTCCTCCCTCTCTCTCTCCCCCCTCAAAACTGGCAGAAGAAGACTTTGCTTGCTCACTCTGTGAACATCAATAGGAATCACAACAGCAGCAGCATCCCACAACCCTCTGTTACTGAGAAGGAGTGCAGAGCAGAGTGACTCAGTCGCTGCTGCGGCCAAGGAGTGGGCTGGGACAACTGCCTGGGCAGCTGGTGGACATAGTAGAAGAGGCAATCTACATTAACAACTGAGGGCACAATCAAGGAGGAAGGACCGAAAACGCAGATGGGGAGTACAGCCATGTTGCAAGGCTGGCTCAGAACAAGTTATTCCAGCAAGAAAGAGGGGGGACAAAAGGTGCTCGGGTGTCAGGTCAAGGCAGAAGGCAGAGCAAATGAGGCAGCCACAACAGCAGAAGGCATGCAGAGTCCAGAGACTAGGAAATGAAGGGCAACTGAAGGGGTGCAGAGGGTGGGGCCCTGGAGTGATCTGTATGAATCAGTATGATTCTTATGAACTCTGTACATGTTGCTGATTTATGTACACGTTACTGATTTATGCTCAGGACCTCCTTGTGAATGAGCCTGCCCAATGGAGCAATTAATGCAATAAACTTGACTTGACTTGACTGGGAGAACACAGCAATTGGCAACAGCAGCTAGGGAGTTATGACAGGGAATACAACTGCAGGAGTGGGCAGATGCCAGGAACCTAGCAGCAGCCACAACAGCTGCAGAAAGAGAACAGTGACAGTGCCAAGGAGGGGAAGAGGCAGGAGATGAAGGAGAGTGGTGGCTAAACCTCAACGGATACAAAAAACACATCACAGGAGAATAGAGAGAAGAATTACCTAGAGCAGTTGCAGAGCTCACCAAAGCAGACAGATGGGGCCAAAAAGAAAACTGGCAGCCAGTTGGCTGCTGCAACTAAATGAAACATAGAAACATAGAATTTGATGGCAGATAAGGACCGCTTGGCCCACCCAGCCTGCCCATTTCCCTACCTAATGAATAAGCTGCAGATCCTAGTTAACCAGCAGCCTACTTCTTTCTACCCCAACCCCCTAGAATTACCTTATGACTGTCCCATGCATGTTTGAATTCAACCACTGTTTTTGACTCCACAACCTCCTCCAGAAGGCTGTTCCATGCATCTACAACCCTATCTGTGAAAAAATACTTCCTTACATTACCTCTGTGCCCCCTTGTTCTTGCACACCTCTTTTTTCTGAAAGATGCTGCCCTCTTGGACTTTGTTGATTCCCTTGAGGTACTTGAAAGTTTCTATCATGTCCCCCCTCTCCCTCCTTTCCTCGAGGCTATACATATTAAGCTCCTTTAGTCTCTCTTCATATGACTTCCAGTGCAGACCCTGCACCATTTTAGTTGCCCTCCTCTGGGCAGCTTCCATCCTGTCTATGTCCTTGTGGAGCTTGGGTCTCCAGAACTGCACACAGTACTCCAGATGGGGTCTCACCAGCTGTCTGTACAGAGGGATAACAACTTCCTGTTTTCTACTGGTGATGCCTCTCCTATGCATCCAGTATCCCCCCAGCCCTCTTTACTGCCCTCTCACATTGCTTGCCCACCTTTAAGTCATCTGATATGACTACCCCAGGTCCCTTTCCATTTTTGTTGTTGTTAGTGTCTCACCCCCCCATTGTGTACTCTTCCTCTGGGTTTTTGTTTCCCAGGTGCATTACTTTTCACTTCTTAGCATTGAATCAAAGCTGCCATACATTTGACCATTCCTCTAACCTTGCCAAGTCCCTTCTCATCCTTTCCACCCCACCGTGTGCATCACATCTGTTGTAAATCTTTGTGTCATCTGCAAAGAAACATACTTTTCCTTCCAGTCCCTCTGCAATGTCGCTTATAAAGACACTGAAGAGGACCGGTCCTAATACTGAACCCTGCAGTACCCCACTAGTAACCCCCCTTTCTTCAACGTGCAAAGGGTTCTTGGCCATGTGCAGTTTAAGTATCCATTGATGGGGGCATGGTATTAGGGACGGGCAGACCCGAAAAGGTCCTGACGCTTACTATCAGGATCAAGATCCAGGCCAAAACCCTGATTAGTCCTGATTTAAATCAGAATCTGTTGTAAAATGTGAAGAAAACTGAAAAGCTGGCATAAAATTGCATAATGTGGCACCGGAATTGTAAACAGCTGAAGCTCCATTAGTGTCCATTTATCCTTTTGTTCTTTTTAGCTGCTTTTTTTTTTTTTTTTTAAATTAAGACACTCTTGCACTTTTGCTTTACACTGCACGTTTTAGTTAGGGCAACAACGGAAGACTCTAGCAGAACAGAGGTATTTTTCTTTTTATTCCACTTGTCACTTTTGTTCTTTGCCTTTTTTAATAAAATTAAAGCATTCTTGCACTTTACTTTAGTAAAGCTTAGTTATTAGGGCAACAAGTAAAGGCAGGGCACTGCTGGTAGTGAACTGGCAAACAGACGCTTAGTAGTGGACAGGCTTTAGTTAGAGCAGCAACAGAAGGCACTACTACTGGCAGAGTGGCAGAGGCAGTAAATGAAAACCACCACTAATGATACAGAGTGAGCAGTACTAAGCACTGACGCTCTGTCCAGTGTCCCTTTTCGGCCCTTCCCTTCCCACTGACAGGTGAGGTTGATTGTTTTTTTTCTTTTAATCCCCTTGAACTTACCTTCCCCCTGCTACTTCTCTATTCCTTATTTTCCCCAACCCCTATTTGATTTTTTTAGCAGCTGCAGGCTAAAGTTTATTTCCTTGTTTGGCTCCTGAGGGAGGGTGGACTCCCTAGAACTACGCTGTCAGATTTTATGTTTGCTGTCATCACTTATGGATTACCTGAAATAAAACATTTGTGTACCCTGGAACTTACGTTTCTGTAGATCTTTCACTGCTTTCTTCTGAGGGTGGAGACCGTGCTGCCAAAGTTCCCTGACCTGTAAGCCCTACCCCATTTGATTTTTTTAGCAAGCAATTCTCTCTGTTTCCCTCTGACTGTGCCCCTCCAACTTGAGCTGTGAAGACCAAAGCTGAGCCACCAAAGTTCCCACCCAGCTGCACCTCCCCGTCCCCATCGCCACCCATTCACCCACCAGCCGAATGAGTCCCTGGTGTCTAGTGGCACCACCCTTCCTCTCATTGCTGCCTTACAGGTACCCCCATCCCCATCCACTATTCCCAATCCCTGGTGTCTTTTGGACCCCCCCTTGAATCTTGCCGGTGCCGTAAAAACTTACTGATCTGCTCCTAAGCGTCTGAGCATGTGGCTGTGAACTTGGGTGAGAGAAGACAGCAGCTATTTGTCAGTCTTCCAAGTTCCCCAGTCACAAAATTTAGTGCAAATATTATATTAGCAGGCACTTCCAGAATGCAGCCCGAGCCATGATCAAAAACTGGCAGCTACAAGCCGTAAGACCACTCAAATGGTCTTTCAGCTTGTAGCTGTCAGTTTGTTCGTGGCTCGGGGCTGCATTCTGGAACTGTCTGCTGGCATAAATATTGCTCTGTAGTTTGGGACTGGGACCTGAAGCTTGACAAAAGCTACTCTTCCTCCTCACCCAGCTCACAGCCACATGCCCAAGGTGGAGGAGCACATCGGTATGCTTATGAAAGTAGCTGATCAAGGATGGGGTAGTAAAGGATGAGGATGGGGAAGGGGAGTCCATTAGACACACTAGTGATGAGTCTGACCATTTTTCATTTTTTAAATGTACCAGTCACACACAGCCAGTGTAGTCAGGCAATGGGTTCTTATTGATCGGAGTCTGCTGGGTTGCATTGGATCCGGGGGGAGTTCTGATTTTCGGTGGGTCAGTCCGCACATCCCTAGATGGTATGCATTGCCCACTATCCAGTCAAACCATGGGCCATAGCCATGACATTCAGAGACCACCACTGTTGGTCCTCCAAGGTGCTGTTACATTTACTCAGCGCCTCCTTTGACTGTTACTCACAGCTTTCACTACCTGATGGTGCTGCTTAGCACCGATTGTCTTCTCTTAAGTACAGCACCACTTCTACTGCACAGTATACTGTACCACAATAAAGGGAAATGCCATTGAACACATGACTAAGTTCGCAGTAACCTGACAAGCGTTGATGGTACATGCCAGTGGGACATGTACAACTATCCTCAAGCAGCTTGAGTTCACAGAGTTGACTCAGTACCTTCCCCTTAGACAGGTGCTGGACCTCTGTGTGTAACAAGTGACATTTTCCCCATCCCTAAACACAGAATGTGTCACATCTCTAGTGATTGGTGCTTAATGAAGGCAGATTGGTCCAGTGGTTAGGGCACCAGACTAGGGACCAGGAGATCACAAGTTCAAACACCACTAGAGCACTGTGTGACCTTGGGCAGGTCACATAACCTGCAGTGCTCCTGTCTACCCAGTTGTGAAAATGAGTTGAAGCAAAAAACCCTTGAAAATGAGACATTTACCTTGCAGCTGAGACATCCTGGGTAAATAAATTGTGGGGCGCATTACACACGTTGGGTTTTGGTGCTGTTACAGCACCTGTGTGTGAAGTGCAGTGTTGTGTTGTAGCCATTTCCAGTGCATCCACACACAGGAGCTGTGGACTGGTGAGGAAGCTGTGGAAATGTTGCAGGCAGCCAAGCTCCCCTTCCTCCCTGTGTTTCATTTATGTCCCTCTGCCAGCTTTCAACACTGTAAGTGCATTAATTCAAGTGGTGTTGAGGGTCTTAGAAGTCCTGCTCCATTTCAGCTCCCCACCACTGTAGAGTTTCATGGGAGCTGAAATGGATCAACTTACAACACTGCTAAATGTATCGGCACGTATCTGCTGGTAGTTGATCAGCTACTGAGTACCACTCACACTGGTAGTGAACACTCACTGTAAATAGGCCTTTTATCAGACTTTCTTGACTCATCCCTGGAACAGATTTAGGACTTTCCCAGGAGGCTAAATACACTGCTCATTGCAGGTGTAGTTGTTAAAGCACAGACATGTAAATTAGGTGAGCCCAGTTTCGAATCCCACAACTGCCACTGACTCACATGTGAAACTGAGCAAGTTGCTGGACCTCCCTCTGCTTCAGTCCTTCCAGCTGAAAGATCTGGCAGAAGAAACATAAAATCTGACAGCAGATGTGAGCCCTTTGGCCTGCCAAATTTATTTCCTTCATTTTGTTGCAGACCACTTGATCTGTGGTGCTGTCCCCCCCCACCACCACCTTACCCTTACAATTCCTTGTGCCCATCCCAGGCATTTTGAACCCTACCATTGTTGCTGTCCCCAGTACCTGAGCTGGAAGGCTGTTCTAGGAATCCACCACACTTTCTGTGAATAAGTATTTCCTCACACCTCTCCTGAACCAATCACCCCCCAGCTTCATAGCAAGTCCCCTTGTTTTAGAGCTCCTTTACTTCTGAAAAATACTCCTCTCCTGTACTTTATTAATCCTGTGAGGTATTTAATGGTCTCTATCATATCCCTTCTCTCCTTCCTCTCTCCCAGGGTGTACATATGGAGCTCCTTTAGCCTCTCCTACTAGGGCTTGTGATGCAGACCCTGCACCATTTTGGTAGTCCTCATCTGGACTGCCTCCACTCTGTCTATGTCCATCCTGAGTTGTGATCTCCCGACTGGACACAGTACTCAAAGGCAGGCTCTTACTAGCCATTTATAGAGAGGCAACACCACCTCTCACCCTCTGCTGGTGAAACCCCTTCCTATGCACCCCAGCATCCCACTAGCCCTCCCAACTGCCTTATCACACTGACTGGCAGCCTTTAGGTCATCTGATATGACTATCCCCCAGGTCTCTTTCCTACTTGATCACTGACAGTATCAATCCACCCATTTTGTACTCTGCTGCTGGGTTTCTCTGGCCTAGGTGCATTATTTTGCACTTTTTTTGGTGTAACCAGGGGTAGGGTTGGGTGTTTGTTGTTATTTAGCGCCCGGTGCCTCCATTTTTGTAACCCATTACCTGGTGAGCCTGGGTTCATGGAGAAAACATTCACTCAGCATCAGGGCTAGGTTTGCACTTCTGGACAGGGACACCCAAGTAATTCCATACACAGGAAGCAAGAACTGAGAATGTCCAAACCAGGAGTGGGATTCTAAAGTGGGGCTTTTATTCACTTACACACAGGAATACAAAGCAAGATGGACCCCCACGGGGCTACACTCACTGGTTATGCAGAACTATAGTGGTCAGAACACATCTTCTTCATCATCACAACAACTTTTACCCTCAGGTTCTGAACACACTGGGCTCTCAGCCCGAACTGGTACTCTCTATATCCTGGATTCCCTGGCATGGCCCTCGGCCAGCACTGGTATACTCTTCCATATGGCATGGAAACTTCTGCTGGTGGCTCCCTCTACCACCCATGAGCACTTTCTAGCTCTAAAGAGAAAAACACACATCCTTAATCCCACATCTGGATACTTTCTGCAGATACTGGCCAAGTGCCTGGGAGAAAGTTATAGGTGCCCAAAGTGAATCCGTGAAAGTAAATCTGGTTACTCCAGACTGGGGGGGGGTCTCCCACCTCTTGTCCCCAAATCCATACCCGGCCATTCATTTGGAGTCAACACCTTTCCTGTGAAACTCTATGTTTGTAGAATGCTATCTCGAAATGTATATCACATTTAACAATCTACTGTCTTTGGTAACTGGTGTCCTGACTTGCAGTGTTCTCTAAGTGGCTGTGTCCATCCCTGTAGACCCCCACTGGTTAGGTGCATTTCAAGTCATACACATAACTTAAAGTATTGTACTTGGCTGTCCTTTCCTGACCCACAGTAGCAGATACTTTACACAACAGTCTTGGTAAAAACATAGGCTGTCTGGCAGAGCAGACTCACCATGGTTCGCAGGTGACCCAGGGCTTCTCTCACAGAAAAAAAAACAACTACTTCTGGTGTCTCAGCACAAATCTTCTCATCAGGCAGCTTTTCTTCCTCCAGCAGGGCCAGGAGATTGCCCCTGAAGAGCTGGTCTGGTTCCCCCCCCCATCTCTCTCAGGGATGGGGCACTAGAACCCACATGGGAATGGTCTCAACCACTTTAGTAAGTATTCTCTGTGTCCTTCTCTAGGGTGAGAACACACGCCCTCTTCTGTGGTAGCTCTGAACAGAGCTGGGGCTATGAGGGGCTGCCAACTGCAGCGCACCTCCTCACTCCACTGAGTCTCCCACTAGACTACTACACACTCCCTTTGAAAAACCCCAACATTCTAACCTAACTCCCAGCTGCAACATTCTGCTGTGGCTTATACTGCTGCGAGAATTCTATACGATGTCATCCTTCCAGCTCAGCTGAGACTGAGGACAGAGTGAAGCAGTGTGAAACCCATTTAACTAGTGTCTCACAAGCTGCCTTTCCCTGCCTGCCACTAGATCTAAGTGGGATTCTAGTAACCTGGGTGACGGGGGGTTACATTTGCATTAAAACCCAGCTACCAAAACATTTACCACTCCTCCAGTTTTTTCAGATCTCTGCCCATCCTTCCCACACACAACCTCTCGGAATGTCCACCCTGTTGCAGACATTGGTGTCATATGCACAGAGACAGACCTTCCCTTCCAGCTCCTCTGCTATGTCACTAATAATGACATTAAAGAGAACTGGTCCCAGCACTAAACCCTGAGGTACCCCTTCCTTCCTCAGATCAAACTCTTTATCACTATCCTCTGTCTCCTACCCCAGAACCAGTTTCTTACCCAAGTTACCACCTTGTTACTCACTCCCAAGTTACCCAGCTTGCTTGACAATCTTCCATGTGGAATGACATTGAAAGCCTTGCTGGAATCCAGGTAAGCCATATCCACCGCTCTACTCTGATCTAACTCCTTTGCCACCCAGTCAAAGAAATCTGTCAGATTTGCTTGGCATGACCTCCCCTCTGTGAATCCATGCTGTCTTGAATCCTGTAACCCATTGGATTCCAGATATTCCACAATGTTTTATACCCACCACTATGCCAGACTGACAGGCCTAGAATTGCCTGCCTCTTCCCTTTTGTGAAGTGGGACTACATCTGACCTTCTCCAGTCCTCTGGGACCACCCCTGTCTCCAGTGATCTATTAAAATAGGTCTGTCAGAGGGGTATGCCCCCCCAATAGCAACACCAAAATCGACAGGTTGACGACAGGCCACTGTGTTGGTGCCCCCAACACAAAGGCACATTGTTTACTATTCCTGTACCCCCCCCCCTCTGAATCAACTCCGAGTGGAGTTGAAAATCCTAATTATGAGGGGTGCAGGAGGAAGAGCCCCCCATATGGGGGCATTGGGGGCAAAGCACCCTGTTGAGAAAATAGGGACTGGGATAAATGGAGCTTGGTGTCGACTGCAACTTGCAGCCGATATAACCGCCGATGAGATGCCGTTGACAAAACTGTTGCTGAACCAGCATCGTAGAGCCTTTCAGAGGTGCAGCTAGTACCTCCCTGAACTCCCTCAGCACCCTTGGATGCACCCCATTTGGCCCCATAGTTGTGTCCTCCTTCAGGTTTGCGACTGCTTTCTAGACTCTTGTCTCAGAGAAAAGACTAGTGTCCACTTCTTTGCCATTATAGCTCCTGGTGCTTTTTTGTGAAGGGAAAGGGAGGAAGGGAGGGTGCCACCATTTGGATATTACATATGAGCTGAGTAATGCTGAAAAAACTGAAGGGTAAAAAAAAAAATAAAAAAAACAAGATTATGTTAGTGTCTTAAAATTCAGTTTTTCCATGAAAACATATCTAAACAAAAGAGTGAGAAAGAGATACAGTTAGATTCCTGTACAAGATGTAACAATTGTTTCCTAAGGCGCTTAGTGTAATGAGGCTTTTACTCCATTTGGATAATCACAGTCTTAGCCTTTAACAATGAAAAGGCTCCGATTCCAAGTCCCACTCCCCCACTGTAAATCCATCCTGGCAAGCATTCAGCTGGCAAGGAAAATATGATTTATGATGTCCACCTTGAGTAAGCAATTTTGCATTTTTTTTAGAACAGGATTGTATTTCTTGAAAGAAAATGACTGCAGAGTAACCGTCTAAAGCTAGGCATTGTTGAGGTGTTTTGCTTTTGGTTTCCATAGCAATCTCCTGATAACAAGGCAAAAGCCAAGTGCAGAAACAGGTATTGTTTTCATAAGGGAGCCTTAAATGCTGTCATCTGTCAGTAGGAAATCCTTCACCTGATAGCCAGTACAAACTTTTTAGCAAGCTCTGTAAACCCTGTAAGCCTCTATTCATGCATGGGAAAGGAGTTGATTTTCTGAGCTCTGCTGCTAGTTCAAAAGCAGGGTACAGCTCAAGGTGGACACACCTTTTTGATAATGATAAACAATAAAGGTAAATGGAACATCTCTTTCAAGCATTTTTTTGCTTACCTCAAGAATAAATTTTGGTGTGTAGGATAATGGTACCCTGCTGTGGGATTTCTCCCCTGTGGCACTGGGACAGAAATGCAAATGCAACAACAGCACTCACCAAAACAGCACAGCAACAATGGTGCCTGCAATATCGGCAAATGGTAGCAGTTCCAACACACACATGGAGGTCTGCTACCACAGACTCCAAATAGAATGGTAAATATGTGTTTTTGCACAGGGCACTGACTCCCACACCCTCCCATTACTAAAATGATCAACTCCAAGTTGGACTTGGATTCTGGGGAAAAGTGCATCTTGGGGGGGGGTACTATGAGACAGGACTTGTAAAAATATTGCAAACCCATCTCATGGAAAAAGATCAGAGACCAGGACTAGAACTTTCGTCTCCAGCAGTATGCTAGCCAAGCTGTTCTCTCCCTTAGCCCTCTCTGCCATGGGAGAAATTTAGCCAGTCACCACTTTTTTCCATCCTTCTTCCCTCCCTCCCTTCAGTACCTCCCTCTGTGGTCACAGCTACAGGGGTCACGGCAGTTGATGTTTGCTGTTGTTCCCCCGTAGCTGTCTTCATTTCGCTGTTTTTACAGCATGCTTCTTGCATGCACTGTAAAGAACATGCTGTTCTGACCAGTTAGGCAGACCTCTAATGATGCCACACAACCTCTCCAAATGTGAAAAAGAGCACTGTACAATGCTGTTGTAAATGGATGGGATAATAGTTTAATAGAAATCATTCCCTGAAATTATGAGAAAATGCAGTGCTACAGGCTGGTGACCAGTGGTATCACCATGAGAATTTGTTATACTGTAGTGACAGACAATTTAAAAAGTTCTTGTTCTTGACTAACAATTGTATTTGTATTTAAGTATTTTGCAAAGCAGCTAAAACAGAGCTATATCCTGACACGTTTCCCAAAGAGCCAAAGTAAATAAATTATCCAAAGTAAAAAATTTAAAAAATGCATTTGTGGAAGGCTAGAGCCCTCTGTAACTATCAAGTGTTATCTCCTTCAAGGAAAAAAAAAAAAAAAAGAAAGAAAGAAAGAAAACAAGATTGATTCCTAGCCAAAACAAGTTGCCAGGCAAAACTATACATAAAGTTACAGGAAGTGAGACACAATGAGCCAGGTTGGAAAACTATGGAAACCAGCAATAATGAACTCCTTGCAGTTGTGAGTGCTTTCTTATTCTGTTATGAGCCAATATGGCTGTAAAATGATGTTATTGTCTTCACAGACCCTACTTGATTTCTGGCTCCTTCGCCGCATCTCACCTCCTTGGCACGCAATACCACCTTTCTCCCAATGTCACCCATCTATTTTAAAGGATACAAGATTAGTGAAGACATGCAAATGTGTCCCATGCTAGGCAGTTGGCACAACAGACCCTCCCTTCCCCTTGTCTAGCTGCTGTCTTATTGAATGGACATGCCCGTTTATAGTAATCACCTGATTGATGGCTATCAGTTGCATGTAGACTCTTAGCAGCATGGTGCAGTGCACCATACAGTGCTGTCCATGTAGGTTAAGGAAGGGGGAGGCTTCTGAGTGAAATTCATAGGTTGTGGGCCAGTGAAGGTTGGGCTTATTATGGATCTGACAAAGTCTGTAATGGGAAGGTGCCTTGGGAAAAATTATATACCTGAGTATCCCCACTCCACCACACACATACACACACACACACACACACACACACACACACACACACACACAACAGGCAGACACACATTTCCTGTGCAGAGTAAGCAGCAGCTACCAGTCCCAGCATGGTTAAATATCTTTATGTTAGCTCCAGTGATTAATGTCAGCGAGCAGGAGAAGACTAACTGAAAATTAGCCCTTTGCCTTAGTTTCTTAGTGGTACAGCACAGCTGACACAGCTTCAGACATGGGGAGTTATCCATCAGGATAAGAATTCAAGTTGTTCACAGTGCAAAAGTTTGACAGACTGTATAATGTCAGCCTGCTAATGTCTCCCTTTTTTGCAGTGATAAAGTACTGCTGACATAGCTCCAGGCATGGGGAGTTATCTATCAGGATCAGAATTCAAGTTTTTCAAAGTTGGAATGCTTGACACCCCAAGTACTATCAGCCTGATAATGTCTCCCTGTCTTGCAGGTTGTATATGAGAAAAGGCTGTGGAAAGCAATGCCCTCTAACTGTGACAGCTGTTAATCACAAGAACCCTGTAGGGCTGAGTAATCGAAACAGCAGATAGACCTCCGGTGGTGGTCAGTGAAAATGTACTGTATAACGTCAAAGCAGCTCTCCATAACACATCTTGCTTTTAGCTGAACAGATAGAGTAGCTCCCTTCAGGATCTACTGTAGGATCTCCCCTTTGATGTTCAGCAAGGGCTGGTGGAGTACAGTATTCATTCAAACAGAGGGGACAGCCATAACAATTACATCATATAATATATTAATATAGTAGTCATTCTTCAAAAGCCTCTTTTCTTTGTCTATATTTTTTTTACAAATTTCTTAAGAGGAAAGCATTAATTATAGCAGACATTATAATTACTTTTACTCTAGTGATCTTTTTGACTTTTTAAAATTTTGGCTGAGAGCACCACACCACTGAAGAAACTTTGAAAAGTCTCATCTCTCTCCATTTTTAAATGCTTTTCAGCCCTGCAAGATACAGTACATGTCACTCATGGTTGCTGGTTTACTTGCAAAGATTCTTCAAGCTTAAGCTGATTATTTCTGCAGACAGGGCATGATCATTCAATGTACTCAGTAGCTTACAGTAGGTAAGTGACTGGGACCTGTATGACTGCAGGACCCCCCCCCCCCCGGCAGCTGGGACAGACCCTCCGCTCACCACCATGGCTGGCTGTTGACTGACAGATCACCATTGTGCACTGTACTCATCTGATTACAGTAAGCATGAGATCACGACCTGCCATTCAATGGCTGACTATGTAGCTGAGGGGAGGGTCAGTGCCAATCATAAAAAGGAGACATGCTGGGATCAGAAAGACTTGCTGGGGAAGGGTGAGACCTATGGGGGTGATGAAAGGGACAGGTCAGGTGGGTGGGGAGCAGTAGGATTCTAAGCTATTGAGAGGGGGGGTGGAACCACTGGCCACCAGGGAAAAACTTATAAATGTACTGAGGGGCAGGGGGACCACTGGACACCACAGAAAACATTTTAAACATACAGTATTGGAGGTATTCAAGGGTGGGGGTGGGTGCATCCTCACAAAGAAAGAAGCTGTCCTTGCTACGAACAGTATACAGAAACAGAGCTTAACTTGCACCTTTGTAAAATGAAAAACATGTATATTGAAGACTTCCCTGTATTAATGTTTGAGCAATAGTTTCCTTACTTTTCTTCAGTTGCTAGTCTCTCAACCATTTTAGTATAACAGAAGTGCTGGAAGGTTTATTGCCTTTCAACTTTGACTTTTTTTTTTCTCAATGCTGTTGTTTAGAAATATGAACTTGAATAAGACAACATAATTCTGATTTGATGGCTGTAAAAAAACTAGATCTTATCTTGAAGTATTCTTTGAAGAGTTGTTGGAATATCATGTGTGCTTTCAACCAATTAAAGTAAAAATGTTGTGTTCAGCAATAATAACAGAAAAAAAACAGCTTTCCTCATTGAGTTGGAACTGCATTTCCCAGATATCCTGCTCATGATGTGGGCAGTACATTCTGGGCTCAGGTTGCCTTCTGGATCTTGTTTGTAAATGGGGGGATTATTTATTTATTTATTTAAGATTCAGATTAATACCTTTGAGCCAGAGGCTCATTTACGAAGGTTCCAAGTCAGGTGACTCGATACAGAGCCATTGAGTTACATCAGTGAAAACATTGTACAGAGAGAGGAACAAAGGTGACACTAGACAACAATAAACATACGAAAGTGAAATAGCTGGTGGTTACATAACAAAAAATGTTGGTTATTAAGTGCAGTGAACAGGTTTCTAAGTGCAATGGGGCAGAAACAGGCAGACCGATTACAGAGTGCATGGCAAAGCAACCATTTGTCTGCAGTAGTGAGGAATTGCCACACAGGGGAATTAGAGGGTCTAGATAGAACCAGGACAAGGACAATGTAAGTTGGGGAGGGGTGCAGCCAGGAAGGCATTGTCAGGTGGAGGGTGGGTGGGGTGGGTGGGAGGAAGGGGCAGGGGAGCTGTTCAGGGCAGTATGGGGTGCTGGGAATGTGGAAGGTCCTCCACTGGCACTGATAAGGGCTAACAGTTGCAGGTGGTCTCACGTGCCTGCAAGTTGCGGAGTTCAGTAGGTAGGTCATTAAGCCATTTAGGGCCCCTGTAGGAGAGGGATCATTGTGTGAGTGTGGTACGCTTAAAAGGCATTAGGAACACTCCTTTGGTAGCACTTCTGGTGTTCACAGCTGGTTGGGTGTAGTTGTATAATCTGGAGGTGGACTCAGGCATAAGGCCAAGCAATGCTTTTTTCCCCAAGTAGACAAGCCTGGCATTTCATTCTGTGATGGAGGGGAAGCCAACCAGTGTCCGAATACAAGGTGCATGTATGCATCTGACAGTCAGCACCCAGGACCAGGCAGCAGGCCTTGTTGAGGAGGGTTATGATCCTCTTCAGGGTGGTGTCAGAGCCAACACCGTAGATCACTAGACCATAGTCAATGGTAGATTGCACAGAGCTGCATGTAACCAGTTTAAGAGCCTCCAGGGGCATAGAGTGTCTATGGTAGTACAGAACTCCCAGTGGATAAATTGAGTTAGTACACAAGGGGGTAGCCTGTGATGATGGCGACCGTGATTGAGCACTTTCAAAAAGGGTGACTCAAACATGGCACCTGTGCACAGGGCTACCAAGCAGGGAGGGCAACCGGATAGGGGGTTCGGTGAATATAGCAACAGGATGTCACTATAGATACATATATACACGTGCACGGTTGGGGGAGGGACCATGCAGTGTGATGGGTGGAAGGGTAGGGAGGGTTTGTAGGGTGTAGTGTGGGGGTGGGCTGCCAAGCTGGCCGTGTGGTGTGATGCGTTGGTGGTAGGCTAGGGTCGGGAGGGTGCCGGGCTCAGCTCTGGGCACACTCATTTTTTGCACTGGTCCAGGATTTTTCTTTTGCACCCCATAGAAAGATAAACTTTGATAGAAGATACGGACTGCTTGGCCCACCTAGTCTGCCCATTTCCCTACCTACTGGATAAGCTGCAGATCCTAGTTAACCAACAGCCTATTTCTTCCTACCCCCCACAAGAATTGCCTTATGTCTGTCCCATGTATTCTTGAATTCTCCCACAGTTTTAGACCTCACAACCTCCTCAGGAAGGTGGTTCCATGCATCTACAACCCTCTCTGTGAAAAAATACTTCTTCATATTGCCCCTGAGTCGTCCTCCTCTATCTTCAAATTGTGTCCCCTTGTTCTTGCACATCTCTTTTTCTGAAAGGTGCTACCCTCTTGGACTTTGTTGATTCCACTGAGGTACTTAAAAGTTTCTATCATGTCCCCCCTCCCTCCTTTCCTAAAAAAGGTATACATATTAAGCTCCTTTAGTCTCTCCTCATGTGGCTTATCTTGCAGACCCTGCACCCTTTCAGTTGCCCTCCTCTGGACTGCCTCCATCCTGTCTATGTCCTTGCAGAGATGGGGTCTCCAGAACTGGATGCAGTACTCCAGATGGGGTGTCACCAACTGTCTGTACAGGTGGGTAACAGCTTCCTTTTTTCTGCTGGTGATGCCTCTCCCTATATATCCTAGTATCACCCCAGCCCTCCCTACTGCCTTCTCACATTGCTTGCCAGCCTAAAGTTCATCTGATATGATTACCCACATTTTCCTGTCCATTTTTGTTGTTGTTACTACCTCCCCTCCATTGTGTACTCTTCCCCTGGGTTTTTGTTTCCCAGGTGCATTATTTTGCACTTTATTGCATTGAATCCAAACTGCTATACTTCTGACCATTCCTCCAACCTTGCCAAGTCCTGTCTCATCTTTTTCATTCCCCTTGTATATCAACCCTGTTGCAGATCTTTGTGTCATCTGCAAAGAGGCATACTTTTCCTTTCAGTCCCTCTGCAATGTCACTTATAAAGACATTAAAAAAGACTGGACCCAGTACTGAACCCTGCAGTACCCCATTAGTAACTCCTCTTTCTTCAGAGTGGGCTCAGTTTACTATTACCTTCTGTGTCCTATTGTCCAGCCAATGTTTTACCTAGGCTAACAACTTGGGACCCACTCCCAGGCTGGCTAATTTGTTTATTAATCTTTTGTGTGGGACTGTGTCAAATGCCTTGCTAAAGTCTAGGTAGGCCATGTCCACAGCCCCTCTCTGGTCTACCACTTTGGTCACCCTGCCAAAGAAATCTATTAGATTCATCTGACATGACCTTCCTACTGTGAATCCATGCTGCCTTGGGTCCTGTACCCCTCTGGCCTCTAGGTACTCGACAATTCTTTCCTTCAGAAGTGATTCCATCATTTTCCCTATCACTGAGGTCAAACTGACAGGTCTTTAATTTCCTGCTTCTGCCCTGCTCCCACTTTTGTGAAGGGGAATCACATCTGCCCTCCTCCAGTCCTCAGGTACCACCCCATCCTCCCATGATTTGTTAAAAAGGGTAGTCAGTGGTGTCACTAGTTCTCCCCTTAGTTCTTTTAGAATTCTGGGGTGAATCCCGTCAGGCCCCATTGCTTTGTCCACCTTCAGTTTTAGGAGTTCTTTCAGAACCCTTTCTTCTGTGTAAGGACTAATATCGACCCCCCTATCCAGAGTGCTTCTATTGATTGGATTAGGTACCTCCCCCTCCTCCTGTTCTGTGAATACTGAGCAGAAGTATTCATTCGGTATCCCTGCTTTTTCATTGTCCCTCTCTGCCCACCCACCATCCATTCTGTTCAGCCACCCTATTCTTTCCTTTGTCTTTCTGCGCTCCCTAGTGTTCCTAAAAGAGGTTTTATCCCCCTTCTTAACTGAGTTGGCTATCTTTTCCTCAGTTTGGGCCTTTGCTATTCTGACTGCCTTCCGTGCTTCCTTCTGCCTTAACTGGTACAGTTCTCTGTCATGCTTCTTCTGTGTTTCATTGTACTTCCTGAATGCTATCTCTTTCTCCCTAACCTTCCCCATCACATCTTTTGAGAACCATAGTGGCTTTTTCTTTTGTTTTGATTTGTTTATTTGCTTCATACAAAGGCTTGTTGCCTCTGTAATGGCAGTTTTGATGTTTCCCCATTGTTGCTTCACCACTCCTTCTTGTCTGTTTGCTAGTGCTTTTCTAAGGCACTCTCCCATTTTGACAAAGTCAGCCGTCCTGAAGTCCAGTACCTTCACTTTTGTATGGCTTGACTGTGCAGCTGAGTTTATCATGAACCACACTGTTTGGTGGTTACTTGTTCCCAGATGGTTACACACTTCTAGATCTGAGATCCTCTTACAGTCCCTGTTTGAGAGTATGAAGTCTAAGATTGCTCCCTCCTGAGTGGGTTCCAACATTAGCTGTCTGAGGCATGCCCCCTGTTGGTTATTGAGAATGGCCCTGCTCTTTGATGTGGCTGCAGCAAAGGTGCTACAGTTAACATCTGGCATATTCAGATCCCCCATCAACAATATCTCCCCTTTCTCTTCCATCCTAAGTATACCTTCCATCATATCCTTGTCCATTCCTTCCCTCTGACATGGGGGTCTGTATACAACCCCTGTGCGGATTGTGGTGCCATTTCCAGTCTCTGAGGTGACCCACAGTGCCTCCTCTCTTCCCTGTTTACTCTTTTGTTCCATTGCTTGTATCCCTTCCCTTACGTAGAGAGCTACTCCTCCACCTCTTCTCCCCTCCCTGTCTCTCCTGTAGGTTGTGTACCCTGGTATGTTAACATCGCAGTCATGCTTCTCTGTGTACCATGTTTCTGTGACTGCCACAATATCCAGGCATCCCTCTTCCATCAAAGCCACCAGTTCAGGGAGCTTGTTGCCCAGACTATGGGCATTGGTACTCATTACCCACCATTTCTTGATGGCCTTACCCCTTTTTGTCCCACCCCTGTCCTTACTGCCCTTGTTGTTTTCTCCACTTACCCCTGCCCTTCTCCCTAATGATGTCTCTATCTTGGCGTTTACCAAACTAACTACCCTGATTGTTTTAGTTGGAGGGGGGGCTAGGATTTCCCTGCTCCTTTCCAGTGCCCCTGCCCTTGGCTAGTTTAAGTGCTTGCCAATGAAGCATTTAGACCTATCACCTAGGATCCTGGTTCCCCTCCTGGACAGATGCAGACCATCGTGTCCCTGATATGCACCCCCTGGAGATGAGAATCATTTAGTGGGGGGGGTGCATTTTCCCATATGAACCTCAGCCTTTCATAAAGGATTGAGTGGATCGAGTGGATCTGAAACGTGTCCGGTGGGCATTATGGGCACCTGTCCTGTTGTCTGAATAAATGGCATTTTAAAATATTAATTTTGGAGCTGGACATTTTTATTTGAGGTGGTGTGTGTGCTCAGCATTTGTGTTTGCATCAATGAACTCTCAGCTTTGAAGCACCACCAGGCCAGTGCTCAGCATCCGACTGAACAGTGTACTTTAACAGCTCCAGTTCCAGCCAACACACTGCCCCCTAGTGTAATTTAGCGAAAACAACCTGCCTGCATGAATGGCTCCAGTTTCAGCCCACATGCTGCTCCTAGTATTGACACACTGCTGGTGCCTTAGACACTTAAACTGCACACCCAGATGGCAATGACTGAACTATCCCAGAAAAGAAGCAAATTAGCATCTGCAGCTGCAAGTAAGTGCACAAGTGCTGTCATTCTTTAAATGGGGGTGTCTGGGTTTTGTAGTTCATCCACCATGGAACCTCAGAAATGATGAAACGTGGGTGCTGGGTGGAGGGATAACAGCAGCAGAGGGAGAGAGCAGGATTTCTAATTTTAAACAGACAAGTCCCCTATATTGAGTGGGGGATGGAAAGAGGAGTGAGCATTGCAACTAGGGAGATGGAGGGTTTTTTGTTTTTTAAAATAGAAAAGCCCCTCTGTGGGGATTGATCCAGAGAAGCAAGGGTGGACAGCGCTGAGAAACGAGGAAGGGAGAGTTAAGCAGAAGAACCTTCTCCATGGTGGGGGTGGGGGTGGTGGGACACAGAAGCAGCTTTCAAACAAAATACCGGAGTACTCAACATGGAGGGACAGTGTTTCTTTAATCCTTCAATCAATCAGATATACTGATCTGAAAAATGTAGCGGCATGAATCAGTCATTCAGAATATTGCAAAGTTGGATCTGAGTGTGATAAGTTTGCCCTCAATAAAGCTTTGCAATATTCTGAATGATTGAGTTGTGCTGCTTCATTTTTTAGACCAGTAGATCTGCCTTGTATGACTTGTGCACAGGTTATGTGAATTTAGTGAATCCCAGCAAGTGGGGTAGGGGATGATGTGAGAGAGACAGGGTACATTGTTCTGGTGAGCAATGCCATTGTGAGAAGGGGGTGTTGAAAGCGAGAGCAACAACACAGCTTTAGATGAATACTAGTGATACTAGCATGACAGCGGGCAAGCAGGTGGGGAGGGTGAAAGAGAAAGCTGCACCATTGCTTAGAGGAAACCAGCAGTGACAGTGTGAGAGCAGTTGGGCAGCCATAAAGGAAAAGGGGATGAGTGGATGATGCTGCAATGATGAGGTGGTCCCGGATTGCAGCAGCTAAAATATTTCAAGGTGGTGGCATTCTGGCCGAACTAGTGTCAGCAGCAGCTTGAAACCCCACTGGAGAACGTGGGCCAAGCCTCCAAACGCAGTGGGGGCATTGGCCACAACAGTGCCGCACCTCTACAACCTGCTTCTGCAGCAAGCTGCTGCAACATGTTTCTTGCGCATGCGTGCAAGCAACATAAAAATGGCTATACCGTTAGGAAAAATAACTATATTTTTCATGTATATTACTGTTGGCTTAACAATCTGTTCCCCAAAAGGGGAGCCAACTGAAAATGTTCATTTAACCTGTGTATGTATGTGTGTGTTTGTGTTGGGGGTGGTTACTGGCTTTTAGCTTATCCTGCCAGAAAGATTCCCATTGTAGACATCACCTATCTAGAGTATCACCCCAAATACTCTGCCAGACCTTCTCAGTCCCTTGGAACTGAAAGACATGGTCCTTCCCACATCTTTCCAAATAAGTGGATGAGGCACTTACTCCATCACATCTGTTAATACTTCTAATACGTTCTTCTATTCTTTTCTATTCTGTTCTTCAGTTAACATTTTGTTTTATCAGTATAAAACACTGCAGTTTTTATACATAGTCAAATATGTAACATTAGTGGAGCTACATGTAATGAAATCCCATATTCAACTGTATATTCCTGCCCTGTCACTGTCTGTTTAAATGTGGCACCAGTTTTCGAATAGTCAGACCAGTTACAATTCTCACAGGTGTAAGTTCCTGCCTTAAGGGGTCTTTCACCATCCCCCATCTTTTGCTGTCTTGATCTTTCATCCCAGTGTATACTATGTACTAGAAAAGCTCTCAGATTCTCTCCCCTCCTGTACACTATTTTTGGTTTCTGTGTAGACCCTTATTATATTTGTAAAATTTACCAAATCTGCAAAATTGTAAAATTTGTGTGGGGAGCACTGAATTCTCTTTTAACTGTTGCATGCCATAAAGCAGTAGCACCCATAATGAAAAAGGCATTTAGAGTTTGTGAATGCGCAATCGTTGAGCTGCTATTTTCTGTTTGTTTTATTCTCGGGAGATGTATGTATCTCTTGTTAACTGGTTCCTTGCTAGTTACCTGCTCATTGGTGTGGGATTACACCTTAATTAAAGGAAGTCAGTTCAGGCAGTGCACTTTATATAAAAGAAGCAATTTCAGCCAATTATATTTTAGAATAGGGACCTAGCAGATGGGTTATCTACCTTGATATTTGGTAGCTGGGCAACTTCACAACAGGGTGCCGATGTGACCACCAAAAGCTCCCCACTCCTGTTGGAGATAAAATAATTAAGTGGCCAATTTAGGCAATACAAATATTAGATTTGTAAAATTTGCCATGTAGGAGGAAGGGTGTACATTGAATTTTCTGCTTCATCTGTTGTATGCCATAAAGCGGTATCACCTCTAATGAAAAAGCCATTTAAAGTTTGTGAATGAGGAAGGGTTGAACTGTACATTTTGTGTTTGTCGTAAGAAGGGAAGACAGGCGAAATCAAATGCTTTATGGAATCATGATATGAACCATGAATGAGACACTCACTAAACACTGATTATCAGACAGGATACAGGGGAACACGGGTGGCACAGTCTGCTTAATGAAAGATATTGAAGGGAAAAAAAATACAAAAATTAGTTATACATAGGTTGCTTCCTTTTTAGTCTAGGTGGGTCTCCTGGGTATATCACCTAATGCAACATTATTTAGCTCTTGTCCCAGAGATACTTTCCCTTTCAAATACAGAGGAGGAGAAGGGATAGATACCTGGAGAGGCTTCAGTCTGGGAGCTCCCCCCAATGCAACATTGGGTAAGAGGGAGAGGGATACGTCATCCCCTGAAAGAACATGTCATAGAAACATATTTAGAAAGAAACAAGCATTTGTCAATGCTGGACATTTGATGCGTGTTAAAAGAGCCACTGATGCTTCAAGAAGAACTTTGAAAAACATAATATTCAGGCACAATGCAGCTTATATTTCTTAATAACTCTGTAGTTCTTATCCAGATTATTTGTTACTGAGGTTATATGTTTGAAAACAGGATAGTTGTTCCTTGAGGGTTCATTAACTTCTCTATTGCTTCTTCCCAACCTGATATCATAACGCTCTGACTGTGACATCACAGTTATTCCCATGGCAACAGACTGTGATGTCACAAGAGAGCATTGTGATTACAAGTAGGGGCTACGCTATAAAGGCAGATGAACTCTAAGGGATAAAGATCTTGTTTTTGATGTAATTTCTTCAGTAATAAAAAATGGAGAAGAGAAAACTATACAGGACATATGAAAACAAGCTGAATTGTGTCTTAATATTATGTTTTTCAAAGTGTTCCCAAAGGTGTCAGCTGCTCTTTAAACAATTTTAGTTTTTTTAAATTTTGACACCAGGTTTTGAAGATACTTGTTTTAGGAGTCACCTTATAGACATGACATGTGCCATTTATAGTATGTTGTCCTAAATGTCATCTCGCACCAGAGGTGCAAAAACACATCTCATCCAGGATTTTAAAATGAGACATGTCAGGTTTACGAGGTGGTGTGGAAAAATGGCTATGTTGAAAGTTTGGAGTCAAAATATTGACAAAGTTATGAGTGAACACTGAAATAGTGTAATGTTCAGTCATAACCTGGGCATTTTACTGTATTTGTACAACACATTTTCTGCATAACCTTCTTATTATCCCACCTAATGAACCAGGTAGGTGAACATTTTCAAATCCTCACCAAAATGTCATTCTGTGCCACCAGAGTGTCATTAAAGGCATGAAAACACATTTTGGCTATGATTTGAAAAATTACAGCTGTCACATTCATGAGGTGTTATGAAGAAATGGCTGTGCTGAAAATTTGGTGCCAAAATATTGAAAATTAGCATTAGGATCCAGCATTCGCAAATTTCAATGTAGGCTCATCATTTTGTTGTTTTGAAATATTTTTATGCCAGATTTTCAACAAAGTTTTCTTATGACCCCACCTCATGAACAAGGGTGGAGAAAATTTTCAACTCCTGCCCGAAAGGTGATTGTGTGCAGCGACTGTGAAATCACCTTTTGGGACAGATTTGCCTAATATCACTTGCATTGTTCATGAGGTAGGGTCCCAAAAAGGCATGTTGAGAATTTGGGGCAAAAATATAAAAAAATGGCCAAGTTATGTGACTAAATTCAAACCTCATTGAAATACATTGAACCACATACCTGATTTGTTAATTTGCAGTCCGACTTTGAAGAGTGAAGACATGTCTGCAGTCCAGACAGGATTACAGTGTTGGACCCCTGGTGGGTAAGTAAGGGCTTGTGGGGGGGCATTAGGTGCTGAGCGGGAGGGTTGAGTGGGGGGAAGTAACAGCACAACAGACATTGATGGACTGTTTTCTTTATTACAGGGCTAAAAAGAAAAACATAGAGGGAAGGACTGCATTTTGAAACTGGAATTGGACACCCTAGTGTTGGGCTTGTTATGGAGTGTTGGTGAGCGACCTTGGGGCAGTGTCAAGCAAAGCAGTAGTGGGGGTGGGCGCCCTGCTCCACTTAAAATAAAAGATATACTTGTACAAAAATGGGAAGGGTGAGAGGGCGGGTGAGCCACTTGCAGGGCACAGGGAGAAAGAAGCGGTAGTGGGGGTGGGCGCCCTGCTTTGTTTTCATACTATATATACATATAAAGATAGGAAAGGGTGGGTTGACAGGCAGCCACCTGTAGGGGATGAAGAGAAAAAAGCGGTAGTGGGGTGAGCACCCTGCTCCACTTACATCACACAAAAAAATGTTTAACCTGAGTTCGGCTAAAATGTTTTAGTGTATGACAAAAAAAGCTGAATTCTGGGAACTAGTTAGTTTTTTTTAAAGAGTGCTAAACAGTACTTACATCACACTCTGAAAGTGGAACCGTGACACTGGGTATACCCAGTATCATGACTGCACTGTCAGAGCACGATTAAAGTACATTTTCGCCCTCGTTTAAAAAAAATAACTAGGTTCCTGAGTTCAGCTTTCTTTTCAGTACCTAAACACATATTTAGCTAAACTCAGGTACAATGGTCTGTGGACCATAGTAACAAAGATAGGTTGCTGGTGTTGACAGCCAATAAGCTGTTTGCTGACCATCCAGCTTCTTGGAAATCAAAGGACCAAAGCCCTCTGATTGGAGTGGCTTGGGGTCCTTTGAAATACATGAAGTTTCCACCCAGCAAGCAGCAAGTGATGTCAAGACCACATTGCCTGGTCATTTGAGTAGACTACTGAGTCCCTGCTATTTTCAACTGCAATGGGCTCGTCAGTGACACACCCTGGTAATTGCCTTTCACTGTAGCAAAATGTTTGATGAGTAGGCATGCATCAAACATACAAATAGCATAAACCACGCTGATCTGTTTTTTTCAAGTAATGTTTAATAAACACATAAGACTTACATACTTAATAAATGTATCTCTACAACTGTAAAAACAGGAATGAAATGTTAACCATACCATACGTGCACAATGACCTGTGTAAT
Organism: Neoceratodus forsteri; assembly: GCA_016271365.2. NCBI lineage: Eukaryota > Metazoa > Chordata > Ceratodontiformes > Ceratodontidae > Neoceratodus > Neoceratodus forsteri. The sequence continues at coordinate 93,588,437 of JADMNL010000035.1, read as the reverse complement.
TGCTTAAACAAAAAGTATGTAGATATTAATGTTGCTTGTAAAACTTAATAACAAGAGATTTTAAAAAATAAAACATAATTTTTACTGTTTGTCAGAAAGTTCTCTTCAGCTTAATAAGCTTTGGAAGTTTGGTAGATTTCAAATCTTGTATGCTATCAGCAGCCATGTTTTCTTTGTTTTGCTTTGCTGCTAAGAAATAACAGTCTCTGCGTTTGATTAGAAAACGTCTATGTTAAAAATTGCAGTTTTCTGCACATGATTGTCTTGACTTAATGGATATAATAAAGCATACTACATGTGGACCCTATTCACCTGTCAGAATCAGTAGTCTGCACACTGCAAACAACTTATCCTACAGCAAATTTTTAGTTGGCATTGTATTCTCCATAAAATGAATGTAGTGACATTGTCACTGTGCCTTGCAATCTGTTTGGACAGTTGCAGAAAAAAAATGCAAATTACTTTTTAAACATGTAGCATAGCAGCAATAATATAGTATTACATTTACTATCTTTGGCAAAAATCCGATTGTCTAACGGAAATAAGGAACTCCACATTTGGCCTCTTACTTCAGACCTTCCAGAACTGTATTATTGCCTCGTAATAGTGAATCCACTATCGTATTATTTCTGAAATACTGTAACCATATTTCCATGAGAATGGAGTCTGGCTCTTATTCTTTATGCACAATAAAGAGTACGACATCACAACATCTTGGTTTAATAGTTGCTGAAGGCTCTTCTAAAGTAGTGTTTAAAGTTGTACATTTCTGTGGCATGACACCATAATTGCTCAAAAGAGACCACTAATGAAAAATAATTACATATTTTTCATTATTTATTCCCAAATTGCCCCATTATGTAACCTTTAATCCCATTTTCTACACTGCAAATGCTTTTAATTATGTACTAACATGTATTTTTCACATGTATAAAGACTGCATTTATGCTATCAAAAGGCTTGAAACCACATTCTGCTCCGTCACCTCACCAAGGTGGCTGCATATGACATCACATCACTACTTCCATGCATATAGCAGTTTGTGGTGGTAGCAATATCATCAGTTGCCCTCTATAGGTAACACATCAGAATGCAAATTAATGGATTTTTATACTCACATTTTCATTAAGTTATGTATGTAAAATATACAGAACACCATTTTAATGTAGAAACTAGTAAAAAAAAAGAATAACAGCTAATGGGTATTTTTTGAATCAATAATAAAAATGGTAAGATGTGTTCAGTTTTCATAAATGGTCATTTTAAAAAATACAGTGTCATGTTACAGTATTCAAATGTACTGTATTTTCTACAGTAATCCTCATCATAATTTTTATTGATGTTAGAGATTTATGGGAGGTGAAAAAGAGGGATACAGTAGGTATTGTGAATAATGTCAAACTCTGTTTGGTTTCTATCAACTGCATGCAAAGTCCTCAATAAAAACAGAAAAGGGACTTGTCGATGAAGTAGACTACCACTCAGTGCCTGCCCTGTTGATGGTAAACATTGGCAGTGATTATTGTTATGTAAACATATTGCGTTGTTTCTGGTGCTTTGCCAGCTGTGCACCTGTTTCATAGTGTTGCTTTGTACACTGGAGTCATTGTAATAGGAACAAGGTCATAGCTGTTTATAGAACCCCAATGAGACTATAAAGAATCAATGTTTAAAGTCCTTGAGACTTAGGAAACTTACTATACTTTTGGTGTTAATGTCGAGCAGTGTTCACCCCATTCAGGTCCCAGTAACCATATTAGCAATTGGAATTCAGGTTCAGGACCTAAACCATTTTTAAAAACTGCACACTTAAATATCTGAAGCATTTTGCAAACAAAAGTTCAGTTTGAAGTCGGGATGGAAAGGAATAAATTTAATGTGGTAGGACTAACCAAATCATGGTTACAGGAGAATATCTCCAGTATGAAATACAAATAGTTGAGTACAAAACATTTAGAAAAAGCAGCTGTAGTGAAAGGAGTAGAGGCTGTTTGTTTTATGTCTTGAATAATTTAGGAGTAGTTGAACTACCCTCTTTGATTTCTCTGCAGATTGTGACTTCTTTTTATTTATTTATTATTTTTTATTTAGTTTTTGTTGACCGGGTAAGTGCACTAGACAAATCCTGCCTATTTTCAGGCACGACCCAGGGGAAGGGGATACAGATGAATGCCAACTGACCTTGAACCAGACTAAGCTGTTGGTGGTATTTTTAGTGAATGAGGGAAATTTGGCCAGGACACCGGGAAATTCCCTGCTCTTTCGATAAGTGCCATGGGATCTTCAACATCCACCTGAACTACCACCAATCCAGGCAGATGGGACCTCAGTTTAACTTCTCATCTGAAAGACGGCACCTCAGAAGTGCAGCATCCCTCTCATGCTGCACTACAGTGTCAGTACTGGGATATTAACCCAAGTGCCAGATGTGGGAACTGAACCCACAGCCCTCCGATCTCTCTGCCTCAGAGGCGAGAGTGCTACCTACTGAGCCACTCAAGACAATCACCATCAGAGCAGTTTATATACCACATAGATTCCAGGAAAAGGGAAGGGCCATCATACATCGACAATTTAAAATATTACCCCCAAAACAAACAATGGCTCTTATTAGAAAATTTTAATTCAAACTCTCTTAGTAAAAGCTCAGATACTTTTTAATAATTTCTTCCAGGTGCTTGGTGTTAATCACATGATTAATACTGTTACACATTTTTGCTGGCCTGGTGGCACTGAGGGTTAAGGCACTAGATGCCTCACCTCACGCCATGCTGGTGACCCAGGTTTGGGAACGAGCCTGGGCTGTTGGGGGTCGGCAGAGGCGGGAAGGGATTGAGCATCTGATGGACTGCTCTCCTTCCCTCCCTCCCCGGGGAGGGTATAGGGCTTCTTCCGGCTCGAGTGACCTCTGGTGGCAGTCAGGGTGGCCTCAAAACTGCGTCATCACTGTATGGCACTGGGGGCAGAGTTCAGCGGATGCTGGCCATCATTGCATGATTGAGCTTTGTGGGAGGGAGGGTGGGGAGAAAATAAGAAGAAAAACCCCTCCAGGTATTGATAGGTGATGGCTCCCACAGTGCCAGGCTGCCACACCAACACCAGATCTCTGCCTCTGCCCCTTTCGTCCCCTCGCTGTCTTGGGTTGGACACTCTGGATTCCAGACAGAGCACCAGTAGTTGATGGCAGCTCTGCCCCAGTTGGCTCAGAGCTGGGGGGATTGCCTGGCATGGGTTCAGTGGAAGGGCAGTAATACCATGAGGGGGCAGGATCACTGTGGGCAGTAGAGTGGCTGGTGAGCTGGGAAGCCTGAGAGAGTTCAGGACTGGGAGTGAGAAACAAAGTTGTAAAAAAACAAAATACTGTTACACATTTTAATTATAAAACAGATATGAATCAATACTTCATTGGATAATTATTACCCATCTTCAGAAAAGTGTTAGTACAGGAACCCAACCTGATGAAATTAGCAATCACTGCCCATTTGCTTGTCACACTGGACTGGAATAAAGACCAAAGTACAGCCAGGCATAATAAATTCTCACAATGTTAAGCATGTTGATCTTAGAGCATTTAATTCAATTCTTCTAGGCTTGACTGGTCTTTCTTGAACTCTGTTGATAGTATTGATTTGGCCCTCAATAGGACATAATGTTTAGTGGTATATGTGACCAGTTTTTCCCACTCCAGGTAATATGCATAAGAGGAAAGAAATGTGGCTGGATTTCTCTTGAGATTTTAAACATTTTTAAAGTAAAGAATAAAAAGTGGGCAAGCTATGAAAAAACTGGAGATACTACCATGCTCTTTGAGTATTAAATGGTATACAACCAATGTAAATCTTTAGTAAGAAAAATGAAAATCACATATTATAAAGATAAACAACTTCAAAACTTTGGCAATTGGCATAAGTTTGGCATACCTGTAAAGAGCTAACAGGTGAAAAGAAAAGTAGTAACATCTTAACCTTGGTACATGAGCAAAACTGTATCAATGATCGCAATGTTACTGAAATACAAAATCACACATACCCCCATAATGCAAAGCACCATGAGCTGTATATGCAAATCACCACAAAATATTATGCTGGTTCAACTTTAAGCATAAATGCATGATGCCGCAAGGCCTCTCTCACAGTCTGCAAAGGGTGCCAACAGTAGACACGGACACATGTTTCGTCCTACCAGGACTCATCATTGTGCCTCTGTCTGCATTAGCACCCTTGCAGACTGTGTGAGAGGCCTTATGTGTGAGAAGCTATTTATGTCAGAGAGGTGATACTGTGTACCAGGGAGGAAGGGGATGAGGGGATGCCAGAAGCCATATGGGTATTGCTCCAAAGCCCTAAAGGGAATAAACTCAGAATAGGGGTGGTGCACAGGCCACCATCACAGAACAAGGAGGTGGGTAGGGAGCTAGCAGAGCAAATCAGGAAGGTCAGTGGCAAAGGGAATAGTTATAAAGGGAGACTTCAATCTACCTGGGGTTGACTGGCAGACGGTAACTACAGTACACGCCAGGGAACAGGTGTTGCTGGAGGCTATCTAAGAAAGTTACCTAGTACAAGGGGTGATGGATGCTACTAGGGAGGGGAACATACTGGACTTGGTGCTAACAAATGGAGACAAAGTCCAGGATGTGGTAGTACAGGACCCTCTATCAGGAAGTGCACACTGCTCAGTGTGGTTTCTCCTCAACGCAGGGAGGGAGTCTGCTAAGACCAAGATAAGAGTGTTCAATTTCAGAAAGGCAGATTTTGCTAGCATGAGCAGCATCCTAGAGGGCTAGTTAGCTGAAATTAACCCAGGGATGGATGCTGAACTGAAGTGGGCAATCATTAAACATGTGTGCCAAATCTCAGAGCAAGCAGTCCAGGTCAAAAAAACCTAGCTGGCTCAGCAAGGAGGTGGAGGGGAAGGTGAGGGAAAAAAGATTGCCCTTCATTAAGTTTAAAAAATCTGGCCATGAGGAGGATACAGAAGTGCTCTCAAAGGCATCTAGGGAGGTGACCAGGTCAGTCAAGTCAGCCAAGGCAGCAAAGGAGCTGAAATTGACTCAGGGGATCAGAGAGGGGGATACGGGGTTCTTTAAATACATAAGAGAGAAGAGGAGTTGTAGGGATAACTTTGTTAGAATCAACAAAGAGGGAGTATGGGCAGAACAAGGGGAAGATCAGGCAGAGGCACTCAATGAGTATTTCTGCTTGATGTTCACAAAACAGAGGGATGGCCCAATACCACAGAGGAAAGGAGGCAAAGTTGGAGGGGGCAGGAATAACAGACGAGGTCATCCAAGAGGATCAAGTTCTGAAGGGACTTAAAGTCTTGTGGGTGGACATGGCACCAGGATCAGATAGTGTACACCCAAGGGTCCTGAAGAAACTGGCAGAGTTGCTGGCAGGCCCTCTGATAGACCTGTTCAACACCTCCATGGAGATGGGGAATGTACCCAGGGACTGGAGGATGGCTCATGTGATGCCCCTTCACAAGAGTGGACCCAAGGACCAACTGGGTAACTACAGACTGGTGAGCTTGACTTCCATAGTGGGGAAGTTGATGAAAACCATTCTGAAGGAGAGGTTGATAACCTTTCTTGATAGCAATGGCCTGCAGGATGAGAGACAGCATGGGTTTGTCACAGGAAGATCTTGCCAAACTAACCTGATCGACTTCTTCAACTGGGTCACTAGGGCGGTTGTCGAAGGCCACACTGTGAATGTCCTGTATCTGGACTTTAGTAAGGCTTCTGACTCTGTGCTGAACAGGAGGTTAATGAGCAAGCTGAGGGACATGGGAGCGGGGGAAAAACTGGTGGGGTGGGGTGGGTTGAGAACTGGCTGCAGGTCAGACAACAGAGGGTAGTTGTAAGGGGAAGACATCCAAGCCACAGCCAGTAATGAGTGGAGTACCACAGAGTTCAGTGCTGGGCCTGTTTTGTTCAATGTCTTCACTGGCGACATTGCAGAGGGGGGTCAAGAGTAAGATCTGCCTGTTTGCGGACGACATTAATATTTGTGCAAAAGTGGACAATGAGGAAGAGAGGCAGGCACTCAGAGAGGATCCTGCTAAACCTGAACACTGGTCTAGGGGGTGGCAGTTGGGGTTTAATGCTAAGAAGTGCAAGGTCATGCACCTTGGAGCCAGAATTCCCAAGAACAGGTACTGGCTGGGGGGAGTGCAGGTAATGGCTTCAGAGGAGGAAAGATACCTGGGGTAATAGTCACAGGTGAAATGAAGTTATCTGCACAGTATAGGAGAGCTGCATTGAGGGCAAATAGGATGCTGGGGTGCACTGCCAGAGGGATCACCTCTCAAAAGGGGAGGGTCATCCTGCCATTGTATAGATCACTGGTGAGGCCACACTTGGAATACTGTGTACAGTACTGGTGCCCATACCTCAAAAAGGATGTGAAATTACTGGAGGGGGTGCAGCGTAGGGCTACAAAAATGATCATGGGGCTAGAGGAATTGCCATACGAGGGAAAGTTGAAAGAGCTCAACATGTACTCACTGGAAGACAGAAGGGTAAGAGGGGACATGATAGAGACCTTTAAGTACTTGAAAGCATAAACAAAGTAAGGGAGGGAGGGTGAGGGTGGTGGAACAGAGGTGCTTCCCTGGAGTTGTACCTCTCCACAATTCATATGCCATTCTGGCAAAGTGTGGTTCCTCTACGAAGGCACCCGCAGTAGAGACCAAGAAGGATGCTGGGAACCTCCACAAAGGAGACCCACAGGAGGGTGGCATGGGACCCCAAAGGGGAAGGAAACAACTCCTGGTGGGGAACTCCATTGTTAGGAGGGTAGAACTGGGGGAGGAAGGGGAAGTAAGGTGCCTGCCTGGCACCATGGCTTGGAGGGACAGGGAGTGAATCCTCAGGCTCGCTGGAGCAGCTGCACAGGGGAGGGAGCTGGATGTCATTGTCCACCTAGGGACAAATCACCTAGCTGAGAAAGGGATCACAGCAGTGCAGGATGAGTTTGTGGAGTTGGGGAGGGGCCTTAGACAAGTAGCACGAATGGTAACCTTCTCAGAGGTGCTGCCTGTCTATGGCATGGGTGAGGCTAGGGTGCTCCACACCATGGGATTCAATCAGTGGTTGAAAAACTGGTGCAGAGCTCAGGGGTTTGGCTTCACTGGGGACTGGGGGTCCACCTGGAATGATACAGGCCTATACTGGCATGATGGTTTGCATCTGTCCAGGAGGAGGCCGAGGATCCTAGGTGATAGGTTTAAATGCTTCATTGGCAAGCATTTAAACTAGCCAAGGGGAAAGGCACTGGAAAGAAGCAGGGAAATCCTAGTCCCCTTAAAAAAAATCAGGGTAGTAAGTGAGGTAAACACAAAGATAGAGACGTCAATAGGGAGACGGGCTGGGGTAAATGGAGAAAATGTCAAAGGTAATAAAGACAAGGATGGTGCAAAAAGGGTTAAGGCCATAAAGAAATGGAGGGAAATGAGTACCAATGCCCATAGTCTGGGCAACAAGCTCCCTGAACTGGTGGCCTTGATGGAAGAGGGATGCCTGGATATTGTAGCAGTCACAGAAACATGGTACACAGAGAACCATGACTGGGATGTTAACATACCAGGGTACGCAACCTACAGGAGAAACAGGGAGGGGAGAAGAGTGGGAGGAGTAGCTCTTTATGTAAGGAAAGGGATAAAAGCAATGGAACCAAAGAGTAAACAGGGAGGAGAGAAGGCACTGTGGGTCACCTTAGAGACTGGAAATGGCACCACAATCCACACAGGGGTTGTATATAGCCCCTATCTCAGGGGAAGGGAATGGACAAGGATATGACAGAAGTCATCCTTAGGATGGAAGAGGAAGGGGAGATACTGTTGATGGGGGACCTGAATATGCCAGATGTTAACTGGAGCACCTTTGCTGCAGCCACATCCAAGAGCAGGGCCATTCTCGATGCCCTACAGGGGGCATGCCTCAGCTAGTTTTGGAACCCACTCATAAGAGAGCAATCTTAGACCTCATACTCTCAAATGGGGACAGTGAGAGGATCTCAGATCTAGAAGTGGGTAGCCATCTGAGAACAAGTGACCACCAAACAGTGTGGTTCATGATAAACTCAGCTACAGAGTCAAGCCACACAAAAGTGAGGGTACTGGGCTTCCGGACGGCTGACATTGGCAAGATGGGAGAGTGCCTTTGAAAAGCACTAGCAAACAGGCTAGAAGCAGGGGTGGAGCAACAATGGGGAAACATGAAAACTGCCATCACAGAGGCAAAAAGCCTTTGTGTGACACAAATAAACAAATCAAAATGAAAGAAAAAGACACTATGATTCTCAAAAGAGGTGGTGTGGAAGGTTAGGGAGAAAAGGATAGCATTTAGGAAGTATAAGGAAACATAGATGGATCAGGACAGAGAACTGTACCAGCTAAAGCAGAAGGAAGCAGGGAGAGAAGTCAGAATAGCAAAGACCCAACCTGAGGAAAAGATAGCCAACTCGGTTAAGAAGGGGGATAAAACCTTTTATAGGTATATCAGGGAGTGTAGAAAGACAAAAGGAAGGATTTTGAGGCTGAATAGAGTGGACGGTGGGTGGGCTGAGAGGGACAGTGAAAAAGCAGGGATACTGAATGAATACTTCTGCTCAGTAATCATAAAAGAGGAGGAGGGGGAGGTACCCAATCCAACTAACAGAAGCACTCTAGATTAGGGGTCGATCCCAGTTCTTTCACAGAAGAAAGGGTTCTGAAAGAACTCCTAAAACTGAAGGTGGACAAAGCAATGGGGCCTGATGGGATTTACCCCAGAATTCTAAAAGAATTAAGGGGAGAACTAGTGACTCCATTGACTACCCTTTTTAACAAATCATGGGCGGATGGTGTGAAACCTGAGGACTGGAGGAAGGTGGATGTGATTTCCCTTCACGAAAGTGGGAGCAAGACAGAGGCAGAAAACTACAGACCTGTCAATTTGACCTCTGTGGTAGGGAAAGTGATGGAATCACTTCTGAAGGAAAGAATTGTTGAGTACCTAGAGGCCAGTGGGGCAGAGGACCCAAGGCAGCATGGGTTCGCAGTGGGGAGGTCATGTCAGACGTATCTAATTGATTTCTTTGACTGGGTGACCAAAGTAGTAGACAAGGGAGGGGCTGTGGGCATGGCCTACCTAGACTTTAGCAAGGCATTTGACATAGTCCCACACAAAAGACTAATAATCAAATTAAGCAGCCTGGGAATGGGTCCCAGGGTGGTAGCCTGGGTAAAACATTGACTGGAGAACAGAACACAGAAGGTAATAGTAAATGAAGTCCACTCTGAAGAAAGGGGGTTTACTAGTGGGGTACCGCAGGGTTCAGTACTGGGTCCAGTCCTTTTAAATGTCTTTATAAGTGACATTGCAGAGGGACTGGAAGGAAAAATATGCCTATTTGCAGATGACACAAAGATCTGCAAGAGGGTTGATACACAAGGAGGCATGGAAAGGGTGAGAAGGGACTTGGCAAGGTTGGAGGAATGGTCAGAAGTATGGCAGCTTGGATTCAATGCAAAGAAGTGCAAAATAATTCAGCTGGAAAACAAAATCCCAGGGAAAGATTGCACAATTTGGAGGGAGGGAGGTAGAAACAACAACAAAAATGGAAAGGGACCTGGGGGGTAATCATATCAGATGACCTTAAGGTTGGCAAGCAATGTGAGAATGCAATAGGAAGGGCTGGGGAGATACTGGGATTTATAGGGAGAGGTATCACCAGCAGAAAACAGAAAGTTGTTATCCCTCTGTATAGACAGTTTATGAGACCCCATCTGGAGTACCGCATGCAGTTCTGGAGACCCCATTTCCACAGGGACATAGACAGGATGGAGGCAGTCCAGAGGAGGGCAACTAAAATGGTACAGGGTCTGCACCAAAAGCCACATGAAGAGAGCCTAAAAGAGCTTAATATGTATACCCTTGAGGAAAGGGGGGTAGGGACATGATAGAAACTTTTAAGTACCTCAAGGGAATCATCAAAGTCCAAGAGGGGAGCATCTTTCAGAAAAAGAGATGTGCAAGAACAAGGGGGCACAATTTGAAGATAATGGGGGGACAGCTCAGGGGCAACGTGCATACCTCTCAACTGTCCCTGATTTTCAGGGACGTCCCTGATTTTGCCTCAAAATTTTCCACTGTCCCTCATAAAATTTGTGTTTTTGTGGCAGAACAGTAGGGATTAAAATCACAAAAAAAAGTCAAACATTAAAGTTACAGACTTGTTCTTCTTCAGGAAATGTATCTTAACACAAATTCCCTTATTCTATCGGCATTCTGAGTGAATAGTACCAATTTTTAAGATGTGTCCCTGATTTGGGGTCTTTGTCCCTGATTTTTTTAAGTCTTGTCCCTGATTCAGGAGGCAAGAGGTTGAGAGGTATGGCAACGTGAGGAAGTGTTTTTTTGACAGAGAGGGTGGTGGACGCATGGAACCACCTTTCTGAGGAAGTTGTGAGGTCAAAAACAGTGGGGGAATTCAAGAATGCAATGGAAAGACATAAGGCAATCATAGCGAGGGTTAGGAGGAAGTAGGCTCTTGGTTAACTAGAATCTGAAGCTTATCCAATAAGTAGGGGAATGGGCAGACTAGGTGGGCCAAGCAGTCCTTATCTGCCCTCAAAGTTTATGTTTCTATGTCTGTGTTTCTATACCATTCAATATGATGTACACTACTCAGCACCAGACCATACCACACTGCACCATGCTGTACCGTACCATACCATGGACTACCATATCATATTGTATCATACCATTTGACAGTACATCACGGCACACAGCACCATACCAAACCACATCACTCTACACCATGCTATACCAAACCAAATTACAAACTATACTACATCATACCCCATCTGATCACACCACACTACATCACTCCATACTGTGCCATTTCTATTCCACACTACAGGACAGTGACTACACCACACTATGACACCATTCCAGTCTCTACTACACCATAGTATGCTGTATAATTACACTCTACATCATACCATATTACACCTACCCCACCATAGCTTTATATATCACAGACACCACATTATAACATACCATACTACACCATACCCCACCATAGCTTTATATATCATGCCACATTATAACAAACCATTCTACACCCTACCACCCCATGCACTACACAACACAGTACCATACCATACAATACCTACCATGCCACACCACACCACAGTATATTACACTACACTATAACAAACCATACTACACCACCCTATATCATACCACATCACACCATGCCATATGATGCAATACCACCTCATAGTATAGGATATCACTCCATACTACTATAACATATCTCACAATACCATAGTATATCACACCACACCACATAATGCCAAACTATTTAATAACATCCCATATCCCACCACACTACACTGTACCATACTACACCCCAATAAAGGCGAGTTGATGAAATTTACACATGGTGAACATGCCAAAAACCTCACATTTTGGACAATGTCAAAGCAGGTCCAAAGGAATTTTGTTTCCCTTCAGCATTTCTGCACCTAGAAGCCAGCAGCCTTTCCTGGTGGTCACCAGTGCATCTGGTGATGAACCACCCTGAGCAATCCAGCACCTTTACAGGGAGAACACACTAAAAACATCCAAGTTGTTAGCAAGCCACATGACCCGCAACACCTAATCAGAGATACAGGAGATCAAGAATTACTCACACTGACATCTCAGTTCCAGCTGCCGCTTACATGAAAAGGATCTGTGACAGGGAGCATCTTTTATGTGAAAAAAGTGAGTTTTAATCAGAAAACTTAACAGTCGTCACAGAATTGTGTGTTATCATTCTGGTCCACTAATTTTCACTACATTTAGCTGCAGTGTCAGGCAGGCTAGTGGAATTGTACTGCAGCGAACGGAACAGTAAGGCACAGTGTAAGCCGCAGTGGCAGCTGCAGGTCCTGCAGCAGGAGCAGTCAGAGTGAATTTAGCGGACCGGGTAAAAATGCAGGGGGGAGTTTCTAAAGATTTATCTGACATATATTTTTTTTCACTTAAGCTGGTAGTGTAGTACAGGACACAATATCCCTTCCCCCCAGCAGGAACAGTACAGATCAAATGTGGCCGACAGGGAAAGGAGCAAAGAGATTTAGAAGGATTTATTTGACAAATATATTTTTACTGACTACTGGTAGTGCAGCATTGCAAAAAATCCATATTTTTAATTTTTGCCTGTGTATGTGAGCCTACCAGCCAGTCAGTGTGTAAACAGTAAAGCAGACTGTTTAGGTCACAAAGTCTATCCATGGGGTGGTGTGAGGTCTGTCAGTGGGGAGGGGAGCCTGGAGGTGTCATCTTTCACTATCAACTTGTGAGTCATATGGCACTGTGGCTTGTCTGTGCACTAAGCGTGCGGCATGCGCATCACATGGGCATCTAAGAATCATTGATGAGTATTGTGAGTCTTCAGTGTTTGCATTCAGAAGTGACTGCATTACGTCATCATCTGCCACATGTGTGTGTCGTTTTATTTGTCTATTTAGAAACTGGTAGTGGGGAAAGGCACACTGAGCCAAGGCTCATTTCCAGGTGTGACCAAGGGGAGGAAAAGAGCAGATAAAAGCACAAGGCAACATCAACAAAGTGAGTATAATAGCAACATAATGATGGAGTGTAGAGTGTATACAGTGCGTGAAAATACTAGTAGCAAAATGCAGTAGCAGTGGCACAATCATCAGGTTGGTACAAAGAGCAGGGTAGAAGTACAATGGAAAGTGCATACAGCATGCAGAAGTGTGATGAAACTTCAGTAGCAGTGGTTATAATGAAGAACAAGCAACTAAGCTGAAACAGGTGATATAAAGGTGATATAAAGCAGCATCACTGGTATAATAAATTAGGTGTGAAGGAACCCACATGTTTCAGATTTCATGACTAGAATAAAACAATTAGCAGCCCAAAAGGAGTGGGATCAAGTCAATTACCATCCAAAACAGGCAAGGGGAGAGAGGAAAGTCGGGGTCAGTAGGGGGATAGGCAGAAGCAGCATGGGGCAGGGAGAAGTTTCAGTTGGTGTTTAAGGGAGAGAGGAGAGGGAGAAAGGCAGGGAGGAGAGGGGAGATTGTTCCAAATTGGGGGGGTGATAGGTGAAAGCAGATTGCCCAGCGGTGGAGTGGGGATAGGGAAGGGAGAAGGCACATGAGTTTCTAGAACAAAGAGCATAGGAGGCAGCAGGAATGGGGGAGAGAGGAGGGAGGAGGGGTAAGGTACTGAGGAAGAGTCACAAATGAGTATTGGGATATGAAGGCAGCACAGTGAGTTAGGGGACATGAAGGAAGAGTAGAAATAGAAAGAGGGGAGGGAGAAGTAAAGGGAGCAGTGATGACTGTGAAAGGGAGCATTCATAGCAAAAAAGCAAAAAACTTTGTAGAGGGTATCCAGACAGGAGAGGGAGCTAGAGGGGGCAGTGCCATAGACCACATCCGCATAGTCCAGCACTGGAAGCACCATTTAGGTGGCCAGCTCCCAGTGGACCTGGGCAGAGATAGTGCTTGCTGCAATACAGGGCACCAAGTTTAGGATGGAGTTTGGAGTGGATGGCATTGATGTGAGTGGAGGAGTCAAGCTTCTTGTCCAACCACACATCGAGGTATTTAAAGGTGACTTCTTTGATGGGGAAGCCATACAGGGTGGTGAAAACAGTGAGAGTGGAGAGACTGGCCAGTTTCCGGCTGGTACCAAGGGACATTGACACTGTTTTTTTAGTGTTGAACTGGAGTGGGTTGGTGTGGAAACAGCTTAGGACATTATGGAAATCACGCTGGAGCGAGACTTCCAAGACCAGCGCCGAGTTACCTGAGGTGAAGATGACCATATTATCCACATACATGTGGATATGCAAACTGGCACAGACAGATGGGAGGGCATTTAAGAAGATAGAAAATAGGATGGGGCTCATCATGGAGCCCTGCGGGACCCCAGACTGAACTGGGGTTGACAATACCCCTCCAACCTGTTCTGGCTGGAGATGGCCAGAGGGATAGGACTGGAACCAGTGAATAGCAGAAGCTGAAAGACTTGCTGAGCTCATCTTGTCCAAGATGAGGGGATGGGCCACTTAGTCAAAGGCCTTGGCCAAATTAATGAAGATGGCCACTATGATATGACCCTGATCCATCCCAGTAAGAATCGACATCTAACTATGGTCCTTCCCCTTCTGTCTCCTCCTCCTCTCTCCCTAATGGTCTCAGTCTTTGCCTCCAAAATGCTAGGAGCCTACTCCCTAAAGTAGACCTCTGACATACATCAGGGAAGAGACTTTAGAGTGTTGTTTACAAAAGCCTGACTGGAAGGGAGAGAGGAGTAAAGGAACTCAGCAAGCCAGAAGTAAACTAGTTTCTCTTGTAGCTTGGCAAGTGTGGGGAGAAGGAAGATAGGACACAAGTTGCTGTGAGAGGTGCGTTCACCTCCCCCTCCTCGTGGAAGGGGGAGAACCGTGGCAAACTTCCAGGACTAGTGGACAACACAGAGGGAGAAGGAGAGATTGAGAAGGTGGGTGAGCAAGGAGGCAATGGCAGGGGCAGATCGATGAAGCAGCTGAGGGTTCAATCTATCGTGGATGGATTTTGACATATTTAGGGAGGAGAGATCATGCAAGGTCTCCTGGGAGGTTAGAGAAGCAAAATAAAACTCTGAGATGGATGAAGCAGAGGGGAACAGGATTAAGAATGTGATAGGGAGATGGCAGGATGAGTGGAAGGAGGGAGAGCACAGGTAGTGAAATATTTGTTAAAGTTAGCAGCAGCCTAGAAGGGATCAGAGATAGGTGCACCGTTCAGTAGCCGGAAAGGGTAGATGGACTGTTTAAGGAGCCAGACAGGGAGTGAATAAGCTTCCAGATATTTTGAAGGGAGCTGAGATTATTCTGAAGGTTGGTTTTAAAACACTTCAATTTCACATCTCAGGTGGCATTAGTGCAGGAGTTTCTAGGCTTTCTGTAGGAAGGGAGATCAAGGGCAGAACAGGATAATTTGAAGTGGGCCCAGGCATGGTCATGGGATTTACATAGATCAGTGAGGACCGGCGTAATCGAGGGGTGATCATTAATGGGTACCCTTTAAGCCTAGATATTTTAAGGGGGGCATGCTTGTCCCAGATGCGTAGGAATTTGGAGTGGAACAAAGAGAGGGCCACATCAATGTTGGTGGCAGAGAGGATGGGAGACCAGTCAGTGACCGCAAGGTCTGTGAGGAGGAAGTCAGTGTTAAGTGACTGGAGCAACCTGGACCAAATGTACTTGAGAGGGTCAGGAGGGAGGTGAACTTTTCTGATGCAGTAGGTCATACAACAGTCACTGAAGGCATCTGGCATGGTACCAGCTGTGACCATATGGTAAGGGTGGGAGGAAAGATCCCAGTCCAGAAGAGTGTGGTTAGAGGGCTGAGGATTAAATCATGTGGGCTCTGTGATAAGATGGATGAGGTTAAGTGACTCAGTTTGGTGGGAAGTCAGCCTGGAGGCAGGATAGAGCCAATTGATGTTGAAATTTCCTAGTAGAATAAGTTCACCAAAGGAAAAGTGGGAGAACCAGGAAGAGAGATTGTCAACCAATAAGGGGGAGAGATTTAAGGGGAGGCATAGATGGCACCAGTAATGATGATGGTTAGGGAGGAGGGAATAGATAGCTTGGCAAGCAGAAACTCAGGAGAAGAAGGTACAGATTCTCTGAGAGAGACAGAACGGGTAAGACTCTGGCAGATGCAGAGGGCAACACCACCACCCCCCCCAGTTTGCCACAGTCCTGCCTGAAGAGGTTGTAAAAGAGCCAATCAGGCTTCAGAAATTCTGGATACAAGCCAAGATTCAGAGATGCAGAGTAGATCGGGGACAGCTTGGAAACCTAAACATTTAGGAGGTCTACTTTAGGGTGTAGGCTCAAAGCTTTGAGATGGAAATGGCTTAGACCATTAGGGAGACAGGAGGAGGAGGATGAAACAAAAGGGGGAGGGCCAGAGTTGATTTAATATCACCAGCTAGGAGGAGAAGCAGGATGAACTTTCTTCATAGTAAACAGCTTGGGGAAAACTAATCCCACACAACTCTAAGGTACCCTGAATAACCTCTTTGGCAGGGTCAGAAAAGCTGAACCCATCACCCTCATGCATGGGGATAAGCTCAGTAATGACCCCTCAGAGGTGGTTAACATATTTAATTATTTCTTCAGAAATTTAGACGAATGCAAACCTTCCAACCACCCCACCCAGGTTCAGCTAAAACCCCCTTCCACTCTCCCAGCATGTCTTACTTGGGTTCCATCCCTAACTTCTTTTTCCAGGCATTGTCACCCTCCAACACCATTAAGCTCATACGTTCAAATAACCCTAGACTCAGCAAAGGGGTAGACAAGATTGATTTCAAAATTCTTAAGCTTGCCATTGCCTCACTAGGGGGCCCCCCCCTTGCAAACATCTTAAATGTTTCTGCACTGGCATCTTCCCTCGCATCTGGAAAACAGCCATAGTCAAACCTCTGTTTAAGTCAGGCTCGAAGAATGAGGTAGGAAACTACAGGCTGATTTCTCTTCTTGCCCCCCCATCCAAGATATTGGAAAAGGTAGTTCACTCTCAGGTCACCTCCTTTCTAAACAGCTAAAACATCCTCACAGATGCCTGACATGGTTTCAAAGCTGCACACAGCACTGCGACTGCTTTAGTTAGATTCACCAGAGTTATCTATGGAACCATAGGCAATGGCCTGTACACGGGCTCCGTTTTGGTGGACCTGACCAAGGCTTTCAACCTTGTCGACCATGATATGCTTCTGTACCTCTGTTTGACCTCTATTTCTCCAATAAAGTGGGTAAATGGGTTGGGAACTATCTCTCTCCCACAAAACGCAGATGACCTCAATTGATGGGCAGCTCTCCTCTGAATGCCATATTAAATATGGGGTTCCCCATGGCTCTATCCTGGGGCCCCTCCTTTTCACCCTTTTCATCAATAAGCTCCCGGAAGTCTGTACAAACACCAACATGGTCCTCTTTGTGGATGATGCTGTGCTGCACTGCAGCAACAGAAACCCAGATGACATGCTCGCCATGCTGCAATCCGACTTCCAGAATCTGCATTTATGGTTCACCAATAAAGGCATGATCTTAAACTGTAAAAAAAGGAAACACATGTTTTTCTCACTGATAACCATAGAAACTGCATAGAGCATGTCTCTGAATTTAAATACCTAGGTCTTCTGCTTGATCCCCACCTGTCCTTCAACCTTTACATCTCTTACATCATAAATAAGGTTCACATGAGGCTGGGGCTCCTATAGAGGATCCATAAATTTTTAATCCCTGAATCTAGACTCTATCTAGCTAACTCCATTCTCATACCACTTCTGGACTATGGCTCCATTGCTTATGCCCCTTCCCCCACTTCTCAACTCTTCTATAAACTTAGATGTAGCTACAATAATATCATCTGCTTTGTCACTGGATTTCCCTGGAGAATGCACCACTGCACCCTATACACAACTATCGATTATATCCCTCTTGAGAGGCATTTTACCCTCAAAAATCTTTCCTTCCTCCATAAGCTTCACTGGAATAAACTACCACTGAGCGTGCCATCACTGATCCCCAAATCTGCTCCTGCCCACCAGACTAGAGGAGCCTCTAGCAATGTTTTCAACATCCCATTCTTCCACTCCACACAGACACAAAATTCCATTGCTCGTACAGAATAACCTGCTTCCACCGAACTTCCTGACCTGCAGTACTATAAATGCCTTTCAAAGGTCCCTCAAGATTCACCTCCAAGAAAAACTTGCATGCACTTTTTCTCCTACCTCCTGCTGACTCTAACTTTGCTTTTTACCCTCCCACCATCCAATCACACCCCTTTTTCTCCCCTACTGTTTTTCCCTCATCTTCCCCTAAACCCCTCCCTCTCTTCCATTACTCCTCCCGCCCACCCCCTCCTGTTTTCCTACCTCTTTACTTCCGTTGGGTATCCTGTGTATGCAATTAACTCTAAACATTTCGTAAATTTTGTCCTGTATATAATTATAGTTACTGTGCACTTTCGTTCTCTCATGCCTGTAAATAAGTTCCTGTTTATAAGACATTACCACAGCCTTTATGTATGATGTTCACCGTAAATTGTTTCCCTTGTGTCTTTTTAGTTTCATGTACAATTGGAGGTTTGTGAAAATGGGCATTTTTGTTCACACGCTTTCCAGTATAAAATAAAATTGATTGATTGATTGAAGTTCAGAAGGACAGAGTGGGAACTACATACACGGCAGTGGAGTGATAAGGATGGGAGGAGGGGAGAAAAGGAGGGGAATAATGGCTCTGTGGAGGGATCCAAAGTTTAATGAGGTGAAGGAGAGAAGGTCAGGGTGGACAGAGGAAGGAAATGGGTGGGGGACTGGGAGGGACCCGGGGAGTGGGAGGTGAGCAGGGAAAAGGGCAGATGAGGGAGGAGGAGACAGAAAATGAGGGGGACAGGGTGCATCCTACTTGGATACAACAGATGGGCAGACCTGGAAAATAAACTTACAAATAAGGAGCCACCAATCACAGCATGAAATGCCAAGGACTAGCAAGTGAAAACTAAGTGACTAAGCAAGTAAAACACAAGTAGGGCCAGCCCTAAAGCTCACCTAATTAGATGAGATAAAAACCTGAAAGTAAGGTCCATCCATACAGGGTGTAGCTAGGAGTCAAGGCAAAAACACGGAAGCATGTATGCAAACTTGAGGCGTATAGTAATGTGAGTTAAAGAATACAATGTAGGAGTAGCCCAGGAGGGGTGCTGCCAGTGAAGGTTCAGGTAACAGTCTTGTAAGATAGTGATCTGTAAATAGTTAGCAGGCAGAGAGAGAGGAGAGCAACTGCAGCGAAGCAAGCAGAGTAAACACTTATAGATGCAACACCAGAGGGGGACTAGACTTGTGAAGGCAGTTCAGCAGCATGCCAAATGATGGGCAGCAGGTCCAGCTGTCAGCAGCCACCATGGCTGACCCTTAGTTGTGTTTGTGTTTCCGTCAGTGCATGTAGAAAACATTAACAGAACAGCAGGAGAAAGGAATACGGTGGGGGGAGCAGAATAATGTTCCACCATGCCAGTTCCATCAAGCACAAATACTGCAAGCAGTGGTGGTGGGGACTGGAGCTGGTCATGGTGGAACACTTACTGGGAGTCATGGTACTGGGGCTGTGTGGACAAGGGCTGCTTGGTACTTGATTGTACTGATAAAGAAACTGTGCTTCACTAGTTCCCAGAAATGCACAGGTTCCACTCTCACTGCACGACAAGCAACCTTTCCTGCCAGTCATCCAGTACATCTGGTGATGAAATCATCCTGAGCCACCCAGATGTACGCCAGTTTCTAACACTTCCTTCTTCAAGTGCTTCTAGTTCCCCTACTCAGGATATAACTGATCCATCAACAAGAAACATAAATTCAACTCCCCCCACCAAAATAATCATCTTGCATTTGCTGCCCAATTCCTCATGCCCCATTCCCATTATCCCCAGTGGCTTCTGAAAGCAGCATGGTGGAAGGGAGTTGTAGCTGTGCAGAATGTGGAATCCCACTGGCAGAATTAATGCCAAATGGCCCTTGCTGGACTGCCTCTGTCATTGCCAACTGTGTCTCCCACTGCTGTGTGCCATCTTCCTCTTTATCACCTCCTCACAGGTCATGCCACTTGTGCTTTAGGGCACTGATGGTCTGTAGCATGTTCCCTGCTGAACTGACAGCATCTTGGATGCCGACCCACATCAGCTGTTTGTGGCAAAACATCCCAATAAGTGCCCCGGAGCTATAGAGGGTGGTGTAATTTGTTCTTACCTCCAGTATGGAGGTCTCCATGGCCATAAGTTATGGTGTCCATGGTCTGGTACACTGGTCACAGATACTTTTGTTGACCACCACCTCCCATGGCAGTGCAGTGACTGGTCCAGGATCCCCTTCTGCTACCAGCCATGCCGTAGCAGCAGAGTTATGGAATATGTCCATGCACTGCTGCATTGCCCTAGTTGCATCTGCAGCTGTAATTTTTGCATTGCAGCCCATATGCATGAGATATCATCTTAAATGGTGAGGTCACTGGGCATTCCGTGGGAGTGTGCAGCCCCATGTGGATACCTGGCCGGTCTTCTCTGTGCACCTCCATGGCACCTTCCACCCCTGTCAGTCACGCTCTCAGCCTTTGTGGATTGAACCACCTGAGTGGACAGTGCTGCCTTATGGCCACATGCCTGCCTTACACCATGAGTTCAGGGAGTTACGTGGTTATGTGTGGATCGGGCCCTTAATGCTTAATAAGAGGGTGTCTCATGCAAACAGTTCTAAAATTCTGAAGTTCCACGTTTAGTTGGCATAATACATTTCTTACACAGAGATGTCTCTAATATTCCGCAAAATATTATTACATTTTGGTTTTAAATAAGTTCTGTTTTATTTAAACAGAAATATTCAACAAATAAGTTATAATATGGTTATATGTACAGTTCATATGCCTCTCATGACTAAAAGTTTCTTTCCAAGCCTTTTGTGTGCCAGAATTGCTCAGCTTTGCTTGGTGGTCATCTCACTCAAAAGAACATGAAAAGGCACCATTAGAGACACAGAACCTGTATGTATAAACATATCATAGAGGTTATTGATGGCATTAAATTCTCCCACATAGTGACTGTGTATAATGTGCATATCCTCACCTACCAAATGTTGTGCTTACAACATTGCAGTTTTGCAATATATTTATGTAGTATAACCCAGCCAAGATGCAATATGTCATTTTCAATGGGGTCCTGCTTTGACACAGTTTTGTACTGTATTTACCCAAGACAGCACAATTCAGATGCTATCTTATTTTCAGTGGGATTCTGCTTTTCCTAATTTTTACTCTGTATTTACCCAGGACAACACAGCTGAGATGCAAAATCTTGTTTTTTAGGGGGCCCTTCTTTTACCCATTTTTATAATACATTTACCCAGGATAGCCCAGAACCAACCCAGAAGAGATGTTGAGCTGATAGAGAGGGTGCAGAGAAGGGCAACCAAAATGGTACGAGGGATGCAGGATGTACCCTATGAGAGAAGATTGAGAGGGCTGAATTTATACCCTCTGGAGACTAGGAGGGAGAGGGGGGACATGATTGAGACCTTTAAGTATCTGAAGGGAATAAATAAGGTGGAGGGTAACAGCTTGTTCAATTTGAAGAAGGGAGTGAACACGAGGGGACATAGTCTCAAACTGGAAGGTGGGCAATACAGAGGTAATGTCAGGAGGCAGTTTTTCACGGAGAGGGTGGTGGAGGCTTGGAACAAGCTGCCGGAGGAGGTAGTGGCAGCTGAAATGGTGGAGGGGTTCAAGAGGGCTTGGGATAGATTTAAGGGGTTGGGAAAAGAGGGTGGAAGCATAACAGAAGGGGGAAGATAGGGTGTTGGGCAGACTAGATGGGCCGTGGTGCTTTTCTTTGCCATCACATTTCTGTGTATCTGTGTATCTGTAGCCAAGCTGAAAAGCAAGTTACATTTTCAGTGGGTCCTGCTTTTACAGTGTATTTTTCCCAGGACAGAACAGCATAGATGCACAGTTCATTGGGGGCTCTGCTGTACTGGGTTCCTTCTTTTACACATTTCTACTATGTATTTACCCAGGATAGACCAGATGAGATGAGATATCTCATTTTCAGTGGTGTCCTGCTTTTACAGATTTTTAGATTGTGCTATATTTACCCATGACAGGCCAGATGAGAAGCAATATTTAATTTTCAGTGGGCTCCCACATTTTGACCCCAAATTTTCAACAGTCTTTTTATGACCTGACATTATGATCAAGACAGGTGAGATTTTTTAAATCTCATCTGAAATGTGATTTTGCAGTGTTACTATGAAAACATGTTTTGGAGGGGATTTGAAAAATGAACACCTATCATGTTTAGGAGGTGAGGTAACACAAGGGATATGTTGAACATTAGGGGCCAAAATCTGCAAAAATAATGCTATGAGTAAATGTTGGAATCATTCAATGTTTCTTCGTAATTTAGTTATTTTTTTAATCACATTTTGACCCCAAATTTTCAACATAGTCTTTTTAAGACCACTCCTTCTGAACATGACAACTGTCATTTATTAAATACTGTCTGAAACATAATTTTGTGCCGCAAGTGGAAAAAAAAACATTTTCACCAGGATTTCAAAAATCGACACATATCACATTCATGAGGTGGAGGGAAAAAATGACTATATTGAAAATGAGGGGTCAAAAATATTGAAAATTGCCAGTGTTACGAATGTGTATTGAAAAATGTCAATGTGTGCTCATAACCTTGTTGTTTTTGAATATTTTTATGGTGCATCTTTTTTTTAATTATATTTTTTCTCCCTCTCTTTGTATCCCCTGAACTCTCTCCAGCAACTGCCCAGAGCCCGGACTCTACCTCCACTGCGTGACTCGACTTCTCCTCTCTTCCCTGACACCAGTCATCCCCCAGGTCTACCCTCTGGGGAAGGGTCACCCTCTTCCAGGGTGTTCTTTCTATAGGGTTGAGAACTGGGCCGGGGAGGAGGCAGGGTAAGGAGAGCCGTGTCTGCCTTCTGGGAATGTGGTCTGTGGGTGGGAGGCACCTTTGCCTATGGTGGAAAGAGGGGGAATTTTTCTGCTTTGTTACACCCCTTGTGGAGCCTGGCTACCAAGAAAATGTGCTGCCACTGCTCCACCCTCAGGCATATGTCACGATGCTGCTGTTGGCTACCTTCAGCCACCACCAGAGGTCGCTCCTTGAGTGATCATTCTTCCCCAGCACTCCCCGAGAAGAGAGAGCAGTCCTCCAGATGCTCAATCTTTTCCCCCTCCTGCTGACCCTCAGCAACCCAGGCTCGTTCTCGAACCCGGGATCCCTGCGCGGCACAAGGTGTGGTATTCAGCATCTCAACCCTCAGCACCACTGGGTCAGCTTATAGCACATTCTTAACATAGCCTTTTTATGACCCCACCTCATGAATCAGGGCAGAGCAAATGTTCAAATTCTACCCAAAAGGTGATTTTGTGCAGCAACTGCAAAAATCACCTTTCAGGATGGAACTGAGTTTCACCATCCTAGTTCATGAGATGAGGTTCCAAAAAACTATGCTGGAAATCTGAGGAAAATATTGTTGACCAAGTTATGAGCTCCGGTTCAAAATGCATTGAAATACATTAAAATGCATACCTGATTTCCTCAGTTTCTGGTCCAGCACTGATGAGTGAAAACATGTCCAGAGGATTACGACATTAAACCCCCAGTAGGTAAGTATGAGGTTGGAGGGGTGTGGGGTGATGGGTGCTGAGTGGGGGGGGGTCAATGGGGGAGGGTAACAGTGAGGGGGCAGCAACACACATTGATGGACCATTTTCTTTTTTACAAGGTGTATAAAAATAAAACAAGACTATGAGGGACAATTTTCTTTCTTTCTTTCTTTCTTTCTTTCTGGATTTGGATCATACCTTTGAGCTCAGAGCTCTTTTACAAAGGTTCCACATCAAACAGTGACAATGATAACAATAACAGTTTATATACAATACTCGAATAGTAGGTAGCTAGTATATAATAAAGTTACAATGCCATTAATAGTTTCAGATATTGGCACTGAGGACTGAGCATAGCCAGTGTTGGTTTAACCTCTATGGGCATGGAAAGTGATGGGGAGGTAGGAGGGATACTTGGCAGAGGGTGGGATTATAGGACTTAAAAAAAATAATTTATGAGATTTTTTTTTTTTAACTTCCGGTACCAACACTACGGATTGGGCATTCCAGTGTCAGTGCTATGTTTGGCAGCACTGCGGGTGGGCTCCCCAGTGTCACACAATGAATATGAATGGGTTGGGGTACTAGCTGGCACCAGGGATTGGGCACCCCACTGTTGGAAAATTAGCAAGGAAAGAGGAAGCAGTCGGAGGTGGACGTGGGAGAGATACTTGGCAGAAGGTGGGAGGGATTGTTTTCATGTTAGGAGGAGGACCGCAGCAGGCTGATCATGATGCTGATAACTGTGTTTGCTGGACAGCATATTGCAGATCAAAGGAAAGAGCCACCTTATGATTCAGGTGGCTGTCTTCTTTGAACTTCATGCAGTTTCTAACCTGCAAGCCCAGAAGAGTGTCATGATCAGCCCAGATGATGACTGGACTGACATTGTCTATCCCCTTGCAGACTGCCCTGTACTGCCCTGTATGTCCAATACAGTGACACACCTCTCAAAATCCACAATCATAGCAACATGTTTATATAAAAATGACTTTTAACATAAATTACCCATCAAACCCTCACTATTTAATTGCAAATATGTGTATTTTTTTCTGATAAGAAATAATAAAAACACCCGGCCCAGTGGCACTGAGGGTTGAGGTGCTGGATACCACACCTCGCGCTATGCTGGTGACCCGGGTTCGGGAATGGACTCAGGGTTGTCGGGGGTCAGACAGGAGGAGGAGAATCGAGCATCCCAATGGATGCTGTCCTCCTCCTGGGGTGGATTCCTGGGGTGCTCTGAGCACCCGACATACCGGCGCCGTTGGAAGCACGGGCACCGGGGCACCAGGCGGCTCTTCAGAGTTGGGGTAGGGAGGACGTTGTGGGCATTTGATGGTGGCATGTGTCAGCATGCCGTCTGTCTGGACATCAGTCCTCTGTGTCAACGCCCTTGGGGGAGGAGGGACCAAGGGAAGAAAAGTGGAAAAACACCCTCTCAGGCCAGGATGACAACCAATCCCAGCCCTGATCACCTACCCACTGGCAGACCCCATTGTGCAGGCTCTCTAGAGGAAAAGAGGAGCAAGGTAGGGAGACAACGGAGTAAGCCTGCCACTCTAGGGGCAGACGCCATGGGAGGGATTACGGGGATTGACCGGTCTGAAGAAGTGGACCGAGTGGGCATTAAGGAGGGTATAAAAAGAAAGTGCAAAAAAAAAAAAAAAAAAAGAAGCTAAATAGTATTTAATTGGTACCAAGGAACCATAAAAGTAATAACAGCGGAAGGGGTCTGAAATCTGCTACAGTGATAAAGTAATCTATGGTGTTTCCCATACTTTAGGCCAATCCTACTTTTATGAGATGTTTGTTCAGAAAGCCATCCTGCAATACATATATCTTGAGCATTTGAAGCAGTTGTCATTAAAGTGGTATACCCTCTTGTCATGGCCAATAACACAATAAATCAAAGTCCATGTTGTTATCGGGTGGCGCCTCACGGTTTCGCTTTTTATGGAACTCTTGTAGCTTTTGTGTTTTTACGAGACTTTGAAAAGCAGTGCCTACTCCCATCTCTCTGATACTGACATGATTAATTAGTTTGCTGGTCAACAGGCAAAAAAGCTATCATTAAGATAATAGCATTTAGTCAGTCAGATCTGTGTAGGCGGTTTTGCAAATGCCAGTTCTTTTACTCATGAAGTCTGATGAAAGGTCAAAGGCTTAAACTGTAAAGGGAGAGGGAGTATTCAGAGTAGCAGGTTAACTGCAGAGCTTGGGGAAGGGTATTTGGGGTTAACAGCATATGAGGTGGGGGTTTGCTGTACAGATTTTTCGCTAATAAAATCAGACGAATAGTGTTCAATATGTGAAAAGCTACCCCACAGAAAAACAAAATGATATTTTCCCACAACTTACCAAAGCAGACATTTCTCCCCAGTTGTCCTTAATAATATAAACCACTGCTGCTCTGGCAGAAACAACCTGCATATTCCACTAGTATCCTGTTTCCCCTGTAGGGACATCATTACAATGAGACCACATGCATTAGAAGAATACAGTTTCATTTCCCTTTCTTTTTTACCTTGATAGACTGTAAAAATTGTCTATTTTCATATGCAACATAATACAAAACATTTAAAACACAAGAGGACATTATTCGTAAGGACAAGAAGAGTGGTACATTAACAAGTGATGTAAGGAATACTGGAAAACATTGACAGACCAATGACATTTGACCGAGTTGAGCAGATTGTTAAAAAACCTTACCCCATCCAGTTTGCTGATTACTAGGAAGTGATTGCTGACAACAATACACAGTACCATAGCACTTATTTGTTTTCAAGTGTTTTCAAACCAAGGTTAGAGTGGAGGGTGCTGGAATCAGACTAACATGATCTAGCCCCTATGCATGAATGCCAGCTGGCCAGGGACATTTAGTGTGGAATGGATGGGGGCACACAGTGTTATGACCTTGAAGACGTGTTGTACTATATGAGGTGCCTTTAATGCAATGTAAGGGAATTGGGGGATTCTAAGGGTACTGTTTTGGAGTTTCAGGGAAGGAGGAGGAGGAATTCTGTGCTCTGTTTGTTTCCTTACTGTACTAAAACATTCAGTGGTTGGAATCAAATTGGTTCAGTGTCCCCCCAATAAATGAAGTCAAGTATGACTAGCCCAAGCCATAAAAAAAATATGTAGTAGTGGGAGCAAGTGTTTTTGTTTTCCACCGTGTTCTTAGTTAATCATATACTGGAATGTTATAAGCTGAGCTGCAAAAAACTGAGTTGATCTGTGGTAAATTGTTAAAACCATTCATTTTTACAGGGATACACTAATGCAGAACATGTATTCATTTGTTTTTGATAACAGTAAGATACGCAACGCACACATATGCCTATTTTCAAGCATGGCCTGGGAGGATTACTGAACTTACATCACCAATATAATAACAGTAAATACACAATTCGGAGAAAAGTCATTAGTATAGAACCACAAGTAATTGGCATCATAACAGGAAACATCAGGGCAGATCAAATGCCAGCAAAAGGTACAACCATATGTACGTACTGTAACAACCGTAAAAAACTGAAACATAGCATGCACAGTGATGATTTGCCAAAAATGAGAGGCACTACTTAATGATGTTTGACAAAGTCCTAAGACGTGATAGGTAGTTTGGAAAGGCCTGATTATCTCTTTTGCCCTTCCACTGCTGGGTATAGCCTATCAAAAGCTTCCAGGGTGATGTAATTGTCTTGTGTGCAGTGATCTTGTGAGTGCTCCACCCAGACTGCTTGGGGGAAGGAGAAATCAGCTGTTTGCCTTCCACAAAGACTGTGATGAGCAGCAGGAAAAGATAAGGAAAAAGCTTCATCCCTGAATTGACATCTCAAAGTAAGGAAACAGGCCAGCAAGTTTGGTTACGCTAGAGAATAGAGGTGATCTCCTAAAATCCAATCCGACATGGTTTGTTAGGATTTCAGAATATTCTAATTCTGATTCTGTTCCAAGTGTGATATGGGATAAGAATCTGATTCCGAGATGCAAAATCCTAATCATAAGCACATATCATATCAATCGACCACCAAAAACAACAGCAAAATCAAGTAATATACAAACAATCCAATGGTTAACTGTGCAGTATACAGTTGCCCTAATACGCACTATTATCCATGATCAGTGATAGACAGCAGTTACTTTAGATCCGTAGAAAAATGGTGACCTACCTGATCTTCATTGTCCTAGCCAGCTGATGAGTCCATTCTGATGTAATGAATAATTCTGCAGCCAGGGTCACCTTGTAATAATGCACAGAAATGCAATAATATAACATGTAGGAACATTATGTAGAGGCAGACGGCAGAAGCAGTGGGAAGCACCTGTGCTTGTTTTTTATCTTTTGTGCAGTTCTGTTTTGACTGCGATGCATCCTCAAGCTTCGATGTTACTTCATGGTAGATGTAGCCGTCATCCATGGTGTCAGATTAGTTGAGCACGTGTCCTAAAGCCTCTTTATTTGATGTCTTTGAATTTGCTTGATGTTGCAAGCACACATGCTGGATGGTGCTATTGTATAGTAGAAATTAAAGTAAGTTAGTCCATGTTGCTGGTGGAGAATGTCACTCTTTTGTCTTTCTGTACTGTAGGTTTGAAGCCGAGACACGTGTGAACAGCAGAGCCGTCCTTTTGTCTACAGTTGATAAAACCTATGGGACAGAGAGATACAATGGGACAGAAAAGAAATCATTTTAGACAGGGTGCACTAACATCCTGAAGTCCTGTAGAGGGAAATGGTAAGTAATGTGTGTGTGTCAGACTGCCGGGTCCATTACTGGTTATCACACTCACCATCACAGTTGATAAATAATGGTTTTCTTCAAGTTACAGCCTGGTGCTTGAGGAGACGTTGTTTGATGCCAGTCGACTGACTCTGCCAGAAGTAATACTGGCACAAGAGGCCACGCTTTGTATTGATGCAGATTATGAGGAAGTGGAGGAGGATAGTTTAGTGGTCACTTTAATTCTGGAGGAGGTTTTGGGCTGGAGGAGCCATGGTCCTGTGATCCTGCTGGCAAAGGCTATACCTGCAGGAGATGGAGACACAAGGGGAAAGAAAAAATACCATTTATAGTAAGTGTGGGGGCACTAACTGCCTGCAGTACTGCCATGACATACCTGTAGATTGAAACGGATATTAGCGGCTCAGTGTCAATTAATCACTCAATCAATCAATCAAAATCTTTATTTATCCACTTTATCCAGGTGAACATCATTGAGCAGAGCTCTTTTGCAAGATGGACCTGGTTAGGACAAGGTAAGGGTACAATAAGGCAACATACCTATTTATATCTATATCTATAGCTATATCTATATCTATATCTATATCTATATCTATATCTATATCTATATATCTATATATATACTGTACATTGGCGCAAATAAATACAAAGAGGTTCTAATAAGCTAAGGAAAAAAAAGAAACAAAGAACCATAACAGAGGAGAATCCAATTACAAAATTGCAGACACAGCATTCAGTAGTATTATATAAATAAATAAAATGGCATACAGTCCATATACACTTTACAACAATACCAATATGTACAACTTGCCCGGGGCGATAATAAACCCTGCCCATGATGCAGACATGACATGAACAGCCAGCTAATGGAAGATGGGGGGACCAGGTGGGAGTATACTGTGTCAAAGAAGGACTTTGAGGTGAAGAGGGTAACTACCATGATTAGGGAGAGATATGATAGAGAGGACTGGCGGGGACAAAGGGGGAGCTGGGAAGGGGGCGCTGGTGATGTTTGACAAAGCGAAGAAGATAAATCCACCCTATAAAGGGGAGCTGAGGATGAAAATGTTTGATGTGAGTCAGTACCGAAAAGAGATGTAGAGGCAACAGAACAGAAGTCAGAAGATGATTGAATATACGATTAAAAAACAAAACAAAAAAAAAATGATTAGCATTTTCTGAGATACCCTCCACTGCAACAGTGAAATAAGGCTTTGGGTGTACCCTGTGGTGATGGAAGAGACATTGACAGTGGAGGAAGCTTTCTGGTGTCACTGCTGACAGTGGTTATACCTGCATGAAAGGGATACTCAAGGGCACAGAAAACAAACTTTTTAGTACAGGGGTATTAAAAGACTACTGTTCTGCCATGGCAAACTTGTGGAGGTAACCAGAAATGAGTAGTACCACTAGTACCTAGAACCTATGTGTGCTATGAGGGACCAAGACTGTAATGCTCACCATTATAAGGCGTTCCGGGTTACACCCTTGTGGTGAAGGAGGCCTTGTTGCAGTCTGGCTCTGCTGGTCAGTACTATGGCAGAAGAGGCCAGGGTTTTCAGTGCTGAAAGAGGAGGAAAATGATATGGTGTTGTACTCACTTTAGGAGGAGGCTTTTATGTTAGAGGAGCCATGGTGCTGGTGACAGACTGACAGCGACTTTACATGCAAGACATAGAGACACAAGGAGGACAGGAAACACAGTTTTAGTCGTGATGCACCAGCAGTGTATGGTACTGCTATGATATGCCTGTGGAAGGAAATGAACATTAGTACTTTATGTGTGCTGGCCCACTTTCTGAAACATTCACCAGTGCAGCAGACAACAAGGACTCAAGTATATCCTGGTGCTAGAGGAGGCTTTGTTACTGGAGAACACTGGCTAGTTTCCCCACTGTCAATGGTTATACCTGCAGGATAGGGGGACACAAAGGGACAGGCAAAGGGAGTTTTAGTCATGGGACACTAACAGCTTGGAGTACTGCCATGACATACCTTTGGAAAGAAATGAATATTATCAGCATACCATGCTGGCTCACTTTTGGAGACACTCACCATCACAGCAGATGAAGGTGCTAGAGGAGGCTGGCTGGTTGTGCCAAGACCTATACTGCCACAAAAGACTGGGTTTGCAGTGCTGAAGGAGGAGGAGGCTTTTGTGCTGAAAGAGATGGCTTTCATCCTGGAGGAGGGGGAGGCTTTTCTGCTGAGGAGGCTAGGTGTTGGTGCCCGGCTGGCAATGGCTATACCTTCAGGATAAGGAGACACACAAGGGGACAGGAAAAGACAGTTTTAGTCAGGGAAGTAGATG
Source organism: Neoceratodus forsteri (assembly GCA_016271365.2). Taxonomy (NCBI): domain Eukaryota; kingdom Metazoa; phylum Chordata; order Ceratodontiformes; family Ceratodontidae; genus Neoceratodus; species Neoceratodus forsteri. The sequence goes on along the minus strand of JADMNL010000035.1, from coordinate 93,558,117 downwards.
TCAGTACCCTATGTGTGCTGGCTAACTGTTTGAGACATGCATCATTAAGGCTTAGGGTATACCCTGGTGCTGGAGGAGGCTGGTGTCACCACTGTCAATGGTTATACCTTCAGAATAGGGAGACACAAAGGAAAGGAAAAGACAGTTTTTGTCAGAGGGCAGTAACAGTCTGGAGTACTACCATGACATACCTGTGGAGGGAAATGCACATTAGCAGCAGAGGGCACTGACTCACTGTTTGTGACACTTAACATAGAAACATAGACTTTGACGGCAGATAAGGACCGCTAGGCCCATCTAGTCTGCCATTAACTTGACATCACAGTGGATGAAGGTGACTTGAGGGTACACCCTAGTGCTGGAGGAGGATGGATGGCTGTGCCGGGAAGTATGCTGGCACAAGAGGACATGTTTGCAGTTTTAGTCAGGGGGTAGTAACAGCATGTAGTACTGCAATGACATATCTGTGAAAGGAAACTGACATTAGTACCCTATGTGTGCTGGCTAACTGAGACACCATCACAGCAGATAAAGAAAGCCTCAGGTATACCTGGTGCTGGAGTAGGCTGACTGGTGTCACCATTGTCAATGGTTATAACTGCAGGACAAGAGGACACAAAGGGACAGAAAAAGACAGATTTAGCCAGGGAACACTAACAGCAGATAACTGTGGAAAGAAACAGAAGTTAGTAATACTCTGTGCTGGTACCATGACTGTCACACTCGACTTGTGCTACTGCAGCTTATCCTGTAACCTCAAGCTTTGTCAAAATGCTGAAATAAAGGATTTATAATGAGAAGAGCAGCAGGAGTGCTTGCCTTTTCTGTCCAGTAGTTAGTAATAATTATGTGTGCTGGCACCATGAATGTCACCACTCACCATCACTGCAGAAGTTACCCTTCAGGATATATCTTACAGGGCTGGAGCAGGATTTGGTGATGGCTAGATGACTCTATCAGTACTTATGCTGATACAAAAGGATGAGTTTGCAGTAGTGGAGTAAGATGCTTTGCTGATGGTGTGAGCAGGCTTTGGTGCTGGTTACATAGAAACATAGACTTTGACGGCAGATAAGGACCGCTTAGCCCACCTAGTCTGCCCATTTCCCTACCAAGAGGATAAGCTGCAGATCCTATTTAACCAACAGCCTATTTCTTCCTACCCACCCATAGAAATTGCCTTATGTCTGTCCCATGCATTCTTGAATTCTCCCACAGTTTTAGACCCCACAACCTCCTCAGGAAGGCTGTTTCATGTATCCACCACCCTCTCTGTGAAAAATACTTCCTTATATTGCCCCTGAGCCGTCCCTCCTCTATCTTCAAATTGTGTCCCCTTGTTCTTGCACATCTCTTTTTCTGAAAGATGCTACCCTCTTGGACTTTGTTGATTCCACTGAGGTACTTAAATGTTCAGTCAGCTGTTAACAACTGGTCTTAAGCTGGCACAAGAGACTGTGTTGCTGGCTTTGACTGGCTGATTTCGGCTGGTGATGCTGGGTGGTGGCTGGCTGGCTAGTTGCTGGTGACTAGCTGGTACACTTGCCAAAGAGTCAGAGTTGTGGGAAGCTGCTACTTGATTTGGCTGGTTGGCTTTGGTGGTGATGCTGGATGTTGGCTAGTTGGCAGTGGTTTTTGGTGTCCAGCATTAACCAGCTCCTATGCTGGCCCAAGAGTCTAGGCTACAGGAGTGCTTTGGATGGTTAGTGGCTGGCTGGTGGCTATCAGGCTGGCTTCTGGTGGCTGGCATTGACTAGCCTCTATTCTGGCCCAAGAGTCTAGGTTACAGGAGGACTTTTGCTGGCTGGTTGCTGGCTGGTAGCAGGCTGGTTTCTGGTGGCCAGTATTGATCAGCTTAGATACTGTCCAAAGAGCCCATTTTAGAAGAGGACTTTGTCTGGCTGGTGGCTGATTGGTGCTTGGCTGGTTTCTGGTGGCTGCCATTGACTGGATTCTATGCTGGTACAAGAGTCCAAGTTAAAGGTGGTGACTGGCTGACTGGTGGATGGCATGTCTGTGATTTCTTTTTCTGTTGGTGAAACAAGGCACAATATAGTGGTTATGCTAGATTCATAAACATTATAGTGTACCATTAATAAGAAAATTTAACATGTCATGTAAACTACAGTATTTAGTATAGCATTTTAAAATGATGAAAATAAGGCAGCAGTGTAAGCACTGTACTGTACAACGTACCTAGTTCAGTACTAAGTGATAGACTCTTAAGAAGTTGAGTCGTGAAGGTTTGTGTTGAGTTAGTAGGTGGTTTGTTCATGACCATAATTATTCTTCACTCCATATACCACTTTAGAGTCCACGCAGGCCGTCTTGCTCAACAGTCGAGGTGATGTAATGTGAGTGGACACTGTACATTTGGTACATGGTCTTCACCTTTTTGAAGTGCTGTACAAGAGCACCATAATGTTTCTACCATCATTCAACCATCATTACATTGAAATGTGTCATGTAATGGCATGTAGTACTAGTAGTTGCACTGTATCACAGTAATTACACACAAAAAAATTACTCAATATTCAGAAGCTACCTCAGTTCAATATGGCATCATATAAAGAACTGGGCCATATATGAAAATGACACAAGTACATGTTCATTTTATCCAAGCATGACTGAGGGGAAAAAAAAAGGCCAATTACAAAGCACATTCAGTTGCCACTGTCTGACTAAATTAGTCTAATATCATCATATAGTACTTGGAATCAGTGCTACAGAGAACAGTAGCACAACAGAATTAAATGAGATTTGCAATATTGTGATGAATGAACAGCAGGTTACTCAGCCCTTGGATATTATTGTACTTACTGTTCAACAATATCACATCTGGTTCAAATAACAAAACTTACGTACTGTAGCACAGCAATGTCTGGTAAGCGGTGTTACTGGCAGTGCACGTTAGACATATTTGGCTACAATGCTGTAATGATTTCTCATTGTGTGCTACTGAAAATATATCACTTATTTAAAATCATTATGGCGACAGACACGCACTGATTGCCTTCAAATTTATAGATAGATAACTGTGGTAATTTTATAATGGTTACAGATATGTCTGTGTAATAGGCTGGGCAATTGAACCAAACAGAACACAAACAAATCTGTTCCTGCACTGGCAATGCATCTATATACATTTTCTGAAGGATAGCCTGATTGCTGGCATTGGAGTGCTACAAGGAGGAGTATATTTCATATTAACAAATTAATGCAATAGAAAACAGAGCTAACTTTGGTAGCTACTGTCAACTTACTTGAACAAATTATTTTGATTTACACACTTAATTCTGTGTCCTGACCCCCCAAGCCACCAGTCATTACCGTGCAGCAAGTATTGCACCCATGAACTCCACTGACTAACCTTCTGATGACACTACTTAGCAGGTGCAATACCTTCATTCTTTAGACTGTCAATACGTAGTATATGTCCAATACTTACATAGCACCTTATTCTGCTTATACTGCCACTTTCCACTCCACAGAGCAAAGCACATTCTTTAGCAGATCTTGAGTCAGCACTATATGCGTGATTATGTGCTATGTATTTTAAACTTACTAGGTTCTTACACCTTAAGGCATCAAGTTATCATACCTGGCTTAGCACATACTGCGCATCATCAGAGGTTTAATCCATGGGGATCAGGGATGCAGTGCTTGGCCTATGGTAATGGGTTGCGGTACGGGAGTTCATAGGAACATCAATGTCAAATTCATTTGTCTGAGTAAGTTGCCCCATTTTATGGTGGCAGGAACTAATACTACATCATTAAAACAGTTCTGTAAGAAAAATCACTATCATCGCTAATATAAAAATACATATAATTGGTAAATCCAACAATTTATAAATATCAACATAAGAAAATATGTAGGCATTGTACTTGGGTGTGAGAAAAAAGCCAAACAATCCAATGGGCACCTTTGCTATTTTTCAAGAGCAATCTAGATAGTGTGTGTGTGTGTGTGTGGGGGTTGGTCCACTATGGTATCTGGTCAAAAGCATGTGACTTACAGTGTGATAAAATCCATGGTAAGAAAATAGTGTGAGTGAAAAGAGCTACTGGGGAATTATACAGTTGGCATTACCACGCTATACATATAGCTTCTTTCAGTCAGGCCGAGCAGTCTAAGGTTTCCATTATGTGCTGGGACAGTGTGCTGGCTGTGTGGCTTAGAAGTTAGAGTGACAGGCTCGGAATGGCGTTAGTATGTTCACCTGACTTGGATTTAAGTTTTCCTTCTTCCTTTTACTTTTTTTGGAGGGGTTTTGTGCATTGTCGAGGATATGTATATATATATATATGTATATACATATATATATGATGGTGGGTGCAGGGATGAAACCCCCTGCATGGGGTGTGGGGGGGGGGCAAAGCCCTCCACATGAAATTGTTGAACAGATGCAAAATTTTTGGTAGGGAGTTTCTTTATGTTGCCCATCCACCCAAATTTCTCCCCCCACCCGAGTTGCGTGTCTCGCAGAGTGTGTTTATGTTGCCCACCCACCCAGATTTTTCCCTCACACCTGAGTTGCATGTTACATGGAGTTTTATTCTGCCATCCTCGACATTCACCCATCTTGAGTCGCAGCATTGTGTGTACCCCTCACTGTTTTTCCTCACCGCTGTTTTGTGTCCCATTGTTTTTTACTGCTGTTTTTTGACCGCTGTATTATGCTGTCGCTTTTGTGACCTTGACCCATCCAGGACTAATACTTGCTGGAAAGAAAAGGAACTCAGTCAACTGCAAAATCATCTCTTTTCACTGTTCTGTACTTCGTAATCAGGATCACATACAGATCACCATATCTAAAGGGAGGACCCCCGAAGTGTCGCCTTCCATAGGGGCTTCTTCAGGGATGACATGGTATGCCTAGTAAATAAATTTGAACACAATTTCATTAGTTTAAAAAAGTCCCATACTACTAGGACATTACAGACAATTGCCCCAGCATGCAGAGGAACATACAGTAGAACACATTTATCATATTTCAAGTCAAAAATCTGTGTGCACAGTTGTGGTAAATATGTCTCACACAGAACCCCAACCAGGTACCCATACATACTTTCTAATCCTTGAAAGCTTTATCATATAATGTGTATTCCTCATAGATAATGGAGGTCCATAGGTTTCTAAGAATAATTTACAAAAGAGTTCAGTTATTCCCTTTAAATCCATTGTGACTGTATGCCTCATAATTTGATTATAATAAGCAAAAGAAAAATAGTTGTTAAACATACCGAAATTGCAAAAACAGTTCACGTAAGTAATGCTCATTAGTAAAGTACCATCAACATTACCACCCCCACATATACAATGGCCGTGCAAAGCGGCTCCCCTAATTTACCCCAAGAACAATACCCCAGAGAAAGTACCAGCATACCATTGTGAATATAATATAAAACATTTCCAAAGAAAAGGAATTCAAGCTAGGTAAGAAAAAAATGGGAATGTCTGGTGTTAATGTAACCATAAGAACCCTAAATTGCAGCAAATGTTTACTTACAAAACAAAGTAATGTGCTTTTCACAAATCCTATTTTTGTGCCTTTCCCCACGTCTTTCAGATGCTCATTTTCTCACTGTTTGTAATACAACGTATGAAAATCATGTAACAATCTTTAGCATATGTCTAAAACCATAACGTCTACACCAGGATCTTGTTTGAATGTTGTTAAAGGGCTGGCAAAGACCAATGAATAATGCTAGCTATTTAAATGTATTTGTACTTTTCAATGTGCACTCAAGTCAAATAAAGACGCAGTTGAAGTTTTAGAAAACTGGGTCAAAAAGTTTATAACTAGATTTGAAGTAGCAAACCTACCTTAAATAAATTTGCTCAAATTAACTCTATTTGGCTGAGTACTTCTGTGAATTGCATAATAATGTTTAATAAACTTAGCTTAAAGTATTCACTATAATCTAAAGCAATGGGTTTCAACGAGACTGGTAAGACTCCATACTCACGTTATGCGTACTTGTTTTAACTATTTATTTGCTTCATGGCATTCATGAAAACCAGATTAAACACGTAGAGAGAAAAAAGCACATCCCTTTGAAAGTGATATTGAAACATTTATACCTAACCTTGAGAAAATGCACCTCCCTCAAATTAATTCGTTTGAGGTACTGTAGGTTTGCTAGCTCATATCTAGTTATAAATTTTCTCACACAATGTTCTAAAGTTTTATCGACTTCAAATTTATCTTATTTGGTTTGAGTGCACATTGAAAAATAAAGACAAATTTAAACCAAGCATAGCTAACATTATCCATTGGCAAATTGCACCCAAAAGATCCTGATGAATACCCCTTGGCAATGATGTGAGCGAGGAATCACCTACCTGGGAACTTGGCTTACATCCAACCCCCGGGACATCTGCAAGGCCAACTTTGTTCCATTCCTAGAGACCTGTGGACCTGCAGAGATGAAGATTCTTTCACATTTGGTCATTATTAACAAGAAAAAGGTTCTAACATTCCCAAAAAAAAAAAAATTGTGCTGCATTTGCTGTGTGTGTCAGGCTCAGTTGTGTAAGCCTCTGAGGTCTGGGGTAAAGTATAGGGAGGCAGCCTTGTCAGTGGGGAGTAAGTAAGCATGCGCTGACAGGCTGCGGCAGTCCAGCAACAATGCAGCAACAGAGAAAGGGAGACGGGGGCATGCAATCATCCAGAAGCAGCAAAGAAAAAATAAAGAAGAGCCAGGTTAGCCAGAGCAACCCAGAAAGGTTGGAAAGGGAACCCAAATAAATTGTGCATAAGTTATCACGCATTTTAGGTTCTGCTTTGTATGGTAACAACTACAGTGAGAGTCATGCTGGATGCAGGCATTCTGTGCATCACTATGGCAGGCTGCCAGATATAGAGGCAGTGAAAACCTTAAATGTGATGCATGCCTTACAAAGTGAGGAAACAAAGAATTGAGTACATAATCTGGTCAACAGACGTGTTCCAAGCTGATGGGGTAATCTATTTCCACATGTGCCATAGTTCCAAATCTAAATATAGGCATTCAGCTACACTTGCTAAAGTAAACATTTAAAGAGCCTCTGACACCATTAGAAAAACTTGAAAAAAATGTGAGATTTAGCCACAGTTCAGTTTATATTTCATTTATTTTCTGTAATTCTTTCCCTTTTTTCTTTATTACCGAGGACAATTCTGTAAAATAGGATTACTGTCCCTTAGACTGTATCTGTTCTTTCTGCTTGCCTACAGCTGACATCATAATCCCTTGTTTTTGGCATCATACTTATCTCCACGGCAACAGACTGTGATGTCATAAACAGAACTGTGATGTCAGGTGTAGGCAAGCAGCCAGAACAGATAGGGCAACAATCCTGTTAACATGCAATCGTGCTTAGTAAAAAAGAGTAAGGGTAAGACTTACAGAATAAATATTAAATATAAGCTAAACTGTGTCTAAATATTAATTTTTTTCAAAGATGTCACAGTGGCATCAGGGGCTCTTTAAGTATGCAGGTAAACAATTGCACAATGTTTGCCAGTAATCCTGGCTAACTCACATGGACAGCAGCCCGGCTAGTAGCTCCACTGCCCTGATGCTTCAAGGACCTTATTTATGTTCATCAGGGGTCCCTATGGTCTGTGATCATTTGAGTCACTCTATTCAGGCAAGGAAGCGATCACACAACATTCAGTGATCCAACCACCTCCCCTTCCATCACCTGAAACAAGATGTGTGAACAGGGTAAAATTCCACATTTTACATGGTGTAGTGCATTTAGAAAAACAGAAGGTCTTCCACAGCATGTAGGTGAGTGTGGCATTAGCAAGGGAGATGTGAACATTAGCCCTAATCAGTGGCAACTGATGAAGACCTTAGGCTGTGCGCTGAAGCCCTTTGAATAGTTCACGCAGACTGTCAATGTTGATGCAACAAGTACAATACAGAAACTTCCCCTCATTGCCTTGATTAACCTATGGTATGTTCATGGAGGTGAGATGAGAAGGTGGCCCTGTGCTGCTTGGGTTTCCTTTTTTTTTTTAATTTAACATCCTTTATTAATTTTGCAAAACAAAAGGTAACAACATATGGCATACACTGAACACTACAAGTAATACATTGTAAAATAGGAATTATTAACAAGATAAAGGTGAGACATTCGGAAAAAATAATAACTAACACTACAGTAAACAAAATAAACTGCCTACCCCCCCAACCCCTTGGTGCACTTTCCCATTAACCTAGTTTAACAGTACTAAGTGAGGACCAAAGTGATTAACAAGTATATAAATTAATAGAAGAAACAAAACAAAAGAACAATAGGTGGCCATGACAAAGACATTAGAGGAACTCATACAAGGCAAATAGACACCAAAAGACGGGGGAGAAAAGAGAAGGAAGAGAGGATCATGAGCCATCTACCTCGCCTTGTCAAGACAAATAAAGGGCATTTAGCTTCCCCCATTTCTTATTAAGAGATGATTGACGGTGACGTACGCTCGCAATTAGGTGCTCAACACGGAGTGCAAATGATATTTCATGCAGCCATTCAGTGTAAGTAATAACAGCCTGATCCATCCGATGTTTAAGCACTAATTTTGACCGCCATTGAGATTAGCCATGTGGAATCTTTCTCTCCTTCACTGTAATGCTGGAGTAGTCTCCCAGAATACATATGATGGGAGAGAAGAGGCCCTGTAGCCCCAGCAGTGGGTCTAATGTTGATTCAATTTGCTTCCACAGGGGAGATATCTTTTCACATGACCCGAATATATGGAGGAGCGAACCTTCCTCCTTGTTACATCTAGAACAGATGCTAGAGGGAGGTGCTTCATTTGAGCCAGTTTAATAGGAGTATAATACAGGTTATTTAAGATACAGTATTGCACTACCCTATAACAGTCTTGAGTATAGTATATGTATAAGTCTTTCCAAATACGTTGCCAATTAATAACTACATCAGGGAAAAAGGCCTGCCAGATCTTGGACCCGGCAACTGAGGGAAGTTGCGGGTATATGAGAACCAGTTTGTACAAAGTAGATATACCATGCGGTTTGGTGGCTAAGATCCTAATTTTCTGAAGAAAAGCATCAATGTGGGAGGGTTTGGGTTCTTTCTCAAACACTTTGACTAGTATGTGTTTAAGCTGAAGAATTTTAAAAACTGCCCAAGATGTTAAACCAAATTTGGCAAGAATCTCTTCTGTGGTCAGAATAGAATTCTGTGACTAGAAATCGGCAACGATATGTTCCGGAGAGAGTGGTAGCCAACTTCAAGATATAGGAGCACCTCCTATTTTGAGATTCTAGTTGGCGTAGATTGTCTGAGAAAACTCAGAGCCTGGGGACATCTTACAGTATCTGAACAGTTGAGAAAGAACTCTTAATGAAATGCCAACCAGGAGAGACTGTAGGGCTTTAGGTATGTGCTTTATAGATGTGTAAAACAGTGTGGAAGGGGCTAACTTATGAGCAGCCAACATGTCCGATTCGATGAATAACCAGATTGGAACATAGTCGTGGTGAATGAGAAGATCAGATAAAGAGAGCCATTTCCCACACTTGTACAGATGACAAGCCCAGTAATAGAATAAGAAATTAGGGAGACGCAGGCCGTCTAATTCCTTGGGTAAGGATAGCTTAAGATAGGATCTTCTGATTGTTTTATCCCACCAAATGAAGGAATTAATATCAGAGTGGATACATTGAAAAAACGACAAAGGTAACCATACATCCAACATATTCAACGGGTAAAACAATCTGAGCAGGACATTCATCTTAACGGTATTAATTCTTCCCCATAACGAGAAAGGAAGCTTTTTCCATCTTACTAAATCTTGTTGAATATTATTCCACAAATCCTCTAGATTAAGTTTATGCAGTAAGGATAAGTCTGAGGTAATGTAAATACCTATGTATTTAATGGACCGAGTGGTCCATTTCATCCCAAACTTACTAAAATCCGAACTATATGTTAGATGATTAAGGGGAAAGATTTCGCTTTTACTAATATTGAGTTTGTAATTCGAGAATTTCCCAAAATTATCAATGATATTCCGTGCTTCTGCTACAGAAGAAACCAGATTTGATAGGTGAAGCACTATATCATCTTCATAGACCGAGAGCAGAGGGGCCCTATCGCCTACTGGTATGCCGGTGATTAAGGGAGAAGACTTCAGTCGCCTGATAAGGGGTTCGAGATACAGTATATGTCTGCTTGGGCTTCCTGTTCGACCTCTCTGTATCATGTGCTTTGTGTTTACTCATGCTTAAAATTGTATAATTATTTTTAGCATAAGGTAAGCTTTATTTTTATTTAGTTATTAGTGCTGGGCAGGGATGAAGTGAGGTACCGTAGTCCAGGAAGGTATTTTTCTTTATTTTCAACTTAGGATCCATCTGTCAATAGACTGGGTGCCATTTTCTGATGACTGTAGAAGCAATTAACTTTCCCAGTTAAAGCCATCAACAATTTGCTTATTACAGTATTTTATTTATTTATTTATTTATGACTTTGGTAACCAGGTGGGTGCACTGGTTACTGGGACCGTTTTCAGGCACGACCTGGGCCACAAGCAGTGGCACAGGACTAAAAACACAAACATGTGATAGGGAGCAGTAGTTACACAATATAAGAGGTAGAAAGGTTACAGTAGTAAGATTGAAATACAAACAAAATGGCAGTCATAGAAGACATAATACAAAATGGCAGTCAATAGGAGAAATGTAATACAGGAGGGATTCAAAATCAAAACAACAAACTGTGCACAAGATAAGTTTATACAAGAGTCGTCTAGCCTAATGAGCGAAGCAAATGGACAGGAGCAGTCAAGAGACCACAGGTACATATGCAGATACTCCTGATATGGGAAGAGGAAGTAGGATGGAGTGGGGAGAGGAAAAGGGGGGGAGGGGAGGAAGGAAGCAAGTGGGGATATTTCTAGCTGAATACTTCAACAATTTATTATGCCTGTGACATTGCTGTCTGGTGCTGTAAAACTCTAAGCCTTCCTGGCTGTACTGCTTGTGTTAGGAAGGCTGCCTTTTCTGGAGAGCTTCTGGTGGTGTGAACAGCCAGGCCAGTGGTTTTGGGAACCGCTTTTTGTCATACAAAGGATCCTGCATCATAGAGTCCACGTCCCCAAACCACAGGTCTGGAAGCAGATAACACACATTTGTATATCAGCAGCTGTTGAAATGAGGAGGCTGACTAGTATCCATCCCAGCACTGCTATGAGACAGCGGTGCTTGTTTCCATTCAGTGGCTTGGAGCTGGCTCACTTTCTTCCCAGGGCTGCTTTCCGAGAGCAGCTGTGTCACTTGGCAGTCGTTATATGTATGTGGCAGTGGGGAACCCCAGTCTAATGAGAGAGGACTGAGGATGGGAGCTGTGCTTCAGTGATTTCCTAGCCATAACAGGTTGGATAGGATTGTCTGGGGGGGCATCAACATAGTTTGCATGGAAAACATTTGGACATATCTCATCACCTGGTGGAAGCAGGTGAGGATCCCAACATATTTTTATGAAACTGATTTGATTATGAGACAGTATACTTCATTGCTAATATTTAATTGTACTTTGATCTGTTTCTTAACCTTTATCAAGAAGAATGGACTGATGTTCATTTTATTTGTCTTGGCACCTTTCTTTGACAGACTAAGGAGGGATTAACCCACAGCAGGATACGGGTTTACTGAGCATTAATTCACACCTGGGGGTGGTTAGAATCATGAGGTGAAGCCAAGTGATTTCAACCACTCAGGCATGGATTAATGCTCAGTAAACCCATACCCTGGAGTGGGTTAATTCTCTTGTAACATGGGCAATGTTTTGTTAGAGTTTTACCTAAAAAAAACAGTGAAATAAAGCCATGTGACCATGCATCTGTGGGTATATCAGACATTAATCCACAGTCAGGTGACCTGTTTGGACTAATCAGAAGACAGTATTTTAGGAACCCATGTTACAAACACTGTTAATGAGTTACTTATTTTATTTAATAAATGGTGTGTGTGTGTGTGTGTGTGTGTGTGTGTGTGTGGTGATTGTTGTGAGGATAGTGGTATTTATTTGTTAATTTTATACAGGGTGAAGAGGAAGTTGTGGAAAGGTATTTGTGTTGGAGTTTGTCATCATAGACTGCAGCAGGGATCTCAGGATCCTGAGGAGTTGCACAAGAGATGAATGCTTGACCTGGGGAAATATGTCAGGAGGGATGAATCCCGAGTATTAGGTATACAGATGATCTAGGCTGAAAACTGATGGTGATAGGAGTTCCCCCTACCTTGTTTCTATCCCAAGGAAGTCTCTCAGTGTGTATGTGTTGGGGGGGGGATAAAAAAGTGTTACAGTTACTGACAGAGGAGGAAACAGCTCTACAGTGGTAATCTCCAACAGCCTCAAATCATTAGCAGAATGTAATAAGACAATTGGGAAGATGAACCAGATGCTTGGCTGTATCAGATCTACACTCAGGTAGGTAGTATGGTATAAAAAGAGGCAAAGAGTCAAGGACACAAATTAAAAAAAAAATTATTTTGGCAAAAGTGCAAGTGCACTACCTAATGCCCTGGTTCTTTTCCCTGCTCTGTGGTTTTGTTATGGGGCACCCTTTCGAGCCCTTGAATCATTGTCTGTTTTTCTGCTACACGGTCCCCCTGCATGACTCTGATATGTGTTTTTGGCTGGCTTCCCTGGGCTGGCTGCAGAAGTTCTTGCAAAGCAAGTTCAGCATGTGTATAGATTCTGGGATTTATTGGTAGGAGATTCAGCAGCAGAAAAAATGAGGTCATACTGCTTCTGTACAAGACTGTGGTGCAACCACCCCTGGAGTACTAAATACAATTCTAGAAACAGCACTTAAAAAGGACATCAACAAGCAAGTGGCAGTGCAGAGGTGGGTGACCAAAATGATTCCGGGGCCACAGGGAAGACATACGAACTAAGACTAGAGTGCCTATACATGTACTCATTGGAGGTCAGATGGGAAAGTGGGGAAATGATAGAAACATTTAAATACATGCAAAGTATTGATAAGATAGACTCTAGAGTGCTGTTCATAACCAGCAGCAATACGAATAACAGGAGTAATTGTAAGAAACTGATGGGGGAGGTTCAGAAGGGATGTGAGGAATTACTACTTCACAGAGAGGGTGGTGTAGGGGTTAAACAAGCTACTCAAGGCACTGGTCAGTGTTAGAATGACAGACAGCTTTAAGAGTGGTTGTGATAGGCACAAAGAACTGGTCATGGAACTAGGGGGACAGGGGAAGGGGAGAGGTCAGTCATGCTCTCCTATGGAAGGCATGGACTGGCTCACAGGGCAGACTGAATAGACCACAAGGCCTTCTTCTGCCAGCAGTTTTCTATGTTTGAAATGTTATCATGCTGGTCAGAGGATCAGCTGCCCATACTCTTCCTCATATGGCAACTCTTTGTAGTACCACAACCCTGAGGAATAAAATTGCTATGGTTTTGGATTTCACTACCGATTCATTAGTGGACTTGTGTATCACCAAGACCTGGGTAGGTGATGAATCTGGGCCTATACTGGAGGTAACTATCACAGGTGGGTTCTTGTTTGTCCAAACCCTGTGGTGGGATTGTGGGAGGCATCTGTTTTAGATCCAGCTTGAAGCTCACAGCATACGTACTGTGGTTGTAGTGGCAACAGCCTTTCAATGTGTGGCTTGAAAAGGTTGGGCAGGTGTGGGGTTTGGGATTCTTCTAGTTTACATCTTACTGGGACAGGAACAGGAACTCCTCCTGGAATTTGTGGATTATATTGTCCCTCTTTCATTTGAATTCCCCTGTTTATTTGTCCTGGGGGACTTTAATGCTTAGGTTGATGGTGAGACCTTGCTGTTTTCTTAGCAGTTAATCCAGCTGATGACATTTCTGAGCTTCACACAGAAAGCTACTCCTTCTACCAGCGAGTTTAGCCACAACTTAAACATTGTCTTCTCACAGGGTCTGGACATCCCAGATGTGACAGTGGATTGGATCAGGTGGTCAACCACCATGCGGTGGAGTTTCTCAGTGGGGCCTCCCAGATTTTTCCCCCCTTGGACACAACATGTGGAGAGAGTTCATAGGCTGCTGTGGAGTGTTGTATAATCCTGCCAAATTAGTGGTCTTGGCATTCCTCATACATGACTGTGTCCACCAACTGACCTCCCAGTGCAGCTTGCCATGATAAAATGATGAATGAGGGTGGTGGAAGGCAACAGAATGGAAGTTGGAGCATTCTTGGAAGAGATCCAGTTCAGTGGATGAAAGGCAGGCTCTGAAAGATTATTACAAGATATATCAGAGATCAATCACTCTGAAAAGTCAGAGTTCCTATCATGAGTGATTGCTTTAAGTAAGAACCATCTGGCATGTTGACACGTCACACAGTTTTTGCAAGGAAAAAATCCTTTTGGTTTTGCAGGGAGCCACATATTGTCTGAAATGTATTTTTTGAACTCATTATGAACTAAAAGGTCTTTAATGCTTTTGGCTTTTCTAAAAGATATTAGTGGACCATTCATCTTGATCTCTTTTAAGTCTTGGTCGATACCTAACAGATGGCAATTTTTTAAAACTATGCCCTGGAAATCCATAGACAGTGGGCCATATGTGGACACAAAACAAATCCGTTCCTTTGGAGGTATTTTTTCTATATATTTTAATAAGGTACTCTTTTCCACTGCTGCAACTCTATTTAATGTTTCATTTAACACTATCTCAGAATAGCCCCGGCTTCTTAATCTAGTGAATAGTTTATCTTTTGCTGCAACAAAATTGAATTGTGTTGTGCATATTCTTTTCAACCTAATGAGCTGGCTATAAGGTAAACTGGTGATCAAATGTTTTGGATGCAAACTTTGCGCATGTAAAAAAGTATTTTCAGCTGTTGATTTACGATAACTTTTCATGTGCACCTTGTCATTATGTTTATCTTTTAAAATAATGTCCAAAAACTCAGTGCTATCAGAATTAACCTTAAACATGAACCAAAGTCCAGCTGTATTATTATTAATATGCTCCATAAATTGCTACAGCTCTATTTCTGTACCTTCCCATACTATAAGTATGTCATCAATAAAACAAAATTATTTAATGACATTACCAAAGAAAGGATTGAATGCAGAATCCAATGTTGCAACCCTCTCCCACCAACCCATAAACAGGTTAGCGAAGGAGGGCGCATCAGAAGATCCCATAGCTGTCCCGAATTTCTGAAGAAAACACTGGCCTTCGAACAAAAATAATTGCTCTTTAAAATTAAATCTAAAGTAAGTAGTATAAAGGTTATTGGATACTCAGTGGATGATATCTCCAGTATGTGTTTAACTACATCTATACCTTTTTGATGGTCAATTGAGGTTTACAAAGAAATCACATCCACCACCACCCATTTGCAGGTATCTTTCCATACAAAATCTTTTAATGAATTGAGTACAGCCGTTGTATTTTTTACATAGGACTTCAATTTCACCACTTCTTGTTGTAAATATCCATCCAGATATTCAGGCAATGGCTCAAATAATGAAACACTGCTTGAAATAATCTGGTGGCCTGGTGGGTGCTCTGAATCTTTGTGTAATTTGGGGTTGTGGTAAAAAAATGGAATAGTTGTTTTTTTCTACTAACAAGGATGTTCGTTCACTATACAAAATCCAATGTTCCTCCACTGCAGTGTCCAAGAAACTTCTCAACTTGCCTGTGTATAAAGTGGTAGGCTGTTTGATGCAAGTGTCAACTTGCATCAAACTCAGGATTACAGAATTCAATGCCACAAGTCCCCGATGCCACAAGGTTAGACCATTTCCCCGTTGGTCTACCATTACATCCGCTGGGGTACCCTTGTTGGGGGCTTGTGCCATACCTTTGGCTCAAGCTGCTATAAATCATGAAAACTGTTGCAACTGCACTAACCCTTCTGGAATAGTGCAGTGTTGCATCTGAGGCCTTTGGCGCAGTTGCAGCAAACTTTGCAATGGACACAGGACATGGTGCAAGCCCTGTGTCCACCTTCTGCAATCAGGCCATGAGCATCAACAAAATGGGGGAAAATAAAGCTACAGAACAAAGGAAAGGGCAGGAGGACAAAAGCAGTGGAGAGAATGAGGAAAATGAAGGACATGGTTTGAAGGCAATGAGTCCAGCGAAAAGAGAGCAGAGCCCCACAAAGGGATCACCGTAGATATGCTGAATTGTTCAATAAAGATGAGCCAGCACCACGCAGAAATGCAGCGTGGCTTCGATTTAAGGAAGGCCTAGAGGTTAGGTCTGACAGCTATTATATAGGACATACATTACTGAAAGATTCCATGAGGTTTATAGCATCAGAAGCGTATGCATTAATTCATGTGTCTAGTGAGGAAACTTTTGATGTTAGCTTTTGCTTCCCTGATTCTTTGGAACATTTTTGGACAAAGTACAATCAGTTAAAATTTTCTCCCTTGTGGACCCCTTTCATTTGCATCCTGTTAACCAAACCAACAATCAAATATGTGACGGTGAGGTTTAGGAATGAGGGGGTACAGGTTATTGCTATTGTACATTGGATACAACAACGACGTGATGTGCTTAGGGCTCCAGAAGCACTTTTGGATGATGAAAACATCTGGACAGGGGCATGGAAATTCAAAGTGAAACTTCATCAGACAGAGCAAGGTGCAATACACCTCCCGAACAGTTTCTTTTTGGGGTGGGACAGAGGGGTTCGTTATTACGTGGGGCAATCCAAAGCCTGCAAAAATGTGGTTCCAGGACACACCTGGCAATTGTCTGTGATAAGTTGCAGTGTGGAATCTGCAACAAACATGGACATATCAGTTTTCAGTGCATTAATCTTGCAAAATGGAACTTATGCCATGAACATGGACATGTGTGCCACAGCTGCCCCTGGGTAGCACAAAATAAAAGTAACCCCTTAAATCAAGATTACTTGATAAAATGGGTTCAAAGAAAAGAAGGTGGCCCAAGACCACAAGCAAAACAAAGAAATGAGCCACAACAGACACATGTCCCTAATGACAGGGACACAAATAAAACATCCACCCCCCTCAATGAGCCAAAATTATGAGGACATGGAGACAGATACTCCAATAGTTATAGAGACTACAACCCCCTTACAACAATCAGCAAAGAGAAAGATTCAACTGAGACCCAGAAGGGAACAACTTCCCCTGCCTCTCCTCTTTGGAAAACACCTTTACCTCCAAGAAGGGGCTTACGGCAACAAAAGTCAGTTCCTATGGATATAGAGTTGGAAAATCCCTTTGACGCATTAGCCAAGACAAGTGGAGACAGTGCTGAGCTCAGAGACTTGGACTCCAATGTCTCATCCTCCCACTCAGACCTCCAGGAGATGGAGGGAATGGGAGGGGATGGAAAAAAAGGGAAAAAAAGAAGAAAAAGAAGAGATGATTACTAATCAATAAACTGAAATGACAGCTTTCTCTATAGCAGCTTTGAATTTATACAATATAATGAATGGGTTAGAAAGGGCTGCTGTGTTCCATATGTTGCATGAATTAGCTATAAATATATTTTTTACAAGAAATGTGGTTTAACTCAAGGAATTTAGTGGCACAAGCAAAATGGGCATGGGTTTGAGGGCGTCCTACAGGTCTTTTGGGAGGGAGAAAGTGGATGGGGTGGGGGTGATGTTTTAAGGGACAGGATTTAGCTTTAAAAAAATTGTAGCTTTGCATCTGGGAAGGGTTATGATCATAGATGGGTTATGGCAGGCTCTGCCGAGTAGGTTTGTTGTGGTTTATGCTGTTCAAGTAAAGGCGGACAGAGTAAAGAAGTTGGAGGAGACGCAACCATACTTAGCTACATCTAAAAACGTGTTCTTGGCAGGTGATCTTAGTTGTAGTTTAGAAATACAAAATCAAAAGGCCCAAGGAAAGAAAATATATTGTGATACCACACCTTTCCAGACATGCACAGAAATTGCAGAATTACAAGATTGTAGTGAGCATACTAGACCAACAATAATGTACACATATGTCAGGAATCAGTTACCATCAAAAATAGACTATATCTTTGAGTCTAAAAGGATGAACATAGTGCAAACAAAAACTGTACCGGTAGAGTTTTCAGAACATCTAGCTGTTGTAAGCACTATTTCAATAAATACCAGGAAATATATTCTAAGCAAATGTGGAAAAGGAATAGTGAGAGTCTGGTACACCACGAGGTGAAAAAGGGGCTGCTAGAGGTGTTATTGTCTAGGGTTTTGGTGATATTTCTATATATGAATTTGGGAAACTGGTGGCAACAGATGAAAGAAGATTTGCAGAAATGGATGCAAAACGTTGGGAAGCATACAGCAAATAAAAATAGTCTAGAGTACTGGTCATTGTGATTCCAGCTATATTGCTTATTGTCTGTTACTTATGAGTCACAAGCTGATTTAAGAGAACAAATTCAAAATATTATAACACATGAGACAAATGCAGTATGACAGAGCATCAACTTTGTGTACAGAGTTGAGCTTTGGGACAAGAAAATCAGCATTATCAGACCCATGTGCAGCATGTAAAGAAAGGAAAAATAAGTCACAATTTTCAGAATTATTAGATAGCAAGGGGAGTTTAAGATCAGACTCTAAAGGGATACAGGAGGTTGAGGAGGGACACCTAGAAGGATTTATGTGATAAAGGTGAGTCTGAAAGACCGCCCATTACATAAAGTGAACAAATATGAGCCCATGGTCAAAAGGCATTTACGACAGTCACTACAATACTTCACAAAAGCACACAAAACACTTTTTTATGTGGGGGACTGTGCCCCCTACACCCCTCAAACTTAATTAACCCACTCCAAGAGGGGTGCAGACCATGGGGCAAGTAATTGGATTAAGAAAAAAATGAAATTATTCTGCTCATAGCAGGACCCTAACCTGGGTCCGCTTGCATTATAAGCAAGTGGTGTACACCACTATGCTATGTGAGTAGCTCGGTGGGGAACTGGCCACAAAGGATCCTATATCATGTAGTAGTGAGTACAGATCCTTGCTATACTCGCGATACAGGATATAGCGACATATTGCACCACTCGCTCCCTTATAGACCGCTATTATTGAGTTGCTCAAATGTGCAGCGCTCAATATACAGTGCTCTACATGGGTACTACCCACCTAGAGCAGCTAACTAAGTTGGAGGCACTGGATAATGAAACAATGGATGAATTTTTGGAGGACTTACAAATTCCAGAACTGACTCTAGAACAGAGGGAAATGTTGGGGACAGAGATTCAGGAAGATGACATTTTAAACGTAATAAAAAATATGAAAACTGGCATTACACCTGGGAGAGGGTGGAATCCTAAGTTAGTTTTATAGGTTATTTCTGGAGATCATGACTAAAATTCTACTGAAGGTGTTTAGATTTTTTTTAACATTACAAGAACTCCCCATGGATTTCACAAAGGGATTAATAATGTATTTGCATAAGGCAGAAGAGAAAGTACAAACAGGAAATCTGTAGCCAATATGCCTATTAAATTCTGACTTTAAAGTTTTGACTTTTATTTTACAAAAATGACTAAAACAAATTGTGATGAATTTAATTCACCCATCACAAATGTGTGCCTTGCCAGGACCACACATACAATCAAATCTTTGTTTTATGAGAGGTGTAATATATTATTGGGAAAGGAATAAAATACAAGTCTTTTTTTTACTTTCTTTGGTTCAGTACAAGGCATTTGATTAAGTTAATCATGACTTTATGTTTAAAGTATTACAGAAGTATGGTATTTCTCTACCCGTTTTACTCTGGTTGCAGTTACTATATTGAAATGCAGTAATGGCATCCGTGTTAACTGGAAAGGAAGGAAAGAAAAACATTTAGGATATTGGAGTAAGATAGGGATGCCCATTAAACTCTTTACTGAATATATTTGTGTTAGGTCCTTTAATAAGAAGAATTGTAGGACTATCAGGATTTCAGGGGACTACAAGTACACAACAAAATGATGAGACTAAAACAGTTGCATATGTGGATGACAACTGTGATTTTGCTAAAAATAAGGACAGTGTAGACCTCTTATTAAGGGAAATTGAGATGTATGGTAGAGTATCTGGCTCACGCCTTAATTTACAGAGATGCAGAGGTATAAGTTTAGGGCCTGAAACAGAACACAGGGCAGCAGTGAGAGGAATAACTCTATCAGACACACTGGTTAAGATTTGGGGAGTAATGTATGGCACAGGTGATAATTCAAAACAAAACTGGGGAAATGCCTTACAAATTGGAGAAAGTAAAGTAGCTAGGTAGAAGGATGGAAATTATCTAAAAGTAAACAGATATACATGATTAAGCAGTTCCTGATACCTATTTTCTTATATAGTAGTGCAGTTTTCCCACTTCTGGGGGTTTTGGAAACCAGAACTTAACAGGGTTTTTTCAACTATTGCGAGGCAGCCATCTTAACTCTATAAAAAGTGAGGTAATGGATTTACCAAAAGCAAAAGGGGGGTTAGGGATGATAAATCCAGTAGCCTTCTTTCACTGTATGTTTTGGGCAAATAATATAAAACCGTTTCTGTTATCTATAGCCACACTTGCAAGGAAATGGTTAATGCACTCTTTTCAAGAGGTTCTTTTATGATGGGGAAATGTACCACTTAAACTTTCAGGAGCAATCAGAATTGATAATTATTTAAAAATTGTTTTCCAAAAATTATATAAATGGAAAATTACTAGACAGATGATTGTACAAAAATCTAGACAGCATTTGTATTTACAAGTTTTACAACATCTAGGACCAGCAGAACTAACGTTTAAGATGTGCGAGGGGGGAAAATAATTATTTAGTCTATAGACAGTTAACGAATCCTTGGATTCTATCTAGAATGTGGGACACACAACGGTTATGGTGCACATGAGAAAATAGGAGTCAGAGAGAATCATAAACATAAGGCAATTGAAGATAGAAATTGTCTGTATCCTGATTGCCAGGCTCAAGTAGAAACATAGGATTAAGGAACACTTTCTAGTATACTGCTCATATGCTGAAGGATTCTGGTAGTATTTGGTGCAACAGTGGAAGATGCCGTGGAAGATAAATCTGACATATGAAAATATAGCATTAGGTAATTTCCCATGATGAACTAATTATCATGCAGGGACCATAACATTTTTTTCGCAGTGTTAAAGTAGCAAAGAAGGCGTCAGTTTTTGTTTCAGCAAAAATTAATGTTATGCAATGTTTATAGTGAAATGTGTGAGAATGCTTTACTGGAGATTTTTAGAAAATATGTGAAATTGTATCCCAGAGCACATATGATGGTGTGGTGGAGGGGATTCTCATTAAAGGAAAACTGTCCTTATCACCCACCCCCCCCAAAACCACCTCCCCCCCTCGATTAGGCTTTTTTGGCTGTAAAACAATTTTTTTCATTTTTTCATTGAAAACTCTTTTATTTCATTTGGAAAAGTCCACGATCTCCTATCATGGTGATATGCATGGGTCCATTTGTTAGGAAGTGGTGCACTGCACCCCTCAATACATTTTGTACTGAGGCGAGCAGTGTGGCACTACAGTTTCTAAGGAAATGGACCCATGCAGTGTCTGCTATGATAGGATATAGTGGACTTTTTCCAAATAAAATAAAGTAAGTTTGCAATAGAAAAAAAAATGTGTTTTACAGCCAAAGAACCAAATTGGGGGGTATAGCTTTGGGGGACAGTGAGGGTTTGGGGTTAAACAACATAGTTCCTTTAAAAAATATGGATAAATTAAGGGCATGACATTTTTGGGTTAAGATATGATAAGACAGAGGGTATAAAATATGATTAAGATGTAATTTTCTTTGTTGTTTGTTATGTTCTGTTCAATAAAAACATCCCTACTCTTCAAGAAGTGCCATGGGATCTTTAAGGTCCACCTGAACAACTGCCAGAACAGGCAAACGGACCTCAGTTTAACGTCTCATCTGAAAGACGGCAGTTCAGGAGTGTAGCACCTCCCACATTATGCACTATGGTGTCAGTATACTGGGATTCAATCTAAGTGCCTGGTATGAGGATAGAACCCACAGCCTTCTGATCTTCCAGTGATCACCCTCTGGTCTACACTCTAAAGAGGGTAGGGCACTGCTACATTGGCAGTTGATTTGTGAAAATTCAGTCACAGCTTGTAGCAGCATTGGATGAAACAGGACGTTTGAACCTTCTGGACATTGATTGAGCTGCCCCAGCATTTGCACGTACCAGACATCAAGCTATGCTGGCCACAATGCAGGACTGCTTACTGGTAAAGTGGGTCAAGGAACCCACAAAACAGCATGCCTGTCTCAATTTGTTGCTTACCAGTTTGGAGGTGGTGGATAAAGCAATGGTGAGGAAACCACTGGGGTCCAGTGACCACAGTACTGTATGGGTAGAACACATCATGGGTAAATGCAGACCTTCTTTAAAGGCTGACATCCTGAACCTTAGAAGGGCAGATTTTAGTATACTGAGGGAAAGGGTCAGAATAAAACTGGGTGAAGTAGAAGGGTCAAAAGGGCAGAGGAAAAATGTTCAGTAATTAAGGGGACAGTTTATAGGTGACTGACTCTTTGTACTGTATGAGGAATGTCACTAAGAGGAACATGTATGAAAGGTGAGTTGGTTCTCCAAAGTGAGAGAGGCTGTGGGTTCCAAAAGGGATCCTTCAAATATACAAGGAGAAACTATGGGAGGAGGACTGGGGGGATATCAGAGTAGAGGTAAAGGAAGTGAGTAAGCACAAAATGAGCAGAGCACTCCCACCTCTGTGGGTGCTCTTGCTGTCTCTCAAACTGAGATTAAAATAAAAAATAAAATGGAGCACTAACCAGGTAAGAAGTATAAATACATTTACTACAGTGTCATAAGTGCAGTATTGCATCTCTACACTTCTAGCACTGTAATAAATATACTTATGCTCCTTACCCAGTGAGTGCTCGTTTTGATATTTTTCAAGCTAAAGGAAGCAAAGGGGTGGTTAGGAGGGTAAAGGTGGACACAGAGCTGCACATTGCCAAGGGCATCAAGCTGGGGAGGATTTTCTAGGTACAACAGAGAAAAAAGCAAGACATGTGGCGAAACTGTCAGACTATGAGAGGGCAGTGAGTAGTAGAGAATGATGAGCAGAAGCCTGATGTTTTAAATGTTTATTTCTTCCCAGTAAGCAAGGTGAAAGTTGAAGGATCTGTACCAAAGAATGGTGTTAAGGCCTCCACAAGGTGGGTGCAGAAAATGGGGTGGGCAGTGGTCATGGCGTACAGGGTAACAAAGGGGCTTGCAGCCCTCAAGGTAGATTAGACACCAGATCCAGGCAACATACAGTACACCCAAGGGTGCACAGGGAGCTGTTTTCAGATCTGACTGAGCCCTTGACTGAGCTGTTCAGATGCTCATTGGAATCTGATGTGGTGCCAGGAGATTGCAGGTCTGCAGATGTAGTTCTGAGGGAAGGACAGGGAAGACCTAGGAAACTAGAGACTGGTTGGTCTTATCTCCATTTTAGGTAAGTTGATTGAGATCCTGGCCAAAGAAAGCATAGTGCACTACAATGTGGCAAATGGAATAGATGATAACAAGTAGCATGAATTTGGGGTGGGGAGATCATGTCAGACCAACCTAGTGGTATTTATGACTGGGATATAAGGGCATTTGATAGAGGGTAGATGGTAGAATTACTCTATTTTTATTTCCACAATGTCTTTGACTTAATGCTATACAGGAGACTGCTGAGGAAGCTAGAAGACCTGGGAGGGGGAGGGCATTGGTGAGATAGGTAGGGAACTGGTTAGGGGAGAAACAAAGGGTGGCAGAAAACAGGATCATAGGGCAGGAGTGTCAAGAGTAGAGTGCTGTTAAGGTTAGTTATAAGACCAATCTTGTCTGATATGTTCGTTAGTGACATAGGGGAGGGCATCAAAGGCAAAATGTGTCTCTGTGCAAATGACAAAAAAAATATGCAGCAGGGTAGACAATGACAAGAGTGAGTGAGTTAAAGATCTTCTAGAAAAGCTATAGAGGTGGCCTAAAATATGGAAGTTGAGTTTCAATGCCAAAAAGTGAAACATTACAGTGTATAGGAAAGAGGGATCCATGTACAGAATTTTGAATGGGGGGTTAGCTTCAACATCTGAGGAAAGAAACCTGGAACTCATCATTGGTGTCTTCATCATACAATCCAGCTAGTGCTAAAAAGCATACAGCAAGGCAATAATGATGCTGGGATGCACTGAGAGGAGATTTGACAATAGGAGTAAGGAGGTGATGTTGCCTCTGTACAGGTCATTGGTGAGGTCTCAGGAGTACTGTGCCCAGTTCGGGAGTCCACACCTAAGAAAGGACAGAGATAAGTTAGGGTCTGTGCAACAAAGGGACACCAAAATGATCCAGGGCCAAGAGGACCCTATGAATGTCTTGAGGCACATAACATGTACAGTACTCACTGGAATGGAGACCAGAAAGGAGAGACATGATAGAGACATACAAGTTCCAGAGGGGAATTTAGAGTGAGCTGAGAAGATCTATTTAATAGGAACAGTAGTGCAGCTACAAGAGAACAGAAATGGAGGTTAGTCACTGGAAATTTCAGGAAGAACATGAAGAAGGTTTACATTGTTTAGAGAGTGGTGGACCCATGGAACAGATTAATGGTAGAAACAGTGGGGGCAGGGACTATAAACATATTCCAACATGCCTGGGACAGGTTCACAAGGTTGATCATTGTAGAAGGAACTAGGGAGGTTGGGAGTCTCGGGGGGAGAGGGGGTGTTGGGGTAGAAAATCCCCTTCATGACATTAGGACAAGGGGATAGGCAGGGAACTCTTTATGGGCATACTGGATGAACCCTTGATCTTTATCTGCCAGCAGCATTCAGATTCCTGAAAGGAATAAACAAGGTGAACTACAAAGAACTATTTAGTAGGAGTAACAGGGATATAAAAAAGTTTTATTTTATGGAAAGGGTGGTAGAGCTGTGGAACAGTCTGCCATATAAGATGGGTGCCAAAACCATAAATGGTTTCAGGCATGTCTGGGAAAGAGTAAAGGGTATAGTGGTTACTCAGTGAGGCAGTAATAGGGAGGGGAAGGAGGGGTGGATATTGAAGGCTACTATCCTGTATGGACCATATGTCCCGAGATTTGATGGGGAACTACAGGCAGACTGGGTAGACCATTGATGTGTTTCTGTTTTTGTTGCCTGTATTTCTGTGTTTCTATAAGTGATCTGCTGCACTGTTTACAGGTGATGTTTTCAAGTGTCCTGAAATTCATTTTAGATGTAAAGGCAGTATGAGTTGTTTGTTTTACATAGTCCTTTAAACATTTAGATGTTGTACTTATTTATGTTGTTCTATTCCTTTGCATTTGTTTACAGACCAATAATCCTGAAGCTGTTAGCGTTCCTGATATTTGAACCTTACAATATGTATCTGACCTACATAAGAAATACTTTCAGACACTTTACCGTGTTACCTTCCACTTTGTACTATTGAGGTATATGATATAAGGTAAAACAATGTTGTTCTGAAATATAATTCTAATTACAGTAGGTAGTTTTTTTTTAATGAGCTCTGAAATCGAGGATGCCTTTGGGACAAATTAAATGACTCAAAAGAAAAAGAAAATAATACCACTAGCAAAACCAGGACTAAAATTTCCAATTTGAGCAAACACTCTAAAAATGAGACTCCAGGCAGGTTAAATAAAAGAATGGAAAAACCTAGTCCAATGATCTTAAGAGGGGGGTAAACAAAAGAACCACTCTCAGTAGATGACAATGAATGTATTGAAATAATCAGGATTAAAGAAGAAACTGCAAATAAACTCAAATTAATGATAATGATATCGTTCAAGTCGATGATTCTATGGGGAATCCTAGGGCCTCCCCCATGCCCGCTGATCAGATTTCTAGTACTTTCTCTAGTGTGGACTTGGAAATGTGTTTACTAGACACACTCTTGTAGCCTAGTAGCCAATTTACCAATGGGAAAACCAACAGTGCTGACTCTGCTGGCTTCAAAGAACTGAGCATTGTAAATGACAGAATACATCCTACATTAAACCTAAACCCCACACAAAATAAATACAACTCATGACATTAATGACAATGATTAATTTCTGTTTACACAGATAAAGACACTTGCACTCGCCTCAGGAAAAATACCACTCTGAAGGTACTGTGGATGGTGTTTCATTCATAGTCTTTCTAATTTTGTATATCTTAAGCAGTTGGATCACTTCATTTCTCATCGGTCTTGAATGCTATATATTTCTTTCTTTCCCAAATGGTTTTATATAGTATTTTATGTAGGCATTGTTTTAGCATTAAACATAAGTGTACACTGTGGCCTGGATATTCAGACTGCGCCAGGCTGTGGCGCAAGCCTGGGCTCAGCGCAACTTCGCTGCGCAGGGGCATTGACTGGGCGATATTCAACGGAGCTGCGCCATGGTACAGCATCATTGAATATCGCACCCTGGCCACCCGCAGTGCACATGGTGCAGTGGCACTGTACCAGCGCAAGTGGCAAGAGTGGAGCAGGGGGATGCGCTAGCGCAAGTTCCGTTGCGCTATGCGCAACAACCACGATATTCAAAAGTACACATGCAAATGGGGCCATAATGTATGCAAGGCGCAAATGGGGCCATTTGCATGTCATTATGGCCCCATTTGCATGCAGGTGTGCCGATCCCTGGCGACTTGCGAGTGGTGCCCTGCCATCTGGGTAGATAAAGACAGGTGAGTGGTAAACAACCATCAGGTGACCATTGATTACTCCACAATATACTACAGCTAGTGGTGAACCATTCCTCTGAGAGATCAGGCTGTGTTTCTGTTCTGATCTTGTTATAGTGCAAAATAGCAGTCTGTGGAGCAGCCATTACTATCCTTGTTTAGTGAGCGAGAGCTGAGGCCTGCCATGTAATCCCAGGCAGTGCAACAACAGTGGCTGCAGTGTTCAAAGTTTGTAGTCTTGCTTCTTACCCAAGCTTGTTCCCAGAGTGAAGTGTGTGGTTCCCCATGGTCATTTTTCTGTCGCACAGCCAGACTGACAAGTAAATCCCATAGTTGTGGCATAGAGTCAGATGGAACAGTGTGAAGAGATGGAGACCCCCCCCCAACAATGTCATGATCTGAAAGTGAGCTTTATGCTGGTGGACAGCAAGATCTGCATGCTCTGAGTCCCGTTAGTTGCCATTTGTTAATTGGTAGAATACAGTCTGGTAGACTGTGTGACTGCACTGCTGGGGAAAATGTTTACTTGCTTGCCATGCATTAATGTAACCACAGACAAAGAGATAGAGCAGTTAAGCCAGTACAGGCACAGACACCATGTCTGTACCACAAGAGGCAACTCCATGTTTTGCACTTCAGAGCCACTGTACTGTCTCAGAAAGCATATCATGCACAACAAATGTCAGAGAAAGCATAGCAGCACATTCCTTCTGACATTTGTATGTGCATGACAGCTGTTTTGTTGGGGACTATTTTTCTAGGTAGCAGAATACAAGAATTTGTCTGCCTTTTATAAAAGGAAAAAAAACATTTATGTTGCTTTCTCCTTGTTTTGTAGTGCACCCTCTGTTATAAGTGTAATAGCCCACTCCAGGATGTGCGGTTATTGGGGGTTAATCAACACCCTGGGTGTTGTGAGGACACTCAGCCAGCAGCATCGTGCCTCACAATGCACTTGGGGTATTGATTAATCCCTACTAACTGCACACCCTGGAGTAGGTTACTTCCTACTAATAGAACTATGTCCTTGAGTGGGTTGCTTCAGTCTTAAAATGTATTTTAAGAAATGAAAATGAAATGAAAAATTGACTTCAGGAGCCAGATCTTCAAAAGCTTGCCTAAGTGCAAAGCCTAGTTTTTTTGCACAAACCCAGATCTACGAAGATGTCCATATTCCAAAGTCCTGTTATCATGGGCAAATAAGGTTTGTGTCCAGGAGATTTTCTGAGGTTGGCCCAATACAAATGGAAAGCCATGGACCTGAAATCTGGCGAAGTCCTGTAATCACAGTGTTCCCAGATCATTTTTTTTTTTTTTGTATGGTGCAGATATACACAATTATCCCTGTTACTAATGGTGCCATCTCCCAGATCACATCCACAACTGAAGACACAGCCCCTTCCTGTTGTTAAATGGTCTACTGCATGGTACCGTCACTCACTGTGTCCACAGCATGGTCCTGCAGGTGCGTATGGCAACCAGTGCATTTAGGAAGGGGGTCCACTTTTAGGTTTTTTTGGCTATTGTAGTAAATGTCAGTAATTGTTTGATATGCCATGCTAGGCCCTCAGC
Source organism: Neoceratodus forsteri (assembly GCA_016271365.2). Taxonomy (NCBI): domain Eukaryota; kingdom Metazoa; phylum Chordata; order Ceratodontiformes; family Ceratodontidae; genus Neoceratodus; species Neoceratodus forsteri. The sequence goes on along the minus strand of JADMNL010000035.1, from coordinate 93,529,841 downwards.
CTATCATGCAGCATATGGCATGCCAAACAATTACTGTGATCCACTGCAACAGCAAAATAAGCCTAAAAGTGCACACCAAAACCTGAAAAAAAAAAACAGAACGAAGGGTAACATTTTGGCAGTCACTGACAGCAATCATCCCAGTAAGGAAAAAACAGTATTTTTCTTTACTTGTCCTGCCACGGAAGCCATTTAAGGCATACCATGTAGCACATAGCCCAGTTACTGAGATACACTGCAACAGCAGCCAAATGAGTCTAAAACTGCACAAAGACAATGAACAGGGTTGATGCTGGTGGTGACTGCAACCTGGTTACCATCAGTTACAGTCATTTTACATCCATTGTTGGTGTTTGTGCCCTTTTAGGCTTGTTTTGCTGTTTCAGTGAATCTCGATAGTTGTTTAATGTGCCATGCTAGACTCTTGGCCTAACGTGCAACACATGGCACACCCAATGATTACAAAACATACTGCTGAAATGTAAACAGTGCTGTGTTGGCGTTTGGGTTCTCAGTGTTGAGTCGGCGGTTGCAATATGTTTTTAAAAAAATTTGCTGTCGTATAGACTCCTGCGGATCTGAGAAATTTGTGGATTACCCGACGCTTCGTTTACAGCTGCTGTTATTTGCTTTTCTGCTGCTAAATGGCTTCGATGCACTTGCACATAAAATAAATAAGTACTGTGAGTACGTTTGGAGTGCTGACCATTTTTCTGTTCTACAGAAGTGTTTTTTCAAAAATAAATATGATATTAACCAGGATTTCTTTTTAAGTTTAAAAGTAGTTCTGGTGTTCTGTTGCTTCCCATACATTATAAGCCCCTAAAGAGATCAGGTCTACACAGACTGAGCACCTGCAGAGGCCAGGTCCTATTCATTTACTCCCCCAGTATAGCATGTATTTTATTTCTTATTACAAAACTCTCCATACTGTAGTTATGGTGTTCTGATGCCTAATACAAAATGAGCCCCAGCACTAACCAGGTCCAATTGATATACTCCCCAAAACTGCAGTTATTTTGCCCAGTACAGAACAAACTATTTAGCAGCAGTAACATTTAAGGAGCCCTTGACAGAGAACGGGATCATACAAAATGCCCCCCCCCCTTGCAGGGACCCAGCTACACAGAATTATCCCCATGTAGAGACTTGGACTATAGAATAGGTATATATGTATAACCATTTAATCTAGGAAACCTGCAGTTGTTCAACTTTAAAATGTTTTATAATCATCTCTTTCTGCCCCTGCCCCACCCTTCAACCCCCAAGCCCAGCATCTTGGGACCATGAGGCAAGGTCCGACTACATGTCTCTGTGTTTCCCAAAAAGCAAATGTGTACCTTTACAATCTGCAGACATTTGACACATCGGGGAACAAAAGAGCAGCTGAGATACATAGAGAATAGCCCACTGTAGTGCCCATAACATGCATAACTCCAAACTTCAGGAGGACAACATGTCTTGTCCAGAATGTAGGTGGCAATAAAAAGAATGTAGAACAACCAGCTCCACAACTTTAAAGAGCCATAGGGTGAGAACTGAAGGTGTCAGCATGCATTTCTGGTTCTCAGCATTCTGGGCCAGTGGAGGAACCAATAGTAACGTGGGTCACAAAAGAACACGAAAATAACACACCATGGGAAAAGGGAATTTTCTAAATAAATGAGTTTTAACAAACTGCAAGGTTTTAGCAGCATGTCAGTAACAAAAAGAAGGTCGCCAAACACAATGATGCTTTTGGACCACAGTCCATGCAAATTAAAGGCACAGTCTGCTTAGGATGAGGTACTAGATGGACACTACGTGTTATGAACGTTACAGCTGTATAAAATGATTTAATAAAAGGCAAAAACTTTAATTCTGTACAGGGAGTTCATGGGGAAGGCTAAAATGAAGTAATTAGATAACACATTAACAACAGTTGGGTTTCTAGGGCACAATAAAGATCTGTATTTAAATACTTAAATTGGGACTGGAGGCAATGTCACAAAATGGAGCCCTATTTGAAAGGGTAAATAGATGTTTGTGATAAAACTGAAAGAAGACAGTGGAACCAAAATGGGTCATGTTATGTTTAATGTCTCTCCTAATGTGGCACTACAAATTAGGTGTGTCATGTAAACCTTTTAACAATTCAACAAAAAGTCACAGGGTGTCAATGTGCAGTAGGTATGAGTCTCTTGAATACTGTATACATGCCTCTATTTATATATATATATATATATATATATATATAAAACTAAGGGATATGCAGGGGGGACCTGTGTGATATATGATTTATGCACACAAGTGCTGTTTGACCTTGGTAACCTCACAGTGGCGTGAGCCACAGTGTGTGGCCAAGGCAAACAGCACAAGTGTGCATAAATCATATATCACACAAGGTTTCCCCTGCATATTTCATTTATGCAATATGAAAAGACCTTGTGTATATGTGTCATTTATAAAGAAAGGTTTTAAAATAAAGAAATATGAAAAAGTGTGTGGGTTTATTTTGTGATTTACCAGGTTGATGCACCGTCATCTGTGGTTTGTTAGATCTGATTGGGTGAAAGTATGTTGTAACATTTTTTTAAAGAAAATGGTGGCTGAGTTTAGTGAGCGCTCGTTGAAAGAATACTGGAAAAGTTTAGTTGACTTTTGTGAGTGCTTGTCAAAAGAATATGGCAGTAGAAGTGGCTGTTGTGAAGTATTTTTCTTTTTTTTAGTTTTTTTTATGAAATATTGGAATTTGGAGTGGAGTGAGTGGCATCAGAATGAACAGTAGACCGAGGTACGTGATCTGCAGTGGCAATGTGAGCAAGCGCATGAAGTAGAAAGAAAAAGAAAAGCAGAGTGGTTTCAGATATGGACTTTTTTTTTCAGGTTAGTAGTCTTGTTTGTAGGTCATTGATGGAGGGGAGAGATTAGTTAAAAAAAACCTGCGGTTTGCTTGTTAAGAAGTTCTTTAAGAAGTCAGGGGCTGAGGCAGTTCAGGATGCGGTTCTTTAGGAAGTCGGGGCTGAGGCAGTTCGGGACGTGGTTGGGAAGGGCACAGATGCAGAGGACTGCAAGTGAGAAATATTGCTTCATGACTTGTGTTTTTGGTGTGAGGACTGTTTAGAGGGATGATGCTTTGGAGAGATTACAAAAAAAAACAGTTTTTTAAAAGGAGTGTATTATTGTGGATGGGGCACGATGTGTACTGCAGATACCAGTAGAGAGAGTATGTGTGTGTCTCTGTCAGAAAGTGAAAGCGTGTCAAACTAGGAAGTAGTCCGGCACTGTGTGTTTAAATGGTCACTGTATGCATAAATGTATTTATACGTACAGTGACTCAAATAAACGCATTTATCACACTGAATATATGTCCACTCCTATTGCATAAATATATATATATATATATATATATATATATATATATATATATATATATATAGCATATATACATACAGTGGAGTTAGCCACAATGAAGCACAATAACTTGCAGTAATGACATGTCACAAAATCCTGCATGACAAAAGGGCTTAATTGCCATTGACTTATAATGGCCCCTGCAGTAAACTGCAGCATTCTGTGATATTCTGCAGCATTTCTGCATTGCATGTGTTTTCATTTTTTTTAATTAAAATAAGGTGACCATCATACCCAATAATTTTTTTCTCCCAGAAGAAGAATTTCAGCTCACAAAAGAATATTCGTCTTTCGTGAGCTAGAAATTCTTCTTTTGCATTGAATACAATTTTTTTTGTTATTTTATTTTAGTCTTTGGTAACTGGGTAAGGCCCACTAGGCACAAGTGCCTGTTTTCAGGAGTGACCTGGGAGCACTGGGTGGTTAAGTGACTTGCTCAGAGTCACACAGTATGCAAGTGGAGGTTGCGAGAATCAAACCAAGGTCTGGTCTGCTGGCTGTACCAAGCTCATTCACAGCTTGTTACCGTACTCTCTAGGCTATACTGCCAGCCCATGTATCTGATATAAATAAAATACTTTACTGAACATGCTCGGAACCAAAATTTCAAATCCTCATAACTCAGGAACCAATTAATATTTTTTTACCAACCCAAAAAAAGCCCTCTTTCTATGGCAAGCCCCTTCTACCCTGAAGATTTCAGAACAAAATTGCAAACCATCTGGGCTATAGGTGAGGGCCAAAAATGGCCCAAAAACCCTAATTTGTCTATTTTGTGCACTATATGGATCTCAGAATTCGAACATCCAACCATTACAAATCTTGCCACATCAAGAGACCTTGCCCTTCCAGACTGTGCTTGCAGACTTTTATGCAAATCCATTGAACCGGGGCAGCATAATTAATGTGCAAAGTTAGGGGGTTAACATTAAGCACCCTACTCAACTCCTACTATAGGAGTGATACTGTGCCTCTCGTACTCTTCCCAGTACCAGAAATAGGCTCCTGGTGTTTGAATGCTGAGGGGTATAGGTGCTGGGTAACATGCCACTGTGGATGGACTCTTAGTAGACACATATCTTTGGGGGGATTTAAACACTAATGAGCTGCCAAGGATGGGCTACCAGTGACCAAATATATTTTTAAGAGGGGTGGCCAGTATGTAGCCATTCGGGAGGGGTACTGGTTGCTGCATCTATTTAGGGGAGGTAGCACACCAATCCAATGGGAATGGGTTACTGGAAACCCCATTTAGTTAAACATTTTCTGACTGCAGGGCTGAGCTCTCAGTGTTAGTAATGATGAAAATAAAAGTCTGCTAGCACCAGGAATGGGCTTCTGGTATCAGTACAAATGTGATTTTCACCCAGGATGTGGTTGCAAAGGTGGTCACACACCTGTGAAAGCTTGCAGGCACCTGAAATAAACTTAAAAAAAAATCCCTGTCTAGCACTACCACGCTTATGTATCCTACATTACAAAAATCATTAAAATATTTTTTAAGATATTTCAGTCTGAATATTATAAAAGCCATACCTGGCTATGTGAAAGGATATAATGAACCTGAAAATTAAAGTGTTTAAATCTTTGCTGTTTTGTACTTTTCTTACCCATAAAAAGTCTCTAAATGTGGATATTTGTTTTATTTTTGACACTCTGTTCCTTAAAATCTACCCAGTCGATTTCTGTTAGATTCGAGAGGATCATAGACCCTGCCAGGAAAAAAAAAAGTGCACCTGTACATGCAAAGTCATGTTCCTTGGTCAAAAGATCAGCAAGCTATAAGTGGATGAAAATAGGGATTTAACGTAGAAATGCCTACACCCTAACTATAGGAGAACAGTGCATCACTATGACTGCCATGACCAAGCACAAGCCCATTGGCAACTTTTGTTTAATGCGATACTCACTGCCATTGCTGGCAGCAAGACTGCGGGTACATGTGGTGGTGATTTGCGGACGGGATGACTCACTTATTGTTGGTTCACCCCCGTGGATAATCAATGATTGCAGTAGAACCCAAACTAGATAGGGAGGGGATAATGCATCCCCAGCCAAGACATGTCCCTGTAACTCCATTACTGGAAGAATTAACACTGTTTACTGATTAACCTGCTCGTAAATGTCGAGGCTCTTTACCTATGTTCAACACTACAAAAGCCAGGCCTAATTAAGTTCCAAGATCTAGTAAAATCAAGCAAGCTTTCCCTCTGTAGGCGCTTGGCACAAGGTACAGTAAGCTTTTACGAGTACCTGTTGTACACCGTGCATAGTCCTACATTCCTGGCTTCTTTATGGTGAAGGATCTCCCAGATGCATCCATTCGCTTCTATTCTCATCAATTCTGAAGTATAAATAAAACTAATTTCAGCTTTTTTTAATTCAGTTTCTAATTAAGTGCCCTGGTGCTCAGACACAGCATGTGCTTCACAGCTGTCATGTTAAGGGTATATTTTATTTATACATTTCAGTCATCTTAAAAACTCTTTCAGGCTGAGACAGCCATTTTGAATATGGTTAATCACAGAACAGTTCGACCCATATGTGTGCACTGGGAGGGAATGCTAAGAGGAGCACGAGTTAACGCTACTTTTTTAAAACATAGAAACATAGAAACATAGACTTTGTCGGCAGATAAGGACCGCTAGGCCCATCTAGTCTGCCCATTTCCCTACCTACAGGATAGGCCGCAGATCCTAGTTAACCAACAGCCTATTTCTTCCTACCCCCTCCCACAAGAATTGCCTTATGTCTGTCCCATGCATTCTTGAATTCTCCCACAGTTTTAGACCCCACACCTCCTCAGGAAGGCTGTTCCATGCATCCACTACCCTCTTTGTGAAATAATACTTCCTCACATTGCCCCTGAACCGCCCTCCTTCTATCTTTAAATTGTGTCCCCTTGTTCTTGCAAGTCTCTTTTTCTGAAAGATGCTACCCTCTTGGACTTTGTTGATTCCACTGAGGTACTTAAAAGTTTCTATCATGTCCCCCCTCTCCCTTCTTTCCTCAAGGGTATACATATTAAGCTCCTTTAGCTTAATATGTATACAATGAAAGAATGCTGTTCGTTTTAAAAGGTTTATTTTATATAGGATACAGTTCTGTAAAGGTGAGCACAGCACATAGCTTTTCTGGACAGTAAATGCTCTTTACAGGTAGGTTTGCATCATTTTGTATTTATGTATTTAATCTGTTAGCTGCCGGTGGTAGTTTACATTATTTTTGCAGATTTTTTTTTATTTTTTGTACAAAATTATATTAAAATATCTACATGTTCTCCTTAAGAAATGTAGGGAAAACATACATATATTTAGTAATTAAAATTTAAGTTTTTCATTGTTAGTAATGTTTTGTTTGTACTTGGTCATGTGACCAAAATACACAGCCTAGAATGTAAACAAAATGTGATTTTACAAATAAAAGTTGCAGAATAGATCCCTGAAAACGTGTTAAGTTAAAAAGAATATGGATAATTATACATTTCTGAAATGGTCTATGAGTGCACTATAAACAAAATAAAAATATTACATATGCTCTATGCTAACATGTAATATCGGTGGTAGAATAACTAATATCTAATAAGTAAAAAGTAAGGAAAAATAGAGATGAAATCTCTTGAGTTCTTTTTAGTTTTCTGTAGCTCAGCATCAAATTATATGGCAAGACCTCTTTAGCTAACAAAATTACTTCAATAAATTCCAACAGTATTTAAGACATACATTTGAAAAGGCAAATACTGTAATTGATTACATGTTTTTTATTGCACACAAAACTGTTTTTTTTCCTGCTAAAAATTAGTAATTACAGAAATAACCATAAAACACTATAGGTGGGATTTTCATACCAGATCCATTTGCCTCTCTTTTCAAATCAGACTTCAGTCTTCACTGTTAAACCATCTATTATAAAGCGGGCTCAGATTTTCGTCTACTCAGAGTGGAGAACCATTGTACCTCTTACTAAACGTACAGGTGCTGTCTGACACACCATGCTCAACTTTTCTATTCCACTGTCTTCAGCAGTCAACTGCTGACCTCCTCTATGTTCACCTGCCTATAACAAATGCTGATCAGTTTCAGAAATAAATGAGGAATTTTACCTAATGAATATGTTTATTATACTCTCTAATTGTCTAAATATTTACCTGGAGGTTAGACACTATATCACAATGACTATCCTCAAAATTAGAACTTATTAGAAAGCAGCTTTTACAATCCTGATTACATCACATTAGCATTATTCTGCCCTGAAGCAAGCTACTGAATTCAAACAGAAACAGTTAAACAGGACCTCTCGGGTCCCTTGCATTAAAGGAGAACTGCAATGAGCCTATGATTCATTTCCCATTGAAGTTGCTTTTTAGGTTGTTTTGCACATGCACAAGCAACATCTTGCTGTAGTATTAGCACAGTGAGAGGTGTGTTAGTGTTGGCGAATGCAGGGCACACTTTACTAGGTGCATCCCTCATTATCCTGTTAGCCAGCACGCTAGCGCTGATGCAAAAAATATATAAAGTGCCACCAACTTGAAAGAAATCTGCTGCTGCAATTAGAGACAAGCTTGTCATGCAGCGACAGAGATGACACACCTCCCATACATGCCTTTCCTGGTGAAACATTTCAATAAACATGGTGGCAGCTCCTTAAACAAAGCTGGCATTGGTGGTGCAATCCCCATGTCGGCATGTTCCCCACCACCCCCACATTGTGTGGTACACTGGAAGCCCACCCCAGTGTGCCACCAGTCACACAAAGCCAACCATGTTGACATGTTCCTCCCCCACACCCAATCCCCCCCCTCGTGTGGTACACTGGGAACTCACTCCATTGTGGACAACAAACCGTGTCAGGATGTCCGGAGTTTTTTTTAACCTGAAAAGAAGAAAATGGTCCCTCACTGTCCACAGTGCCCCCTTCACCAACCTGAACCCACCCCCTGTGCACTCCACCTCCCCACAGCCCTCTTACTCCATACTTACCTCCAGAGGTCCAGCGCTGTGATCTTTTGGTGCAGTGGGAACACATCTGAATGCTTCAAAGCTGAACTACAAAATGAAGAAATGCTGGTAAGCTGTATAATGGCATCAGTGGGGGGGGTTCAACTTAGGGGGATATCTCAGCCACTTTTTTTCATTTTGGCTCCAAATTTTCAACCTGAGGTACTTGGGACTCTACCTCATGAACACATCCACTGTATACTCATTATTCAGTCCTGAAAGGTGATTTAGTGGCCACTCCATAGAATAACCTTTAGGGACTGATTAACAAAACAACAGTGCCACTGTCCATGATGTGGGGTCCCAAAAAGCGTATGTTGCAAATTTGGTGAAAAAATTTAAAAAATTGACTGTTACGAGTGTGCATTACACAGTTTCCAAGCACGCTCATAACTTTGACAATTTTTTATATTTTCACTCCAGATTTTCAACATTTTTCACACTTCCTTATGAACAGTACAGCTGTCATTTTTCACATCTTACACAAATTGTGTTTTTGCACATGCGGCACTCAATAACGCAGTCGCTGTTGGAAATCAACTTTTGGGACAAATTAACAAAATCACAGTGCCACTGTTCATGAGTGGAGGTCTCAAAATGCCACTGTGAAAAATCTGGTTAAAAAAATCCCTAAATAATTGCGTTACGGGTGTGCATTGTGTAGTTTCTATGCATGCGCCTGACTTCACCAATTTTTCATATTTTCACTCCAGATTCTCAACACTGCCATTTCTTTACACCTCCTCATGAACAGCACATCTGTCATTTTTCACATCCTGCCCAAAATGTGTTTTCGCACCTGTGGCGCCAAATGGCGCAGTCGCTATGCAAAATCACCTTTTGGCTAACGAACTGATAGTGCCACTGTTCATGAGGTGGGCTCATAAAAAGCCCATGTTGAAAATTTGGAGTGAAAATACTAACAAATGCCCAAGTCATTAGGGTTTCCAACCATAACATCCCACCCTGTAGAGACTGACAGGTGTCAGGGGTGCAACTTGGGATTGTCGACTCTAATGCTCATGCTATTCCACTGTCACCCTGCAGCTAGTGACAGACATCGAGGTGTGCCTTGGACTCTTCAGCTCCAAAGTTCACTCCATTCTCCTATACTATACCCATCTCATCATATTTCCTTATGGAATGAGGCGAGTGTAAGGCCTAAAGACCCCAAGGCACACCTCAACACTTGTCAGTGTCTGCAGGGAAGGGGGAGACGAAATAGCATGAGCAATCTGTCTTTCAGATGAGACGTTAAACCGAGGTCCCATCTGCCTGGATTGGTGGTAGTTCAGGTGGATGTTAAAGATCCCATGGCACTTATCGAAAAGAGTAGGGGAATTTCCCCGGTGTCCTGGCCAAATTTCCCTCATTCACTAAAAATACCACCAACAGCTTAATCTGGTTCAAGGTCAGTTGGCATTCATCTGTATCCCTCTCCCCCGGGTCGTGCCTGAAAATAGACAGGATTTGTCTAGTGCACTTACCCGGTCAACAAAAACTAAATAAATAATAAAATAAATTATGGCCAATGATCCAAAGGCACACCCCCATGCCTGTCAGTCTCTGTAGTGTGGGAGTGGGGTTTGCGTCAGTTCAGTACTTCACTGCCATTCCTATTATGCATCTCTATAACTCCTACACTACCAATGCCAGTGCCAGCAAGACAACATTCGGCATTGACAAATGCTTGTTAAATACTGGTTCAATAGGTGTATGCAACTTAGTAAGGAGTCATGCTTGAGCAACATTGTTGAAAGTCTGAAGGTAGTTGAATGTGTATGTTGCTTGACTGTTATACATGTATACTTTGTTCACATTCTCTGCCTCATGGGGGACTATCACCCTGCCAGGGTACCATGAAGGTAAAGGAACTCTTTTGAGGAGGGTTCCACTCCTAGAGGTGTCATGGGAGCATAATTCCTTTAGGCTAATTGTACCTTAGGAAGGAGCCCCAAGGAGATAGGCGTGCTGCTGGAGTAGGAGAGAAGATGGTGGGGCAAAGAAACAGTGCTTCCAAATAAGGCTAGAAGAAGCTAGCTTAAATAGCTGGGGAAAGGGGATGTGGCTGGTAGCCCCCACCGATTGAAATGCAAGCATAACCTTTGTGTTCAGTGGGTGTATACAACTTAGTGAGGAGTTATGCTTGTGCAACATTGTTGATAGTCTGAAAGTAGCTGAATGTATGTTGTTGACTGTATATGTGGATATTTGGGGTGATCGCAGTCTCTGTCCCATGGGGAACTCCCACCCTGTCAGGATGCCATGAAGCAGAAGGGAGCTCTTTTGAGGAGGGTTCTACCCCTGGAAGTGCCATGGTATCATAATTCTTTTAGGCTAAAGGTACCTTAGGAAGGCTTCCAAAAGTACCACACAGCAGGTGATGAGCACAAAGACTGAATGGAATACTAACTGACAGCAGCTGGTGATGACTGACAACAGACAGAGGCTGGTTCAAGTAATGATTGACAGCAACTAATAACTGATAGCAGACAGAGGCATAGCTTCAGTAAGAAGAAAGGTAATAGCAGGAATATGAACATACAAATGTTGTCAGCAGCAAAAGGCCATCCTGGTCTATCTAGGCTGCTCAAGATTGCAGCTAGCTCCCTTTTCAGCAGCTGCCCCCCCTTCCCTCCCTTTACCCTCCCATTTGCCCTGTCCAACCCCTTCTTGAAGCATTCCACTGTGTTACATGCCATCATCTCAGCTGGTAGTGCGTTCCACTTTGCCACCACCTGCTCCATAAAAAAATGCCTCCTCACCGCCCTCCTGAATCTACCCCCCCAATTGGGGGTAGATTCAGTGAAATGAACAATAACACCATCCAACCCCAACTCACAGCAGAAACCTACTAATAGGGTAAATTCTATACTTATATACTTACACAACATTATGACCTTTGGCACTCAGGAGAGAAAAACCTTGTGGAGGAAATCTCTAAAGATCCATGGCTTTGGTTGCCATCTCTCCTAATATAGTAACTTATTACTGTAACAGTGCAGAATCCTAATTTGGAGTTCAAAATTCAGGGCAAGTTTCTGGCAGGATATATCTCTCTCTATCCCTCTAATGGGATATCACTGTGGGTGCCATGAGTCTATCTCTGTAGCTAAGGGATGTTCCCTACAAAGGAGGCACACCCATCAAAGCATGGAATGCGAAGATTAGTAATGAAAGACTATCACCCAGCCTCAAGACCACAAGGAGGTCTATCCTTTAATACAAAGTAAAGGAAGGGGATACAGAATGAGAATGGATGGATCTTAGGCAGACACAGGAACAGTAGCTTTCAGAGGTGTTGCCGACATGGTCTGCACAGCTAAAGTAACCCCTTTAGGCTTAGGGTCTCACCCTCTGGCAGTTGAAGTTTTAAATACTACACCTTGAGGTGCCACTGACCAGAGGTTTGCATGGCTAAAGCTTCCCCAGAATGTTGAACCTTACTGCCCAGTGGGACTGCCAGGAGGCACCACTGAAGACAAGTAGCCTACAAAGAAGGACCCCTGCCCAAGACAAGAGACACACCTTCAAGATGCAGACTTCAAGGGGAGCAAGACCTATCTATGCACAGGGAGAACCCCAATGGCAAGATTGTAACTGAATAATTACTGCTGAATGGAATGATATTGATGGAAAATACAACAACTAAAAAGGCACAGAAATGTGAACATACATTGAGGACAAAATAAGAGGTAACAGTCCCAGCAGGAAAGGCTGGAAGCTGTATACAAACTAAGGGATAGATTTATGAAGGTGAAAGTAGCACATTGTAAACAAGCATTTGTCAGTGCCGAATGTTGTCTCGCTGGCATTGGCATTAGTAGTGCTGGAGTTAGAGACGCATAATAAGAATGGCAGTGAAGTACTGAAGTGACGCCTACCCCACCCTACTCTGTAGAGACCTACAGGCATTGGGGTGTGCCTTTGGGTCATCAGCTATAACGCTCATGCCATTGTACCTCACCCTACCCTGCAGACACTGACAAGTGTCGTGGTGTGCTTTGGGGTCTTTGGCTATTATACTTACCCCATTTCATAAGGAAATACACTGAGGTGGGTGCAGTATAGGAGAATGAGGTGAATTGTGTGGCCGAACAGTGCAAGGCACACCACGATGCCTGTCACTGGCTGCAGGTTGGGGGTGGGGTTGGAATGGCATGAGCATTACAGCCGATGATCCCAAGTCACATCCCTGATGCCTGTCAGTCTCTACAGGGTGGGATGCTACAGTTGGGAACCCTAACACCATAGGCGTGTGTTGATGTTTTCACTACAAATTTCCAACATGGGCTTTTTGTGAGCCCACCTCATGAAAAGCGGCACAATCAGTGTGTTAGCTAAAAGGTGGTTTTGCACAGCAGCTATGCCATTTGGCAACACAGGGATGAAAACACATTTTGGGCAGGATGTGGAAAATGACAACTGCATTGTTCATGAGGAGGTGTAAAAAAATGGCAATGTTGAAAATCTGGAGTGAATATATGGAAAAATTGGTGAAATCATGAACATGCATAGAAAATGCACAACACATGTCAGTAACCCATTTATTTTGGGGAGTTTGTTAGGCACATTTTTAACATATGCATTTTGGGACCTCCCCTCATGAACAGTGGCACTGTGGTTTTGTTAATCTGTCGCAAAAGTTGATTTCCCACAGCGACCACTCCATAGTGCACCACAGGTGTGGAGACACATTTTGGGCAGGATGTCAAAAATGACAGCTATACTGTTCATAAGGAGGTGTGAAAAAATGCCAGTGTTGAAAATCTGGCATGGAAATATTGCAGATTTGAGAAGTTACAAGGGTACGTGGAAACTGCACAACACACTCTTGTAACACAGTCATTTTATGGACTTTCGGCACCAAATTTTCAACATAGGCATTTTTGGACCTCTACTCATGAACAGTGTCACTGTCATTTCCTCAAACTGTCCTGAAAACTGATTTCGCACAAACCATGCTATTCTGCACCAGACGTGTGAAAACACATTTCGGCCAGGATATGTAAAATGACAGCTGTACTGTTCATCAGGAGGTGGGGAAAAATGGCAATTATGGAAATCTGGAGTGAAAATATTACAAATGCACAAAGTTATGAGTGTGCATGGAAACAGCACAATGCACGCTTGTAAAACAGCAATTTTGGGAATTTTTCCACCATGCTTTTTCAGAGCCCCCCTCATGAACAGTGGCACTGTCATTTCGTTACTCAGTCCCGAAAGGTGATTCTGTGCAGTGACTGCGAAATCACCTTATGGGACCAAATAACACCATGACAGTGACTGAATTCATGAGGAGGCGTTCCAATAATCACATGTTGAAAATCTGGTGCAAAAATGCCAAAAAATGCCCGAGATATGCACCAAAGTTGAAAAAACCCTATTTATGCCATTATACAGCTTACCGGCATTTCTTCAGTTCGCAGTCGGCTTTGAAGAGTGCAGACATGTTCCTAGTCCACTGAAGATTATCGCGCTGGACTCCGGAGGTAAGTCTGGGGTGAGGGGGGGTGTAGGGAGGCAGGGTAAGCAGAGGTTGGGCGCGAGTTGTGGGAGGGAGGGTAGGGAGATGGCAAGGGAATGTTTTCTTTTGTCACAGGTTAAAAAAAAACATCACAGGACTGTTTTTATTTTTCAGGTGATTTGGCATGCTGGGGTGTGCTCCCAGTGTGCCACCTAAGTGTTTTCGTTTGGGGGGGTGCTTTAGCTGATGGGGGATTGGGCACCCCTGTCAGCACACAAGGAATAGGGGGGCAAGAGCCGAGGGGAATTGGGCACCCCCTAGGCATATAACAAATGGGGGGCTGCTTTATGCCGACGGAGAGTGGGCTCCCCTGTTGGCACATACATTGGGGGCAGGGCATGCCGACGGGGATTGGGCAACCCCGAAATTGGCATTATGGCTGGAAGTGTTCCACCGTGTTTTTTTTTTTTTCTGTTTTAGCAGGGTAAGCATGTCGGGAGCTCTGCTGCATGTGATGAGATTTGCTTGCATTGCAGCAGACCTTTTCCTAGATGTGCTTGCCTGCATGGTGTGGCACCAGCATGCAGGCTGATTGGCGAATGAGGGACGCACCTATTGATGCGTGCCCTGCATTCACCCAACAGTGACTACGCCTCCAAATATGCTACTACTGCAATATGTTGGCTGCACATGTGTGAGCCAACCATAAATAAGAGACCACTACCATTTCTGCATTACCACAAGATTCAAGAAGCTACAGGAGCAGTGCTAACAGGCACAGTCATTGTGTTCATGAATCAGTTTTTGAAAATGGCATGTTAATATTCATGAGGTCATTGGCTTGTTATCTGGGCTGCAGAAGATAACATCACAGGCACTACTACCTAGAAGCAAGCATGGAAACTGGATGAACATAGATTCAAACACTGATATAGCCCAATTATCCCGGTGTGACCTTGGGCAGGTCACTTAACTTCCTAGTGCTCCAAACTGCCCAGTTGTGGAAATGGGCAGAGGCCATGGTAAAACTTTACAGAGGCCCACATAAACTTAGTTTCACCCTTTTTTTTAACATGGTTGCTATTCATTCACCCCCCGGTCAGCCCCCATCCGACCAACCCCCCCAGCCCCGTCCCCCTGAATCACCAGCTCGCACCTTGTCCGGCCCAAGAGCAGCACCTGCGGAGGGTCGGTCTTAATCCTGCTGACTGGTATTTTCACCACCTATTGTTTCCTCATGAAGGCCCCAGGAGTCAGCGCACATGCGCGAGGAGGCACACATGTGCCAAACAGCCCCAGTAATAGCATCCATCCCCCACCCCCTGGCTTATTACCTAGGCACCTTCTGGCCCGAGCTTCTTCCAGCCTCCACTGGGGGTCGCCATCAGCCAAAGGGAGCCGCGCTTCCTCCCCAGAGAGGAGAGCTTGCCTGACAGCAACTCTACCCCCCCCCGTGCTGACCTCTGACACCTCTGGCTCGTTCCAGAACCCAGGTTGCCGGCGTGGGTCGAGGTAAAGCACCAGCACCTCAGCCCTCTACACCACCGGGCCGGCTTCACAGTTTCACCTTTTAAAAAACTGTATGACATTTCCACCACCTCTGTTATCTTTATCCATTGACTACTATAGGAGAGTTGCATCACCTGGAAGTAGCAGTTCCATCAGTTAGAAATCTAGATATGAGTTTCATCATCTAAATATTTCCAGTTCAATTACTGGGTAGAGTCAGAAGCCACTGTAACTAACCTGTTACATCTCAGCTGGGTTATTCTGGGTGACTAATTTCTAAACAAAAACAAATAAAATAAACCTCTACATCCCCTTCCTTATCTTCCTGGGCTGCTGCCAGTATGTAGGCAGCCTGTGCAATTGCCATTTTGTGTCACTATTGTATCCTAGTGCAGTACTGTGCTATCTAAAGAGTGCACGGCAAACCCTTATCTAGCACTGCAGTATGCTATTTCTTTCCTTAATGCTGTGCTACAGTGTTCTGTGGGTGTGGTTAGTGTGCCAATCATGGCCACTGTAGTGATGGCAGCTCCATTTGTAGCAGTTTTTTGTGTGCTGCTGAGTCTGCAACCCTCATGAATTGCACCATGTGATGCATTATTTGTTACTGTGTGTGCCTGCATTGCTGGCTGTGTTTTTGTCCTTAGTGGCAGTGGTGCCCTTTTCTGTTATCCTTCAAATGATGGACGCCTACAGTTAGCATATGCTGTTTTGTTTTATTCTTTGCTAACCAGGTAAGGCCCACTAGGCACAGGTCCCTGTTTTCAGGGATGACCCGGGAGCACTGGGGAGGTTAAGTGACTTGCTCAGAGTCACACAGTATGCAAGTGGAGGTTGTTGGAATCAAACCCAGGTGTGTCTGCTGGATGTACCAAGCTCATTCACAGCTCATTACTCCAACCTCTAGGCTATACTGCCAACCCGCAGTTGTTTAACTGGAGTCCTGTTGTGTCCCTGCTAATTGCTGCTGTTTCCTGAATCAGTAAGTATAAAATACTACACACTATCTGAAGTAGTGTGCATTAATCATGTGGTATTCCTTTCATGAATCTAGCCCTCACACTAGAGTGGTTGTTGATAAATATGCAGTGATGCACGTGAGTAGTAGAAATAAAGGGACAAAGTATTCACTATTAGTGAAAGAAATCATGGAAATTATGACTGAAAGGGACTTCTTAAGACTATCGGTAAATGAAGATCTTAAGTTCAACAAATATAGTAGGAAAACTACATAGAAATGCTTTAAACTACTGGACTGTATAAGCAAATATACAACCAGCAGAGATAGTAGGGTGTTAGTGCCTGTTTATGGTGCACTTGTGAGGCCTCCTTTGGAGTACAGTCGCCAGTTTTGGTCACCACAATCAATGGGAAAATAAAACAGATGGAGCAAGTTCAGAAAAGGGGAACCATAGATGGTATGTGTTAGTGAGTTGCTATATGAGGAGAGGTTGGTTAGTCTGGACACATTTGCACTGGAGTACAGAAGGCTGAAAGGGGATCTTTGATATACAAAGCATTTTAAGATATGTGTAACCCCCCTGCAAATGGGGGTTCCCAAAAGACTTCCAGGAGCTTGCTTGAATGCTCCAAGCCTGAATGGTGTTTGGCATTTAAGCCATTTATCAGTGAGTGTTTTTAGAGCCTCTGGTACTGTCTCTTTAAGAGCTGTCTGCTTGCAGACATAATTAGTTTGTATGGGGGACTGTGTGCTTCTGAGTACCACTCGAGCTGCTGCCAATTCACTTCATTTTGCAGTCACTAGGAGTGCAAGGAACCTATCTGAAAGATGTAACTGTTTGCCAGAAATTATTTAGAGTAATAATGAAATTACAGTTTGTCTAACCTGCTTTCTTTGCAGTCAGAACTGTGTCTGCTAGTTCCCCATTCTAGTTTTGAACTGCTGAACTGGACCAATCAGTGTGGGGTAAGCTAGCTCTAAAATGGTGCCTTGACTAATCAGAACTTGACTCATAATCTGAGCCAGCCACAAGAGGATTGTATGGGCAGTGACTCTGGAGATGTAGTTTAGACTTCAGTGCCTTTTGGACCAACAGCAGCAGCTATTGTGAGTGACAGCCAATCCAGTCAAGAACTGGGAGGAACTCAAAGGAAGTGCCGGTTTTGTCGGTTGGAGTTTCAGTTGAGCTTTGGCAGTGAAGAAGGAAGGAGCCCTGTGCTTTTCAGTGTGCAGTTTTAGTCAAAACGTGTGTAAGGCCCAGAGTTCGGTCTGCAGCTTGTTAGGACTGGATCCGTCCTGTGAAAAGAATCAAAGGATCTCTGAAGTAGAAACCAGGCTCACCCTGTAGAAGACTGGAGGAATTGCTGAAAATTACACTGGTCTGTCAAGAACTGAATCTGCTGTGTGTTCTCCGGGTATTGTGCAGTAATTCGATCGGGATACAGATGCAGCCTGTCTGGTATAGTGCTTTCTTTTATATAAATGTGTGAAGAGGTTTGTGTACCTCAAGTGAGCCCTGCTGACGTTGAAGGACCCTATCTTATTTGGAGGTCGTGAGTACTAATTCAGGGTCGCTCCTGTTGAATTGCCACATTAAATCCAAATGGAATTACTGTACTGCTGACTGTTTAATTCTCCTTTTCTCTGTGTGAAAGGGCCCTACCAGCTGCCACGGTTTGGACTAGCCACTAGGGCTTGGTACCCAGGGACAGTAACTGATAGGGATAGGCCTGTGCACAGAGACATGGAAATAGATTATTAGAGTGATAAGCTAATTAACCTGATTTCCTTGTTGTTATATCCCCTAAATAAATCAGAGCTGCTTGTTTCAGCAAAGTTATACTGCCTGAGGTATTTGTCTATGTTAAAGTACTGTACTGTGATTGTTGCACTGTTCTCATTTCACAGGAGGTCCCAGTGCGGAACCAGACCTGGGGGTAAGTGCATACTGTGAAGGTAATTCTGATATATTGTGTGGGCCACTAATGAGTGGGAAAAGAGGTTGCAGTGTCCCAGAGGGCTGTGACCAAGTTAGTTTAACAATTGCAAACCCTGACCTCTGGGTGGAGGCACCCGCCATTGGATCCAGGCCCCTCAACCTGTTAGTGGCAAATCAGGCAGGTAGTAGCCCCTGGGATAGCGCCATCTAGGGGTTACATCTTGGAGGCTCACCGCTGGGATTGTGTGTCCTCTAGTGGCCATATTTACGAACCACTGTTAAGAAAAAATGGGTACCCCGACAGAAGTGGCTGTGCACCGGCTGGTGGAGTGGTGTACTGGGGAGGAGATCGACCCCAAAATGCTATGCTTATCCTGGACATCCCCTGGGTATCAACTGGGACACTGTGCAGGGTACTTTCCAAGGTGGAAGGTTTACAAACCCTGTGGTGGTGGGTCGGCATGCTAATCTGCTCACCCACACTTTCCTGGCCTAGTAGAGTTTAAGGATCCCATAGATAGCTCCAAGTGCCACAGACCATTACCCCAGAGGGAGCCCTCACTGCTTGGAGAGTGATAACTAAGGACAGTAAAGACCGGGGAATCAGCCCCACCACTATCTGAAACTTTTGAGGAGAAATTTGCTGAATGGTTGCTGAGAGGGAAAACTGTGGAGGACTTGAAGAAACTATTCTTGCCACCTGGGGGTGTTCCTCCCCAACACCCTCTCCTGCTCCAGTGCCTGTAATGGTGGCTAACCAATGCAGACTCTATTTCTGCACCTGCCATTAATCACGACTCTTACCGAGGTTGAGGATCTTCTCTAGCACCCCTCCCACTGAAGGGAGGATGACTGGGAGACCTGGATAGACTATGTTGCCCCCCAAGTGCTAGAATGGCAATGCTCAGAAGCAGTAAAGCGAAAGAGGGTTAGTGAGAGCCTCCGAGGTCCTGCCCTGGCTACCATCCGTGCTAAGCGGGCCAGTAACCCTGAAGCGACTGCACAGGCCTATCTTGAGGCCTTGGAGAATGTATGGGAGCCCAGATTCTGATGAGGACCTATGGTGGAGAGTAAGAGATGCACAACAGTACCAAGGGAGTTGTTGTCTGTGTATGTATCTCCGCTGGAAAAATTGTTGCAAGAATGCCTCAGAAAGGTAGTTTGCCAGCGATTGAACTGGACCGAACCAGGCTGGACAGGATCCTTAAGTCTGCCCCTTCTCAGAACTGCTGCTGCTTCAGTTCGCCTGGCAGATCGAATGGAATCCCACCCTCCTATGATGAGTTAATGAGAGAAATTGAGGAGTTGAGAAAAGACGACCTGGGAGGGACCTGCACCAATAGCTGCGGCTACGACCCGAGTGACTGAGGGTGACCCATCAAGTGAGGTTCAGGGCAGAGGTTGGCAGTCAATGAGTGCTCTGACAAGGAAAAGATATGTCACAATGGGGGAACATTGAGAGAGATCCGGGGAATTCAAAAACAGTCCCTTTATGAAGGCCACGCCTGCAAGTACGGGCCCTGACCTATATCCGACTGCATCTGCTATGGGGTGGGGGTACCCACCATGTATCTCCTGCTGATAACAGCCCGAACTCGATTCCTTGACCATGGAAGTGGAGAAACTGACAGATGTCTCCAAATGCTTATCACGCGCAGACAGAGATGGCACCAAGGTTTCCAGTTAGTAATACCCCGCCCTGGCTCCCAGTGTGGTGCCTCGCCAGCTCAAACTCCAGAAAGTATGTTTTGCTATAATTGTGGGAAAGATGGGCACATGAAAAGGAATGCCAGTCCCCAAAAGACACTGACAAAGTTGCATATAAGCTACAAGGAGAGCTTGGAGAAGAAATCAGTGGTTAAGAGGTGCACGACATGATCCCAGTGAGGACACCAAAATGCTAATTCACGTCCTTTTGTGGCAAGGTCAGTTGCCCAGGCCCCCACTACGCCTCTCCAGACTGGTCCAGAATAGTGGGTCCCTCCATGGAGACCACTGTAAAGGTGAATGGAGTGTCTACAAGAGCTGTATTAGACAGTGGCTCCCAAGTGACAATTATGTTCCAGGATTGGTATCAGAAGCATTTGTCAGACATACCCTTACAACCATTAGAAGGACTGCATGTATGGGGGTTAAGTGAGAAGGCCTACCCCTATTCCGGGTATATCCGAATTTGGCTGTCTTTCCCCACCTCCGTGGCTGGAGTGGCCGAACAAGTAGAGACCCTAGCCTTAGTGTGTCCCCCCACTGGACTGTATGATGGTGTCCCTTTGTTGATTGGAACAAATGCTCATATGTTCGGAAGGCTGGCACAGTTGTGTTATGAAAAACAGGGGTCAAAGACTAGTAGAGCTTTAAGAGTTCCGGCTTTAATTAAGAAGGCCTATGAGGCACAGAGATGCTGAAAAACAGAACCAGAGGAACCGGTCGGAATTGTATGGAAGAAGGATCCTGAGTCTCTGATCCTGGTGCCAAATGCCCAGTGTACCTTACAGGAGAGGTCCGATCAGAAAGGATGTTAAGAATAAAATATTAATGTTGGATGCACCAGGCGATGGAAAATTGCCAGAGGGACTGCTGGTCAAGCCTAGTATTTTGCCCGCTAGAGCCCATGCTTATGCCAGAAGGGTAATGGTCCAAGTTCATAATGTGTCTGAAAGAGACATTCGAGTAAACAGAGGTTGCATCCTGGCTAATGTGCATTGTGCAGACACTGCAGTGCTACCAGCAGCAAGAGTTCAAGGAAGAATGACAGAGTAACGCCTGACTTGTTTGATTTGGCGACTCCCCTGCCAGCTGAATGGAAAGTGAGGATCAGTGAGAAGCTTGCCCAGAGAGACCAGGTGTTTTCTTTAAAGGAATGGGATGTAGGATGCGTAAGGAGCTGAGCACAATATCCGGCTGCATGACGAAAGACCATTTCGTGAGAGGTCTCGACGCCTGGCACCTGCTGACATAGATGATGTGAGACGGCATCTGCAAGAGATGTTAGCTGCTGGTGTAATACAAGAATCCAGAAGCCCTTATGCTTCCCCCATTGTGGTAGTGAGGAAAAAGAATGGAACAGTAAGGATGTGTGTGGACTATCGCACCTTAAACCGGCGGACTATCCCTGATCAGTACACAATGCCCCGCATTCAGGATGCTTTGGACTGCCTAAATGGGAGCAAGTGGTTCTCTGTGCTGGATCTCCGCGGTGGGTACTACCAGATCCCGATGGCCCAGAGGACCGTGAAGAAGACGGCCTTTATCTGTCCGCTATTTTATGAATTCATGAGGATGCCTCAAGGATTTCAGGTGCCCCAGCCACTTTTCAACGATTGATGGAGCGTGCAGTGGGGACATGAACTTACTAGAGTGCCTGGTATACCTAGATGATGTCATTGTGTTTGGCAGCTCACTGGAGGAACATGAGAGCAGATTATTTAAGGTATTGGACCGACTGGAGGACTTTGGCCTAAACTGTCCATTGATAAGTGTCAATTCTTTCAAACATCAGTAAAGTATGTGGGACACATAGTATCTACGAGGAATAGAGACCGACCCAAGTAAAGTTGAGGCCTTGACCACCTGGCCACAGCCCAAAAATCTAAAAGAACTGCAAAGATTCCTGGATTCTGTGGTTATTGGCGCTCATCAAGGACTATTCAAGGGTGATCCGCCTTTACTTAACCTTACTCAAGGGTATCCCCAACCCACAAAAATACCAAAAGTCAGGTCCCTCAAGACTGAAAGAGTGTATTTTCATCCGAGTGAAGTATTTGGGGTCTGCTGGACTCCTGATTGTGAGACTGCTTTTCATGAGATCATATATCAACTTACCCATGCTCCAGTGCTGGCCTATGCCAATCCAAGAAAACCTTACGCCCTGCACACTGATGCTAGCTTGCAAGGGTTGGGGCTGTGTTGTACCAAGAGCACGAGAATGGCCTGAGACCAGTGGCCTTTGCCAGTAGAAGCCTGACCCCATCCGAAAAGAACTATCCTGTACATAAGTTAGAGTTCCTAGCTTTGAAGTGGGCTATTGTTGACCAATTCCATGAGTACTTGTATGGGGCTAAAATACTAGTAAAACTGACAATAATCCTTTGTCCTATGTGCAGACCTCAGCTAAGTTGGATGCCACTGCCATAGGTGGCTTTCTGCATTATCTACATATGACTATGCTCGAATACCGAGCAGGTCTGAACCACATAGATGCTGATGCTCTCTCCGGAGGCCTGTTCCCCAGAATGATTGGGTCCGATTGGCAGAACCTGACATTCGGGCACTCTGCCGAAGTTTGACAGGAGGAACAAATGTCACGGATGCAGTGGACTGCATGGTGGATTGCTTGGGAGCCTCTGAGAATTGCATACCTGCTTATTGCCACTTTTCTGCAACAGACATTGGTGCACTGCCTCAGCTGGACAATGACAGTATTCGGGCGGGCTCAATCCCGCGATCCCATGATCAAAGCAGCTTTAGAAGCCCTCTATGCAGGAAAAGATGTCCAAATTACGCTCCACTGATTTGAGAACTGCACTGTTATACAAAGAAGGTCCTAAGTTGAAACTGATCAATAAACTGTTATACAGAGAAACAGTAGACAGAGGGGACAAGTAGACAAACAACAACTAGTGCTGCCCACTGCCTTCGAGACTCAGTACTGAGGTCCTTGCACAACCACATGGGGCACCTTGGTATAGACAGAACACTTGACTTGGTGAGATCCAGATTCTATTGGCCTAAGATGGGGGCTGATGTGGAGCAACACATTCGAACTTGTAGTCGCTGCTTACAGAGGAAAGCTTTGCCCCAGAGGGCTGCCCCCCTTGTTAACATCACCACCAGTGCACCCATGGAGCTGGTCTGTATTGATTTTCTAAGTTTGGAGTCAGATCAAAGAAATATCAGTAATGTGCTGGTGGTCACTGACCATTTCACGAGATATGCCCAAGCTTTCCCCACCAAAGACCAGAAAGCATCCACTGTAGCCAAAGTACTTGTAGAAAACTTTTTTGTTCACTATGGGGCTCCACAAAGAATCCATTCTGATCAAGGGAGAGACTTTGAGAGTCGTCTGATCAAAGAGATGCTTTCTCTGTGGGAGTGCGAAGTCCAGAACCACCCTTACCACCCCAGGGGACCCACAGCCTGAACGTTTCAACCGCACTTTGCTAGATATGCTAGGCACCCTGCACCCAAAGGACAAGCCTAGATGGAGCCAACAAATTAGCACCCTGGTACATGCTTATAACTGCACCAAAGTGATGCCACTGGATTCTCCCCCACCGCCTGATGTTTGGAAGAGAAGCTCGACTACCAGTAGATGTGTGTTTTGGGGTCTCTCCTGATGGGGTTCAAGCTGACAACTATTTACAGTATGTGCAAAAGTTAAAGGCCCAGCTAACTCATGCGTACTAACTGGCTCAAACCATGGCTGCCAAAAGAAATCTGGCCAACAAAGAAAGGTATGGTAAAAGGGTGAAAGCACAGGAACTCCAGGAGGGAGATCGGTATTGCTAAGAAATCTGGGACTGCATGGCAAGCACAAGATTGCTGACAGATGGCACCATCTCCCTCACATTGTAGTGGGCAAACTAGATGATCTGCCAGTGTACAAAGTAAGGCCTGAGAATAATTCAAAAGATGTAAAACAATGCATAGAAATCATTTACTGCCCATTGGACAAATCTTAATTGAGTCTGAGCCCTCAGAAGATGCCCCCTCTGGACCAGTGACTAGAGCTGCTGCTAAGAAAAGATCAAGAAAGTCTGCACCTACAGAAGCAGAGTTAAAGCGTTCCCCTCCACAAGTCCCTTTGAGCATGACTGTCAGTCCATATCAGAAGAAAGTGAGAGTGACTTTGAATACTATCCTTCTTACGAACTGAGTCAATTGTTTCGGGGCAATCCCCTAGTCAATACTGGAGATGAAGCTGGGCCTTCTGGACTGTCCAAGCCCCAGCTTCGTCCCTGGAGCCAATGCTCCCAGAAAGTGAAGTGCAAAGCATCAGATCAGATGAAATGGAATCATTGTGCATGGTTGAACTGTTTGAGCTTTCAGGGGAGGAAAATGATAGATTGGGTCAGACTGGTGATACACCCGAACAAGAAGAGTATTTTGAGTGTCCTGACAGTCCACTGCCAGTGTCCAGCTCTCCATCCGAGCCAAATGTTGTGGACTCAGAAACTGTAACTCCTGGAGCTGAAAGTGCCCCAAGTTCTAACCTCTCTACCCCCATGGAGACTCCCCTGACAAGTGAGGACAATGCTGAAAATGAGGCTCAGAGTGCAGAGACTATAACAGTTCCCCCTAGAAAGACTGGTCGAGCTGTAAAGCCTGTGGTGCACCTCAGTTATGATTCACTTGGGAGGCCTGTGGACTTGTCTCTCAATGTTGTCCATAAAGGAGTGTATGTGTCCCCGAGCTCATTGCCCAAACTGAGCATCAGTGCTAACTCCAAGTTACTTGTGTTGCCCTCTAAGTATGGTGCCCTTGCCCCATCCAGCCCCAAGGTAACTGATAGGGAAGGGCCCCCTCTCTTCAGGTTTCATGTACAAGAGGTAATAACTGAGTTATAGTACAATGTGTATGTAATACTGTGTAAAGAGTGACGTACTGCAATGTTTCAGAAATGTGTTCTTGGTAAAATGATATATTGACTGATGATTACATGTGCGAGCCTAATGCAAATGTATATGGTTGCAGTTGAAACTTATGGGGGTACTTGCTTGACGCGGACGTCAAGCTTTCCCAGGCCAGGAAGGGTGTAACCCCCCTGCAAATGGGGGTTCCCAAAGACTTCAGGAGCTTGCTTGAATGCTCCAAGCCTGAGCGGTGTTTGGCATTTAAGCCATTTATCAGTGAGTGTTTTAGAGCCTCTGGTACTGTCTCTTTAAGAGCTGTCTGCTTGCAGACATAATTAGTTTGTATGGGGGACTGTGTGCTTCTCTGAGTACCACAGGCTGCTGCCAATTCACTTCATTTTGCAGTCACTAGGAGTGCAAAGGAACCTATCTGAAAGATGTAACTGTTTGCCAGAAATTATTTAGAGTAATAATGAAATTACAGTTTGTCTAACCTGCTTTCTTTGCAGTCAGAACTGTGTCTGCTAGTTCCCCATTCTAGTTTTGAACTGCTGAACTGGACCAATCAGTGTGGGGTAAGCTAGCTCTAAAATGGTGCCTTGGACGAATCAGAACTTGGACTCATAATCTGAGCCAGCCACAAGAGGATTGTATGGGCAGTGACTCTGGGAGATGTAGTTTAGACTTCAGTGCCTTTTTGGACCAACAGCAGCAGTCTATTGTGAGTGACAGCCAATCCAGTCAAGAACTGGGAGGAACTCAAAGGAAGTGCCGTTTTGTCGGTTGGAGTTTCAGTTGAGCTTTGGCAGTGAAGAAGGAAGGAGCCCTGTGCTTTTTCAGTGTGCAGTTTAGTCAAAAACGTGTGTAAGGCCAGAGTTCGGTCTGCAGCTTGTTAGGACTGAATCCATCCTGTGAAAAGAATCAAAGGATCTCTGAAGAGTAGAAACCAGGCTCACCCTGTAGAAGACTGGAGGAATTGCTGAAAATTACACTCGGTCTGTCAGGAACTGAATCTGCTGTGTGTTCTCCCGGGTATTGTGCAGTAATTGCGATCGGGATACAGATGCAGCCTGTCTGGTATAGTGCTTTCTTTTATATAAATGTGTGAAGAGGTTTGTGTACCTCAAGTGAGCCCTGCTGACGTTGAAGGACCCTATCTTATTTGGAGGTCGTGAGTACTAATTCAGGGTCGCTCCCTGTTGAATTGCCACATTAAATCCAAATGGAATTACTGTACTGCTGACTGTTTAATTCTCCTTTTCTCTGTGTGAAAGGGCCCCTACCAGCTGCCACGGTTTGGACTAGCCACTAGGGCTTGGGTACCCAGGGACAGTAACTGATAGGGATAGGCCTGTGCACAGAGACATAGGTAGATTATTAGAGTGATAAGCTAATTAACCTGATTTCCCCCTGTCCTTGTTATATCCCCCTAAATAAATCAGAGCTGCTTGTTTCAGCAAAGTTATACTGCCTGAGGTATTTGTCTATGTTAAAGTACTGTACTGTGATTGTTGCACTGTATCTCATTTCACAGGAGGTCCCAGTGCCGAACCAGACCGGGGGTAAGTGTATACTGTGAAGGTAATTCTGATATATTGTGTGGGCCACTAGTGGGAAGAAAGGGGGGTTGCAGTGTCCCAGAGGGCTGTGACCAAGTTAGTTTAACTATTGCAAACCCTGACCTCTGGGTGGAGGCACCCGCCATTGGATCCAGGCCCCTCAACCTGTTAGTGGCAAATCAGGCAGGGGTAGTAGCCCCTGGGATAGCGCCATCTAGGGGTTACATATGCATTTATGGTTTTTGAGGGGGTTACAAAAGAAATCTATACAGCACAACCAGAACTCATATTCTACAGTTAAAGGGAGAAATCTACAGAATGAAAAAAGGGGGGCAGTAGATAACACAGAGGGTGGTGGCACTCTGGAATAAGCTTCCAGCTGAGGTGGAGCTGAGTAAAGATATGGAAGCTTTCAAGAGCATACTAGATATATACTATAAAGGAATAACTACAATCAGCTATAACCATTGAAAAAACAAGCATTTGTCAATGCCGAATGTTGATTGCGTTGGTCTGTTGAGGTCGCACAGTGGCCCTGTGTCACTCGCACATTCTGTTTCTCTCGGTGCTGCAGGCTGCACCTTTGTACGGGGCTCCTGGCTGCATTGGCAGGTTTTTTCTGCCCACAAAGAAATCTGCAGCTGTCCTGACAGAGCTGTGTTGAGGTGGGTTACTCGCCCTCTGTCAGTCGCTCATTCTGTTTCTGCTGGCACTGCAGGCTGACATTTTGTACTGGGCTCCCACCTTTGTTGACCGCTTTTTCTGCCCACAAAGAAATGCGCAGCAGTCTTGGCACAGGTCCATTGAGCTACCTCAGTCTCCTCCTCTTACTCGTTCTGTTTCTGCCGGCACTGCAGGCAGGCCTTTTGTACAGGGCTTCTGCCTGCGTTGCCACCTTTTTCTGCACACAAAGCAATCTGCAGCAGTCACGATAGAGGTCTGTTGAGCTCGCTCACTCCCCCACTCTCACTCGCTCATTGTGTTTGTCCCGGCACTGTTGGCTGACCTTTTATACTGGACTTCTGCCTTCAATGGCACCTTTTTCTGGCCACAAAGAAATCTGCTGTCACTCCACAGAGGGAAGAGTGACCAGTGGGGTACCACAGGGATCAGTGCTGGGACCGGTCCTATTCAACATCTTCATCAGTGACATTGCGCAGGATCTAGAAGGCAGAATTTCACTGTTTGCTGATGACACAAAGCTCTGTAACAGAGTAGACACACCAGAGGGTGTAGACAGAATGAGAGCGACCTGCAGAAACTGAAGAATGGTCAGGGGTTGGCAGTTGAAATTCAATGCAAAGAAGTGCAAGATAATGCATATGGGGCACAAAACCCTGGCACAATATATCAGTTGGGGTGAGGATATAGCATGCACCAAGCAGGAAAGGGATCTTGGGGTTATCATCTCTGATGACCTCAAGGTAGGAAACAGTGTGACAAGGCAGCAGGTAAAGCAAATAGGATGCTGGGATGTATAGGCAGGGGCATCACCAGCAGGAAAAGGGAGGCTCATAATTCCGCTTATACAAGACACTAGTGAGGCCCCACCTGGAGTACAGTGTACAGTTCTGGAGACCATACCCACGTAAGGACATAGACAGGGTAGAGAAGGTTCAGAGGAGGGCAACAAAAGATGGTGCATGGATTGCATCACAAGTCCCATGAAGACAGGTTGAAGGAACTGAACATGTACTCCCTGGAGGAGAGGAGGGAGAGAGGGGATATGATAGAGACATACAAGTATCTTACAGGGAGGAACAGGGTGCAGGAAAACACTATTTTTAAGCAAAAAAGATGTTCCAGGACTAGAGGGCATGGGATGAAATTGGAGAGAGGACGATTCAGAGGAAACATGAGAAAGAATTTCTTCACAGAATGGGTGGTGGACAAGTGGAACACCCTGCCAGAGGAAGTGGCGGGGGCTGAAACAATCACAGGATTTAAGAATGCATGGGATAGACATAAAGGAAATCTAGAGGTCACGGGTAAGGGGCAACAGACTTCTAGGAAAACAAACTGAACTTACAAGCTCAAATGGGCAGACTGGGTGGGCCATAGGCCCTTATCTGCCAACACTGTCTATGTATCTTTGTATCTATGTATCTATGCAGCTGTCCCGACACAGCTCCATTGAGGTCGCTCTCTCCGCCTGTCTCACTCTCTCATTCTGTTTCTACTGGTGTTGCAGGCTGCTTTTTGGTACTGGGCTTCTGCCTGCATTGGCAGGTTTTGCTGCCCACAAAGAAATTTGCAGCTGTCCTGACACACCTCCATTGAGTTGGGTCATTCCCCCTCTGTCACTTGCTCATTCTGTTTATGATGGCACTGCAGGCTGCCCTTTTGTACTGGGCTCCTGCCTCTGTTGGCGGCTTTTTCTCTCCACAAAGAAATCTGCAGCAGTCCTGACTCAGGTCCGTTGAGGTAGCTCACTCCCCCTCTGTCACGCGCTCATTCCGTTTCTGCTGCAGTCCCAATAGAGCTCTGTTGAGCTCACTCACTCCCCCTCCCTCACTCGCTCATTCTGTGTCTCCCACTGCTGCAGGCTGCCCTTTTGTACTGGGTTCCTGCCTGCATTGGTGGCTTTGTCTGACCACAAAGAGATGTGCAGCAGTCCCGATACAGCTCCAGTGAGGTCGCTCGCTCACCCTCTGTCACTTGCTCATTCCATTTCTGTGGGGGTTGCAGCCTGGCCTTTTGTACTGGGCTCCTGCCTGCAATGCCACCTTTTCCTGCTCACAAAGAAATCCGCAGCAGTGATGATAGACTTCCGTTGAGCTTGCTCACCCCCCCCCCCCATCACTCATTCATTCTGTTTCTGCCAGTGCTGAAGGCTGCCCTTTTGTACTGGCCTCCTGGCTTCGTTTGGCACCTTTCCTGCCCACAAAGAAATCTGCAGCTGCCCTGACAGAACTCCATTGAGGTCACTCACTCTCCCTGTCTCACTCACTCATTCTGTTTCTCATAGAGCCACAGGCTGGCCTTTTGTACTGGGCTTCTGCCTCCATTGGCATTTCTTCTGCCCACGAAGAAAACTGCAGCAGTTTTGACAGAGCTCCGGTGGTCTCACTCACTCCCCCCGTCTCACTTGCTCATTCCATTTCTGCCCACGGCGCATGCTGCCCTTTGGTACTGGGCTCCTGACTGCATCGCTGCCCTTTTCTGCCCACAAAGAAATCTGCAGCAGTCACGATAGAGCTCCACTGAGCTAGCTCACTCACTCCCCCTCTCTCACTTATTTGTTCTGTTTCTCCCGGCGCTGCAGGTTGCCCTTTTGTACTGGCCCCTGCGTGCATTGCTGCCTTTTTCTACCCACAAAGAAATCCGCAGCAGTCCCAACTGAGATCAGTTGAACTCACTCACTCCCCCTCCCTCACTCACTCGCTTATTCTGTGTCTCCCACTGCTGCAGACTGCCCTTTTGCACTGGGTTCCTACCTGCATTGCCAGCTTTTTCTGCCCACAAACACATCTGCAGCAGTCCCGAGAGAGCTCCGTTGAGTTCGCTCACTCCCCCTCTCTCAGTCACTCGTTCCATTTCTGCCAGCACTGCAGGCTGGCCTTTTATACTGGGCTCCTTCCTGTATTGCCACCTTTTCCTGGCCACAAAGAAATCAGCAGCAGTCATGATACACCTCCATTCAGCTCACTCACTCCCCCTCTCTCAGTTGCTTGTTCTGTTTGTCCCGGCTCTGCAGGCTGCTCTTTTGTACTGGGCTCCTGCCTGCATTTCCACCTTTTCCTGCTCACAAAGAAATCTGCAGCTGTCCCGACAGAGCTCCGTTGAGGTCCCTCGCTCACTCCCCCTGCCTCTGTTGGCATTTAAGTCAGCCCACAAAGAAATCTGCAGCAGTCCTGACACAGCTCCGTTGGCCTCATTCACTCCCACTGTCTCACTTGCTCGTTCCATTTCTGCTGGAGCTGCAGGCTGCCATTCTGTACTGGGCTCCTGCCAGCATAGCCACCCTTATCTGCCCACAAAGAAATCCACAGCAGTAACGATAGAGCTCTGTTGAGCTTGCTCAGTCCCCCTCTCTCGCTTGCTTGTTCTGTTTGTCCCACCGCTGCAGGCTGCCCTTTTGTACTCAGGCTTTGTATGCATTGCTGCCTTTTTCTGCCCACAAACAAATCCACACCAGTCCCAACAGAGCTCCGTTGAGTTCACTCACACCCCCTCCCTCACTTGCTCATTCTGTGTCTCCCGGCGCTGCAGGCTGCCCTTTTGTACTGGGCTTCTGCCTCAAGGATGTAGGCAGGCATACTCCAAGTACTCCATGGTGTGCAATTTTATTTAAGGGGTTAGCAAATAGGCTCTGAACTGCTTCCTTTTTCCATGAAAACTAACAAAAAAAATACTGAACCATTCTGTATTTTCATTAATAGGAATCAAAACTATGACTGGTCACTAATGCTCTTTGCATCCCAAGGACAATACAACTTTACAGGCTCTGGGCTGGTATGTGGGTATCTTGAGAAACAATGCATGGCATTTGTATTTACCCATGCATGGCAACAACCATTGTCCTGAGAAACAAAAGTTGTATTTATTGTGCCAAATGAGGCAGCAAACATGGTCCTGGTGTACATTTGTGTATTGTCTGGCTAAACCCTGGGGGTTATCTCACCCTAACAAGGGGGGGAGGGGTAGGGTAGCAGTGAGTCCACTTGGTGTGCAGATCTCAAATCCCTAGCTACACCCCTGTTCTGCCTGCGTTGGCACCTTTTTCTGCCCACAAAGAAATCCACAGCTGTCCCAACAGAGCTCTGTTGAGGTTGCTCACTCCGCCTGTCTCACTCGCTCATTCTGTTTCTCCTGGCGCTGCAGGCTGCCATTTTGTAGTGGTCTCCTGCCCCTGTTGGTGCCTTTTTCTGCTTACAAACAAATCTGCGGCAGTCCCGACAGAGCTCCGTTGAACTCGCTCAGTCCCTCTCTCTCTCACTTGCTCATGCCTTTTCTGTCAGTGCTGCAGGCTGCCCTTTCCTACAGGGCTCCTGCCTGCATTGCTGCCTTCTTCAGGGCACAAAGAAATCTGCAGTAGTCATGATAGAGCTCCATTGAGCTCACTCACTCACTCCCCCTCTCTCACTTGTTCGTTCTGTTTCTCCCGCCGTTGCAGGCTGCTGTTTTGTACTGAGCTCCTGCGTGCATTACTGCTTTTTTCCTGCCTGCAATGAAATCCGCAGCAGTCCCAACAGAGCTCTGCTGCGCTCACTCACTCCCCTCCCTCACTCACTCGTTCTGTGTCTCGCACTGCTGCAGGCTGCCCTTTTGTACTGGGTTCCTGTTTGCGTTAGTGGCTTTGTCTGCCCACAAAGAGATGTGCAGCAGTCCCGACACAGCTCTGTTGAGGTCACTCACTCACCCTCTGCCACTCGCTCATTCTGTTGCTGTGAGGACTGCAGCCTGGCCTTTTGTACTGGGCTTCTGCCTGCATTACCACCTTTTCCTGCCCACAAAGAAATCCACAATAGTGACGACAGATGTCTGTTGAGCTTGATCACTCCTCCTCTGTCACTCGTTCATTCTGTTTCTGCTGGCGCTGCAGGCTGCCCTTTTGTACTGGCTTCCTGGATGCATTGGCATCTTTTCCTGCCCAGAAAGAAATCGGCAGCTGCCCTGACAGAGCTCTGTTGAGGTCAATCACTCTCTCTGTCTCAAGCGCTCATTCTGTTTCTCGTGGCACTGCAGTCTGGCCTTTTGTACTGGGCTTCTGCCTCTGTTGGCATTTTTTTTCTGCCCACAAAGAAAATGGCAGCAGTTTCGACAGAGCTCCATTGGCCTCACTCACTCCCCCTGTCTCACTTGCTCATTCTGTTTCTGCCCACAGTGCAAGCTGCCCTTTGGTACTGGGCTCCTGACTGTTATTGCTGCCCTTTTCTGCCCACAAAGAAATCTGCAGCAGTCACGATACAGCTCCGTTGAGCTCGCTCACTCATTCCCCCTCTCTCACTTGTTCATTCTGTTTCTTCCACCGCTGCAGGATGCCCTTTTGTACTGGGCCCCTGTGTGCATTGCTGCCTTTTTCTACCCACAAAGAAATCTGCAGCAGTCCCAACTGAGCTCTGCTGAGCTCACTCACTCCCCCTCCCTCCCTCACTCATTTGCTCATTCTGTGTCTCCCACTGCTGCAGGCTGTCCTTTTGTACTGGGTTCCTGCCTGCATTGCTGACTTTTTCTGACCACAAACACATCTGCAGCAGTCCCAAGAGAGCTCCGTTAAGCTCGCTCACTCCCCCTCTCTCAGTCGCTCATTCCGTTTCTGCCGGTGCTGCAGGCTGGCCTTTTGTACTGGGCTCCTGCCACGCACTGAACGCTGCCGACCGCGGCAGGGATGGAGGAACATTGCTCCCACCTGGAGCCCTCAGAGAAACGCCGGCTGAACAGATGGAACCCCCCCCACGCACTGAACGCTGCCGACCGCGGCAGGGATGGAGGAACGTTGCTCCCACCTGGAGCCCTCAGAGAAACGCCGGCTGAACAGACGGAACCCCCCCCATGCACTGAATGCTGCTGACCATGGCAGGGACGGAGGAATGTTGCTCCCACCTGGAGCCCTCACAGAAACGCCGGCTGAACAGGTAAACGGCTGCACTGCAATCTACTCCTGCCCTAGTCGACCGTGGGGTGTTTTCGGCTGTACAACCAAAGGACTCTTGCCCCTCAGTCCACTGATTGTTCCGGAGGGCATTCTGCTGTGGGGTGCTAGCCCCACGACGCTTTGCGTCATCTATCCCCGCCCGCCCCAACCACCCACCCACCCAGGGGCGGCCATAGCTTTATTGGCTCAGGGTTGTGCACATCACTTCCTGTGATGTCACTTCCTGTGTGCACTTGAACCTAAGTCCCCTCTTTCCCATTAGCAGGTTATACCTGCTGGCCACCAGTGGGCACTGTTTCCCCCCTAGCAATCCTACTGCTGTGCCACCACCCCCCGGTCCCATATAGGCTCTATCCCTCCTCTTCCCCCCCCAGCTACCATCCCAGCCCCTGTTAGCTTTTTCTACAAAAAAAAAATGGCACTACCACCGCCATGCATGTCTACCACTCTCGCCTCGCCCTCCCTCTCCTTCCCTAATCCTAATTTAGTCACCTCCCCTGGGGTACTATATCCCCACTGTTGAGCAGTTCCTATGCCCCCAGAGATCTGCCTGCAACCCACCCCACATCCCACCCTGCCTCAGCCCCTCCTGCGGCTTTCACTCACCCTGCATGCTCCTCTACCTACCACCGATCGTGTGGTCACCCCCTCGCTCACTCCTCTTGCCCCCTTCTTCATCTCATCATGCTTGCTTATCCTGTCTGTACTATGCTTCCTATCCCTTGCACCTCTACACCCCCTCATCCCCCCACCTCAGTCGTCGTAAACTCTCATGCTGCGGCTTACTCTCAAAAGCAGCCCTCCTCCTCCTACTTCTGTCTGGCAACATCCATCCCAATCCTGGGCCTGGCAACACTAGCCCTCCCTTGAAATCCACTGGACTTCGTATCGCATCTATGAACATCTGTAGCCTCCTGAAAAAATTGGACTCACTACACTGCTGGATGTTGGTTCATAAACCAGATGTGGTTGCCTTGGTTGAAACCTGGCTGTCTGACTCCACCCCTAACTCCCTGGTCTCTCTCCCTGGCTACAGCCTCCACCGGCTGGACCGGGTTGATAGGAGAGGTGGGGGTTGTGCCATCTACTTAAAAGACCGGCTCGCTGGACTAGCCCTCCTTCCCCCAGACCTTGACCATCATGCCCAGGCCCTAACAATCAAACTATCTCCTGACCCTTCTAGAGGTCCTATCTTCCTTACTATGCCCTACATACCTCCCAAAAAACAATCTTAGGCACTGGGCCCACTAATTGACTACATTACCTCCCTACCCAACCCCTCTGACCAAATTCTGGTGGGTGACTTGAACATTAATTGGCTTTGCCCCTCAGCGTCTTCCACCCGCGAGGTCTTTGCTGCAATTGATATAACCCAACTAGTCTCCCAGCCCACTAGAATCAACCCCAGACGGGGCACTAACACTCTCCTGGATGTGGTCCTTACTAACAGTCCAAGCCGCGTCCACAATATCCAAATCCTCCCTGACTGTCTTAGTGACCACTCCCCTGTTCTTTTCAGCTGGGTAACCTCTCAGCCCACACTCTCAGTCAAAACCACCTCTTGAAGGCGGCTTAGACCCGGGGGGGGTTGAAAGACCTAAAGCATTACCTTGCTCACACAGACTGGTCCCCACTGATAAACGCAACTAACGTTGACATGGCTCTGTCCTTCTTTATCAACACTTTCAACTTTGCCTGTGACATCTTCACTCCTATAACTGCCCATAGGTCCAAAGTAAGATATGCTCCTTGGCTCACCCCTGCACTGAGGTGGCTTTTTAAGCAGCGGGATAATCTGTGGCACCTTGCTGTTGCCTCTGGCCGATCATCTGACAGGCAGACCTATGCTGCAGCTCGAAACTGGTGCACTTGGGCTATCCGTAAAGCAAAGGCGGATTATTATCAAGCCTCCCTTACCTCCTCTTGGGGGAACCCTAGGTCTTTCTGGGACAACGTCAAGCAGCTGAATGGTCACTCCCGGTCCCCCTCTCCTACACTTCTTAACATCGATGGTACTGTCTCCACTGATCCTACCCTCATTGTCACTCACCTCAATAACTCCTTTACCGACCTTAGCTCAGTACTCCCTGGTAACTTCTTCAGTCCTCCACCCCCTAGTTCCGCCCCTCCCATCACACACCCCTTGTTCCACCTTCGTTGTGTCACCTTACAAGAAACTAGGCCATATCTCCTTAAAGCCTTAAACGGTAACGCCATAGGTAATGATTCCCTTGATCCCTGTCTCCTACGTCAGGTCCTGGATCAGGTCCTCGCCTCATCACATGCATCTTTAACAAATCCCTTGCCTCAGACAATTTCCTGCTGTCTGGAGGGTTGCTCTGTTACTCCTGTCCACAAAGGTGCGACAGGACTCTGCCAGGTAATTACTGACCCATCTCAATCCCCCAAAGCCCTGGAGAAAATTGTTGCCACTCAAGTCTCTGACTACCTCTCAAAGTACAATGTTCTTTGCCCTGAGCAACATGGGTTCAGAGCTGGTCACAGTACCACACTGGCACTCCTGGAGTTTGCCAACTTCCTCCACACCTCCTTGACACTGGTGCCGGCTGGCGCGGTATTCATTGACCTGTCTAAAGCTTTTGATACCGTATCGCATCCACTCCTGTTAACTACCCTGGACCACATAGGCTTTGCCACTGGACCAGTCTCCTGGTGCGCCAGCTATCTCTCAGCCCACTCCCAATGTGTGAAAGTTAGTGGAAATCTCTCCAGCACCTGCCCTATTCGCTCTGGTGTCCCTCAGGGCTCTATTATTGGACCTCTACTCTTCTCCCTTTTCCTCAACTCGCTACCCAGTACATGCATGGGCAGGATCCTGCTATATGCTGACGATGCTGTACTCTTTGCCTCTGATAGTAACCCTACGCTGCTTCAGAGTTCTCTCCAACTTGCTTTTGATTCCGCTGAAACCTGGTTCTCTGAGCATCGACTCATAATCAACCTATTGAAAACAAAAACAATGCTCTTCTCCCACCCCCAAAACAAGTTCAGCAAATTTCCCCTCACTGTTCATTCCACCCTCAAAATCCCCATCGAACCTGTGCAATCCTATAAATACCTGGGAATTGTCTTTGACCCTGCCCTCTCCTTCCATGACCATATCTCCTCCTTGAACACTGCCTCCAACTTGCGGCTAGGCATTCTCTACCGACACAAAAAATGTCTCCCTGTGGATGCCCTCCGCCTTGCTGTTACCTCTTCTGTCATATCTCTCATTAACTATGGCCTCCCGGTCTATGGGTCAGCTGATCAGACAGCCCTCAGCAAGGTCCGCCTTACACTTAACAAAGCCTGCAGACTTATCACCGGTGCACCTAGACATACGCATACATGTCAGCTGTATGCCTTGGCTACCCTACTCAACCTGGATGAGCGGCTCATGTATCAAATCTGCCAGCTCACCTTTAAAGCACTGCATGGCCTATCTCCCACTGGCCTAGCTGGCTCTATTCACCGTACTGCACTGGCTGTGAACACCTGCAGCTCATCCAAAACAACTCTGTTCATACCAAGGGCTAGGACTTCACAAGGCCAAAGGGCATTCCCCTACAGAGCACCTACCTGGTATAACTCACTCCCTACCAGTATCTCTGACTCTCACACATTAGCAAGCTTTAAACTCAGCCTCAGAAACCACCTGTTCATCTCACACAGGTGTTGCTGCTGATAAAAAAAAAAAAGGTTCTGACAATGCTCGCTGAGCAGCACTCCCCCCCTCCTACTTTCCTCCTCCCTTTATCACCCTCCTTCCCTGGCCTTCCCTCTCCTTTCTCCTCCCCATCCCTTCTCCCTCTTACCGTCCCGTTCTACTCTCACCCCGCTACCCTAACTCTTAACTTTTTACAATCATATGTATTTTGCCTACTGTAACCCTGAATTGTAACTTGCTTGAATCTGTATTAACTGTTGTTTCTTGTTCTGCTGTCTGTTGTCCTCTATGTGATGAGGTACCTTTGTAAACGAGCCTCTGGCTCAAAGGTTATTAAACTGATGTTTAAATAAATAAATAAACTGCCACCTTTTACTGGCCACAAAGAAATCCACAGCAGTCATGATACACCTCCGTTTAGCTAGCTCACTCCCACTCTCTCAGTTGCTTGTTCTGTTTGTCCTGGTGCTGCAGGCTGCTCTTTTGTACTCGGCTTCTGCCTGCATTGCCACTTTTTCCTGCCCACAAAGAAATCTGCAGCTGTCCTGACAGAGCTCCATTGAGGTCGTTCGCTCACTCCCCCTGTCTCACTTGCTCATTCTGTTTCTCCTGGTGCTGCAGGCTGCCCTTTTGTACTGGGCTCCTGTCTCTGTCAGCATTTATGTCTGCCCACAAAGAAATCTGCAGCAGTCCTGACACAGCTCCGTTGGCCTCATTCACTCCCACTGTCTCACTTGCTCGTTCTGTTTCTGCTGGCGCTGCAGGCTGCCCTTCTGTACTGGGCTCCTGCCAGCATAGCCACCCTTATCTGCCCACAAAGAAATCCACAGCAGTAATGATAGAGCTCTGTTGAGCTGGCTCAGTCCCCCTCTCTCGGTTGCTCATTCTGTTTGTCCTACCGCTGCAGGCTGCCCTTTTGTACTCAGGCCCTGCATGCATTGCTGCCTTTTCCTGCCCACAAATAAATCCGCACCAGTCCAAACAGAGCTCCGTTGAGCTCACTCACTCCCTCTCCCTCACTCGCTTGTTCTGTGTCTCCTAGCACTGCAGGCTGCCCTTTTGTACTGGGCTCCTGCCTGCATTGTTGCCTTTTTTCTGCCCACAAAGACATCCGCAGCAGTCCTGACAGAGCTCATTTGAGCTTGGTCACTCCCCCCCTCTCAGTTGCTCGATCCTAATCTGTCCCAAACACTGTTTTCCGACAGCGACTGCAGTATTCTGTACTGGAAGCGTGGAAACACATTTCGGCCAGGATCTGAAAAATGTCAGCTGTACTGTTAACATGGAGGTGTGAACAAATGCCAGTGTTGAAAATCTGGTGTGAAAATATTACTAATTTACAGACTTACAAGGGTGTGTGGCACCTGCGCGACACATGCTCGTAACACAGTCATTTTATGGAGTTTCATCAAAAAATTTTTAACATAGGTATTTTAGGACCTCTGCTCATGAACAGTATCAGTGTGATTTTCTTAATATGTCCTGAACACCGATTTTCCACAGCAACCACGCAATTGTGCACCAGAAGAGCGAAAACACATTTCAGCCAGGATGTGAAAAATGACAGCTGCACTGTTCATAAGGAGGTGTGGCAAAATGGCAATGCAGAACATTTGGAGTGAAAATATTGCAGTTGAGAAGGCATGAAGCGCAAGTGTGGAAACTGCGCATGCACATTTGTAATGACACTCATTTTATGGATTCTCGTCACCAAATTTCCAACATATGCATAGGACCTCTGCTAATGAACAGTGTCACTGTCATTTTCATAATGTGTCCTGAACACGGATTTCCCACAGCGACTATGCTATTCTGCGCTGGAACTGCGAAAACACATTTTGGCCAAGATGTGAAAAATGACAGCTGTGCTGTTCATAAGGAGGTGCAGAAGAATGGCAATGTTGAAAATCTGGAGTGAAAATATTATAAATTTGTGAACTTATGAGCATGCGTGCACTCTGCGCAAGGCACGCTCATAACACAGTCATTTTATGGAGTATCATCACCAAATTTTCAACATATGCATTTTAGGACCTCTGCTCATGAACAGTGCCACTGTCAGTTTCTTAATCTCTGCGGAACACTGATTTCCTTAACCAACTGCGCTATTCTGCTACAGAAGTGCGAAAACACATTTTGGCCAGGGTCTGAAAAATGACAGCTATACTGTTCACAAGGAGGTCTAGAAAAATGCCAATGTTGAAAATCTGGGGTGAAAATATTGTGAATTAGCAAAGTTACGAGCATGCGTAGCAACTGCGCAACACACGCTCGTAAAACAGTCATTTTTTTATTTTTCCCACCAAATTTGCAACATAGGCTTTTTGAGAGCCCACCTCATGAACACTGGCACTGTCGTTTCATTAATCAGTCCCAAGGTGATTCCGCGAGTGATCATGGAAATCACCTCAACAATTAACGCCATGACAGTGACAGAATTCATGAGGAGGGTCACAAAAACCCATGTTGAAAATTTGGTGCCAAAATTCCAAAAATGCCTGAGATATGCATCAGAGTTGAAAATCCCAGCTTACCGGCATTTCCTCAGTTCGCGGTCAGCTTTGAAGAGTGCAGATGTGTTCTTGGTCCACGAAGATCATGCGCCAGACTCCAGAGGTAAGTATGGGGTGAGGTGTGTGGGAAAGCACTATTGTATACGGAGGTGGGTGCGGTTGTGGGGGCAGGGAGACCGCCGTGGGACGGTTTCTTTTTACAGGCTACAAAAAACAAAAAACATTGCAGGACCATTTTTCATTTTACAGGGCATGTGGCATGCTGGTGTGTGCTCCCAGCATGCCAACAAAGATCTTCCTTTTGGGGGCAGCTGTACCCGACGAGGATTGTGCACCCGTCGGCCCTAGAACAAAGTGTGGGGGACATAATGCAGGCGGGGTGGGCTCCCATCCAGCAA
This sequence comes from Neoceratodus forsteri, assembly GCA_016271365.2. NCBI lineage: Eukaryota > Metazoa > Chordata > Ceratodontiformes > Ceratodontidae > Neoceratodus > Neoceratodus forsteri. The sequence continues at coordinate 93,490,262 of JADMNL010000035.1, read as the reverse complement.
CATAAATATTGCGGCACTGCAGCTGATGGGGATTGGGGCCCCCATCGGCAACTAAACATGGTCGGGGGCACATACTGCCGAGGGGGATTGGGCACCCCCTTGGTAGCAGAGGTTAATATTCTTTGTGAAAATGGTGGCAAGCCACCGCCATGTTCACACACACAAGATCCCGCCCTGCAATGACAGGTCACTCCCTCATTGAAGTGAATGGCTGACGCTGCAATGACGAGGTGGCCCCTGATTGCAGTGGCTGATTTTTTACAAGTTGGTGGCAAGCTGGCTGAACTAGTGTCAGCAGCAGGGTGCCACAGCATTGGGGGAAGTGGGACAAGCCTTTATAGGCTGTGGGGGCATTGGCCACAACAGTGCCACGCCTCTACAACCTGCTTGTGGAGAAACCTGCCGCAACATGTTTCTTGCGCACACGAACAATCAACATAATGACAAGTGATTATGGGCAAATTGCTTTCCTGGCTTGAACATCTCTTATGAATCCTGTAAAGCCAAGTGAAAGCAACTGAGGAGGAATGCTGTTGAACTAAGAGTTTTGTAAGTGGCCTGGTGTGAACAGCAAAATGGAACAGCCTAAAATAGCACAAGTCAAAACAAGAGAGTGACATACAAAAGGTAGGACATACTGTGGAAACCAGTAAGCACATCAAGAACCAAAACAGAAAGAAATACAGGAGTTACATGAGTACAGGAGTGCAGTAGGAGTAGCTGACTAACAGAAAGAAGGAAGCACAAGCTGCGCCCAGGAAAGTTAGAAAAAAATGCAGACCTAGAATGCTGCTGAAGGCACAAACCAAACAGAAAGCCCAAAAGCAAGAAGGGAAAGCAGAAGACAAACACAGAAAGAGAAAAGTGTGGGCCAGAGCCCCAGCAGAAGCAATAGCTGGAGCAAGGTGCTTCCAAATCAGGCTGAAGGAAGCTGGCTTAAATAGCTCCAGAATGGATGTGTGGCTGCTAGCTGTCACTCCTTAAACTGCAGGCATAGCCTATTTTGTTTCAGTTCTGTTACTTTTGTATCTCTACAGGCTTTTTTTGTTATCCTAGTGGTTATTTGTGATTTACTGTACACAGAGGTAGTAAGTACCATTTTAGAACTGTATGATGTTGTTTATGTCCTTCCTCAGCTTTCCACTGTTGTCGCAATGCATGTGGTTGAACAGGACATAAACTATATCAGTCAGTCATTAAATGACACTCAACACAGAGTGTAAACTAAAAACTCTTACTGCGGTTAGTAGCAGGCCTGTATAGGTGAACAATAATGAAACTGGAACCAGTATTTAAAAAAAACAGCTTCTTCTGGGAAAAATGACATTTAGCACAGTTCTGTTTTAATACTATGTGACCTACCAGTCCCAATGTAAGGGAAACTGTTTACCCCTTAGGCCTGTAAGTGTCTACAGTAAAAAAAAAAACACACATGTGCGGCCCAGTGTTGCTGAGGGCTGAGGCGCTGGATGCCTTATCTTACACTGTGACAGCGACCCGGTTTTGAGAATGATCTCGGGTCACCAGGTTGCCAGCATGGGGTGGGAGCAGGATTGAGCTAAGGCTCTCCTTGCCTACCCATAGTCCTGCCATCACCGGATAGAGGTCCAGTGCTAGGTGCAGGTGGCAACGGTGTGACTGGTAAGGTGTGGGGTGTCCTGCAAGACATGTGTACGCGTGCCTCCACATGCTTGCTTCACATCGGGGATGCGCCAGAGTGGGACTAAAAGGGAAAAAGCCAAAAGTATGTATGGAAAAAAAAAACACGTTATGATTGGTTGCATTCTGTACATACCACTGACGTAGCTTGTAGTTTGATTCTGATTCCTTTTTTAAAAGTGAGAAACAGGCTGGCCACCATACTGGTGTTACTGCACAAAAATGTGTTTGTTTGCAATCTTTTGTCAATGCCTGCTCCATCTTTCCTGGAATTAAGAATACCCACAACACAGTCTAGTTACTCATGATGCAGTAGAAGGAGAGTAGCCTATTGCGTCATGAGTGACTGCAATGTTTTTCCTGCTAATGTCCAGGAAGTATGTTAAACGAGCAGATCAAGGATTTGAAATAAAGCAAGATTGTCTATAGCTATAAACTACACCATTATCATGTATTTCAGTTCCACTAAGAAGTTAAGCAAATAAAACAACCAGTAACATCAACAAATTTTAGAGAAGGTAAGCAATCATAATATGTTGGTTTTCGACTAGAAATGTGGTGCAAAATGACTGACAGTGTCCTTTAAAGCAAACTGGCTAAAAATGTACTTTTAGAGCCACTTACTTGTGTGTAATATAATATTTTATCTGGGCAATCCTGCCTCACCCTGCCCACCATGCCACCAAAATCTGTACCACACTGTGATCGATCAGTGCACTCTAATAAACGCTAAAAAAGAAACATTTACACACTTATTCTACTTGTACCAACTGCACTGACTTAGCGTGATTGGTACAGATAGAATACTCATTAAAATACATAATTTTACATTGATTACATTTCAACAGACGTGCCGACACACAGACTTCTCCCACGACTTAGCCCACTGTATGTGTCATCAGTAAAGCTACCAACTTTCTGAGGTCTAAAACTGGGACAGTTCATCCTGCTCATGACTCCCCCCCACACCGTGTCACTCCCACGGACACCGCCGCAGTCACAGCTGCACACAATCAGTTACATTTTGCTGCTTGATCTGGCCATGCCACCCCACAGTAACACCAGTAGCAAACATTCAGATTAAAACAATACATCATTCTGCTGCAGCAAGTTCCAAACCATGATGTACAGAAAGTTCTTTAGAAGCAAACCTACATTAAATTGTGATCACTCGAGCTGCATGTATTGCTCTTCCTGACAGTCCCATCCAACCCACTTACTCTCACCTTTTGCTGAGCAAACTTCACTTCAGTGACTCCCACAATCACACCAGATTGTTTTCACACATTTCCCTACAGCTGATCAGGTTTGGGTACCTTTGTTCCCTGCTGCTGGTCTCTCCTCTGTCTGAAATCCCTCTAAGCTGCTGGAAGGCAGACGTCCACATGCGCTTGTTTGCACTACTACCCATTCTAATCTAACAGGAAGGAACATGCTTTACTGTGCTCCCACTGACATGCTTGCAGTGCAACACGGGTGCAGGGATTGAAGTTGCAAACTGCTGTCCAGCCCGAGCAGTGCCACAGTAGTGCTGAAGTAACTGTCACTCATGGATTAGCAGTCAGCAAAAAAAAAGGGGGGGACAAAACTGGGACAAGAAAGCAAAAACTGGGACAAAAGTCACATTTTGCAAAACTTGTGGGGACGCTGGGAGATGCTGCCTAAAATAGCGACTGTCCTGGGAAAATAGGGACAGTTGGTAGCTTTAGTCATCAGGGAACTGACCATGGGGGACAATGCAAGTAACAGTTCAGCAGCTTGCTGGGTAGGCGGGTCACAAGATCATCCAGATAAAATATTATATCCCACATAAGTTAGTGAGTGTAAAAGGTTTATTTTACTAGTTTGTTTAAGTCGGACCTCTAGATCCCATAGCATTAACTGAGAGTTCTAACCATTTGTGACTCACAGTGCACCTGAATGATAACAATTTTCCATGATATAACACACCCTGTCATGTATTATTGTTTAATTATGAAATCTGTATAAAAAATCTAGAGAAATGATTGACTGAGGAGCTTGAAACACAACTCAGTGCTGAAATTCCAGCACAACAGCCCATGAAATAGATGTGACCTCACTGACCAGATTATATTAGGCAGCACACACCTGTATCCATACTCCTCAATTCACTTACTTGCATTTTGAGAAAAGGAATGTAGCATCTGCCATCTTCTGGCCAAACATCAAAATTATAGTAACTCAATGGGACTATTTTATTCTTTTTCACCTTTTTATATTATTTATTTACTAATCATAATGGGCCCATTTTAGAATCATGTTAAGACACTCCAAGGTGTGCTTTGTGATGGCATAACAACACTTCTCTGATGGTGGAAGCAAATTGGCTTTATGCATCAAACCACCCAAGGTGTGCTGCTATCCTGGCACAGAGCATAACTTGTCATATCTTATTGCTTGAAGGGACACTCCACTTTTCAGTACTTGTCCAAAATGCACTGTAGCATGTGTGCAGTTGGCACTAATAAGCAACAGAATTACCATGAGAATTCAGTTTTTCTGTTTTATTGTTAAGAAATAAAAACTTGACTTCCGGTTGGGACATGGCAGCATGAAGACACGGGGGAGTAGAGCTCTCACCCCACCAGAGCCGTTTCAGGCTTTTCTTCCACAAAACCTTTACCATACTATGCTAAAACTTTCGATTTCAAGTGCTGACAGTCTGAGGAGGAGAACTAGACCTAAAATAAAGCTGCATTTAAAACGTACCTTCAGGGAATGGCACGCCATGATCGCAACCATTACCAGTTGATGAGGGACTTGCCTGATGACGAGGAGAGCGGCCTACAGAGCTCTGACGCTGCCTTACTGGTTTCTCCCTCCATCTGATAGCAAATGGGGGAAACGGGACAAAAAGCAACAAATGCCGGAAATTTCTAACTCGGAGGCAATTCTATCGGTGACCTCGGAGTTTCGCACCTAAATAAGGGACGTTCTAAAAGAAATTCGTACAGACCTCACCAAGCTACAGTTGAGGCCCACAGAGGAAGAAGGACAGATAACAGATAATGCAAACAGAATCATGGTCCTAGAGAGAGAAGTACATGAACTACAGGTAGCTGAGGAACAACTCTACACATCGTTAAGGTTAGAGGATATGGAGAATGGGGAAGGCAAAAGAACATAAGGGTATATGATATCCCTGAAGGGGAAGAGGGGAACAACCCGGTAGCATTTGCTGATTACTTGCTTTGCCAAGCCCTGGATTTGGGCCCAGACTTTCAAATATATGTTGAAAGAGCACACAGGACACTGGGCCCTCGCCCTTCCAAGCCTGAGGTACGTCCAAGATAATTCATCATGCGCTTCATTAGCTTTTATCAGAAAGATCAGACTTTTAAAAGTCTGGCGCAAACAGAAGGTGATATGGGGGGAGCAGCGCATCATCTTTGATAATGACTACACACCGGCCACTCAGCGCATGAGATGGGAATATTTTTCATTATTTCCCTCCCTCAAAGCTAAGAATTTGAGATTCCGCACCCCCTATCCAGCCAAATTGGTTGTTCAATTCCCCAATGGATCTACAATGTACACTACAGCAGTGGAGGCCAGATTTGATCTGCTGCAATAAGGGATTCTATCAAAAAATGACTCTAAACCAGCAATAAGGGACTTGAATGTACCTTCCAGAATTGGCTCCCAAAATAAACTTCGAGCAGACATTAGAGACCAGCAATTGCAGAAAATCCTGGATAGATTACGATCACTACAGAGCCCTACCCTACAAGCATAATAGGATCAGAACTCCATATCGGGTACTGGCGGGCTAATGGGGGGGGGATTGGGGATGAGAGAGGTCGGTTGCGGTGTTGTGAGTGGGGTTGAGGGAGGGCTATTGCTCCAGTGTAGGCTTCACCATAATATAATTATACATAGACTAGCCTCTGATAAATACTTGGCTGGAGACTAAGGCCTCTGGAGCTCCTTTCTCTCCCCCTTCCTCAAGGTGATCAGGCTGGTTGTTTCTCCCTCCTCCCCAGTGCCTTCTCAACCAGAAGGAAAAGCTTTTATGCCTCGTGGTTCGAATGCTCTGGCATGCCCCTTCAAAGAACATTACGGACTGCAGCTTCAGTCTACTCCAGGGCACCAGTGAGGGCTAACATCAGTGATGGACTGTAAATGCCTCTTTTTTCCACAGTGAGACTTCAAGAGAGTATAGTATCTGAAGGATAGCTTATGGATTTTGAGACTCGCGGCCCATATGGGGCCCATGAGGACAATGGTCACAGTCATATATTTTCTTTTATGACTGCTATGAGGGGGATCGCATATGGAGCAGAATGGGAAAAAGAAGGATCTGCTTCCCCACTCCCCCCCCTTTTTCTCCACCGTCTATACCTTCTAGACTTCAGAGGGTTTTGTTTAGTTTTAAAATGGGGGGGTGGATTTTGCTGCTAAGGTGATGGAGGTGGGGGAAGATTATTGACCTGACCTTGTGGCAATAACAACATCTCCTTCCATAAGAGGCAACAGCAGTAAAATATGCTGTCCCTTCTATAGTCAAAGGAGATATCCCATTCCCAGGTTTTGTCTTTATTAGCTGGGGCTCATAAACAAGGATGGATTTCTATGATACCTTTAGCTCCCACATTAACCCCCCTTTGGAAATATAACAATTTCTCCCTGATCAGTTTATATTTTTTAGGTACTATAGAGGAGGAGAAACAATAAAAGATCTTAAGACCTTATAAGGGCTGAACAAGACGGATGAATACTCTAAATCCCACTAGAGGATTTCAGGGGTCTCCTCCTTCCCCAATCATAAGGCATTCTGCCTTTAGTCAAGTACTGGTCCCTAGTTTTCTTGGATTCCTAAGTGCCCTCCCAGGGGTCGCATCTAGCCCCTGAATGGGCCATGTAGGCTTGGTGGGGTGGAGGATATTTCCCCCTTGTAATATTTGGAATTAGATATTACTTTACCTACTAGTGTTTAGATCCTAACCAACACAGGAGCAGTTTCTATAGTTTTGAGGTTGCTCACAGAGGGGGTATTCCCTCTCGGGTGGGTCTATACCCACCTCCAGGTGGGTGGTACCTCACTTTCCTAGGGCAAAGGGTTCCTAGGCCCTAGGACCAAGGTGGGAGACGGTGTTGTCTCCCCCACAAATGGAAGACCACATGTATATAGTTTTCTCTATTAAAAGACAGGTTATTTTTTAATGGTTATCGAGGTTAACTAGTTGGTTAGATTTAATAGTTTTGTTAACTTTAAAAATGGATGGTGGCACAATTTCAATTTGGACATTCTATACCCCTGCACTGGTTGGATGGCTCGTGGTCCGAAGGGCAGTTCATATGGATGTTCCCCCCTCCGGGATTGCAGTGTTTGGTCCAACAAGATCACCAGAGGTGAGGAAGGATTCCAGCAAAGGCATATTCCTTAATCTTTTAAGCCCACTGGAGACCAGACAATGCTCCAGCCTGCTTAAGACAACACTTCCTCCTTGTGGCAATGGTTAATGTTCCGGTAAAAATCTTTTCCCAAAATGTGAATGGTTTGTCTTCCCCTGTTAAGCGATATAGGATAATGCAGCATTTGGGAAAACAGAAAGCGGATTTATATTTTTTACAGGAGTCCCACCTTTCTTCCCTTGAACATTCAAAACTACACTGGAGGGGTGGGAGATATAAAGTAGTGGCCTCCTCTCATCCGAGGGGACATAAGAGGGGCACAGTAATTTTAATCCCCTCCACAACCCCCTTGGAGGTGCAGGACACTGCTTTGGACCCACAGGGTAGATACATAATTGTTACGGGCACATTATATTCCTAGATAATAACTTTGGTTAATACTTACCTCCCTCCACAAACTTCTCTGCCGGTGGTACAGACCTTCCTACATCGGTTAATGGAGAGACTTAAAGGGATTTTGATTATTGGTGTGGGGGGGGATTTCAACTTTGCATTTAATCCTCATTTCGACTCTTCTAACCCTAAACCGAATACATTTTACCTAAAGCAGCTAAATATTTGAAAGAAAACCTGGCTTTTACGGGCATAGAGGATGTCTGGCAGAGATTATTTCCCTCTGTACCAGGGTATACCTTTTTTCAGGACACCATAGAATGTATTCTAGGCTAGATTACTTTTTTGTAACGGGAGAACATCTCACATTAGTCCAAGACATTTTAATAGAGCCAAGGGTATTATCTGACCATAACCCACTAATCTTTAAAACAGATTTGGGTAAACAAAAGAAATTCAGGTTCTAGAGATTCGATGTGTCCCTCCTCAGGGATCAGGAATTCCTGGATTCCATGAGGGAATGAATTCCACACGTAATTCAGGATAATTTAACTACAGATGTATCCCACTCAGTTTAATGGGATGCATTGAAAGCTGTCTTAAGAGGTGAGATACTGGAATTTGCCTCTAGGAAACAAAAAAAGCAGAATGCTAGAATTAATTTTTTAGCGGACCTTTTGGCTTCATGCCAACTGTTATTTCAGGAAGGTGATACAGATCTCCAGAGGTGGATTAGAGGTCTAAAACAAGAAATACAAAAAACCCTAGACTATAGGACCCTCTAGAACCTGACCTGCCTACGGCAATATAATTATGAGAGAGGTGCAAGGGGGGCACGAATACTAGCCTGGAAGCTAAGGGCCAACAAAAGGGCATCTACAATTCTAAAAATAAAATCCAACATAACAGGCACTACCACTTATAAGGAGGAACAAATCAAAAAGGTTTTCACTCAATTTTATGAGATTCTGTATGCAGCCCCCACCCATCCCAGGAACAAAATACTCTGTTATCGGATTTCTTAAATAGGCTCCCTTTACTTAAATTATCTGATCTCCAGATCAGCCAGTTAGAATGCCCTATCCGACTTGAAAAGATTCTTTAACAGACCAAACATATCAAAACCCTGAAATGCCCCAGCCTAGATGGCTTCGGCCCGGAATGGTATAAAACTTTTATCTCCCAGTTACTCCCTAGCTTTCTACCTGCCTGTGGTGCTGTGGCAGAGGGGGAGGCCCCCACCTTCCTGGAGCTATGCTGTCCTCACCCCCTTACTCAAGCCAGACAAGGATCCCACTCTCCCATCATCGCATTGCCCAATCTCAATCTTAAATGTGCACTACAAAATATTCATGGTCTTATGGACCAAAAGATTAGAACCAATACTCATTCAGTTGATACAACGAGACCAATCTGGCTTCATAAAATCGAGAAGTACCTCGGATAATCTTTGTTGAATCATGTTCATTATGGAATACAGCCAGGCCAGAAAGATCCCCTTCATAGTAATAAGCCTAGAAGCCGACAAAGCATTCGATAAGGTGGGGTGGGGTGGGAATTTTTATGGGCTACCCTCTCCAAATTTTCTTTTCTGGACTCTTTTCTTACCTGCCTAAAAAACATTTATGCATCCCCTAAAGCCTATATTCGAGTTAATAGATCCTTGTCTAAACCAATAGCTACATAAAGGGGCATGAGACAGGGGTGTCCTTTATCCCCACTTTATCCCCGATGAGTCATTATAGGTCACCCTGAAGACAGTAAATGGCACCACAATCCGCATGGGGGTTGTGTACAGACCCCCATCACAGGGGGAGGAAGTGGACAAGGAAATGATAGAAGGCATCCTTAAAATGGCAGAAAAAGGGGAGGTATTGTTGATAGGGGACCTGAATATGTCAGATGTTAACTGGGGTACCTTTGCTGCTGTCACATTCAAGAGCAGGGTCATTCTTGATGCCCTACAGGGGGCATGCCTCAGACAGCTAGTGTTGGAACCCACTCGGGAGGGAGCAATCTTAGACCTGGTACTCTCAAATGAGGAAGGAGAAAGAATCTCAGATTTAGAAATGGGTAGCCGTCTGGGAACAAGTGACCACCAAACTGTGTGGTTCACAATAAACACAGGCATAGAGTCAAGCCATACAAAAGCAAGAGTATTGGTCTTTAGGAAGGCTGACTATGGGAAAATGAGAGAGTACCTCAGAAATGCACTAGCAAATGGGCAAGAAGGAGGGGTAGAGAAACAATAGGAAATAATCAAAACAGCCATCGCAGAGGCAATAAGCCTTTGTGTGAAGCAAATCAACAAAATGAAGCAAAAAAACACTATGGTTCTCAAAAGAGGTGGCAGGGACAGTTTAGGAGAAAAGGATAGCATTCAGAAAAAATAAGGAAACACAGAAGGAGAAGGACAGAGAACTTTATCAGTTAAAGCAGAAGGAGGCAGGGAAGGCAGTCAGAATAGCAAAGGCACAAACTGAGGAAAAGATAGCCAACTCTGTTAAGAAGGGGGATAGAACCTTTTATAGGTACATTAGGGATTGAAGAAAGACCAAGGGAGGGATACAGAGACTTAATAAAGGGGAGGGAGTGTGGGCAGAGGGTGACAGTGAAAAAGCAGGGATACTGAATGAATATTTCTGCTCAGTATTCACAATGGAAGAGGAGGGGGAGGTACCTAAACCAAACAAGAGAGAAACTCTGAATATGGGGTGATACCAGTCCATTCACATAAGAAAGGGTTTTGAAAGAACTCTTGAAACTGAGGGTGGACAAAGCAATGGGGCCTGATGGGATTCACCCAAGAATTCTAAAAGAACTAAGGGTAGAACGGACTTCTGGTTGCGATGGCTGCCGATTGAGGTGCGAGTCTTCCAGCTCCGCGAATCCCCCCCACTTGAATTCAGTAATTAAAGCTCAAATCCTCGTACTAACATTGAGAAAGTTTGCCGAACAAGGAGAGAGTAGCAATATCTGGCCCGACTGCGAATCCCACCGCTCGAAGGTAGCGCTTGAAGCTTAATTTACGCTCTAGTATCCGAGAATGGTGGCTGAATACGAGGAGAGCTGCAGTTGGTGATCTGATCGCGAACCCCCCCCGCTTGAAACTAATATTAAAAGCTGAACTCATGCACTATTAGCGGAGAAAGGCTGCTGCATAAAGAAGGAGCTACACTATTTACCTGAGTGCAATTCCTGAGTATATGGAAGCGGACATGAAGCCCCAATGCTCTAAGCACACGCCGCCCACGTCCCCAGATAAAACAAAGCTGGCCAAGAGGAATAAAATGGTGGAAGGGCTTGAAATGGATCCGCCGGCTTCTCAGGCCCTGCTAACGGAGGCCACCTTTTTTGAGGGCGTGGCCCCACTAAAGGAAGCGATGCAAGCGGTTGTAGGTGATTTTACAAGAACTGAAAAATTCCCTTAGCCAATTAAGCATCAGGACAGGGGATAATGAAATCAGGATTTCGTCCTTGGATGATTGGAGGGCACAAACTGAACCTGAGATGGCTACCTTAAGACAGCGGCTGAAGAAAGCAGAGGAAAAATTAGAAGACTTGGAGGGCTGATCACGTAGAAATAACCTAGTAATCCTAGGGCTGCCGGAGGGGGAAGAAGGGGTGAATTCAGTGTTATTTATACAGAAGCTGTGCAGCAAAATAGCTGGCCCATCACTGAATGGCCCTGTCTATATAATAGAGCGTGCCCACCGATCTATTCGACCCACACCACCGCAGGGGTCCCCTCCATGTCGGCTAATTTTTTGTTTCCTGAATTATCTTGATAAGCAGTATATACTAGACAAGGTCAGAGAAACGAAAGACATTCAGTGGGAAAATAAAAAGATTCGTATCACACAGGATCTACCGAGGTCGGTGAGGCTGAGGCACACGGAGCTACACCCGGTGGTCACAAAGTTAATCGCAGCGGATATAAGATTCCATATGCGGTATCCTGCAATACTCCAAGTTCAGCATGAGGGTAAATGGATACCACATGAATCTTTGTCAGAAGCTATGGCAGACCTAAAGAAGAGGTTTCCAGACCTGTTTAAGTGATGTGGCCTGCAGAAGTGTGCTGTCTCTACTAGAGACTGCGAGTTTCAACAAATTCAATGAGGGACTTTAATGTTGCAGGGGTGAACACTTTACTAATGATAGTGGGGGATGCTTAAACTGCATTTAAACTGCAAGAGTGTTTTCCTCTACTTATGATATAATGCAAGTTTGGTCGGTTAATCTGGTTCTTTATAGTTGCATGCTGTGGATTAGTTAAGGAGATTCACGAGGGTTTCTTAATTAGTATAGTTAAAGACGGGACTGGCCAGACGGACAGGAAAGTGAATTCTGTTCCTAGGACATTATAGTATTACTTTGCAAGGGGGGTAAGAGATGGTATAGTTTTCTTTTTTTTGAATTAATGCTACGGTGGGGGGGAGGAGTGAGAGAAGGGTGCGGGATATCTGGTAGCGGAGTTGGATCGTAACCGATACTTGGGGAGGAGGACAGTCTGTAGGACTGGGGAATGGCGGTTTATTAGTTTTGGGATAATGGGGAGGAAGGGGGTATAAGTATTGTTAGATTCTTGGGTTTTCGCAAGAGAGGGTGGGGGAGGGGTATCCACCATCCTCGGGGACGAATGGAGGGAAAAAAGATTATAAGTTCGGGGAAAGCGCCGCACTACAATGAAGCTGAGTTTAAAAGATACAGCAGGGAGATAAGATGCAATCTATCTGACTTGAGTAGACTCCCGATTGATTTCCTTTGGTCTATAGTTAGGGCAGAATGACGAGGTTTGTATCCTGGAATGTGAGGGGAGCCAGGAATAGGGTTAAACGCTACCAAATTCTGAGGCATCTTGAGTCGTTAGGCAGAAAGGTAATCTTCCTCCAGGAAACACATTTACTGGAGAGAGAGAAACTCCTGTTTAGAAGATGTCAAATCGGACAAATCCATGCTGCAGGTAATACCACGGCTCAGAGACGGGTAGCTATAGCTTTTACTCGAGACACAGCCTTTCAGTTGCAGCGAGCGCACATAGGTCCGCAAGGTAGGGTTATACTTTTACTGGGAATATTGAATCATGTGGAGGTGTTATTGGGCTCAATTTATGGGCCTAATAATGACTCCCCCGAATTTATTACTGACCTCTCACAAACTTTGGGATCCTTTCCGAAGGTGCCAATAGTACTGGCAGGGGACTGGAACATGGTGCAATCTCCAGAGTTAGATAGGTCAAGCAGTCAGAGTAAAAAAATGCCAACTCCTGCACAGCTAGCGCTTAAAGAACTTATGGTAGACCACGAACTTATTGATCCATGGCACTTATTAAATCCCAGTCTCAAGCAGTTTACATGTTACTCTGCTGTACACAGATCCCTGTCACGCACAGATTTTTTCCTTGTTAATAATCCAATGCTGAATGAGATAGCTGGCAGTGGGATTATCCCTATAACTATCTAGGACCATGCGCCTTTCTGATTGAAGGGAACCTTGCCCAAGTCTACTGTGAAAGACAGTAGTTGGAGGTTGAACATACAGATGCTTCAAGAGCCAAAAACAGTGGACATCCTTAAAAAGGTTATAGAACGCTACATAGCAGAGAATTCTGGTTCCATACAACGTATAGATATGTTATGGAGCGCGTTTAAATGTGTTATTAGGGGAGAATGTATACGGTTGGCCACAAATTGGAAAAAGAAAAGAGAGTCCCTTTCTTCTTCCTTGTTAGGCCAAATTCAAAATCTGGAAAATAGGGCAAATCAAATTCCAAGTGAAGAGACCCTGACCCAATTAGTTTTGCTAAGGAATCAATACTCAGAAATTTTAAGGCAAAAAGCGCAATGTGCGCTGTTTAGGTCTCACACAAAATACGTAGAACAGGGTAATAGAGTGGGCCGTCTCTTGGCACTGCGACTTAAAAAACAGGAGGAGTCTAGAATGGTGGTGGTGGTGAACTCCTGTAATGATGGTACACTGCTTACGAAACCCAGGGAGATTGTTCAAGAGTTTGAGAAATATTATAAAGATTTATATTCCCCCTTAACCTGCTCTCCATCACTGTTAGAAATTAAGAATTACCTACAGTATGCCCATCTCCCCTCGCTCTCCCCGTCGGAAAGAGAGTTCCTGGTTAGGAGGATAGGAAGGCAAGAACTGTCAGAGGCCATACATGCCCTCCCTGATGATAAAGCCCCCGGACTGGACGCCTTCCTGCCTCGGTTTTATAAAACATTTGAGGAGCAGATTTCTCCTTTACTTTTGCAGGTGTTTAATTTTTTTTGCGAGTCAGGGATAACTGACCCAACCCTACTGGAAACGCTCATTATGGTGATACCAAAGCCGGGTACCGACCAAACCAAGGTAAGCAATTACTGGCCTATATCCTTAATGAACTATGATATTAAGTTGTTTTCTAAAATTCTGGCAACAAGGTTAGCCAAGGTTTGGAAACCCTGCTCAGCTCGGAACAGGTGGGATTTGTGGCAGGGAAGTCTTCCGCAGACCACCTAAGGAAGCTCTTTCATATCTTCTCTGCGTCCAGGCTAAGCCCGCTTCCAATGGTTCTGGTATCCCTGGACGCAGAGAAGGCCTTTGACTGGGTCAGTTGGCCCTTCTTGTTTTCAGTTTTAGAAAAATTCGGTATCCCAGAGGAATTTATTCAATGGATTAAAATCCTGTACACAAACCATATGGCAAAAAGTCTTTGTAATGGGGTTAGTTCCAACTCGTTTCCACTGCATAAGGGCACCCGTCAGGGATGCCCACTGTTGTCAATGTTATTCAGTTTATATACTGAGCCCTTACTGTATTTCCTGCAGAATTCCCCCTTGGTGCAGGATATTCAGATAAGTCTCTGTTTGTCAGCCTATGCAGATGACATTCTGCTACACTTGATGAACCCAGAGACTTCAATTCTGGCAGCCTTGAGTATTATAGAAACTTTTGGGAAGTTAGCAAACTATAAATTAAACATTGAGAAATCCACGGTGATGCCGCTGAATTGTTACACACATTGTACACATAAAAATAATACAAATTTGAGCTGGGCTCCCCAAATTAAATATCTAGGACTTATTACCTCCAGGGATATGAGGCAGATTAAGAAACTTAACCTAGACTCTTTATTAGGAATTTTTAAGTTAGATCTGGATAGATGGGCCCCTTTACACCTTTCGATACAGGGGAGAGTTAGTGTGATAAAGATGAATATTCTCCCAAGGTTATTTTACCCTCTAAATATGCTTAATTTCCATCTTCCATATTCTTGGTGTCAGAAACTACATAGTGTTATTTTCTGTTTTTTGTGGAAAGGAAAACCGCCAAGGAGGTCGTACATGAGGTTAGGGGTAGTGAAGCTATGTGGAGGCCTTAAACTTCCCAACTTTTATCATTATTATTTAGCAAGCCACATGGCTAAATATTTACATTGGATCCGTCCTGCCTCCTAGACCCAGGGAAACACCCAGGACACAGTGTGGTTACAACTAGAGCGACACTGGATCAGGCAGAGTGGTATAGATCCCTCTGCCCTATTATACACCACGGTTAAGGAGTGTCGCTCTTTCCTTAGGGATGAGTTAGTTTTAATGTCCATTAAGGTCCACAAGCAGCTATGCAAGGCTATTAAATATAATAACCTTAAAGACATTTCCCAGCCTCTATACTCAAATCCCAATTTTAAAAATTAGTGGGCAGTGCCTAAAGCCGTATACATCATCTCAAAATCCCAATTTAACAATTTCGGCCCTCTTGGAAGAAGGTAAACTCAAAGCTACTAAAGATCTTATGTACACATTAAAAATTCCTGAGAGGCAGGTTTTTTATGGATACCAGGTCAGGCACCTGTTAAGTACCAAATTGGGGAATGATAAATGGGATGAGGATCAATCAGGACTCATAGAGGCACTACGAGCCTTGGCTTGGCAACTGCACACAGTCTCTCAAATTAATTCAACCCTATATCCCCTTATTTGCCCTGGAGTGTCTGGCAGGTCAACATACTGGACAGGACAATTTCCCACTAAGGATCTAAACTGGGAAAAGATATGGCAGGCAGCGTTCTCTTATACTTCCAATGATAATCTCTGGATAATGCAGTTTTACATATTGCATAATATGTACCTAACTCCCTCCAAGTTAGCAGTCATGGGTAAACTAAATGACAATATATGTACTAGATGCGGTAAGGCTGAGGGAACTCTGTTCCACATACTATGGGATTGCCCGAGGGTGAAAGCCTTATGGAAAGAGAGACAAGAGAAAATAGACCCCTTACTAGGTCTGAAAGAGTGTTTTACACCTGAGATTTGTATAGTGGGGGACTATGCCACTGTGCTTGTTACAGAGAGACAGTTCAACTTAGCCCACATCTCCCACACGGTTAAAAAACTGGTGCTTAAGCACTGGAAGGATTCCTTAGAAATCACCTACAATGAATGGTTGAACGAACTACTTGTCAACCTTAGGGTTGAAAAAACGATTGCGTCTTTAAGGCATAATCTTAAAAGTTTTGATAAGAAATGGGGGAGGCTTTATGCGCTGTACTTATCCAACAAGGACACAGTTACCTAGGTGCATAGATGACTTTTAAGAAGCTAGTATAATAATACGTTAATTTTTGGCCCCGAACTGTTGTTTTTAACAGGATACCGGAGTTTTTCTCAGTCCTTCCCTTGTTTTTGTTTTGTTGCAGTTTGTATGTTAGGTTAGTCTTGAATGGTGGTCATGTGGGGGGTAGAGGGGGGAGGTTTGGGGCCTAGTTGAGCCGAGGTAACCTTATATGTATATATATATATATATATATATATATATATATAATACACACACACATATATATATATGTGTGGTTGAGTTTATTTCCTATTGTATAGGGTTACGAAAATCTGTACAGTTTTATGTGTTTAATTGTCTGTTGATTCTTTTTTGTTATTCAAAATTTTAATAAAGCATATTATATCTAAAAAAAAAAGAACTAAGGGTAGAACTAGTAACACACTGACAATTCCCTTTAACAAATCATGGGAGGATGGAGTGGTACCTGAGGACTGGAGGAAGGCAAATGTGATTCCACTTCACAAAAGTGGGAGGAGGACAGAGGCAGGAAACTACAGACCAGTTAGTTTGACTTCAGTTGTAGGTAAAATGATGGAATCGCTTCTGAAGGAAAGAATTGTTGAGTACCTAGAGGCCAGTGGGGCACAGAACCCAAGGCAGCATGGTTTCACAGCAGGAAGGTCATGTCAGATGAATCTAATAGATTTCTTTGACTGGGTGACCAAAGTAGTAGACCAGGGAGGGTCAGTGGACATGGCCTACCTAGACTTTAGCAAGGCATTTGACACAGTCTCGCACAAAACATTAATATACAAGTTAGACAGCCTTGGAGTGGGTCCCAAGGTGGTACCCACAATAAAAAACTGGCTGGACAACAGGATGCAAAGGGTAATAGTAAACAGAGTCCACAGTGAAGGAAGGAGGGTAACTAGCGGGGTACCACAGGGTTCAGTACTGGGACCGGTCCTCTTTAATGTCATTATAAGTGACATTGAAGAGCACCTGGAAGGAAAGGTATGTCTCTTTGCAGATGACACAAAGATCTGCAACAAGGTTGATACACAAGGTGGAGTGGAAAGGATGAAAAGGGACTTGGCAAGGTTGGAGGAATGGTCAAATATGTGGCAACTCAGAGTCAATGCAAAGAAGTGCAAGGTAATGCATTTGGGAAACAAAAACCCAGGGAAAGAGTACACAATGGGGGGGTGAGTTAAAAACAACAACAAAAATTGAAAGAGACCTAGGAATAATTATATCAGATAGCCTAAAGGTGGGCAAGCAATGTGAGAAGGCAGTAAGGAGGGCTGGGGGAATACTGGGATGCAAAGGGAGAGGCATCACCAGTAGAAAATAAGAAGTTGTTATCCCTCTGTACAGACAGTTAGTAAGACCCCATCTGGAGTACTGCATGCAATTCTGGAGACCCCATGTCTGCAAAGACATAGACAGAGTGGAGGCTGTTCAGAGGAGGGCAACCAAAATGGTGCAGGGTCTGCACCGGAAGACGTACGAGAAGACGTTAAAGCAGCTTAATATGTATACCCATGAGGAAAGGAGGGAGAGGGGAACATGATAGAAAATTTTAAGTATCTCAAGGGAATTAACAAAGTACAGGAGGGTAGCATCTTTCAGAAGAAGAGATGTGCAAGAACAAGAGGGCACAATTTGAAGATAGAGGGTGGACGGCTCAGAGGTAATGTTAGAAAGTATTTTTTCACACAGAGAGA
The DNA here is from genome assembly GCA_016271365.2 of Neoceratodus forsteri. Taxonomy (NCBI): domain Eukaryota; kingdom Metazoa; phylum Chordata; order Ceratodontiformes; family Ceratodontidae; genus Neoceratodus; species Neoceratodus forsteri. The sequence goes on along the minus strand of JADMNL010000035.1, from coordinate 93,472,548 downwards.
GTTGTGGATGCATGGAACAGCCTTCCTGAGGAGGTTGTGGAGTCAGGAACAGTGGGAGAATTCAAGAATGCATGGGACAGGCATAAGGCAATTCTAGTGGGGGGTAGGAGGAAGTAAGCTGTTGATCAACTAGAATCTGCAGCTTATTCATCAGGTAGGGAAATGGGAAGACGGGGTGGGCCAAGCAGTCCTTATCTGCTGTCAAATTCTATGTTTCTATGTTTCTATATTTCTATGTTTTATTTGCCCTTTAAATTGAGCCCCTGACAGAGGCTATCCGGAGAAATGCCCAGGTAGAGGGAGTTCCCATTGGTCAGAGAGAACATAAGGTGGCCTTATTCGCAGATTATATTCTGGTTTCCGTCCTCTTCCCAGAGACCTACCTCCTGGCCCTATGGGAAACCCTGGCACTCTTTACTGAAGTTTCAGGGTTCCAATGAAATATAGCTAAAACAGACTTGCTCCTCTTAAATTTTACCCCATCCCAAACTCTTTAAAATAAATATCCAATAAAATATCATCGGACACGGTTTAAATATTTGGGCATTAATATTCCCAAGAATCTGGACAATTTGGAGTTACTGAATTATGAACCCTTGTCAGTACAAATTCAGTTAGACCTATCTGCCTGGTTTAAATTACCTTTAAATTTTTTCCAAAGGATAGAGTCCATTGGTATGATTATTCTGCCCAAATTGTTGTATTTATTTCAAAATATTCCAACTTTTCCCTCCAACTTTTATTTTAAATCGTGGGACAAAATGCACTTCCAATTTTATCTGGCATGGTCAGAGACCTCAGATTAGGTTGTCCTTGCTGCAGCTCCTGCTCTCGCAGGGTGGGTCCAACCTACCCAACCTGAAATGGTATGCTCTTGTGACATTCTTTAAAAAACTGTCCCTTTGGTTGGCTCCAACTTTTAAAGCGCCCTGGAAGGATCTGGAATTTGTGATAAATGATTTATGTGATACAACAAGGATAGCTTCAGCCTCAGTAACTAAAATTCCCTGTTTGGGGGATTTTGCACCCGTTACTGTACAAATCTTGAGGCAGTGGTATAGGTTAAAGAGGCACCAGGGTTTCAGAAAATTGTCTTTCTTTTTTACATTAATCTCAGACAATGATAAGTTTTTCCCTGCTTCTACAGACCACACTTTTGCAAAATGGAGAAGGGTGGGACTCCAATTTTTTAGGCAGTTCCTGTCTCGGAAGGGTATTGTTTCATTTGCAACACTTCAAACAACTTATGGCTTATCTAATAGTGACCTTTACAGATACACACAGGTCAAAAACTACCTTCCGGGCTAGCCCGCTGGCGCAGCAGTTGGATTTCCGCTTGTGACACCAGCGACCTGGGTTCGGGAACAGACTCAGGTCGCTGGAGGGCTGGCCGGGGGAAAAGGATCGAATGCCTGTCAGACAGCTCTCCTTCTCTGGGGGGAAGGGTGGCATCATGATCGGTGCAACAGTGGCACCTGGTGGAGGCTGGGGTTGCCGCACTGATGCAATATACTCCTCAGGGGTGGGGTGGACACTGGCTGTCATTGCACATCCCTGCCCCTGTACACACATGGGGAAGAAAAAATTCCACAGGGGCCACCTCTATGGAGCCTTGCCTCTGGCTTCAATTAGCCTCCCCTGCTAGATACTGGATTTGTGACACCCATATCTAGGAGTAGGTGCTGAGAACCTGCACCCTGGGGGGGTAAGCCAGGGGTCCTGTGAGGAGCATCAGAGCTGATGATAGGAGGTGGGAGTTGGAGGTCCGTGAACAAAGAAGATGTTGGTGCCCCCCTGTGACAGAAAGTATAATAAATAAAAAAAAACAAAAAAAAAACCTACCTTCTGTGACAGAGGGATATAGTGCCTAAACAGCCAGAATCTATCCCAATGTTTTTGGAAATATCTCAAGGACACCATGGCTGGTAATTTATGGGGACACCAGGTGCAAAATTTGTATCAGATCCTTAGGGAAGGGATGGGCGATTCATCGCTCTCCATTTTAAAGAGTTGATGTAGGGATCTTGAAATAGAAATTCCTGAACAGGATTGGTTGCAGGTTTCCCCCTTGACCTGCAGGATAGCTCATTCTACTATATGGCGTAAATTCGCCTGGAAATGTCGAATCATGTTCTTTCGTTCTCCTGCTATTCTCACTAAGCATCCCCTCTCCTCACGTGGTAGGTGTTGGAGGAATTGTATGTGTTCACACGCAGACCTAGGTCATATGTTCTGGATGTGTCCTCGTTTGACACCTTATTGGTGTATACTACAACAAGAGATATCAGATTGTTTGGGTGAGCGGATAGAGTTAACTGCCGAGATGATTTTATTGGCTATACCCCCCCCCCACCGGCCATCTTGGCACCTGACTTTGTTACCTGTTTATATTCTGGTAGCCAAAAAGGCTATAACAAGAAGATGGATGTCACCAGAAGTCCCTACTGTTAAAGACTGGAGGGGGGGGGGTGTTTTCCGATATTTATTATATGGAATCTCTTACGGCCAAATTGCATAATAAAATCCCTGTGAATGAAGTGTTCTGGAGGCCATGGGTGTTCTATATATCTTGACTTGACCCTGATTTTATCCCTCGATGTGTTATTTAACATAAGCTTTTAGCTGCTTGAGGAACCTTAAGTTCTGATTACATGTACAAGGGCTACCTTCACTTTTGCACTAATAGCTGTTGCCACAGGAAAAGATCTGTTAATATATAATACAGAGGGGGCTGGAACGATTGTGAAATAACACGCTCAGTCATATTGTAAAAGAGTTACTTTATTCAAAAACAGCGGCTTGAACTTAAATCTATCAATCGTATTTACATGTATTGTAAAAAATGTCTCTATTGTAAGCCAACAAAGTTGACTGTACCAGATTTGTGGTCACATCAACTTAATAAAAAGAAATTAATAAAAAAAAAAAAAGAAATAAAAACTTGACTGGACTGCCTTGAAATCCACCAGGTGACACTCTCATGCATCCCTGAGTGTGGTGGCACGCCCAGCTGTGGGTAAATTTGTTTGTGAATGAGTTTGACACTTTTGGAGGGGTGTGAGATGAATACTGTGCCTAACAGCAGCTCTTCTGCTGATTTCAGTAACGTGGATCTCTTTTGGAAGCTAGGGCTCTGATCTGACTCTTCTACTTATTGAATACTGAAACCGTGCCTATGGGCATGCGCACTAGTGTCGTCACAGGAGCCAGCCCAGTGGCCAAGTGGCGCCGCATTGTGCTGCTGTGCAGGTGATCTGGGTTCAGGAGTAGACTCAGGTCACTGTTTTTTTTTTGGGGGGGGGAGCAGACCAGGCTGAGAAAGCTGCTGCTCAGCAGTGCACCTATGTTGAGAGGGTTGGCAGTGAATTCTAGCGCTACAGTGCCTCAAGACCCTTCTGGATTCTTTCTCTGGTAAATACTGACTGCCTCACTTCAGGAATGCCCCTGACAGTCGCCGTGATGCCCCTTTCAGACAGGGGCTGGCTGTCTTCCCTTGTGAAGACAGAACAGATGTAATCATTAGGGATGGCTGCTGTTTGTACATCTTCCTGTAGCACCCTCTCCCCCCTCCTTATAGCCAAACAGTACAGCTTCCCTGCTTCCCTTTTTCCTTCATATATAAAACATTGCTTTTCCCCACCCGTAACCCAACTTTTAGGAGATTGGGTATCCTTTTATAGTGATAGCCGACTGTTCATGAAGGATGTCCTGCATCTAAGGTGGTTGGGGAAACAGCACATTAGGACAGAAGCTGCATGCAACAGTTAGTGAGGCAGAGGATGGGTAGTGTAACAGAAAGAACACAGGAACACACAAAAGGAACCAAGATGGTTCTCCCCTAGTACACAAAGGAATAAAGAAAGTAGGCAGAGGACATTGTGGCAACAGTAAAAAAAAATCTAACTACAACAAACTTAAGGGGACTAGACGTGAAAGTAAAGGCTGACGGAGAGTATTTTACAGGAATGCAGTGTTTATAACCCCACATAATAACAAATTCTGGTCAGAGTCAATACGGCTGTTAACACTTTAGCCTGATGAGGGATATAGAATAATATGGGGCTTAGTTGTAATTTAGTTGTATTATTGCAATGTTAAAATCTCACATTTACTGGGCAACAGAGAAAAAGTTTATGGGGTGTAGATTCAGGCACCCTCCAGGAACTACTTGAAATTTGGTGGGGGGGGTCATGCAGCTGTTTACAATTGTATGGATTCATATGCAAATCATAGCACTGCATCACAGCTGTGCTGGAGTTGGCACCCCCCTGATTTTTTCCCTTGGTGGGCTTAACATAGCAACGTTCACCTTTTCTGGTTTTGGCCACATGCAGCAGACCACTAATCAGAAATACTGGACATAGAAAGAATTCACTGAGGGAACCTATCACCTTTGATCTCACTCTGAGCTACCTTACATTAAACAAGGTCCTACTTTTCATTCAAGCAGAATCTGAAACAGTTTTCTACTGAGAGTTCCAAGCGTCACTGTATCACTGAATAATTGATGCTACAGTATATGTATAGTTCTTGAATTTTGCTTCTTGTTTGCATTTATTGTTGGCATTTTATGTATGTCATATGTTACGAGCCTGGGTCCTCCATGGAAATGGGCATACAGTATAATGTCCTTGGAGTTACCCGGTTGCCAAATTTTAAATAAATAAAATAGTTACAAAAATCTAATGTCAAACATATATGACAGGGATCTGGGGATGTGTTTGTTCATTATACAGTATGTTGCATGTTTACACTTTAATCAGTTTTTTGCCTTTAGGATGTGCATTTTATACAGAAACAGTCCTTCCTCATTTTATTCCTGAACTGTGTCAGACTTTTATTTTCACTCCCGTAACTGAGTTGCCCTGAGTTCCCACCCATTGCTACTACTGTCTGTTTGAAGCTTCACTAAGCTGTCTTATGAATGTGACAGATGGTTGGTATTAGGTTCTAGTGGTAAGATCACAGGCTTGGGAACCAGCATGTTCAGTGTCAGATCCCACCAGAACCACCTATTCACTGTTATCCTGAGCCATCAGCAGCAGTAGCTCTAAGTGCAAGAGTACGGTTTATGACAAATCAGGAATTAGCATGGTATCCTACAACAGGTTAAACTGGGTTTTGCTGAGCTTCTATTGGGTTTCTTTTTCATCTATTCTGATGAAAAGCTGTGGATTTACCTCTCTTGTGGTCTTGAAATTGATACAGTTAATTTGCAGGGATCAGACATGCCGCAGTCTCAGTTCTAATTCACCAACCTTTGCTGTAATGGTTTCAGTTTACTTTGCCACTCTCTGCATACCTATGTAAACTGGTTCCATTGCTGCTTCATACTGCTGTATAGTGTATGGTGGAAAGTTGTTGTGAATGGAAATCCATCCCTTGAACAACGTTGTTATGCTGCACTAGCTACGTCAGCGTAGCTGTTATGCTGAACTAGCTACATAGCTAGTGCAACATAACACTTAGAAGGTGGGTGCTCATGCGCAATCAGGTGACTGGCGATCCTCTGAGAATGGCCACAGCAATGAAACTCTCCCAGGAGGTGAAAATTGCCACATAAATCATCAAGAAAGTAAGGACACTCTTTGTATGAGTGATCATACACTACAAAAGATTGTGTATTATCGCTCACACACTCCAAGGGTATTTTTCAACTCTTGAGGTTTCCGTAGAGATGCAGCAAATTTAAATTCTGCTGGCGAAGTGAATGCGAAGTGGGCACTTCGCGTTGCTACTCCACTATGTGGAGTGGGCAATGCAAAGTGTTCATTCCGCCTTGTCATTACCACTTCGTGTTAAGGTGGAGTGGCAATGCGAAGTAAGGCAGAGCCGTTGTTTTTAATGGACTTTGCGTTCCTCATTACGATTCTAAGTGATCCACTTGGTGTTTCAGATTTGGCAGCTCCCCCCCACACACACACATCACATGGCTTGCAGTACTGTAAGTCACATGCTGTTTAGCAAGGCAGGAAGGAAGTGAGTTATACAAGCAGATTCTTTCACTTTCTCCTGTGTAGATTGGGAGAGAGGACCGTGTTTTGTGACTACTGATGTGAGATCAGAGCAAGGAGGAGATTTAAACTTTGATTTAGACCCAACAGCTTTTTAAAAGTTAAATTTTTTTGTTTTTTCTGTACTCTTTTTTTACTTAATTTGTTCTTTCTGTAAATTTTATTTTTCTTACCTTTATAAGTAGTAAGTTGTCTGTGTCTGTGTGACTGTGTGTGTGTGTGTGTGTGTGTGTGTTGTGTGACAGTGTGAGTAGTGATTGCTCGGACTGAGGGAGCTCAGTAGGAGAGATGGACCAGAGTGAGGGAATGTCTGGGGTGGGGGGCAGCTCTGGGAGAGTGTGGTACTGGTAAGTGCTGAATTGTGCGCATGCATCGGGGGCATGGGCGCCCATTCCTGTTGGACCGATCAAAACTTCTGAGTGCCCCCCCCCCCGGAAGCAGGACCAGCACCACCTCCTGACTCTGAAGCAGTTGAACCACCACCACCACCACCAGGTCCAGCACCAGGTCCTCTGGAGTAGGATATGCCTGTGCCCCCGGGCCCAGGTGTGGATCCCATCCCTGTTCAGCACCGTGACCAGTCGGCTGCCAGTTCATCTGGCCATCCCCTGCCTGTGCCTGATCCTCCCCACACCTCTGTTGTTTGGCAGTTTTTTTACTGTGTTGGGGGGGACAGCAGTGTGGTCAGGTGCTGCCTATGTGAGGTGGAGGTGCGCTGTGGCCCCTGGGGGACTTACTTTGGGCCTGGGGACCAGCACACCCATATGCTCAACACCAGTAACTGGAGTGGCAGGCTGCCACAGAATAGACCATGCCTGCACCTGCTGGCTGTTCTGTGGCAGAGGGTGCAGCTGTGCATGGCGGCAGCCCTAAGAAGAGGAGGGCCACAGCAACACCTGCTGCTCCATCAGCACCCCCACTACCAACACCAGCAGGTCAGCCTGTAGAATGGGTGGACCCCAGAGAACTGTGTGTAGCACAGGCTGACTTGGAAGTTCTCCTGAGTGCTGTCAAGGAGAACAGCTAGAAGGTGTGTGCTGTGCAGCAGCGGCTGGATTGCACAGAGAGACATTAGTTTCAAATGATGTCCATGCTGGAACTGCTGCTGGATCACCATGGGATCCCACATTAGTTTTGTTTCCTCACACCATGTGCCCCCCCACACCTTCCTTGCTGTGTCATAAAATGTATTCCTCCACCATTCCTGACCCTTGTATGTAATTATGCCCTTTTTTTGTTGTCTTCCGTATGCATGACACTTTGTATTCTGGCCCCCCTTCTTTCTAAGTGTGTGTGTCAAGTGTGTGTGTGTGCTGTTCTGGTGCCTCATTAATGTTTACTTTCTTTCATGGAGTTTTTGTGGAAAAGCAGACTAAGCAGTGAAGTTATCTTATGCTAAACTGCATGCATGCAGTCAGTCTTCTTTCCTGTGTGTGTATGTACTGCAGACACTGTCCAGCTTCTTGCAAACATATGTATACTGATTGCTGTCTGACTTGTTGCTGTGCTTATGGTAATAAAGAATTAAGATAAGAATATGTAACGTATATTTTGTTAGGAGATCATAGCAACCAAAAATCCTGCTTTTTAACAAACCATATCTAACAGACATGAAGTATTGCTAATATACCAAAAATATTTCATGGTGTACAGACATTATAAAGTCAGAAAATATATACGCTCCAGTTCACTGCCACCACACTGTACTGCCACATTCCTTCTTTTCATTATCTGTTCTGGAATATGTCTTTCTAGTTTAGACTGGCAGTGTCAGTGTTTCAGTAAGTTGATTGTACACCATAACATGACACGGCGACAGCGGTAGCACAGTGTGGTAACAGTGTACTGCAGGACCTGTTATATATTCTGACTTCAACATATCTGTACACCATAAAAGATCTGGGTACCTCAACAATATTTTATATCTGTTGGGTTTGGTTTGTTTAAAAGCAGGATTTTTTGTGCTATTATCTCCGCAAAGTCATGTGTGCACTGTGTCTATGTGTGACAAGTGATTGAGGTGCACACTGGCCCAAGACGTCTGAAAACATATAACTTTGTCTGCTGCCATTAATGGTACAAATAAAATATACAATATATGTTCTTATCTTTATTCTTTATACCATCACCATGAACAGTGCAACAAGTCAGCATCATTCAGCATATATATATATATATATATATATATATGTTTGCAGCTTGATGCTGGACAGTATCTGCACACACAGGAAAGAAGACGGACTGCACACATGTAGTTTAGCACAGTATAATTGCACTGCTCAGTCCTGCTTTTTGACAAATGCTTCACGATAGCTTGACAGAAAGTAAACATTACTGAGGCTCCAAAAATATTTACCAGGCTCACCAGAATTCCTAGACCCAAAATGCATCTGTCTTGTGTCCAGAAAATTAACAAGTGGTAACAAAGTGAAATGGGAGCGTTACATCACATACAAAGTCCCCCCAGAATTAATGGTGCACTCAGTCATGTGCGCAGTGGTCACACAGAGTCCCCAGATTTTTTCTGCATCCCAAACTGCATCTGTCTTGTGTCCAGAAAATTGACAAGTGGTAACAAAGTGAAATGGGAGCGTTATACCATGTACAAAGTCCCATCAGAAATGATGTCCATGACCAAATTTTTGCTGGTCCAATGTGTGCTGCGATTCCCACAAATGCGAATGCTATTATCTCAACCGGATGGAAGGGTGCCCTTTGTCTGAACACAAATAGTAGCCAAGGTGAGTTGATTGATATATAAATATATTTGTGTATTTTGTAGGTGGAGGTTGACATATATAGATGTACTCATTGTATTATTTTGTATCACAGGTCACAGATACTGTTGGAGTGCACATTCTTCTGCTTGATGAGAACTTTTTGCATTGAAATTAGAAATGGATACCTCTCAAGCCAATGAAGGTAAGTATTTTTTTTTGGGGGGGGGGTTATATTTGCAGGTAGGTCTCGCTAATGGTTTCTTATTTAGTTATTTCTTCTCAGATTTCATCTGCATCCTTCTTGAGTCTGGTTGGTACTAATGATGGTCATGTTCATCGATTGAAATTACTTTTGCGTGCAGCGTGTTGCATGTGTGTCACAGCCCGGGGGGGGGGGTACTTGATGTTGAAGAACTTCTTTGGATAAGACAACTATGACACAACAAAGCATCTGAAAGTTTCCTAAAAAAAAAGAAATGAAGGACTTCTTACAACTTGATTGCAGCAGTAACACTAGGGGTGGGATATTCAGAAATGCACCAGGCATGGGCGCAAGCCTGGCGCAGGGCAACTGGGCTGCACCAGGGCATGGACCAGGTGATATTCATCGGTGCTGCACCATGGCTCAGCACCATTGAATATGGCACTGGGAGTGCCCGCACTGTGCACAGTGCAGTGGCACTGCACCAGCGCAAGTGGCAGGAGAAGAGCATGGGTCTGTACCAGCGCAAGTGCAGCTGCACTAGGCACAGCAAGAGCGATATTCAGATGTGAGCATGCAAATGAGGCCCTTATGAATGCATGGTACAAATGGGGCCATTTGCATGTCATTATGGCCTCATTTGCATGCAGGTGCGCCGATCTCCAGTGACTTGCGCCCTGCCAGGCTGCAGCCGACGGAGACCGCCACCCTCTGCCCCTCAGTGGGCAACGCACTCCAACGCCCGATTGTGGGCTTCAGCTACAACTAAAGTCCCTGGTGGTACAGTGAACCTGCTCCCCAGCCCAATTCTGGGCTTAAGTGAAAACAAAACTATCCCTGGTGGTCCTGTGGACCCGATCCCCAGTTCAATTGCAGGCTTTAGATGTGAATATATCCCTGGTGGGCCTGCAGCACTCCCCTCTCCAACCGCCCACTCAGACCCACCACCCCTCTCCCCTCCCAGTCAGGGGTGGGTGGCAGCTCCCCACCCACAAGCCATCCAGCCGCCCGCTGACTGACAGCATACAGTACAGCTGTACACCCATTGGTGCCCTTCGTGGGCCAATGGGTGTGCAAACCGTACTGTACTACACAGTCCTGAAACCCAAAATGTGAATGGTTCATTCACATTTCTGGACTGTGTAGTATAGTACAGTCTGCACGCCCAATGGCCCATGCAGGGGACAAATAGGCATACAGCTGTACTGTACACTGTCAGTTGACGGGTGGCCGGGCGGCTTGCGGGTGGGAGCTGCCACCCACCACTGACCGGGGGAGCAGTGTGGTGGGTCTGAGTGGGCGAGTAGGTAGGAAGGTACTACTGGCCCACCAGGGCATATATTCACATCTAAATCCTGCGATCGGGCTGAGGATCAGGTCCACTGGACCACCAGGGATTCGCTTATTTTATTTAAGCCCGTGATCGGGCTGGGGGGTGGGTCCACTGGACCGCCAGGGATTAGTTTATTTTATTTAAGCCCGTGATTGGGCTGGGGAATGGGTCCACTGGACCACCAGGGTATATATTCTTTTACTGATGCCCGTGATTGGGTGGGGGGGCAGGTCCACTGGACCAGCAGGGAATCAAATTCTTTCTTTGCCCATGATCGGGCTCGGGGGTAGGGTCCACTGGACCACCGGGATATTGATTCATTACGCCCATGTCCGTTGGGGGGGGTACGACTCCCGAACTATGTCTGGGGTGGTCGGGTGGCCACCCACAGCTAACAGCTGCTGTGCTGCGCCCTGCAATATGGCAGCTCACCTGTGGGTGGCCAGGACTTGCTCCTGCTTTTCAGGGGCAGATCTTTGTGCCCTCCTCTGTGGCGCAAGGCAGGTTTGTGCCTGCATATGTGCTGCACATCCTGGGCTGAATATCAGGATGTGTCGCATATGCATGGACACGCCTCTCACACTTGCGCCGCATATATTACTGGTGTGTCCCAGTGCTTTGGGAATTGCACAATGCAACATCCCCTTTTAAATATCACACCAGGGCGCATCAGTGGGTTGCACATGGGGCAACACTGTTGCGCCATGAGCAACCCCTTTGAATTTCCCACCTATTATGTTTAAAGCGTGGTTGCTCCATGGGTATCTGGATTATTAACACAGACAGTAAGCTGTTACACTGCAATCAGCAGATCAATCACAAGTTAATACAGTGCCAGGCTGTGTAACAAATACACTGTGCCAGTGTCTCTGGTTCTCAATCTCAACTCTAGTTATATTTCAAAACCACATCTTGTCAAGTAACACAACCTATGTGCAAGTTTTTGAACATTGTCACAGCTGCACAGCTGCACAGCTGCAAGTTCAGAATACAGTGCATGATATCTTGCAGAAATAGTTTTGGTGACGTACACGTCACCTAGTTTATGAATCGTACTCAGTCGCATTTGCTGCACTTTTAAAAAAAAATGAACAAATAAAAATAAAATCTTGATACTTATCAGAATGGATTTGAAATGGATATTCCGTAGGTTCCTGTGTACCGTAATGACTTTCGGCGAAGGAAAGTTTTTTTGTTCACCTGTAAAAAAACAAAATAAGTTTACCGTCTTGTTTGACCATTGCAGCTCAGAAAAGCAACAGAAAACAAAACATACAGCTAAAGGAAGTTAAATAGCATAAAAAATGCGTCCACATACTCACTCTATAGTTTTAATAGTAAGAAGTCTTGTGCCTGTGGCTGATGGATGTGGTCTCCTGTTCGATTCCCTCTGCCTTGGCATGGTCAATGTAACAGGGAAACACTGGCTGAATGACACTAGTGGTGGGTGCTGGTGGTGATAGCTGCAGCACATGATGACATTCCTTGTGACATCTTCCTGCATCTGGTGGTGGGTGGTGGCAGTGGATAACAGCGGTGGTGGTGGTGGTCCCGGGGGGCAGACAAAGTCATTCTCTGTGGTGGCAGTGGCTAACATCAGTCCCAGTGGTGGTGGTGGTCTGGGGAGCAGACAAAGTCATTCTCAGTGCTGGCAGTGGCTAACATCAGTCCCAGTGGTGGTGATCTGACTCCAGGGGGCACCCTGTCTTTTAACAACTTCAGTTAAAACCTGCCAACATTAACCACATCATCATCTTCATAAGGAAAGCTGCCCTCACAGTCATCAATGTCAGAAGTCTGACCACTGGGAAATTCTTTCTCCATTGTGTCATCATCTACATCAGTGGTGTGCCATTTCATGCTACCACTGCCAGCATCACCAGGATGGTCCATTTCTACATCACCAAAACCACCATGACTAGGCCGGGGTATGAATTCCGAGGTTGCAGTCTGTGCTGGTATGTGCCTCTCATTAATTTTTATGAATGTTAGCAAACTAACATTTGCAGGAGAGAAGTTTGTCCAATGATCCCGAAGTATTGCACCTGCTGAGCTAAATACCCTCACAACACTTACACTGGAGGGTGGGCATATGAGGTACTTCAGTGCCACTACAGTCAGCTCTGACCATTCACTGACCTTTCCACTCCAGCACAAAAGAGGATCATCAGTTATTGACAGATTCCTGTTTTCATACAAATATGACTCAACCGTTCTTTGTGCTGCACTAAGTCCAGTGGTTGATGCATAATCCTGTTCTCCGGAATCATTTATTTCACAAATCCCCACTTGGGACAAAGCCTCCCAAAGTGGGTTGATGCCAACCGCTGTGGATGACAGTCCCCTTCCCCTTACAGGATATGCTTGATGCTCCTCCAGGTGCACCTTCAGCCGGATTATGCTGCTGAGGTTTGCTGACCTTGGCACGTGACTTCTGTGCCCCCTTAAAACAAATGCACCAGTTACCCACTGACATTTTTTACCTGTTCAGGCCCTCCCTCCAGTACTGAGGCAATTCCATGTTTGCATTGTGGGTCCAGCATTGTTGCCATGGCAAAGTTGTCACTACGCTGAATGCTCAAAATGTGACTATTCTGGTCGAATACTGTCAGCATGTGTTTCAGCAACATACTGCTAGCACTGTCTCTGGCAACATCAAGGCCATGCTGTACATTCACCAGTGTCTGATTCTGCATCTGCAGCAGTGGAATTGATTGGCTAATGGAGGCAGACTCATCACTCACTGCCTGTGTGGCATGTTCAAAAGGCCGCAAAATTGTTATTACAGAGTCCATGAGGCGCCACTGTTCAGTCGTCATAGACATGGAGGCCCTGGAACTGTCACGGCTAGTGTGCATCACAAGATATTCTGTGATGGCTTTGTATTGTTCATACAACCTCTCTCTGCCATGTATAAAGTGGAGTTCCACCAGGTGACAGCTTCCAGCTTCAAGCGGTGTTGAGGGAGGCTGTTTTGCATTTGCAACTGCCAAAGGTGGTCACGGGCCTTTCCAGATCATGAAAGGTGAGGGCAGATACAGCGTGCAACTATCAGCATTTCCTTTACATCAGGGTGCTGCAGAAACTCCTGCACCACAAGATTTAAACAATGGGCCATGCATGGTACATAAAAAAACCACCATTCATGATGCATTTCACCACATTTGACCCATTGTCACCTGTTATGAACCCAGCTCTCAGGGACAGGGGGGTTCAGCCACTTGTCAGTTTTAGTCAGTACCATGTCCAACATGTTTTCACCAGTGTGTGAACAGGTCACATTGTGCATAGTAATCGTTGCATGCTGTCAAATTCCTGGAAGATTGCTACCACAACACTCCACCTTACTGCACTGATTATTCGCACTACCCACATCACAAACAACCCCCGGCACCTGCGCCCAGTGTGTAGTTATACACAACTATGAACTCCCCGCTGTTTTGCCACTTGTCCACATATCCATACTTAAATGGATGAATGGAGAGGAGGAATGTTGAAGGGCATGTCTTACTGAGTCAGACACAGTATGGAACAACTCGGGGACAGCACAGGTCAAAAAGTATATCCTGGATGGGACTTTCCATTTTGGACAGGCACGTGCAGCAAACCGCTGGAACCCAGAATTCTCCACAAAGGAGAAGGGCAAAAGATCAATTGCCAGCATTTCCGCTACAGCAGCATTAAGTTCACGTGACACTATATGATTGGGTGGGTACAGTGCGCTCCAGTTTACACGGACACAGATTACTCAAACAATCGGCAAAGGCGGACAAAATTTCAAAACCCAATTCATTTCCTGGACTTCATTAATTGTTTTGCATGTTTAAGGTGAACAAAGTGCGCTGGCAACCACAGACAGCTGATGAAGCTTCACAGTGCTGCATTAAGTAATTAATGCCTTGTTCCACTGCTAGTTACATGCTGAGTTGTTAATTGCTGACTGCTTAAGTAGTGTTGTGGCTTACCATTCAGTAGATTCTTCTGCTGTCTGTGTGCTAGGTGCTAGGTGTGAGATGTCTAAATGTCCTCGAATACCTTTGTCTTGCAAAATTGAGCTTCTTAAGCAGATTGACATTTTACCAAAGATGAGCATGGGAGACCTTGCTGCCCGACTTGCCATACCAAAGTCAACATTATCTGACCTTCTGCATAGCAAGGAGCAGTTGTGGGCTGAATGGCATTCAAACCTAAACCCTCTTAGAAAGTGAAAGAGGGAGAGCAAGGACTCAGAGGTGGAGAAAGCTTTACTTTTATGGGTCACCTTTGCCAGGGAGCGGGATGCTATGGTGAGTGAGCCATTGCTAGCTGCCAAGGCAAAACAAATTGTCACTGCTATGGGCAAAGAAGAATTTAATCCAAGTGATGGCTGGTTACAGCTTTGGAAGGTGCGCCACAACATATGCTTTAAACAGGCGCATGGAGAGAAACAGAATGTTAACAGCTCAGGTGCTACTGACCGGGTGCGTGACGTGCTTCCTGACATTCAGTGGTAATCCGGCACACAACGTTTTTAATGCTGATGAGACAGGCCTGTTTTACAGGTGTGTTGGTCAGGGAACACTAACGTTTAAGACAGAGCTACCCCAGGGACACAAAAAGGCCGAAGAAAGGCTATCTGTGTTCGCGTGCTGCAACATGGCAGGCACAGAAAAGCTGGTGTTAGTTGTTGTGGGGAAATCGGCTATGCCTAGATGTCTTAGAGAAGTAGCCCATCTGCTGGTGACATATCACAGCAACCACAGTGCCTGGATGACAGGTGACATATTCATCGAATGGGTACGGGCACGGGATTGGAGGCTGCGGGAGAGGAAGATCACTTTACTCCTTGATGACTTCCTCGGACACCCCGACATTCAAAATCCTCGGAACATAGAGTAAATATTTTCCCCCAAAACACAACGTCCATTATTCAACCACTTGAACAGGGAGTGATTTGTTCCATAAAGCACCACTATGTGCGTGAAATAAGGGCCTGAGTGCTGGAAGAGCTCGATGGTGCAGCGGAGCTCACTGCTAATGACTGTTAAAAGAACAAATCTATTGGATGCTGCGAGGATGTTAGAGAAGGCACAGGATAGTGTCACAATAGAGACCATTGTGAATTGCTTTGCAAAAGGAGGTTTTTGTGTGGAGCAAATCACAGGTGATTCTCAGGTTCTATCACTATAGAGGAGCTGATCCCACCACCACTGGGGTTCTCTGAGAGTGATTTCGCCACCCTTGCACATCTAGGCGATAACGACGAACCAGATGCTGCAACAACAGATAATATAAAAAAGGGTTCTCGATGAGATGCAGCATGCCAGCAGTCAATCTACATCAGAGGGGGAGGAATGTGAGGCTGAAGATAAGACTGACAAACTGGAACCCCTGCCGGTAACTGCAGCTGATGTAACAAAAGCTCTACTAATGCTCAGGTGAGCCATGGAGCAAAGTGAAGAAATACAGCCTGACTGGGGTCTAATGCACAGCATCAAGCGCAGCTTCAGCAAATACACAGTGAGAGCTACTCACCAGACCACTGTAGATAGCTTCTATAATTGAATCCAACTGAAGTAAAATGTTTTAAAGGCACGATTGAATAAAGTTGAATAAAGTTTATGTTTTTACCCTACACCTCCCCTCCCATTGCCACAGTAATGCACAAAGCACAAAGCGGCAATCCACATAAGCACATCAAAGAAGCAAACAACAACAAAAAAATCGATAAGCTGCCTAGCAGCAATCCCAGACATTGGCTTAGGCGGACAAAATATAACAGCACAGACGTGTCCGTGTAAAACAGCTTGCACTGTACTTCAACTTATGCGCAAAAACACTCTGTAACTTGGGCTGACTTAAACGTTTTACATGGGGTGTGATGACAAATTGTTCTGCTCTGCGAATGGCAGGGGGTGGAGTGTGGACGTTTGATGAAGACATTTGCACAGGTGATGATGACAAACCCAGAAATGCAGTTATTTTGCCAGATTTGCCAACCGGGGTTGATGCGCCACTTGTACTAGACATACTGCATTCATCACCACCAAAACTGCTACTCTCACCAGCACTGGACAACTTTTCAAAATCATTCTGCTCCTCCACCTCATCATGCCTGTAGTAATCCCCTGCTCTCAATTCTTCACTACTGCATACATTTAATTTCCTACTGTACTTAACACTCATGGAAGGGGATAACATGCTTATTATGGCTGATGACAAGGGTGAACACCCAACTGTGGTATTAGCTGCCATCTTGTGCTGGGTCCACAGTGCCATGTGCCTGTTCTTAAGATGCGTATGCTGTCCTCCTGTGCCCAGATGGATGCCCTTTTTACTTCGACTCACACCACATGGCAAACTTGGAAGATTGCAACTGACTCATCAATTGCATCTTGCACAAAAAAATCCCAAACAAGAGATTGTGATGCTCTACTTTTAACATGTCCCTTATGCTGATTGTTGAACTCCATTCTTTTAAGCACTGAAGTGGGGGGTGTTCTACATGATTTTTCAGGCAGTGTACACTTGGACTACAACTGACAACTATGACTACCTATCATTATTACTGGGTCATCATTATCATCATCAACTGAAACTGGTAAATCACACATTTTTACGGGGGGGGGGGGATTAATGCAAACAGACCCAGACACAGCCACCTTGAATTTATTTTTCTCTGGTTCTAAAATGGAGTCATCATCATATTCATCAACATCACCCACATCCACATCTTCTGCTTGGATGCTGGCATGTGGGCTGCATGTTGCAACCACAGCAACATCATCATCATCATCACATTCATCATCATCATCAACACCACCATCACCTGATATTTTTACACCACACTGTGAATCACTGTGTGGAAAATGCATGACATGAACCTCGGTGGAAGAAATGTCACATTGTATGTTATCATTGACATGATTATAAGAATCCTCAGGTTCAGTTACTGGGATGTTACTGTGAAGTATGACATCATCTACACTGCCACTGACTTGCACTGCTTCACACTCTACTATATTTTTGGACATGGTACACTGGTCAGAAGTAGAACTTGAGGCAGCAATACTCATACTACCACCACCAGCAACTGCACTAACACTACCAGCTGGGACAACATCATCTCCTCCAACTGTGAGTGAAGCTACTGATTGGGCAGTAAAAAAACATTGCAAGAGAAATACCTTTCCTCACATTAGCATTGCACTTATGCGTCTGCATACTACCATGCTCACAGACGATCTTACCACTGGCAGCAGTGCCATGGCAAGAACCAGCTTTGCTTGCACATCTCTTTACAGGCATTTTGGGGGATCAATAACAATATTCTAAACAAATTTAGATTTTGGAACGTTCACTCTGCGTGGTGTGGGGTGACGCCAGATGTGAAGCCAAAAAAACAACTGTGGCTTCAGCAACAGATACAGACGCAAATTCACAAGTGAAAGCAACACCTTAACTAACCAGTGGTGCTGAGGTCACAGACAATCCAATCTGGAAAACAATTCCTTTTGCTGGTGGCAGGGGGAGCACTGACTGCAGATTTTTATGGCAGTGCAATGCAAGCAGCAAAACAAAGAAAAGATACAACAATGGCAGTACAAAATCATGCAGCTACAGTGGACACCTGGTTCACACTGCTGCACATGAAATTACACTGTGGCAAAATAAAAGTTGACAGGTGGCTGAAGGGAATTGTTATCTGTGCCATTAACTAAGTGTAGAAAGATTTGCAAAGTAGGAGGAGTGGCTTAGCTAGAAGGAAGCCATGTTAAAGCCAAATTTAAACACTGCCCTAAATAACTTCTGCCACAGTACAGGCAGAGAGCACCAGGAGGAAGGAGCTGGTGGTATAACTAAACTTCTCTACTTGGACTATGTTGCCCACCTTCCATCCCCTCCACCCCCAACCCTAAACCAGTTCTACTTCTAGAGGCACAGGATTTGACTGTCATCAGGAACTTCCTGTTTGGGAGCAGGAAGTGAATGGTCTCAGAGCCACCAAAGACTCACCATCCTAGAAGGATAAGAGTAGCTCGGCACCCCCCCCCCCACCAGCTGATGGAGTTCTGACTCTGAGCAAGTAAGGAGACTACTGAGAAATATAGGAACTTCTTGTCTCAGAACAGGAACATCAGAAGCTTAAAGGGCACAGAGGCAGTAAGTAAGTAGGGAGAAGAAAAAAAAAGCAAACAGATGAACGAGTAAGTATTCCAAACAACAGTTAGTGGGCCAGAAATAAGACATGATGGGAATGATGCAGTGTAGTGGCTGTGGAGCAGCAGTGTTCCAGGAGATGTTCTGGAGGATGTGGTGTTGTCCCATCTGCAGGCACCTCTCTGGGCTGAGGGAGGAGGTTGCTCATCTCCAGGTTGAGTTGGCCAGGATTTGTAGGACCTCTTCTCCCACTCAAGGACCACCAGGGCCACTGCCATTGCCTCAGAGGTTGCCAAGAAAGAGGAATGGTTGTACCACACTGGGCTCAGGGAGGGTGAGGGTGATGACACAGAGGTGCATCCCTCCAGTTGTACCTCTCCACAATTCATATGCCGTTCTGGCAAAGTCTGGTTCCTCTATGGAGACACCCACAATGGAGACCAAGGAGGATGCTAGGAACCTCCACAAAGGAGACCCACAAGAGGGTGGCATGGGACCCCACAGGGGAAGGAAACAACTCCTGGTGGAAGACTCCATTGTTAGGAAGGTAGAACTGGGGGGAAGGGGAAGAGGGAGGTAGGTAAGGTGCCTGCTTGGTGCCATGGATTGGAGGGACAGGGAGCAAATCCTCAGGATCACTGGAGCAGCTGCACAGGGAAGGGAGCTGGATGTCATTGTCCACCTAGGGACAAATGACTTGGCTAAGAAAGGGATCAGAGTAGTGCAGAAAGCATTTGTGGAGATGAGGAGGGGCCTTAGACAAGTAGCGTGCACAGTAACCTTCTCTGAGGTGCTGCCTGTCTATGGCATGGGTGAGGCTAGGGTGCTCCACACCATGGGATTCAATCAGTGGTTGAAAAACTGGTGCAGAGCTCAGGGATTTGGCTTCACTGGGGACTGGGGGTCCACCTGGAGGGATGCAGGCCTATACTGGTGTGGTGGTCTGTATCTGTCCAGGAGAGGAACCAGGATCCTAGATGATAGGTTCAAATGCTTTATTGGCAAGCATTTAAACTAGCCAAGGTGGGGGAGGCACTGGAGAGGGGCAGGGAAATCCTAGCCCAACCCCAAAATCAGGGTACTAATTGAGGTAAACACCAAGATAGAGATGTCAATGGGGAGAAACGCAGGGGTAAATGGAGAAAATTACAAATTCAATAAGGACAGGGATGGGGCAAAAAGGGGTAAGGCCATCAAGAAATGGTGGGTAATGAGTATCAATGCCTGTAGTCTGGGCAACAAGCTCCCTGAACTGGTGACCTTGATGGAAGAGGGATGCCTGGATATCATAGCAGTCACAGAAACATGATACACAGAGAACCATGACTGGGATGTTAATATACCAGGGTACACAACTTAAAGGAGTGATGGGGAGGGGAGAAGAAGGGGCGGAGTAGCTCTCTATGTAAAGGAAGGGGTAAATGCAACTGAACAAAAGAGTAAACAGGGAGGAGAGGAGGCACTGTGGGTCACCTTAGAGACTAGAAATGCCACCACAATCTGCACAGGGGTTGTATACAGACTCCCAATGTCAGGGGGAGGGAATGGACAAGGATATGATAGAAGGCATCCTTAGGATGGCAGAGAAAGGGGAGATACTATTGATGGTGGACCTTAATATGCCAGTTGTTAACTAGAGCACCTTTCCTGCAGCCACGTCCAAAAGCAGGGCCATTCTCGATGCCCTTCAGGTGGCATGCCTCAGACAGCTAGTTTTAGAACCCACTAGTGAGGGAGCAATCTTAGACCTCATACTCTCAGATGGGGACAGAGAGAGGATCTCAGATCTAGAAGTGGGTAGCAATCTGCGAACAAGTGACCACCAAACAGTGTGGTTCATGATAAACTCAGCTACAGAGTCAAGCCATACGAAAGTAAGGGCTCTGGACTTCAGGAGGGCTGACTTTCGCAAGATGGGAGAGTGCCTTAGAAAATCACTAGCAAACAGGCTAGAAGGATGGGTGGATCAACAATGGGGAAACATCAAAACTGCCATCACAGAGGCAACAAACCTTTGTGTGAAGCAAATAAACAAATCAAAAAAAAAAGCCACTATGCTTCTCAAAAGAGGTGGCAGTGAAGGTTAATGAGAAAAAGATAGCATTTAGGAAGTATAAGGAAACACAGAAGGAGCAGGGCTGAGAACTGCATCAGTTAAGGCAGTAGAAAGCAGGGAGGGTAGTCAGAATAGCAAAGGACAAAACTGAGGAAAAGATAGCTAACTCAGTAAAGAAGGGGGATAAAACCTTTTATAGGTACATCAGGGAGCACAGAAAGACACAGGGAGGGATAGTGAGGCTCAATAGAATGGATGGTGGGTGGGCAGAAAGGGACAGTGAAAAGGCAGGGATACTGAACAAATACAGTACTTCTGCTCAGTATTCACAAAACAGGAGGAGGGGGAGGTGCCTAATCCAATTAACAGAAGCACTCTGGATACGGGGATCGATCCCAGTCCTTTCACAGAAGAAATGGTTCTGAAAGAACTCCTAAAACTGAAGGTGGACAAAGCAATGGGGCCTGATGGAATTCATTCCAGAATTCTAAAAGAATTAAGGAGAGAACTAGTGACATCACTGACTACCCTTTTTAACAAAGCATGGGAGGATGGTGTAATACCTGAGGACTGTAGAAAGGTGGATATGATTCCCCATCACAAAAGTGGGAGCAAGACAGAGGCAGGAAACTACAGACCTGTCAGTTTGACCTCTGTGGTAGGGAAAGTGATGGAATCACTTCTGAAGGAAATAATTGTTGAGTACCTAGAGGCCAGTGGGGCACAGGACCCAAGGCAGCATGGGTTCATAGAGGGAAAGTCATGTCAGATGAATCTTATTGATTTCTTTGACTGGGTGACCAAACTAGTAGACCAGGGAGGGGCTGTGGACATGGCCTACCTAGACTTTAGCAAGGCATTTGACACAGTCCCACACAAAAGATTAATAGTCAAATTATCTAGCCTGGGAGTGGGTCTCGGTGATAGTCTGGGTAAAACAGTGGCTGGACAAAACAGGACACAGAAGGTAACTGTAAATGGAGTCCACTCTGAAGAAAGAGGGGTTACTAGTGGGGTACTGCAGGGTTCAGTACTCGGTCAAGTTCTTTTTAATGTCTTTATAAGTGACATTGCAGAGGGACTGGAAGGAAAAGTATGCCTCTTTGCAGATAACACAAGGATCTGCAACAGGGTTGATACACAAGGAGGTGTGGAAAGGATGAGAAGGGACTTGGCAATGTTGGAGGAATGGTCAGAAGTATGGCAGCTTGGATTCAATGCAAAGAAGTGCAAAATAATGCACCTGGGAAACCAAAACCAAGGGGAAGATTCCGCAATGGGGGGAGAGGTAGTAACAACAACAAAAATGAAAAGGGACCTGGGGATAATCATATCAGACAACCTTAAGGTTAGCAAGCAATGTGAGAAGGCAGTAGGGATACTGGGATGTATAGGGAGAGGCATCACAAGCAGAAAACAGGAAGTTGTTATCCCTCTGTACAAACAGTTGATGAGACCCCATCTGGAGTACTCTGTCCAGTTCTGGAGACCCCATCTCCACAAGGACATAGACAGGATGGAGGCAGCCCAGAGGAGGGAAACTAAAATGGTGCAGGGTCTGTAAGAGAAGCCATATGAGGAGAGACTAAAGGAGCTTAATATGTATACCCTTGAGGAAAGGAGGGAGAGGGGGGACATGATAGAAACTTTTAAGCACCTCCGTGGAATCAACAAAGTCCAGGAGGGTAGAATCTTCCAGAAAAAGAGATGTGCAAGAACAATGGGACACAATTTGAAGATAGAGGGGGGATGGCTCAGAGGCAATGTGAGGAAGTATTTTTCACAGAGAGGGTGGTGGACACATGGAACAGCCTTTCTGAGGAGGTTGTGGGAGTCTAAAACTGTGGAGAATTCAAGAATGCATGGGACAGACATAAGGCAATTTTGTTGGGGTAGGAAGAAATAGGCTGTTGGTTAAATAGGATCTGCAGCTTATCTTGTAGGTAGGGAAATGGGCAGACTAGGAGGGCCAAGCGGTCGCTATCTGCCATCAAAGTCTATGTTTCTATGTAAAAGGTGTATTATTTGATGTCATGCAGCACTGCACACACTCACACACACACATGCACACACACACACACACACACACACACACGCTTGTCTACAACGAGTTATGCATAGCAAATTGAAAAATTCAGTAATATGCCACGTATTGTAAACAACCTGAAATTATGAACTGTTGTACCAGATCCACACAACACACAATCAGCAAGAACATTTCAACAATTACTGACAATATTACTGTGTGTACATTAACACAGTCAGTTATATAACAAAAATATAACCAAAAAATAAAAGAACTTCCAGTTCCTCCAACTTAAATCTACCTACACCACAGACACGCCCCTCCCCAAAGCACACTTTCACTGTCTTTTACTACACAGGCTCAATGCTGTACATTAACATTCAAAATCCATACACAAGCAAAAATGCTCGATGATATGAGCACAGGAGGGTTTCTTACAATCGATGAACTAAAGTTCGAGCAAAAAAAATTACTCAGAAAGGCTTTTTTAACAGCTTTTAGAAGGTTTGAATCACAGTTAGCTCTCAGAGCACGCTGTCTCCTATAGCTTTCTACAAACACTGCCCCGAACTGAGGCTGCGCAGATCAATATAGAGCCCATGTGACCTGAAATCCCATGAATCACTGCAAAATTCACCTTCAGAGCTTAAAAACAAGGCAAAGTGCATTGTTCTTAATGCACTTTGCCTTAAGATTTGGTGGAATAGTGGTCTGGGAAGGTGGAGTAATGAGAAGTCATTGTTTGCAATGGACTTCGTTTTTTTCTATTGTAACATGAAATACTCCACTTCACGTTGTGGAGCACTCTGCAAATTCACCTTGGCTCCACAAATCACTTCACGGAGCAAATTGAGGCCACTTCGCCTACCACTAATGGTAATGAGACCTCTCGAGCTGAGATCTTGCGGTCTCCAGTTACCATGAAAACCTTCTCAAGTGAAAAATACCCTTGTGTATGAGTGATCATACACAATCCTCTGTGTGGAATGTGAAATTCTGCCATCAAAATTAGCATGAAATGACCATTCCGCTGGCGGGAATTTCTGCCAGAATTTCACTGGCTCTTCTACAGAATTCCACCCACTGTAATTTGTGGAATAATATTCCATGGAATAGCTTTTGTCCCAGAAAATCATTCCTCAAACATTTTCTGCCGTGGAATTCCACCATTCTGTTTTGAGTGAAATTCATCAGAATTTTGGCAGAATTTTAAAAATTCCATGAAATTTGATTCTGCCTGAATTTGAAAATTCTGCAGAGCCCTGCATTGTATTTTCTACACCATAATTCTGTATTTTCAGTACATACATGGAGGTAAAACAAATGTTTCTGCTGTGTCAGATCTTCATTAGTTAATGACAGAATTGTTCTTCGGTCACTGTCACATGTCCCTCCTATGTTCAATATAGTGTATAGTCTGCAGCATTATTCCAGTTGCAGAGGTGGCACAGAAAACAGAAACAAGTCAAGTGCCACAACCATAGATTCATGAATAAAGTAGAAATGGTAGGAGAAAGGAGGAGGGGTGGGGACACACATACACACACACACACACACACACGTGAGCAATGATCTTGTGCATACCAATGATATGATAAGAATCCACTGTGGAAGTAAAAGGTAATGCATGTCAGTTGCTGTTTCTGTCTGCCCTACTCCCTCTTCTCTTGTTAGCAATGTGTTGCAAAACTCTTGCTATGCTGCTGTAACAATGGATGAACTACTGTACAAGGATTTTTGCTGCAGAAAATTCAGGTGTACCACCAATAACTGAAACATGGACAAATCAGAACAATAGCTGGAACCAAAATGCCAATAAGTATACTCCATTTACAGTAGGAGGCACAAATAGGGTAACAGAGGAGAGGGTGGTAGCAGTATATGTAGAAGGAGCCATAAAGATGTTGGAGGACAAATCTATCATGTGTGGATGATGTTGAATGACTGTGGCTCTAAATAACAGATAATGGGAAAAATATGGGTTTGGAATACTATATAGTCTGAAAAGACAGGAGACCAATAAAGATGAGGTGCTGGAAATGGAAATTAGGAAGGCAGCTAGTCACAGTAGAGCTATATTCCTACGAGACTTTGATCTCTCTGAAATGGACTGGGACATTCGGGCAGCAGTAAGCAGGAAAAAGTCAGAATTCTATAGAGGTAGCACAGGAATGCTTTCTCATTCAATTGGTGTGAGTGGCAAAGGGGAGTTAGACCTGGTAATGCCCAACCTGGGCATTATCATGGATATCTCAACTGAGGATCAAATCAGACAGAGAGATCCCATGGTTTTACATTCAACATTGCACGCTTTTTCTTTTATTCTGCTGGTAGACCCCCCAATCACCACCTTCTCCTTACTTTGGGCAACCTTCTGGGTCCCCAACCCCAACCTCCGTGCCCCTCATTGTCATAACCGCTGGCATTTCCATAGGGAGAGGTTTGAGAGCTCCGGGACGCCATCATGCATAGCGACTAGTGCACATATTCTTTTACCACATTTCATTCCCTATTCCAGGCCAGCACACATGCCATGACATGGGTGTGCATTGTTAAGATGCTTCATGCACTTGCATCTGTGCCCAGTCAGTTAGAAAGCTGTTGTTGCTGCTTCACCCAGCCTCTGCTAGGTGTCAGCTTGACAGTGACTCACACTGTTCCACCTTCCCAAAGGAGCCGAGCCTTCTCTGGACACTAAATCCTCCTTCCCCTGGCTAGCCCCTGAGTGACCAGGATCAGTTCTCAAACCCTGGTCACTGGCATGGCAGTAGGTGTGGTACCCAGCACATCAGCCCTCCATGCCTCTGGGCCAGCAACACAGTACTTATTTTTAGGAGCAGAAATTCAGCATGGTGGTCCCTGACTTTAAGGAAGGTTGACTTTGGCAAAATGATAGAAATTATCATAAATCAGCTGGAGGACTTCACAAAATAGAGGGCAGAGACTAGGTGGGCAGCAATTAAAGGGCCAATCATGATATACTCAAACTGTATAAAATGTGCTGATAAAGTCAAGAAATAAAAAAAGAAACCACTTTGGCTAGACAAGCAAGTGAAGGAGACAATTCAGGAGGAACCATTAAACTCTTAACTCTGTTACAGTTATGTTTGAATCCATTAACAGCTTTTGCATCCACTACCTCATTTGGTAGTCTTTTCCACAGATCATTTTCTCTCTGTAAAGTAAACTTTTGTTGCATCCCTCCTCAATCCCCCTACTGGCTTCCACTCATGTTCCCTTGTTTTTAACTTGCCATTCCAGCTGAATATTCAGCTACCTTGCTTTCCCTCCAAAAGGACAAGGTATCCGATGGTGGGACACTGTGGTTGGGGGATTATGTAGAGCTGTGCTGAATTTTCAAAATTCTACTTCCGCTGGCGGTGTTTTGAAAATTCATTCTGATTCTTCTGAACTCCATCAGATAAAGGATTTGAAAATTCTTAAAGTGGAATGTTAACGTGGGATTATTTTCTGCAGTTTCTGAATATGGCAAAATGGTATTCTGCAACTGCAGAACATACATAGAAATGCTTTTCAAAATTTCATGGCACAAAAAAAGAAATTCTGAAAACCATTTTGGAAGTAGAATTACCATTCCACATGAATTCTACAAGAGGCATTCCACATTCCACACAGCTTTAGAATTGCTTGTACGGTGCAGGCCATTAGGCAGCAGCATGTTGAAGTGAAATTCTCAAATAAAACATTTTTAGGGCCGGGCACAAAAAAATGTTGGCATGCCCGAACCCAAACCTGGAACCCTCTCAGCTCTAGGCTGCCACTTACCCACCATGCTACAGGGCCAGATCGGCAGACCCATACCAATCACGCCAGACCAACTCTCCCTCCCTTCCATCACACTCATCTCCCCCCACTATGACATTCTGTTGCCATATGAGTGAACCTCCCCATCCAGTCGCCCTTCCCCATAGGTAGCCCTGTTGACATGCACCAGGACTGAGTCACTGTTTTAAAAAGTGCTCAGTCGCTGACACCCATGTCATGGGCTACCCTCTGCAGGGTCGGATGGACTGCTGCCGCAGTTCCTCAAAGCGGCTACCTTGCCCTTGCTGTGCCTGTAATAAGGATCCTCAATCTATTACCACTGGAGTTGCATCCTCAGTCTGGAAAACAGTGAGTGTCCTGCCTGTGTTCAAAAAAAGGGAACCTTTGAGTTTAAACAACTACTGCCCAACAGCTATCCTTTTGGTCCTGAACAAGCTACTGAAGAAATTAGTGGTAGCCTAAGTGTTGGAATACCTGGCTCAAAACAACCTGCTCTCTCCTGCCCAGCATGGATATAGACATTTTCACAGCGCCAATACGGCACTCGTCCAACTAACAAATTATATAAGATTAGCCATAGATAAAGGCCAGCTCACTGGGGCTGTCTTTGTTGACCTGTCAAAGGCATTTGATTTGGTCAGTCACCCTTAACTAACATCCAAGCTGTCATCACTAGGCTTATCCAGAGACACCACTTCCTGGTTTGCTTCCTATCTCACAGGCCAAACTCAGTTCATAGAAATCAATAAATTCAAGTCTGATCCTGCCCCTCCTTTCCTCAGTGTACCTCAAGGATCTGTCCTTTGACCTTTACTGTTATCTCTGTTTATCAACAACCTGCCTAAACTCATTGGTCTCACCTCCATTATCCTCTACGCAGATGATATGGTTCTTTACACTTGTAACAAGAACCTTGTATCAATAAATGGTATACTAAATACAGACCCTGACTGTCTAAATACATGGCCAATGCGTAACCTGCTCCTGCAAAACACAAAGAAAACTGTTGCCATTTTGTTTGGCTCTGCCCCCAGAATCAAGTCTTGCTCTGCACTACCTGCTATATCGGGTACTGATAGTTCCCTCCTAGAGGTATTTGATCACTTTAAATATCATCCTTGATCCTTTGCTTGATTTCAGCCTTCACATAACTAAGTCTTGAAGAGTGGTCAACATTAAACTGGGGATAGCATATAAAATCAGATCTTCGATAACAGCTGCTGCTAGGCTCACTATTGCTCGGGGGGGGTCATTAGACCTAATCTTACCTATGGCCTTGCGGTGTTCATGGACTCTAACAAAAGTGCTCTTCATAAATAGGACACCTGCTATAATAATGATATCTGTTGCTTTGCTCTTGCTATCCCTAAACTCACCCATCGCTGTGTGCTCTGCTCCAACCTAGGGTGGCTGTCCCCCTCTCCCACTCATACTTACACAGTTGACTGCCTTACAGATAACATTATCCATTTTGGAGCACCTGAATCCCTTGCTAACATGTTATACTTAAGTTTGCAGTCACATCCACTGAGATCTGCTGAAGGGTTCACTTCTACATACTCCATGATGTGTAACCAAAATGGAGGGACATGCTTTTGCCTCAGCAGCACCAAGGCTCCGGAACTCCCTTCCGGATCACATCAGACTCTCCCAGTCATACCAGACCTTTAAGAAGGATCTTTAGTCTTTTCTTCTTGCCAATGACAGATGCTCCTGTGCTGTACCCTGACTCTGCCCTTTAACCCCTTTACCCAAGTATTCCTGCACTTATGGCTCTTAGTACTTATAAATTTGCTGTGACACCTGTACTGCTTACATGTTTGCATCCCAATGTCATATGAGTCTTGTGTTGAATTCCATTATCATTTTTCCTGTGTTGTATTATCTCTTGTATTACCTTTGTAACCTGCTTTCCTATTTGCTTTGTATCTCTCCCAGGTCGTGCCTGAAAACAGACAGTCTCTGTCTAGTGCACCTACCTGGTAAACAAAAACTAAATAAATAGATAAAGCACAATTTTTTATTTACTACATGTACCTGTTGTACTGATGTTATGATTATTCTCCTTTGATATACTGTTTTGCTGTATATGACTTTTATTTTGCAATGCTTGTAACGATATACTGACACAAGGGTGAAACCCTGTCGTCGAAATCCCCCACAGTGACAGTTGTAACAAGATCCACAACTGTCGCTGTGGGGGACCCGCCACAGACTTCCTCCCACCCACCGATATTGCTCCCCACTTTGGGTTAACTCCGACTGGAGTTAATAATCAAAAGAAGGGGGCACAGCCTACAAGGGAGGTTCAGGGCATAGCCCCCCGATAGAAACACGCTCGATGTTTACAGGTGGAATTTCACCTGTCAACATTGGGGACTTCTCTATGCTGCACGTCGACAACACTGTCGTCGAGGCGGCATAGGTAAAGTGTTGTTAGCACTATGAATTATTTCTCCTCTTGAACTATGACACTTAACCCTCCATCCCAGGATGCATTTGGAAATGAGCTGTTATCAGTTCAGTATGTATTTCCTGGTTAAATATTTGAAATAAATAACTAGTCATATCAGATAATTGGTATCAGATTTGATCCTAGGTAGTAGGATCCAGTAGTTAGTGGCATCCAAAGCCATCTGTCTCAGAAAATCAGTGGTATCTGATGGTATCCAGTTCCAGCAGATACTCTCCAGATAATGCCTGCTGACACCCTGTGCTTTGACAGAAGGTGGACTTATTCCATGTACAGATTGCCTACTGGAAAAATTTAACCAACATACAATAAATTATAATTATAAAACAGTGACTGGAAAAGGAGCATTCTTAGGTACTGACAGCATACCAAAAGCATTGGGTTAATGGCTGGAACCCCTCATGTACAACAGAACTATTAGAATTTGTAACTAAAAACACATTCATGTTAAAAAATATGAAAACATTTTAGTTTAATAATAGCAATAAGGCATTCCAGTGGTTGGGTTACCTTTGTTATTCTAACCCTAGGCACAAATGGTGCTCGGCTATATCTCATACCTCATAATTCTCCTAGAAATACAGAAACATAGATTTTGCTGGCAGAAGGGGACCATTTGGCCTACTGAGTCTGCCCAGATGGTCCCTGCCTACTCTGTCTCTGCAAACCCTAACTGGTCCCCAGTGCCCTTCCCTTCTACCTCCCTATTTATTAATATTTCCCTATGTCTATCCCACGCATGCTTGAAGCCCCCTGCTGATTTCACTTCCATCACTTCTGCTGACAGTCTGTTCCAGGCAGCCACCACTCTTTCCGTGAAGTAGTGCTTCCTCACATAATTCTTAAACTCCCCCCCTTCCCAGCTTCATCACATGCCCTCTGATCCTGCTGCTCATTCTCATTTGAAAGAGTCTCTCCTCCTGCACACTGTTCACCCCGATGAGGTACTTGTAGGTCTCTGTCATGTTCGTTTTTGCTCTCCTCTCTTCCTGGGTCTGTATGTTGAGATCCCTCAGTGTCTAGTTATAGGGTTTTTGATGCAGCCTCTGCACAATTTTAGTTGCTCTCCTCTGGACTGCCTGCACTCTGTCTATGTTCTTTCTCAGGTGCAGCCTACAGAACTGAACATAATACACTAGGTGCGGTCTCACAAGAAAGTAATACAGTGACCACACCACCTCCCTCCCTCTAGATGGATATATGTATCCCTATGAATCCCTGCATCCCAAAAGGACCTACAAACTGTTTTTTCACACTGTTCTGCCACTTTGAGGTTATCAGATATGATAAATCCAAGGTCCCTTTCCTGCTCAGTGACTGTCAGTTCCTCCACCTATCCTATAATCAGCTCCTGGGTTCCTGTGCCCTAGGAGCATGATTTTGCACTTTTTGGCCTTGAGTCTCAACCAACAGGCTCTTGACCACTCATCAAATTTCTCAAGGTTCCTATGCATTCTTTTCACCCCTCCTGAGTATCCATCCTGGTGCAGATTTTGGTGTAATTTGCAAAAAGGCATACCTTCCTTCCAGTTCTTCTGCAGTGTCATTTATGAAAACATTGAAGAGGCCTGATCCTAGTAGTGAGCCCTGAGACAACCAACTGATCCTTCTTCCCCTTTAGAGTCAGGGCCATTAACTACCACCCTCTGTCACTCATCCATTACCCAGTTCCTTGCACAGTTCACCACTTACAATCCCACCCCTGGGCTTCTCAGTTTCTTTTTGAGTCTCTTGTGTGGTACAGTGTCAAAGGCCCTGCCCAAGTCCTTCCCCATATCTAGTTCCCTGGTCACTCAGTCGAAGAAATCAATCAGAATTATCTGTATGATACTCTCACCAATGAATCCATGCTCTCTTTGGTGTTGTAGTCCACTGGATTCAAGAGACTCTACCACCTTTTCCTTTAACAGGGTCAGGGCCATTAACTACCACCCTCTGTCACTTATCCATTACCCAGTTCCTTGCACAGTTCACCACTTTCAATCCCATCCCTGGGCTTCTCAATTTCTTTTTGAGTCTCTTGTGTGGTGCAGTGTCAAAGGCCCTGCCCAAGTCCTTCCCCATATCTAGTTCCCTGGTCACTCAGTCGAATAAATCAATCAGAATTATCTGGATGATACTCTCACCAATGAATCCATGCTCTCTTTGGTGTTGTAGTCCACTGGATTCAAGAGAATCTACCACCTTTTCCTTTAACAGGGTTTCCATTAATTTCTGACTGGCCTATAGTTGCTAGTCTCCTCACAGATTTCTGCCAAGGTCCATGCTACTCTATGCCACCTTTTTTCCCCTAAGCACTTCGTCCATTTCCCTAGAGTCCCATAACAGTCTCTCAATATGAAGCAATGGTATCGAAGTTTTATAAAGAGGCAATCAAGGATGCCAATCATTTTCATATGCAGTATCATTTAATTGAAAGACTTCTCCTGCTGATTTTTGAAGTTGTTGGATAGTTCAATACCTGTTGTTGAACCATGTGTCTTATACAAAGATGGTATAGTGCAGAAGATTTTGTGGCTACATCCGTTTCTTCAGTGATTTAGAAGTGGATTCAGCTATTGTAAACATTAAATATCTACTGTAGGAATTCCTTAAAGAGGACAGGAAATCATTTCTAATTGACAGCTGTTTATGAAGTTGTTGTTCTCAGAAATTATATACATTCCCCTAAATTATCCTTATCTAACTGTACCTAAATAAAAATGTATACAAAAAATGTTATTTTTCATCGTTTTTCCTTTACGGGCAGCATTCTGATACAGTTCTCTTCATGGAACAAGTGTTTTGGAGTTTTAGCTACGTCACGGTTTATGCACAGAACTCTAAGCATAGTTCTGATAGGTCAACAGCTCATAGTTAGCATTCTGTACACAAACCGTGACATAGTGAAAACTCCAAATGATTGGTTCTATGAAGAGAACTATGACAGAATGCTGCCCATAAAAACAACTTAATGCAAAATATAGGTTGGTTATATAATTTTATTCAGGTATAGTTAAAAATGGACAATTTAGGGGAATGCACGTTGTTTCTGAGAATAAGAACGTTATAAGCAGCTGACAATTAGCACATATTTCCTGTTCCCTTTAAAAGCCCAAAAGAATGTAAGCGTATGTAGATGATCACCCCTGCTACTCCCCTGTCCCTCTAATCACAGACTCCTCACGTTTGGCTCCCTAACTGACAAAATTATCAGGTCCAAAAACCACTCATCACTTGCCTTAGTGTTGATCCCCCAGTCTTCCTCCTATGGCTACCTCTTGGTTTACCTGTCTCCCCTATATGTGTCTTGATGCCAAACAATAAAGGAGACCTGTGCCTTCATCCACACTGCTCCTAAGCACTGGAAGTTTCTTGCACCCAATTTGCACAATATGTCTAGCCATGCCATCTTTAGAAAGGAACTTTGGCTTACTCTAAGTAATAATGCCTCCTGTACGTGTTTTCAGCCCCCTTAAATCTGCCTAGTCTCACTCTCTTGCTGACATGACCCTTCGTACATTTCTCTGCTGGTCATACCTCTTTTGCCTACTCTTAGCTAGTCTTACCCTCTCACCTTATTGCTGTTGTTTAATCATGCCTTTTTCGTCCTACCAGTCTCCTTCATCCCGTCACCCTTTTTTGTTTTTCCTACCTCTTTCCTGCTTTTTATTTTCAGAAGTTTAGCTGGATTACTACCTCATAAAGTACCTAAAATTATTTTACATTGTTTGACCCTGGACCTGCTTGTCCTTATATATTCACTTTACTTGCTCTACTGTTACATTGCTTATCACATCGTTAATATATTATATTTTTGTCTTATTGCTTTTCACTTGAGCGATATGTTTCTCTAGTATTTTTGCCTTAGCATTACATTGCTTCTACCACATGCCTGTAATTTCTGTACTTCTTGCTTCACACACTACTGTATCATGTTTCTGTCACTGCACATGCTACCTTGTAACCTCCCATGTCATGCCTGAAAATAGTCACTTCTGTGGCTAGCACCCCCTACCTGGTAGACAAAAACTTAATACATAAAATAAATAAATAATTCTATACTCTTGACTGTTTTACGGATGAGGATGTCCCTTGTATCTGCAGTATACTACTGCTACCTTTCCTGGCTAAATGTTAAGTACACTGTACTTATACAGCAATTACATTGTAATGACATTACAATTGCAATGTAATTGTAACCAGACTGAAATTACCCTGTTCTGGCCTGTTGAGGTATACTCTACACCCCACCAAGCAATTCACATATATCACTACCAGAGTCTTAAGTGGGTGCTTGCATTAGTAGGGCTGTCTCTGCAGACAACCCTGGCAGTAGTTTTCACAACATCCACCCACTCTCAGTGGGCACAAATATTCACCCAGATTAGGCCATCTTAACAGGGCCTCTGAACTAAAAGGATGGAAGCCTGAAACTGGCAATCTAAAACACATGAGGGGACTGGATGACACAGTGGCTAAGAGACTATGAAATGCTTTATCCTTAAAAGTTAGAATACTATTGTATTTATCAAAAGACACAGTTTATAGAAAGCAATGCCCTCAACAAGGGATGCCTGGGGTTTACAAGTCAGCTTAATTATTTGTGATTTGATTCTATTGTTATGTTTCTCATAATTTTTTTTTATTAATTTGGATGACTTTAATTTGTTCACTGTTTGTAATTAAGAGTACTCATGTTACTGTTTGTGCATATGTTTAAAGAAACAGTCCATTGTAGAAATGCTTATTAAGTAATTGGAACACTGAAGACGAAAACATTCTAGTAACCCCCTCAGTATTTCTCCTTTAGCCATGCACCCTATGCCAGATCACATAAGTATTGTACTTGTTCTATGGTAGGATTAAATAAATGCTACAACATTTCCATGAGGTGTATGAGACAGATGCCCTGCCGTCAAAAAATTACCCATGATCTATTGTCTTATAAAATATGAAAAATAAGTTCTCTTGTTCTTGAAGAGATCTGTCTTGAATAGACTGGCTCTTTTGTACAGTGACTAAGGGTGCAACATCACTGAAACTGTTGCTCATAACAGATGGAGCATGTATAAATCCTTTGAAGATGACTAAAATAACCTAAATCATTGCAGCAGAGGACAATATCAGTGTGTTCTATTCTTATAAAGGCTCAAAATCCAAGGTGGTGGTGAAATAGAGACCTGGTCCAACTCTAACAAATATGATTCATTCAGAAGTTTGATAATATGCTGAATTCTGTTGCTGTAATTAGAAACAATTTAAAAACATACATTATAAACTACTGACTTCTCTTTTAGTTCCAACAGGTGAAACATCTCAGCATTCACACTTGTTGGTATATATTACTTCCTCTTCAACTTGGGTTTCACTGTAAATGTCCAGTACACATACAGATTAGCTGGTATCTTCCAATGAAAATTCAATTGAGAATACTGAGCAAGATTCCACATGAAATGAATAGGCAGCCATCCAGGGGATGAAAAGCAGTGTTGCACAAAAAAGCTAAAGTGTGTCATTAGTTTATATAAGCACAAACATATCTAGTGTCAAAATAAAGAAAGTAATTAACCATACAGAGACACTGACAGTGTTTTATGTGACAACCTACACTATTTTAAGGCTCATGGTTTGTGAATGAAATTATGTTCACCTAAATAAACTGAAGACACACTTTAACTTTTTGTGTGAAAAGTGCTTTTTATGGTATGGGAGGTTGAGGGATGTTAAGTGTTGGCTTGGCTTTTTCATTGTCAAGATAAATTGCACAAGACCATGCTTCAGCAATGAATCCTCCAGACTCTTTTTATGGCTGCAGTAGGTGGAGCCCGCAGACATTTTGCAGGTACAAATAGAGTGATGTCATGTTTTCTGTCTGTGAAACTGACTGAAGGTGTAAATAGTCTCCTCCGCTTTACCCTCCTCCAATAAATGTTTTTCGCCCTCAAATAAATATACTTTCATGTTAGTCAATGGTTGCAGAGCACTATTTTCTTTCTTATGTGGGAGGTACAAGAACTGAAACCTGAGTAGTGGGAGGCAGCATTAGTTTTTTTGGGGGGGAGTAAGATCCACCCCCACCTCCACCCAAGAAGCTCCGAAAGATCCACTCCACCTTTTTTTTTGGTTCATGTGGGAGTGACATGAGGTGGCTCCATCATGCTGGAACAATTAACTATCAGAGCTGCCTGGGGCATCCGAGCTTAAGCTTCAGAAGAAAAAGCCTGAAACTGCATCCCTATACAGCACTAATTTAAACAGCATTGGCCCAGCGTACATTCCTCTCCTGGTCACTCATTTTCACAAATACATTCCAAGAGATAGAAATTCCCTCCTGGTGGGTATATGGTGTTATTCAGACCTATCTTCCAACCCTGCCCCCACCACTTTACTCTGTATTTTGCATCAGCTGAAGCATGTCAGTATAGCAAGAGGCTGCAGTGTATATTTTTTACTGAGCTTGCAGTGTTAAAGGAGTAGTTCACATTCCACTCAGAATTGGCAAAAACATATGTTATGCAGAGTGTTTTGATTTGCATGTTAAATCCTAGTGTGTCCCTCCATCTCTCTGCTATTAGGAGTTTTTCCTACATTAGCCTATTAGCAGATACCTGAGAGATAGCTAACCGGGGGCTATGTAAGAAAACCCCTACTAAATTAAGCTCTAATTCACTATTGTTGTTTTCTATGTGAGTCAGGTCTAGCTTACAGGTGTGTTTTAATTTGAACACTTTTAATTTCATCAAACTATACCCAACCAGAAAAGTACAGAAATTGCCCAGATCAGTAGCACTATAATTAGTTAAGACTCTAGCTGTTTTCTTACAGAAAACCCACTCAGTTAGATTCCAAGTATTTGCTTAACTGTAAATGTAGGTACCAGCTTTCTATTAGGTAGAACTAGCATTTAGTATGGATTTTGGTCTGTGACATGATTTTCATTTTTTTTTACAAATGAAATGTATGGTATGAAGTTGCAGCCTAGAAACTGCAAAATACTTTAAAGTCACTTTTTCTCCTGTGTGTGGTATAGCATGAACACAACAGGATGACAGACTATTTCAGCCACACATTTGATCCCATTGTACAATGATTCATTGCACTACACATTTAGTAGCTTACATTCCTTTCCTGGTCACACATTTTCACAAACACATTCCAAGAGATGGAAAGTCCCTCCTGGTGGGTATATGGTGTTATTCAGACCTGTCCTCCAACCCTGTCCCCACCACCTTACTCTGTATTTTGCAGCAGCTGAAGCATGTCAGTACAGCAAGAGGCTGCAGTGTATATTTTTTACTGAGCTTGCAGTTTTAAAGGAGTAGTCCACAGTCCACTCAGAATTTGCAAAAACATATGTTATGCAGAGTGTTTTGATTTGTGTCCTTCTCTCTGCCTGCTGTTAGGAGTTTCTCATAAATTAGCCTATTAGCAGACACCTGAGAGCTAGCAAACTGGGAGTTCTGTAAGAAAACTGCTACAAATTTAGCTCTAATTCACTATTGTTGTTTTCTGTGTGTGTTCGGTCTAGCTTGCAGGAATGTTTTAATTTTAACACTTTTAATTTCATCAAACTATACACAACCATAAAAGCACAGAAACTTCCCAGATCATTAGCACTGTAATTAGTAAAGACTCTTGCTGTTTTCTTATGGAAAACTCACTCAGATTTTAAGTATTTGCTAAACTATAAAGATATGTACCAGCATTATATTAGGCAGAACTAACATTTGTGCTGATTTTGTTCTGTGACATGATTTTCATTCTTTTTTTCTTGTTTTTTTTACAAATAAAGTGTATGGTGTGAAGCTGCAGCCTAGAAACTGCAAAATACTTAAAAGTCACTTTTTCTCCTGTGTGCGGTATAGCATAAAAACAACAGGCTGGATGACAGTGACTATTTCAGCTACACATTTGATCCCATTTTACAATGGTTCATTGCACTATACATTTAGGGCGGGATATTCAGACTGCGCCAGGCTGTAGCGCAAGCCTGTGTGCAGTGCAACTTGGCTGCACAGGGGCATTGACAGGGTGATATTCAACGGAGCAGTGCCATGGCACAGCATCATTGAATATCACATCTTGGCCACCCACAGTATACATGGTGCAGTGGCACTGTGCCAGCGCAAGGGGCCAGAGTGGAGCAGGGGGATGCACTAGCCCAAGTTCTGTTGCGCTAGGTGCAACAACCGTGATATTCAAAAGTGCACATGCAAATGGGGCCATAATGTATGCAAGGCACAAATGGGGCCATTTGCATGTCATTATGGCCCCATTTGCATTCAGGTGTGCTGATCCCTGGTGACTTGCACCTGGTACCCTGCCAGGCTGCAGCCATCAGGGACCGATGCCCCCTGCACAAGCGGCAAAGCACCCCACTGCCTGATTGTGGGCATATGTTGCATTATAAAAGTCCCATATCCCTGGTGGTCCAGTGAACCACTCACAGCCCGATCGTAGGCATTTGTGAAAAATAATCGTCCTATATCCCTGGTGGTCCAGTGGACTGCTTGCAGCCTGATCGCAGGCATTTGTGAAAGATAATTGTCCTATATCACTGTTGGTCTAGTGGACCACTTGTAGCCTGATCGCGGGCATAAGTACATGTCAGACAGTTAACTGTATTCCTGGTGGTCCAGTGGACCGCTTGCAGCCTGATCATGGGCATATGTAACAACTTCCTTGTGCTCCCAGGTCACACCTGTAAGCAAGCTTTAGTGTGTGTCTCCTGCTACAAAAATGCTGGTGCCTACATTTACAGTTTAGCAAATACTTTAGAGCTAACTGAGTGAGTTTTCTGTAAGAAAACTGCTATAGTCTTCACTAATTGTAGCAGTGATGATCTGGGGCAATTTCTGTGCTTTCTATTGTTGTGCATAGTTTGATAAAATTAAATTTTAAAATGAAAACACATATTACTGCTAGCTAGACATGACACATGCAAAAAATACAAATAGTGAATTAGAGCTATTTAGCAGCTGTTTTCCTACGGAAACCCAAGTTAGGTAGCTCTCAAGCATCTGCCAAATTGTAACTGTTGCCATTTGTGCACACTGGATAAGACAGTTACAAAGCTCTGCTGTTGTAAACTGATTTTAAAAAGCACTGCATATGCTAAATCCATGGGCCTGGCAACATCACTGTTACATGAGACAGAGTGCATTGTAGGAGGCAGAAAGCAATAAACTTATTTGTGATGGAGATGCCCAGGGGTCATAAAACTACCCTAAAGCTAGCAGCCTAATTTAGGAAAAACTCCTAATAGCAGACAGAGGGAAGGACACACTAGGACTTTACATACAAATCAAAACACTTTGCATAACATATGTTTTTGCAAATTCTGGGTAGACTACTCCTTTAATTGAGCCATCCCCAATCTGTATCCTTGCAAGAACCACTTTGTGGTGTGCATACCAGCATGGTTATTTCACTCTTATTTACAGATTTACACCTTTATCAGTTTTTAATTGCAATTGTGTCTAAATGCTCCACCATGTAGCCTCCAGTCACCCACTATACCTGCATGTATTGCAGCACTGTTTCAGTGCATGCAGAGAGATCGGAGGCTAGCAGGACATATGCAGACAGTGTAGGCTGCTATACTGGGATGCCTCCATACCACAGTAACTTGGTAGCTGCATGTGCACCCCACCGGGTGTACCCCAATGTCCCCACCTAACCTACCTCTCTGTCTGACTTGCCTCTCCAAGGGCCACCCCCTGATGGTATCCGTGTACTGTCCTTGATTACTCTTCTCACTGTACTGCATGCTGGGAGTACCCTGCCTGCCCATGTGTGATGTGGCAGCAATACTACCTGCAGAGCAGTGCCAGTAGTGAACACATACATTAGTGGAGCTCCTGAATGCATCATGGAGCACTGCTATGGTGGACAATAGACATGCAGCACTATGTACAGTGGAGCAGTGGGGAACACTGAAGGCAGTAGTAGAGGGTCTACCTTCAGCCATACAGCAGCAGTATATGAATGTCTGTTGTGCCCAGGTGCCCTAACACTCACAGAACTGATGTCATGTCTCCCCCTTTCTCTCTGTCCCTCCCATTCCCTCCCTCTCAGTGACATAGTCCGTGATTCCAACAAACAGATCTCCCCCTCTCTTGAACCTCTCTCTGTCACCTCCATAACATAAGTGTGTCTCATAACAGTGACATATGGTTATTTACATAATATGACTGTGCCCTATACACAGTACTCCATAGGACATGTAGGAGGGCATCTCAAAATGCAGCTGTCATCACCAAGTGCACCATGGGATGTGCACTACAGGGTTGAGACCGCATACTATCGCACTCAGTGTGGACAGGCTGTAATGTTTTCAAACCATTATCCACACTGTTCACTGGCAGTGTGGACACACTATAATGTTTATAGACTGTAACGGTTTGAATCCATTACAGCTTTTTTCGAGTGTAGTGTGGACAGAGCCTGCATGTCTATGTAATTATCTATCTTTCTATTAATTGCATGTATCGCTATTTTTATCTATTTCTAAAATAAACCTGCATAATACATTTGTCTGCATTCTGAGCACATACTTATGAAACTCTGCGTATTTGTACTCCACTTCTGCATAGACCTCATACTTTCCTAATATTCCCATTATCACAAGCATAACTACCTTGCCCTTATCAAAGGTGACCCCCTCCGAAAGTTACTATCACATTTTCTCTGCTAACAGTCCATCATCATTACACCTAACTTCCTGGCATCAACACATTGCTTAAATATACTGTAACTTCTATTACCTCATGGACAAAAACCCTGTTTCTCTAAACAAAAAAAAACTGTGCAAATAATCACAAGGCTGAACATACGGCAGCCATTCCTTTTTCATGTACTGCCACCTTCTGTACCATCATGGGGATTTGCATATATTTCCCATAATGCTTTGCATTATTGGGGTATGTGCAGTTGTGTTTTCTTTAAAATGTGGCTGTCCAGCCACTGTCATTCAGGATTACTCATACATCAGTGGCATTTGCTCTGGGGTTCTTTTATAAACCTACAGTGCTTCCTATTCCTTCCACTAAAATGTATACCTCCATGTATTTTCCTAATAACTTGTATGCCTTCCTTAGAACAGAAACTCTTTGGGCTGGCAGTATAACCTAGAGGTTAGAGGAGCGAGGTGTAAATGAGCTTGATACATCCAGCAGACTACACCTGAGTTTGATTCTCACAACCTCCACTTGCATACTGTGTTACTCTGAACAAGTCACTTAACAACCCAGTGCTCCCAGGTCACCCCTGAAAACAGGCACTTGTGCCTAGTGGGCCCTAGCTGGTTACCAAAGACTAAAAAAAATAATTAAAACAAATCTTACTACTTACAAATCATTGTGTTGTTTCTCCATACTTCAACAATTCCACACAACTTCACTAACTTACTAACTTCATTATGTAGCCTTGGTGGATCTGACCAGAATTTGTTTCTATAGTATGAAATTAATACAGAGGGCCTTGGAGCCAGAGCAGTGCCAACAGTGACCTGCCTGCTAGTACTGGGTCAATTTGCAATATCCCACTTCCCTTGGAATTCTACAGTATTTTGTGATTTTCACTGAATTCTGGCAAATTCAGCCCATAAGGAACACATGAAATTCCACTACCATGTTTTCAAGAAAAATGGCAAAAGATTTATACTGATATCTATAAACTACACATATGAGATGACTCTGTATGTAACAAAAACCAGTGGGAAAAAATCTGCTGATGCCATTAACCTTCATAAAATAAACAAGCATTTGTCAATGCCGAACGTTCGCTTGCAGGTGTTTGCAGGCGTGTTTGGCATGTATGGTGCTTTACCCTAATGCCCTGTGCGATTGCTGGTATTTGCACAATAAATTGTCAGCATGACCTTTTTGTTACCCCCATTGTGCACTACATAGGTGGAAACACATTTTGGGCAGGATGTGAAAAATGACAGCTGTACTGCTCATAAGGAAGTGTGGTAAAATGGCAATGTTGAAAATCTGTAGTGGAAATATTGAAAATTCGCAAACCTAGGAGCGTGCGTGGGAACTGTTTAATGCACGCTGGTAAAACAGTGATTGTTAGGAATTTTTAACCAAATTGTCAACATTGGCAGTTTAAAACCTCTGCTAATGAACAGTGACACTGTGATTTTCTTAATGTGCCCCATACACTGAGTTCGCACACAGACTGCCATTGTGCGCTACATAGGCGGAAACACGTTTTGGGCAAGATGTGAAAAATGACAGCTGCAGTGCTCATAAGAAGGTGTGGTAAAATGGCAATGTTGAAAATCTGGAGTGCAAATATTGAAAATTCGCAAACTTACGAGCGTGTGTAGGAACTGCGCAACGCAGACTCATAAAACAGTCATTTTTAGGAATTTTTTCACCAAATTTTCAGCACAGCCATTTTAAGACCTCTGCTCATGAACAGTATCACTGAGATTTTCTTAATGTGTTCCATACATTGATTTCGCA
This sequence comes from Neoceratodus forsteri, assembly GCA_016271365.2. Classification (NCBI taxonomy): domain Eukaryota; kingdom Metazoa; phylum Chordata; order Ceratodontiformes; family Ceratodontidae; genus Neoceratodus; species Neoceratodus forsteri. The sequence goes on along the minus strand of JADMNL010000035.1, from coordinate 93,431,341 downwards.
CACCGACTGCGCCATTGTGCACTACATGGGCGGAAACACATTTTGGGTGAGATGTGAAAATGACAGCTGTACAACTCATAAGAAGGTGTGATAAAATGGCAATGTTGAAAATCTGGAGTGAAAATATTGAAAATTCGTGAACTTACGAGCCTGCATAGGAACTACGCCAACTGCGCTCAGTAAAACAGTCATTTTTGAATTTTTGCACAAATTTTCAACATGGGGTTTTGGACCCCCTTTTCATGAATGATGTCACTTGTTATGGTGTTATTCAAGGCCAAGGGTGATTTCCGCGAGTGACTGTGCAGTGCCTGCAAAATCACCCTTCGGGCCCGAATAACACCATGACAGTGACAGCATTCGATGAGAAGGGTCCTAAAACCCATGTTGAAAAATTTGGCAAAATTCAAAAATGACTGAGATATGCACAAAGTTGAAACCCCCCTATCTAGCCCATTATACAGCTTACCGGCATTTCCTCAGTTCACGGTCGCCTTTGAAGAGTGCAGACGTGTTCCCGGTCCACCGAAGATCGTCGCGCCAGAGTCCGGAGGTAAGTATGGGGTGAGGGGTGTGGGGAGGCTGGGTGCACAGTGGGTGGAGTGCGGGTTGTGGGAGGGGTTGGGAGGCGCACCTGAGACAGTTTTGTTTACAGGTTTGGAAAAAAAGAGCGATGTGGGACGTTTGCCACGCTGGGGTGGGCTCCAGCATGGCAGAAGATGGCTGGGGGCTGAGGAGCCAACGGGGTTTGGGCACCCCATTGGCAAACTATGCTGGGGGCACCGAGGGCGATTGGGCACCTCCATCGGCAAAATAAACAAATGTTTGCCACGCTGGTGGGCTCCCAGCGTGGCAGAACTCAACAGGGGGCTGTGGAGCCGGCGGAAGTTGGGCAACCCGTCGGCAAACAATGTTTGCCGCGCTGGGTGGGCTCCCAGCATGGCTGGCTTTGGGGGGTGGTGTGACGGACGATGCGGCGGGGAAGGTAGTGCAAGTGGCCAGCGAAGGCGGCTCAGTATGGCAGTGGTGTTTTTCAAAGCAGAGGAACACCGTTGTCATGCTGAGCTGCTGCACCCATTGGTGCAGGACCACCACGCCTGCTCAAGGGAGCAGTGCATTGGGTGGGAGAGGCACACCTCTAAGTGTGCTACTCTCCCAAAACGTTCCTTGTGCATGTGCGCAAGCGAACGTAAAAATGAGCTTACATAATTATCTGCATTTTAGTTATGGGTGGACCTCTGCAGCATTTTGTTTAAATAATCCACAGAAGATTTTGAACATAAGATGGTAATTCTGTATGTGTAATGTATTATTCTGGACACATCTACTGCCTACCTAGCAACTATTTTCCCAACAGGTACCCTCGTGCACATACATACAGACAGCAGATGGTCTAACAGTTTGGACAGTCTGACCATTTGAAAATACCTGTGGGCAAATTATGGACAGATTCATTTGAAAATCTCACCCCAAACATCCACAGCCTTGAGGGACCTATGGCAGTTTTTACTCATCAATTTCCAACCAACCCCACTATATTAAGCATTTCCCTCCATGGTTCATAACCTTCAAGAGTGAGATGATATTTGAGCTTGCTATATAGACAAATAGGCTGAAACCATCCCCAAGTGGAATTAAACAAACACAATAACACATGGATAATGTACTATAGTCTGCTTAAATGCCTTTATTTGAGTATATTGCTTTTTCCTTCACCATACAGCATGAAAAAGGGGCATAAGAATAAAAGGTGCTGGACAGACAGTACATCCCTAATTTTAGAACCATACATCCCAAAATAGAAGAAGACTAATTCAGCTCTGTGGGTCGGGTTGCTCCAAGGCTGATACTACAGCAAGCCAGGAGGAGTCAAGTTTCAGGTAGTCTCTTCTGTAAGGTATAGATGATGCTCCATGGTTTTAGGAAATTCGGGTAGTCACTTCTGCAGAAAGCAAACAGAGATATAATTAAGGCTTTATCAAGGCAATAGGTGTCCCTAGATCATGCACTCTCTATCACACAAGGCTGCATGTCTTTATCACTTTATAAGTATGACCCTGTCATGCTGGAATGTTGTACAGATATATATTAAAATTTTTATTTTTATTTTGTAATTTGTTAACCAGAATTACAGTTAAGCTATAGCCTTTCTTTCCAGTGTGGCTCTAACAGAATTGAATGGATGGTCACACTTCACTTTTAATTAAGCAATAATACTGGACAGAGTGTTACATTTCTTGAGTTGTGGTTGCATCTTAAGTGTGTTGTGAGGCATAAGGTGAAGCCAAGTGCCTTCAACCACTGAAGAAGTGGCAATAGTCCCTGAAACACAATACTCTTTGAAAAAGGAACCATAGTGCTAGGCTATGGCACATCTTGGTGTTCAGTTCTGAACTCATGATGATGTACTAAGGTATCTTCATGAGTCAATGATGCTTTAGCCAATCTGTTTTCAGGATTTCTCCTGTTTTACCATCAACACTATTCATGCTAGCAAACAGCACTTGTCTTTCAAGATATGGTTACTTGCATGTATTTAATGGGATGTTATCCTAGTAACAGTCACCAGTGGGCCTCAAACTATCAGAAAGTATTTTATTTATTTATTTATTTATCTTATTATTGGTTTTTTTGCAAGTGCTGTTTTGTTTGAACAATTAAAGGAACTGGTACTCTGCCTCTTCTGCAGGCAGGAAAAACTACTATATTTTGGACAAGATATTTGGAGTTCATAGCAACAGGTCATCTGCTGTCACAGGGACATTACGCATATTTGTTTCATGGCCTCCTCTATGACACAATCTCCTTTTTTGCCAGCAAAAGTGTATCTCACTTTTATAGTTACAGGTTTGCAGGACAATCAAGCTATAATAAGCTGTGCACTAAAGGAAAAGGATTACTGTTTTAAGACAGAATTATTACAGTCTATGAGCAAATATCTTGATGGAACATTTTGATGTAAAATATGCATACCTTTTACTTCAGTCACAACAGTTTTTACTCCACCCACTGATGTTTCATGTGCTGTGGATCCACCCATGGCACTAAAAATAAATAAATATTTAAATTACTAAAGTCTTCTGCAGCCTAGCGTAATATCGTCTAAGTTGTTGTTGCAGTTTCTTTATGCTGATACAGCAAATAACAACTAAGGCTGTCCTCCCCCCCCCCCCCCCCCCCAGTATTTCAAGGTTTCTCTCAGGTATTCTACAGTGAACAAATGACTCCTACATCTTAAGAAAAGTGGGCAGGATTCATAAATTTTGATGCAAGCCATCAAAACTTGCATGCCGATTGGAACATTAAAACAAATTACTGCATTAATGGACAGAAGTCCTGTTCTACATCTAGAGGGCTGCCATTTTCAATGCATATGTGGGTTTGTCACAGAAGACCACAGGAAACCACCTCCTGTGTCCCCTTGTCAGGTAAGTCCAACCCACTCCTTCCCCTGCCCAGTAACAGTTGTAAACATGCACCTTCCTCATCCCCCCATTACACAAGTCCATCCAGCACCCTGCATGATCCAAAAATTGGCTTTACTCCCCACCCATATTTCACCCTTTTGTTGAGCCCAGCCAGCACCCTGGACCCTCTAGAAGCAACCATATTATGTCTTTTACTATATGATACCATCACACTTCAGCAAGCCTGATACAAACCCACAATCTCTGCCCCAGTCAGTGACTGGCCTTCACAGGGCAGTGAGTAAGCTGGTAGAACCATTCCAATAGCATCAGTCAACAGATGATTACTGCATTACAAGGTACATAAACTGGGAGGCTTCTCTGATGTCTGAGGTGATGAACGTGCTTAGTGAGTAGGTTGATGGTTGTAGGGGAAGCCAGTCTCTGTGTTGGATGGGGTGTGGGTGGCCTTGCATAGTGGAAGACATGGGAGATGGATGTTTCTAATTGTTACTGTGGAGCCTATAATTCAAGGGAATGTGCAGGGTGCCTGTGCCTCACTTATAGTAGACAGACCTGCTCTAATAGGTGCATCTGCTATAGCACTTTGATCTTACTTGGCATAAGAGAAAATACCATTGTAAGTGATATAGAGATGTGTGCATCACAATCTGGACACTGCATACTGTATGCATTCACACTCTAAATACATAGAGGTGTGAACATGGGAGGTGAAGTAGTCAGGACAGGTTATGAATACCACCATGGGATAGCACAGACCAAAGCCTGCCTTGTACTCATATAGGAATGTCACAGTAACTCAAGATGATGATATAAAACAATATTCTCCAGTGATAACTGTGGTCAAACAAAGCACCTGCTGGCTGGTCAAACCAACATCAGTGCTGGTCAAGGTCCTGGAAGTTATCACCCAGGACAAAATAATGAAGCACTTGGTTTTAGACCAGGGTTCTTGGCCCATTCTCAGCAGGGCTTTACAAGAGGCAGACCATGCCAAGCCAACCTGACCACCATATTTGAGGGGTGGTCAAGGAGGTTGACTGGGGCAGGGGCAGGGGCAGGGGCAGAGCCATAATCATATTATACAATAGTCTAGCTGGAGTTTAGCAAGGCCTTTGGCACTGTGATGCATGACAATCTTCTGGGCAAAGTACCAACAGGAGTGTGGTTTACACAAGATGGAGTTTTGTCCAGATTGGGGCAGAAAACAGAGCATCATGGTGAACAATCACTACTCTAAGGGGAAAAGGGTACTATGCAGAATCCTCTAGCGAATCAGTGTTGAGGCTACTACTGTTCAACATTGTTATTAATTATCTGGATGCTGGGGTCTCCAAAAGATGGTGTAAGCTTGCTGATGGCTTTGAGGTCTACAGGTGGCCAGGATGGTGGATTCACTTGAGGAGGGGACAAACTTCAGTAGGACCTGAATAGTTGGTGGATTGGTTGGCCCCCTGGAGAGGAATGTTCAAAGTAACCAAATGCAGGGTGCAACATTAGAGGAGGAAAACCACGAGATAATATATAAATACTGTGGGGGTCTCCCCTTGTTGTTATGGAAAAAGATATGGACCTGGGTATCGTAATTGATATGGGTCTGAAACATGACAGTGCGGCCTGCTGTCAACAGGATCAGAAGACTACTAGAATGCACTGAAGATAATGGCCAGCAGGGCAGGAGAAGCAATCCTGCCAGTTTACAAGGCCCTGGTCAGAATCCCTATGCAGCGATACCTGCAGTTCTGGATCCAAGTACAAAAAGGTAACTGGGACAGCTGATAGGGTACCATGCATGGTCATCAAAATGATCAGGGGTTTGGGGACAAGTGCTATCAGGAGAGGCTGGTGGCCCTTGACAGTTTCACTCTGGAGAAAAGGAGGCTGAGGGGAAACAAAATCTCAGTTTTCCATACACTCGAGGGTATTGACAAGGTTGTACGGACAGAGATGTTTCATCTTGTGTCCTCCAGCAGGATGCAGTAACATGCCCTGAATGTGAGTATCTTTTGAGGTAATCCTTGGAGGCACTTCTTCTCCAAGATGGTGCAGCCCATCAGTGGAGACCATGGACATGAAGACAGTGTAGAGGTGAGGTAAGCCTGGACAAATTTCTGCTTACCAAAGGAATCACATGATATCCTGGGTTGTAGACAGTGGTAAGTAACCCTTTTAAATGAGTAAATGTTTGAGCAGCAATTTATTTCATATCTGCTTATGAAGAAGGAATGGAGAAACATGTTGCACCCAGAGTCCCATCTGACATTTAATTATATTACTATGATAATCAAGACATCCCTAAATCCATGGTGCTGGTGTACGAGCCCGGCTCAGTGTATGTACTGGTGAATATGCAATATTGGTTAAATAGAGAATACATCTCAGTGCAGTTAGATAGGAAAATATTATATTAACGTATTGCTGCCACTGCAGCACGGTATATTGATTTTTTAATTTTTTTTATAAAAGAGACCACACCAATATATCTGCTTTCTGAAACTTTCTTTTAAGTGAATCTTGAAACTGAATAATGCCGACCATAATAGTGATACCTTACTTATGTCAGATATATTTTTCAACACAGCAGCAATGCAGAAAGCTGCATCGAATCTATGGTACGAGAGAGAAACCATAGATACAGCCATGGGGAATAATGCATACAGCTGAGTGGGACATATAGTATGGTACAAGGTGAGGGATACTGAGTAAAGTTGAGTGGGATGGATGGTATAAGGGAGAATGCATGACGTTACATTGGATGTATGGTATGAGAGCAGAACAATACATCAAATTGCATCAAATGTGTAAGACTAAGACAGTGGCAATGCATGAAGCTGCTTCAGATTTATGGTACGAGAGACCTTCATTCTCCAGTCACATTCCAGTGCCATCCTTTAGAGCTACTTTTTCAATGGGAAACTCCAATCAGTTTGCATATTTTAATTGAGAAACAACACTTTGTTCCACTTAAATATAATAGATTTAATATAAATGTGTTATCTTTTTATATACTGTGATCTTTTGTTTGATTTAGTGGGTGGCATTTTTTATTAACTAGAGTTAACATGTGAAGAAGAAAACAGAAGCCAATTACTGTTTTAAAAACTGTAAAGTCATACAGATGGAAAATAATGTTACAAATATATAAAATGCCCATATCTGTTTATTTCATAAAGGAGGGAGAATGTCAACTGTTTCTTGTTTAAATGCACTGGGCAGCTAAGCAGTTTTTTTTATATATCACAGTACCAGAATTCTACAGATTTCTTTTTACCAGCAGTTTGAAAAGTAAAGGTGAAAGCCCCACTTGTTTTGCTGCACAAGCATTTTATTATAAAAGCAGAAAGTAATTACTAACACATCAGAACATAATAAATCAAATAGCCAATTGTCTATTTATTAGAAGTTGACACATACTCTTTAAAAGCAACAGCACTTCAATCTGTTCACTCCACACTCCTTTATTAATCAAGCCATAGCTTACCTGACATTTGCCCCATCAAGCAGCAGTCTATATTTGGCAATCTCCTGCTCAAGGATCATCTTTAAGTTCAAGAGGTTCTGGTACTCTTGGGACTGGTGACTCATATTTTCACGCAAGCTGGCGAGTTCATCTTGCACTTGAAGAGTTGACGCATTAATTCTGTTTACCTGCTCTGCATACCTGCCTTCTGTTTCTCTTAGAGTCTGTTCCAGGGATGCTTTCTGTGGGTAACAAGGTCAACTACAAGTCAGATCTCTAAAATCTCATACCTAACAACTTGAAGACATTTAGACTTGTCTGTAGTCTTTGAAACATAGTGTCCCAACTCACTCTCCCTCCTTAGCTTTGGAAAATGACCAGAATTTTGCACACGCCCAAGGTGTGAGAAGCTACAGAAATATCAACGGGTTTATACAAGCATCCCAAACCGAGGTGTGTGTAAAATGCTGGTTCTGCACACACTCACCCATGAATTATTTTTATAATTACTGGTGATCATTTTTAATTAGTGTGGGTTCACATGTCTGAGAAAGTGAAAGTGGAAGTTATTTTGGTAGCGCTCGCGTCAATGTGAGTGTGACAGTGATTGACAGCTGGTGATTACAATCACCCAGCCATAACACAAAATGACAACCAAGCAGTTGTAATATGATTTTAAGATCGGGTTATCCAGATATTAAAAATGATCACCAGTAATTATTTCCAGCATTATTTATTTCCAGCATGCATTTCATATGTCTTAGTTTTATTAGCTACAGTACTTCCTAGGTACTTACTCTAAACTTTAACACATATTTAAAGGAAAAATATATGCTGAAACTGTGTGTAGGAGGTACAAGTTGGGTGAGTAGGAGGTACAAGTTGGGATGGGATAGGCATATGGATATAGCGAGATTTGATGCACTGGTGGGCAAGGTGAGGTTAGGGGGGACTAAAAGCAGCTCAGTCCAGTAGCTAGGTATGCAAATGCAGACTTGACGGACTGCTGCGATGTTTTCCGAAGTCATTTCTTTCCTCTGTTTTTTTCAGCAATCGTGAAAGATACAAGGGATCAACCAAATGTTTTCTCACTCAGAGGCCTGTCTGCCAATGACTACATAACTAGCACACTGAGATAGTGCCCAACTGTTCATAAATATGGTAACATAATGAAGACTGGTGACTTACCATGCCCAGGAGTGAGTCCAACTCAGACTGTAGGGTTGTTGAAGAGCGACGAAGTTCAGTGACTTCACTTTTCACTGACTCACTTGCTTGAGTGGTTTGAACTTGTTCTGCCTGCTTGATTTCCACCTAAAGAAATAAAAATATATTCTTGAAGACAGCATCCTGAAAATGGAAGATGAAGGCTTGAAGCTAGAGAAAATTATCATTGCAGAATTGTGGGGAAAGAGTAGGAATTCCCATTTCAGTGTATAATGAACAGCTTGGTTCCAATAAGACAAAAACTTAGACTGTCTGCATCAAGAAAGGAGTAAGGTAGCCGGCTTGGTGGCACTGAAGGTTGAGGCGCTGTACCCCACACCTCATGTCATGCCAGTGAACCAGGTTTAGGGGTGAGCCAGAGGTATCGGGGTCGGCTTGGGGGAGAAGATTTGAATATCCAACAACAGCTCATCTTCTCCCGGGAGGGTTGAGGACTCTGGCAACAGTATACCTCCTGGTTGTGGCTGGGGTACTACACCAAGAGTGCTCAGCATAATTGGGTGTTGGGACATGGCAGACATAGGTGTTGATGTGCACAGGAATGTGCATGTCCCTTGGATGCCCATGCATGTCTGCATTCACTATCGGAGGGATAAACCAAGCACTAAAAACAGGACATGCCCCAATGTCTGGGAGGATGATGTCACTCTTCAGCCCCATGCCCACCACCAGAGCCTGCCTTTCTGGGTCCCAATACCTCCAATTTTCACCTCTGTCTGCAGAAGGGATGGAGGATGGTGTTCCCAGGCAACAGTGGTCATAGCAGGGCAGGAAACAGCTGGGAGATGAATGAGGGAGTTTCCAGAGGTCAGTGACTAGAGGGAAAAAGAGCCATTAAAAAAAGTAGTAACACAGGGCCACCTGATGACCTTGGGGGTCATGATGCATGCTTCCATGTTGGCGACCTGAGTTCTGAAGTGAGCTTGGGAAGCTCGTTGGGTGACCCTGATGGTGGGAGACTCACTGCTGCAAATCAGCAATCCCAGATAGGGAGGGATAGCATGAGGTTCCACCACCCCAGTGACTTCTGTGGTGGTCCAGGGGGCTTGCCTAACATACAGGGGCATGCTACAGCATGTGAGGTCCAACAGAGCATAGCCCAACATTGGTGAGGTGTGCCATTGTCTCTCTGGGACCTATGTGGGGTGCTCCCTTCTAGCACTCTTGTACAAGAGTACACTGTACTCTTAGTAAGAGCTACAGTGGCTCTGCCTACTGATTGGTTGAAATTGCATTGGTGTTTTATAATAGTCCTCATAATCATGGTCACTGGTTAATGTCTTTTGATTGTTCAGCCGGGGGACTTGTGAAAATCTGACTGACCCTAATTCCCAGGTTCATGGAAACCCATTAAATTCCTGGTAATGTAAAATGCTAGTATAAAATTATAGAATCTCATGTGATAAAAACGGATCCTTACTTTCTGGTCACTGTGAACCAGGGGTCGTACACATAACCAGTCCCTGTAAGGAGGGACAGAAACCTGGTTGAGAAGTACCTGCTTGTTGTACCATGCCTCGGCCTCCTTTTGGTTCTTCTTGACTGTAAGTTCATATTCCAACCTCATGTCATCCATGATCTTTTGCAGATCAACACCTGGAGCTGCATCAACCTCGACATTGACAGTACCAGCTACTTGTGATCTCACAGACACCAATTCCTGAAAAACAGAAAAAAATGTTTTAAATACTTTATATCATATCATCTGATTTTTAAAAGTATGGACTATAGTCAATAATACAGTAGATTTGTTATTCAAAATGTGTGAATACCATGTTGCCCCTCCCCCACATACACGTACAGTATAAGTTATAATTTTACCTAACATGCACTACTTAAAAAATGCTTGTATTGGGACACGATGCACATATACAGTACCTTTTCTTTTGTAATTTTAAATGTTGAGTTTTCCTATTCTTTATATAATATATATATATATATATATTTAAATACTACAACTTCTAATGTTATTCATAATCATAAATGTTTGAAAACATGCAGTAACAGTCAATTAATCAAAAAGAAAGAAAAATTCAGACTCCACAAGTTCTCATACTGTTTTTTTTTTTTTTATATATAGGCTATCATTGTTTCAAAACTTTTGAAGTGGTTACATTTCTAGGGAATTATTTTTTACATGATTTAGCCCACCCCTATTCCTGGAGTATATATAGCGGGTACGAAAAGTAAGGACATGAGTAAAGTTGGTGGTAGCCTGCCAAAAGTCATTTTGCAGGAATAGCAGTGTATAGGATATAAATAAATGCTGCTTCCAAAACATCTTTTGGCTAATCCAGAATGGCTTCCTGTGACTTCTTAGTCTTTGAGAATTGCAAAGCTGAGCAGTTCTAGAAAACTAAGAAATAATGAGATGAGGATTTGCTTGATTAGTCACGAGACATCTCAAACTGCCATTCACTTTTTAGTAAGCTTCTCCCCAATGGATCACATATCTACAGAACAATCGCAGGGGCATTCTACAGTTCTAGCTGTTCAATCCCACATACCCCAGCCTTTGCACAATGCTGAAAACAGTTAAGCTGACTGGATTTATAATGAGACGTTTTCCAAAACAGAAAAGTGGTACCTAAAAACCAACTTGAACCATGCCTGTGCTTGATCTGAACTCCACCTGCACTTGATCTCAACGTGTTACATACGGTATGCCAACTCTCCCTGTACTGCCCATGTTATTTTAATATAAGTCCAATCTTTGTACTGGTGCTTATGTCTACTTAATATTATCTGCCTGAATGGGTCTATTGTCCTTTTTTAAATGCTCATCTAGTATTGTACTGAGTTTGTTCCATTTTTGCAACTGACTTTGTATCCTATAGTTGCCTACTCATGTACTCCTGATTTTCTCGTTGTTTAATCTCCCAGTACATACCTGATAAACAGACACAAAGGTGTCTAGTACACTTAACTGACTAATAAAAGTTAATAAATAAGTCTGATTTTGTTAATTTGCACTTCTCAGACTCTTAATCTGTTGTCGTGCTTCAATGCTGCTGATCTACTACTATTTGATATTAAATGACAGACCTGTTCTACTTGAGTTATTCCTGCCTTTGTATAGACCTTTTATGTTCTATGTTAGGCTGTTATTATTGTACTCTGTACTTCATAATGCAAATGTCATGTGTTTTCCTTATATGTAGCTAATCCAGGAATCTCTGAAAAATGGACCTTTGGCCTCAGTGTACATACCCGGTCAACAAAATTAAATAAATAAATCAACCAAATTGTCTGTTGAAGCCCCTTCCACAATTTAATTAAAACTACCATCAGACTGATTGATACAAATATATATATATATATATATATATATATATATATATATACACACACACACATACATTCATACATAGATATTTCATTTTATGTAGTTCAATGGATATCTCCTTACCAATGCCACAGAAAGAGAACTCTAAAATAACTGAATTTTTTACAAGCATTTTTTTAAATAGTATTACATTATCTATACTGTGGTTCTACAACTTGTGGGGGGACATACATTGAACGCTGTTTCTTTAAAGAGGGCAGGAAATTATTTCTGATTGGCAGCTGTTTATAATGCTCCCTATTTTAAGGAATGATATTGATACCTCTAAATGAGCCATATCTATCTGCACCTGAATCAAAAGTGAATGTGAGAAACTGTATTTTGCGCTGTTTTTTATGTGTAGCATTCTGTTGTCATTCTCTTCTAACAATTTTAAACTTTAAATGTGTCACTATTTGTGTACAGAACTCAAAACACAGTTCTGATGGGTCAAAAGCTCATACTTAGCATTCCATACACAAAACCATGACATAATCACCCTCCCCCTCTAGGATACACCATGAGGGGAGCAACCTGTTGCTCAGTGTGCCCTTCCTGGTGAAACTCTTAATTAAATAAATAAATAGTAAAACCGCCACATTACTGGCTCCATGAAGAGAACTGTGCAGAATGTTGTGAATAAGAAGAAACAAGCATTTGTCAATGCTGAATGTTTGCTTACTGGCATTAGGAGTGGAAGTGCAGGAGTTAGACAGATGCAGTATAGAAATGGCATTGAAGTACTGAAGTGATGCCAACTCCACCCTAACACTGCAGAGATGGACAGGCATTGGGGTGTGCCTTTGGGTCATTGCCCATGACGGTCACTACATTTCACCTCACCATACCCTTCAGACACTGACAAGTGTCAAGGTGTGCCTTGGGGTGTTTGGGCTTTACATTCACCCCATTCCATAAGGAAATATGCTGAAATGGGTGCAGTATAAGAGAATGGGGTGAACTCTGGGGGCAAAGAGTCCAAGGTGCGCCTCGATGCCTGTCACTGGCTGCAGGGTGGGGGTGGAGGTTGAACAGCATGAGCATTACAGTCGCAATCCAAAGGCACACCCCTGATGCCTGTCAGTCCCTACAGGGTAAGGCGTTATGGTCAAAAACCCTAATGCCCTGGGCGTTTCTTGGAATTTTACTCCAAGTTTTCCACATGGGCTTTTTGTGACCCCACTTCATGAACAGTGACACTATCAGATCATCAGGTAAAAAAGTGATTTTGCACAGCAACTACACCATTTGGTGCCACAGATGTGAAAACACGTTTCGAACAGGATGTGAAAAGTGACAGCTGTACTGTTCATGAGGAGGTGTAAAAAATGGCATTGTTGAAAATCTGGAGTGAAAATATAAAAAAGCTGGTGAAGCCACGAGCATGCATAGAAACTACGCAATGTACACCTGTAATGTAATTAGTTTGGGGATGTTTTACAGCAGATTTTCAACATAGGCATTTTGGGACCTCCGCTCATGAACAGTGCCACTGCGATTTTCTTAATCTGTCCTGAACACTAATTTCCCACAGTGACCACACTATTCTGCGCCGGAAGTGCAAAAACACATTTCAGCCTGGGTGTGAAAAATGACAGCTGTACTGTTCATAAGGAGATGTGGAAAAAAGTCAGTGTTGAAAATCTGGACTGAAAACATTACAAATTCGTGAACTTACGAGGGTGTGTGGAAATTACGCAATGCAAGCACGTAACACAGTAATTTTATGGACTTTTGTTACAAAATATTCAACATAGCCATTTTAACACCTTTACTCATGAACAATGTCACTGTGATTTTCTTAATGCGTCCCGAACATTGATTTCGCAAACTGACCACGCCAATGTGCGATACATGTGGGAAAACACATTTTGAGCAAGATGTGAAAAATGACAACTGTACTGTTCATTAGGAGGTGTGCTAAAATGACAATGTTGAAAATCTGGAGTGAAAATATTAAAAATGCTCAAAGTTATGAGCGTGTGTAGGAACTGTGAAACCCACGCTCGTAAAACAGTCATTTTTGGGAATTTTTTCACCACATATCCAACATAGGGTTTTTGGTGGCCTGCCACATGAACTGTGACCCTGTTGTTTCATTAATCAGTCCCAAAAAGTGGTTCCACGCAGTGACCAAGAAATCACCTTCCGGGACCAAATAACAAAATGACAGTGACTGAGTTCATGAGGTGGGGTCCCAAGAACCCCTTGTTGAAAATTTGGTGCATAAATTCCCCAAAATGGCCGAGATATGCACCAAAGTTGAAAAAAAAAACATTTATGCCATTATACAGCTTACCGACATTTCTTCAGTTTGCGGTTGGCTTTGAAGAGTGCAGACGTGTTCCCGGTCTACTGAAGATCATTGCACCAGCCTCTGGAGGTAAGTATGGGGTAGGGGCATGGGGAGGTTGGAGTATGCAGAGGGTGGGTTTGGGTTGGGGAAGGGGGCTAGACAGTCAACGAGGGACCATTTTTTTCTTACAGATATTGTTTTTTTCTTTTTTTAGGAAGACGACGAGGGACTTTTGCCACGCTGGGGTGGGCTCCGAGCATGACAGCTGGAAGTGTGTTTGGGGGAGGCAGTGGAGCTGATAGGGGATTGGGCACCCCCGTCAGCCATACAGACTGCTGCTATGCTGGGGTGGGCTCCCAGCGTGGCACCTGGAAGTCTGTCTTTGGGGGAAGGAGTACAATGGAGCCGACAGGGGATTGGGATCTCCGTCAGCCATATAGACTTTTGCCATGCTGGGGTGGGCTCCCAGCATGGCACCTGGAAGTCTGTTTGGGGGGCAGTGGAGCTGATGGAGGATTGGGCACTCCCAACGGCCATATAGTGTTGGGGGAGAGCACATAAGCATGCTGGGATGGGCTCCCAGTGTGCTACTTGGGTGTTTGTAGCGGGGGAGGCAAGGAAAAAATGGAGCTGTCTATGACAGCTGTTCAGATGCAGTGCTGATATGTGGGCACTTTGCATCCTGCTGATCGCAGTATGTAAATTGCCTGCCAATGGCAATATGCAAATTGCTTACGTTACCACCGCTGATTGTAGCAGTGTTTTGCTTTGAACTGTATGCCACTGCATCTGAACTGCTGTCATAGACAGCTCGGACATTTATTGGTGCGGTGATACAGCCGCACCTGCAAGAAGGAGCAGGGCATTCGAAGCGAGGTGGCACACCTATGAAAATTCGTATGGTGGCACTATGTTTCTTGTACATGCGTGCAAGTAAACATAAAACTGAAAACACAGCTTTTCACAACGGCGTTTAATCAGGTACACTTGCAAATACTGATCATTTGTTGGTATGGAATCAGATTTCATTTCTGTTCATTATATTACTAAGTTCTGCCAGTCAGCATCTATTTCCTGTCACCTTTAGCAATGGCAAAATAAGATTTTCAAATGAGTGAGGAGAGCATTGGAATAACGTTTCTGTGTACAGAACCACTGTTAACTTATACAGTGATAGCATTATCAATGTACATCGCTTGAATGACAGTTGTGAAATGCTGCTTGTGAAAAAAAAATGGGAGTGCTGGCAATTACAGTGGCTGCAGCACATGAAGACAGCATGGCTGTATAGGAGGCCTGCAGGCTCCACATGCTGTACCTTCTCTCATTCACTTCAATGGACAAAAAAGAAAACAAAACAAGAAAGGCTTTCTAATCTATACAATGCCGTAAGGAGGGAACAGCTGGATGCCCATCTTGTTTGATTTCTGCACATGTCTCAAGCTCTGCACATATAGTCTAAAACCTGAAAGCCAGTGCAAGGCATTATGGGAAGGCAAATCCTTGTACATGGTTGACAAGACTTCACTACACCAGCAGTTGCCTTTTAGGCATGCTTTTAGAGAAAACTAGTATAGGCTGAGAATGGCAAACAACACACATGTTTCATCCTGTTGGGCCTCATCAGGGCAGTGTCATCACTGTTTCAGCTAAGCACCAGGTCCGCCGAAGGGAAAATCAAGCAATGAATATGTTACTGGATAGCATACCATGGAGACAGACAAACTGCTTGTGGGATCAATAAAAGGATGTTAGGAAAGGACAAATGCCCCCAGGACACATCTGGAAATGAGCTGCTAGTAGCCCAGTATGTCTTTCCTGGTGACACGTTTAACATAAATAAATAAATAAATACATACATTAACAAATATTCAACTTGTTTAGTTTTGGCACACCTCATCATACCATACCCTTACTCTCTAAAGCCTGGAACTCAGTGCAGTAAGAGCATAATATATGTGAAAGTTTTAGCATGAAGAAAATTTCTTACTGAAAAGAGGGTATTTTGGGAGTAGCAAAGGGGTCATTCCTCCTAATGACTGACACATAACTGGGGGGGGGGGAGGACAAAACTACATCTGCCACTGTAGATTGCTGACCCTACCTCTTCATGGTTCTTCTTGAGGTAGACCAGCTCATCTTGCAGGCCAGAAATATCACTTTCCAGGTTCTTCTGGTTGTAAACATACTCCTTCTTCAAGCCATTCAGTCCATTAATGTCAGCTTCAACAGACTGCCTCATCGCCAGCTCAGTCTCGTACCTGAAAGGGCGTAATAAAAAACAAGCGGTTCCAGCCCAGGAAAAAACATATACATGTGCTAAAGGTAACAAAAGAAATTATCCACGAAGGCAGATAAGAAAAATGACCCACCCAGTTTACATGAATGCACCATCTATAAGCGTAATAACATTATACAACATATTATACCTAATCAGATTTGAATGCTTACAGTCCCTATAAAACATGCAACTCTCTCTGACACATTCGAGTTTTGACCCTGAAGCTAAAATGTCTGGAAAGGGTAATGTGCATTGGCGTGTGTATACACAAAATGTGTGCTAAAGGAGGAAGCATGAAGTCAATGGGCCTTGATTTCATATTTCAGCAGCATGGTTTCTTCCTTTCTGTACCAGGAGGTGGTTAATAGCCATGTAACAGCTCTTTCTACCATTTTAAAAATATTTGAAGTAATCTCCATTAACTTGACAGGAGCAGTTTGGATCAGCTTAAATCTAGCATAATGTACACTGGGCTGACAAACTGCCAGGGGAAGGTGTAGATGTTTCATGTAATGCATCTGGTTTAAAAATGCTCAGTCAAATGAAAGATGAACCACAATATGCCTACAGGTACAAAACAGACTTTTATAGGTGGTGATCAACAGTCAACTTTTAACCATAATCGCAGAACTGCTTGTATTCTATTAAAGTCTCCTTTCTGATTTTCCACTCTCTCTCCCTAACCTTATTCATTTAATAGCTGCTCTAACACTGAGGTCCCTTCTAGGTTTTCTCTCAGGTGGGCAAAAGGCAACCATCTAGTGTTGAATGTGCCTGCCATGTTTCTTTTTACTAAGTGGATAAACAGGTTTTGTTTGGAAGAACAGGTCCACTAACTGAGCTTTTTACTTAGTTACACAGCAGTATAACCAGAATGAAACTCTGCAAGACACAAAGTAACTTTCTGATAGACCACTTATTGAATATACTCTTACATGAAATGCACACTAGTGTCAACAAATAGGGCTCGATTCTTGGGCACAAACGGTGCAGGTATAAAATGGGGTGCTAAGAGCCTCCACATTAGACCACCATACTTTTGAAGTTGCACACAATTCAATTTTTAGATTGTATTTATTTAAAGGAGGCAGTATAGCACAGTGGGTTAATGCTCTGAGCTGCAGATATGAAGACTTGTATTTGAATCCCACACAGCTGCTGAGATGCATACTGTATAATCCTGAGCAAGTCCACTTCACTTCCTTGTGCTCCCAGGTTGCATCTGGAAACAAGCTTCAGCTTAGTGTGCTACTCCTGATTAAACAATGTTCTCTTTCCCTAACCAAATGATTACACTGGACATGAATACCCTTTTCCAAGAATAACTAGGATCTGGTGGTACAGGATAGTATACAAAAGACAGCAGTGCAGTTAACAGTTGACATACAGATTATGGTAACGACAGTCAGAGAAATGGATATTACATTACATCCTGAAAGTATTTTAGCATTTTTCTATGAAACAGGGTGTAGCTGCCTGTTGTGCATAGGTAAGCACAAACCCTGTAGTGGGAATAACGGCAGGGGAAGATGCTCCTCCTGTGCCTCTGTCAGAATGAAAACTAAGTGTGCCAGATATTAGGGTATGCTAATTGGGTTTGTAGCCACATAGACAGAAAGTCCAGCACCCAGAGAGGTCTGTGCATGGTGTGACCCCAATTGCATGGTGCTGTGCCAGACAAAGAATCCCTGGGACCTAGTGCAACTGCCATATTCCTCCTCCCACTATCTAACCCTCATTTTTATAACCATTTGTGGAACAGACCAGTATATTTTGTTTATCCATTTATACATCTTCTTTAGAAGGCCTGTGCTCCCCCCATCCAGACTGACCTATCAGCTCTGTCACCCAGCATCTCACCAATTTACCAGCAACCCCTCCTATAGGCTCCTTGGCTTTCCTCATGCCATTGCAGGGCCCCAATGACCACACAAGAATCCAGTTCTGGGAAGGGCAGCCACATTGCCACTTTGGTGCTTGCAGAGCATTGGTCCTTCATACTACCTCAGTCCTGTATTGTTTTCCACCTTTCTTTTTCCCCCTGTCCCTCTGAAATGCCTGCCTGGTGATGTAATACAAGCATTCAGGTATGCGCATCATCCGGCAATATCTCTCCACCACTGAGTAACTCCAGAGAGCACTGCCACCCGTGGCCACCCATGTGGCTTTCAAGCATGTGAGTAGGCTGCCTGCCCTCCCTGGAGGAGTGGAACATCTTCTGGGTTGCTCAATTACCTTCCCCCTGGTGGTCTACTGAGGACATTGGCTTGCTCTGAACCCATGCCACCAACATCACTGGAGGTAGCACTACTCCTGCAGCAGTCGGCTGACTCATAATGGTTCACTAAATTTGTTTTATACTTTGGTAACTGGATAAGGCCCACTAGGCACAAGGCCTGTTTTCAGAAGCAAGCTGGAAGAACCTGAGAGGTTAAGTGACTTGCTCAGGAGCATGCAGTATGCAAGTGGAGGTTATGAGAATCAAAGCTAGGTCTGCTGTGCGTACCAAGCTCATTCACAACTAGTCCTCCTTGTAGTCCTGTGCCATAACTCCTGCTCCCCTTCACATCATTTGTACCTGGTGTCCAGAGCAACTGCCTGTTCAGCTCCATTTCCCCAAGATGTCATATATTGTTGTCCTTCACTGATCTGCATCCCCTACTGGCTTCAGTGCTGTGGATGCAGCATTCTGACACCCTTATCACTTGCCCTAATCAGTTAGTAATGCAGGGGTGTCAGAAATGTTTGTGACCACAGAAGTAAGCATTGCCATGATTTCTGAAGGTTCCCCCCAAACAATCACTTTATGATTTGGGAATGTGTGTGAGGGATGTGCGACCATTATTAAGCGTATCTCAGGGACGTATTCAAAAGGTTGGTGCAAAATTGCCACTCATGCAATTGTGTGCCATTCCCTTGCAACAGGAAACCTCGCTGCTGTTGCTACAACTCAAATTAAAAAAAAAATAGTTAAATGTTTTTTACAGTGAATTCACACACAGAGAAAAAGAACAGATTTTCACTCCAGTCTTTTTAAAGGCTTGAGATCATTCCTAGCAATACAAAGAATGCTAACAAGACTTGAGGGACAGGTACTTACTTAGTACGGAAGTCATCAGCAGCCAGTCTTGCATTGTCCACTTCCAGAGACAGATGGGCATTCTCAATAATGCGCTGCAAAATCTGAATGGAAAAATAAGGGAAAAAGTGAAATTAATGTACTGGGGTTAATCTTTACAGTCTAAGCTACTGAAGTTGCATTTGGTAACAGAGCTATTGAGAACAATATTCCCACATGTTACACCAGAACTTAAACTATCATTACTGACAGCACTGAATACCACTGTACCAGGTAATTTCTATATGTTTTGCTGTGCAGCTACTCACTTTCTGCACATCATTGTGTACTTGTTCCTTCTTTACCGTATATTTAGTCTATGCGATTCCAGGAATGACAGTAGCTGGTGGATTTTAAGTTTAAAACCCAAATGCAGACATATGAGAGGACATATTTTTTCATGCAGCTGACTCACATAACTGAAGTGATTTCTCTGGATCGTTGATTCTGCTGAGGGAAAGGGCTACTGTGACCCAGAGTATGGGATTTACAGCATTTGCGGTGAATTTTAAATTTTCCTGCCCTGCGTTCCAAACCCTTGGCAATCAATGCCAACAACTTGTTGGCACTAATATTAATTAGGGAGTTAGAGTGAGGGATTGTTGATTTACTCTATTGGAAAACTGTAGTGGTACAGCATGTCCAGCAGGACTAGTGAAAAACCAAAAAGTTATTAAAGTTTTATGAGAAGCATATTCAGAGATTAAGGAAACATTTATTTACTCACTGCAACTACAGCAGGTCATATATGAGGGCTTGTAATACTGTCGCTCACAGTCATGCATTATTCATCCCCTTACGGGTCCCACCTGAATCTGTATGGTTGGCTAGTTGACTAACAGTTGGGAGACATCAAGGTAATTTCAGGGGAGAAGCTTTAGCAGAGGGAGAGAGGGAAAACCTATCTAGCTAAGGTCATTCCCACCAAATGTGGCTGATGTTTGACTCTTCAGATTGCTGCTGGTCACAGGTAATTTAAATTGACTAAATTATTGAAGATCTGAAGGTAGATTTGGATTTTCTGCAGGTATGGTTTTCAAGGAATGTCAATGTGCAAGCGAAGGTTGAGCACACTAATGGCCTGATTGTGGAGGTGATCAACCCCTAACCTGTTCTGAGCATGTTTCTTGTCTAGACATGATGATCACATCACAGCCCATGATGAGCTCTGTAACTTGCTGTGTGTATAAGTCAATCATAGTTTAGTCCAGATAGACTTCAAGATTCGTCACTGTAGGAATGGGGCCTGACACCCGGGTGAGTTTGTGACTTACTCAGAACAGGCTGAGATGTGATCACCAAATCACCCAGCAAACCTTGCTGGTGTGATTTGTAATCACATCCTAGCTTGTTCTGAGTGTCACAAACTCACTCTGGGTGTCAGGCCCTCTGCTCCCACAGTGCCAAATCTTGAAGTGCAATATGTGAACACGAAAAAAACAGAGTAACCTTCCTTTCTGTTTTGGGTCTGAACAACTACCAGTCTCGAATCCTGGGGTCAAATATTAACCCTTTTTTGCTAGCACATCCAGGCGACAGGTCCAAATATCATACCCTCTTTGGAGAAATGCAGTGCAATACTTAACCCAGCAGGCACACAATCTGGTTCACGATCCCCTTTTGACTCAATTGAGATCTTGGTACCTTACCTTGGTACATATGGTAACACACTGTAAGCACTTAACAGTTATGTCAGAATTATTAACACTGTCTCAGCATTCACATTCAAAATGAGAAAAATGCTCAGGCAGGATTTCAAGGAAAACAAAGCTTACTAAAATTAAAAATAGTAAATGAAATGCAAGACACAGAACATATAACATTTAGGGTACAGTCATAAAAATAAGTGGACAATGATAAACAAACCACCTTATACTGAGTATCTAATCCTACCCTAGTTTCAATCAGTAAATAGTGGTGGTTGAATTACCTAACCTTGGTATAAGTGCTGCTTGACAGTGTGTTCTTTCAGAGTCCAGAAATAAAAAGCACATTTTTTTTTCTCAGCCTTGACAATCTACAGGGAAACAAAAGGGTCCCACCCAGCTTGTGAGGCCACAACCATGAAGTGATGTTGGCTGTGAGGTCACTCTTGTTCCTGCATACCAAATGAGTAGCATGCATCTGCATGTTGCTAAGCATCCTTCAATATATATATATATATATATATATATATATACATACACTTTTTTTATTAGTGAGCCTGCTTTATGGCAGGTCAAAATTACCCCATGGATCTTCAAAGGACATCCCTAAAAGCTTTCTCTTAGTGGTGAGAAGTTTCTCAGGTAAATGTCAAAGTTGGCTTACCTCCTGATGTTGTAAAATGCTATATTTTATAACAAGTGGTTGGTTTACAACCTGTACAAACTGGTTTTATTATAGCCCCAGGAAGTCAGCTTTCTTTTATTGTTAGTTGTTTCCTTCCACTCAGAGGGAGAACAGTATATTTTTGAAAATCCAAGGTCCCATGATGCCCTGTACTGACTGTCATACTTCCCAAGCAGAAATTCAAAGCAACGTATATTTATATCACAAATATAATACAAATAATAACAAGCAGATTGGCTATCCATCACACTGAGCACTTTTCTTTCCTAGACATGATGATGATGTCCCAGCCCATGATGAGCTCTGTGATGGCTGGGTATGATTTGTGATCACATTGCAGCATATACTGACTGCTGAGCTCTGTTGTTTGCTGGGTGAATAGCTGATCACAGAGCTGCCTAGGATGAGCTCTGTGATTAGTTAAGTATGGGGGCCATAACAGGGTTTTCTTCTTGATTGGTTCTGGTGAACAGAGAGCAACCCACAATGAGTGCCATGCTGAACTGGGTCTGGTGATCACAGAGAAACTTATGCTGAGTGCCATGCATGACTGGGTGTGGTGATCTCATATCCTTGCCTATGCTAAGTGCCATGCATGGCTGGGTGTGGGGATCTCATATCCTTGTCTATGCTGAGTATTGTGTTTGGCTGTGTCTGTAATCATAGTGCAGTCCATACTGACTTGTCATAGTGACCACATCACACTACTTACTTTCTGATTTGGAAATAAACTTAGCTAATGCTTTGGAGAAATCACATCTATCCTAAGCCATGATCACTAGATGTCAGGAGATTCTCTTCTGTTGATACTCGGTGGACAACCAGTGATGCTTTAAAATTATTCATTGAGCAGAATGACAGCACAGACTACAAGAAATCTCAGAGCCACCCTACTCCACCCTGTTCCTACCTACATGGTCTGCAGATGAATAAGACCCCCCCCCCGACCACAGTGGACCAATTAGGCTATGAACACAGGAACAGAGGACATCTGAGACACAGGACATGGCCAAGCAGCCACTCAGGACATGCAGTCCTAGCCAGTCATAGCTGCTTATCTCAACCTAGGTAGACTGAATATGAATCATAAACATTGCCATTCTGTTTCACTGTGTAGCATGGTAACCAGGGATAAGCATAGATATGTGCTGATATATCACCATGAAATTGTAGTTCATTTTAATAGGAATTCCTGTGCTGTATCTAGATATATAGTGCTACTTATCAATGGATGAAAAGGTAACTGCCATTCCAAGTAGCGAGCAAGTAAAAGAACATGGAGAAACTATTTCCATCTTGAATGCAAATATGTTGTGGCTATATTAGCTAAACAACCAGTTGCATTACAGAGTCTAAATCAGTGGTTCTGAAACCCCAAATCCTATTGGCCTCAGAGAGTAGCCCTCAAACAATGAACTTGTGGATTATTCCTTATTTCAAGTACTGAACTGAGGGGGTATGCCGTGGTATGGCATATAGGCACTTCTTACAACAATACTTCATTTAGTTCCCATGTGCCCAAATCAGTCTTTCAAATCTGACTGGAGCATACCCCCAGCCCCTTCCCCCAACACACACACACACACATCAAGCACTGCCTTATTTGTTTCACTCTGAACCTCCTGTTATACACCAAACCACCCAATAACAAATGTACTTATTTATTCATTTATTTATAAATATCACACATTATCTCAAGTTCCCAATGTATTTTCTCTTAAAAAGTATCTCCTGTGTTTTTAAACGTAAGAAATGCCCTTGAGATTGGGGCTCTAAAGAGCTCTGGAGGCACTTACAATCATGCTGGTGACTGCATTTGAGGAACACTGCTCTAAACTCTGCTTGAGAGTTTTGACTGAGACAAGTGGGGTTCTGGCCAGCTATGAAGATGCAGTCTGTGGCTGAGAACAAACCTGGCACAACCTGTGTGAACGAATGTGCTACTGCCAGAAATTAAGGTGAGGGAAGTCACTTCAGCTTGTTCCAGTGTCTGCATTTTCATACCTTCCACTTCTCACTGTTTTCAGGGTAGGGTGTCACCCTGCTTTTGCCATTTTTTTACATCCCCCTGCTTTTTCTGGTACCAGTCCATGCCCCTAGAACCATCAGAATTAAAGAACAAACTGTTTCCCTCTCTTTAATTAACTTCAGGAATGCATTAATAACACCTCAAATTCAGTTAGGCATATGCATGTGTGGCCCTGTGAAAATCTCCTTGAATGTTGTGCTCAAAATCTGGAGACTGCCCACATTTGAGGAGTGCTGGCTTGGAAGCTCTGCATTTATGGATAACAATGAATGGATCATACACACAAAAATTATGTTTTAGAAATAAAATGAAGCAAGTCTGCCTTGACCCTTATCTTGAAGGAAGGGGCATTATGCTGGCAGTTTACTTTTGCCTGGCAGCTTTATTTTACCTTAGCAGATGATCCCCCATCATCAAGGAGTGGTATTAATCTGAGTAAGGACAATAATTACATAATCTGCAGACTGACAGAGCTAAGACAACATACTGTGGCTTGCATGTAAATATGAACAGATGCAGATGCATGGGTACACACCTACTAAAGGGGGGATACTGGCATTGAAAAATTGGGATAACTGACACATTGTTGGTCATGTCATCAAAATATTTGGATGGTGTCTTCAGGAAAGTGGAGAAACTGGACTTCTGTGCACAAAGCACTACAGAACAATTGCATTTCAATTAAATATTGTCTTATGCTTTACTTACATGCATCACATGGGATGGTGACAGTCACTACACCCTCTCCATTTGGGACAGTGGCAGTGTCCAATAGCAAATGAAAGGCATTCCAGCAAATGTAAGACAACTGGATTGTGTTCATGCACAATGCATACCTATGTCTACATTTACTCTACCTAAACACACACATACACACACACCTGTATAAAGTCATGTAGTCATACCTCTTTACTAAGAACTTATGTAGATAAGGGTCTCTTAGTGTACAGTAGTTCTGCAGATGTCAGCACCATTATATAGAACAGCTAATAACTCTAGGGCCAACATCACTTGAATGAAGCAAGAAGTGTTCTCCAAGGAGTATCAGAAACAAATAAAAAATAACGGAAGCCCATTCTTCAAACATTAGAAAAGTTTATACTAGAATCATAGCAACACTGGAATGTGAGAAGCACATCAATAAAATAATGTCCCACCACCACCACCACCACCACCACTGTCACACACAGATTTTGTAGTGCAATATCAGTAGGGCAAACTAGAACTGTTGGTTTCTCTCAGATAGACTATAGATATTGCTACTGAAGATTGACTAGAATGTATATGAGAAGATGCTGCCATGCTCTGGGCAGTCCTGAACTGCTGACTACCTCCTTAATCTCACCATAGGGTTACCACCTCTTAAGAAGCCCAAAGTGGTACATTTCTTACTGAAACCTGAGTTTTCGCAGGAGAGTATGTAACCTCGACCAATGCAACAGACTTGTTTTCTCTATATAATTAGAATTAAGGCTAAGTATTTTAGTTTCCTAATTATTTCTACTGTTTCTTATCAGTTTAAGGTATTCTAGTCAAGGTATTATAATTGTATGCAACATTTAGTGCAAAGTTAGAAAATAGATTTTCTTCTGTAAAGTCAGGACATATAGTACTTTTCATGTTTTTTTGCAGGACCGTAGGACACAGTTGTCCAAATCAGGACTGTCCTGGGAAAATCAGGACAAGTGGTAACCTCAATAATGGCAGATAAGCCAACAGGTCCCTTACCTGATCTCTCAAAGGCTGGATGGTGTTCTCGTAGCTGCTCCAGTCTTGGCTCACCACTGTTTTGCTGACACTGAAGTCCTTCAGCTTGCCTTCCAGCTCTCTGTTGGCTTCTTCCAGTTCCTTCACCCTTTTCAAGTAATTGGCCAGACGGTCATTCAGATCCTGCATGGTCTCTTTCTCATTGCTTATGATGGCTCCACCCCCACCCATTGCAAATCCATCGGCTCCCCCAAATCCTGCTCCTCCACCAAAGCCAAAAGCAGACCCCCCGCCAAAGCCTGAGCCAGCACCTCCACCAAAGCCTGATCCAGAGCCTCCACCAAAACCTGAGCCAGCGCCTCCACCAAAACCTCCCCCCATACTGCTGTAGGACACCTGGGCTGAAGATCTACCGAACCTCATGCTGCCGCCGCCAGCCCCTGCACTCAGAGCACCCCCTCCTGACACCCTGCTCGGACTCCCAGCATAGCTTGAGAAGCTAGAGAATCTCTGACTTGCACGAGTTGACATGGCCTCTGCAGCAGCGCAAACTTTGCGAGTGAAATAAAAAAATCACAAAAAGCTAAAGCTTTTAGTTTCAAAGTCTGAATGCACCAGGTGTCAGCAACCATCGCATTGCCACCTCTTTTATACTGTTAGGTCACGCCCACTTCTCAAGGACTCACCAGTCAAGTCGTTTAGCCCCCCCCCCCCTCCAAAAAAAAAGGAGAACCAAAGCTCCCAATTACGGCCAAGGTCACGCCCACCGGCCGCAACTATAGCCAATGTGTTTGTGTGGAGAGTATTGGAGTATCATTAGCGGGAAGAAGTTGAACGAGTCTTGAGTTGGCAACATTCATTTGCCAGTATGCTCCGCCGTGTGCTGTGGGATACCAGGCAATGATAATGAATACCATAGCTTTCCTGTACAAGTTGTTCAGGCCTCTATCACCTTGATTGGCCAGAAAGCACTGGACCACTGTAATTCGTTATCTGAGTTATTACAACCAATGCAGACTGAGTTCCGCGAACCATATCTCATCATCATCACTGCAAGCAACGTCCAGGACCTTCAGACGCGTTAATATGTGACCTTGAGATTAAATATACGACCTGCCTCATTCACAACTAACTACTGTTTAGTTACGAGTTTCCCTGTTTCCCTGGTGCTCGCAATATTCTGCAGAGTAAGGCAGAGGCAGCAGTAAAATGTGCCCCGCAGATCTAACGGTTGTACAGGACACCCATCTTATTTGCTTTATGTCTCAAATATCTTGCGTCCCCCAAGTTGGTCATTGCACATGCTTTATTAAAGAGTTTTATGCACACGCGTGTTTGAATAAGTTAGATGCAACCTTACACCAGTCTTTTGTAATTAAATTAACAAAGTAACTCAGGTTTATGCACATATTGGTACTTATTGCGGGCACTTACAAACACACACACATGTTGTCAGATGTACACAAACACGGGAATTTTCTATTTGAATGCAGATTCCATAGGGGTGCAGTGGTAGCAGCTCCCACAGGCGCATGTCGAGATAAATGCATACAGAATTACACACACTAATCAGGTCTCAGTGCGGTTAATGTACATACTGTACACTTACTTAGTTATGCACTGAGAAAAGTGATTTGAGACTGATGTAGATTTACAAATAAGTGAAATGTTATGCAAAGTTGTACAGCACGGGCGTTTATTAATACTATTTTGCATAGTTCTACAGGAGTTTATTCATGAGATGTGTGCACATTTTTAATTGTTTTATTGATGCCATGTACAGTATGCACAGCCTCACGTGTATTTAGCAAAGAGTTCGATGCACACTTACACGCACTGTTTTCTTTTTTTTGTTTTCTAGGTGAAATACACAGCTACTGTCAAGCCACGGTATCAGTTCGATTTGAGTAAGCACACTCATGCTGCCGTCTCAAAGCAATACATTTTCCCTCCTTTCCGCAAAGTTTCACCGATCCCTTTCTTTGTTTTGGCCCCCTTTGAAGTCACCAGTACTCTGGCCAGCTCTCTATACAGGACTGCCCGGGAGGGCTACACTGTTCTCTACTTGTGTCTCTGCTTGTGCTCGCTGACACCTAACAGACTGTGTTTGCTATCCCTGTCATCTGGGTGCAATGGGGGCAGTGAGTTCAACTGTTAAGGTGAGTGCAGCCCTCGCTAGCACTGTTGTACAGCCAAGCAATAAAGGTTAAGTACTGGCAACAGAAATCAAGCAGTACATCCCTACACTTGACACTCTGTTCTCTGGAGTGTGTGGCAATCCCTGTAATTCACTATGGTAATTCCAACTACTGATGTATGACGGTAGCGCACAGTGTTGAAATGGTACTTTCTGAATGTTTACTAGTATGCCACATTGATTAGAAAACTGAACTGTCATTGTTTCTAAAGGTTTATTGCTCAACCCTGATATGTCTTTACAATGAAGATAAAAAAGAACAATAAATATAAAATGCATACACATACTGCACATTAGACGATAGTAGTTTCATAGATCTATGAATCGAGATAATTTTGTCCCGTTTAATATACATTTATATAATAGAAACATTGTATTACAGGGGATAAACACGAGCGAGCAGTAGACGAAACTGAAGGAATGTACTACTTTAGCTAATCTGGCAAATAAACCAGACTGTAAATGTAAACAGGGCACCTCTGGGTTCAGTTCTTTCTTCCTGGCGTGGTGTCCACCGAATGTTTTGGTTATACGCCACAGTGATTAGAAAACAGAACTGCAATTGACAGTTCACAGATTTAAAAACTCACCGCAGTCTTGAAGTGCTGAGTGACCATAATCCAAGCCACCATGTGTCAGATTTAAACTGGATCCTACTGAAAGTGAGACAGCAGAGCCATGCTGTCATTGGTACTTGTAAAAATTAAGTGTAAACATTAAATTAATTTTATTTATGTATGCATTTGTTTACCGGGTAAGCTCACTGATCCCATGGACCGTTTTCAGTCGAGACTCCAGCCATACAGATGGCACATTGAATTAGATTGTCAAGAGTAAATGTAAAAGTTATGAGATTAATCAATATTGTGAAGAAAGAGCGCTATAAAACATTCATTCTGATGGTGAATATGTAGACATTTCCATTGAAGGGGATGTACTAGAGACGTTTAAGTACCTCAAGGGCATTAAAAGAGGTTGTGAATGCTTTAGTAAAAAAAAAAAAAAAACTGGAGGGGGAAAACTGTTAAAAGCTGGCTGGGGGTAGGTAGGTTCTGGATGGAAGTCAGAGGGCACTTCTTCATGGAGAAAGTACTGGGGGGTGGGAAAGACTAACAGAAGAGGTGGTAACCAAGAAAACTTTGGATGTATTCAAGAGGGGGTGGAATAATAATGAGGGGAGTGTAGGAGTGTTCCAAGAAAGGGAGGGTTGGTGCAGAGCCACATGTGTAGAAGGATATATGGCCTCCATATTTTGCAGACTTAATTGACTGTAAGGCCGTTTTCCACTGACATAATTCTCATGATGTTATATTTGTATTCTTTTTTGTTCTTGAAGGGTCAAGCAGGACAAAGTTCATTTCAAGCTTTTAGGGCTTGCAAAACATATTTGTTTCAATGGTGCATTTAAAATGTGTTTGGCCTGCAGATTGAGCAGTTGCCATTCCAGTTTTTAGCTACCCCCTTGAATGTATCCCCAGTCCTTGAGTTTCAAACAGATTTATCTGGCTGCTGTTCCATGGCACTCATCATTATCAAGGATAGCTGAGGGAATTCAACTCTGAGAAATACAAAAATTTAACTAAGGCAACTCTGGAATTTGCCCTCTTTGCAAACCTTTAGTCAGAGAATCAATTCATCAAGTTGTAGAAGACTCTGGACAAGTTCCAAGCTGTATGATGTGTGTACCTGTCAAGAAAGGTATGTTTCCTTTGAGGGAGTCACTGTCCTCCACACAGCAAGCTGCCCTGAAGCTCTGATGCGCCATTCAAATCAGAGGATGAGTTCTCTGAAATCCATGAAAGAGAGACAGCTTTACAGTCAGTGTTAGAATTACATTTCATAAGCTTTGGGAGCCCTGGGAGCTGATGGGGACTCTGTCTTGAAAAACGAGCTCCTTCTCCTATTATAAATCAATGGTAGTCATGTGCAAGCTACTGGGGCTCACTTGGGACTATGTGGGCTGAGTCCTAACATTTCACTCTGTAATCCCAATTTAATTCTTAATCCCCCTATGGTTAAAGCATGGATGGGTTGGTGTAGTTGTAAGGGGGCTTGTAATGTACCAAAAGAAAAAAACTGTTCATGTATTTGAACACACCAAAATATTCAGTGTTTGCATTTCGGAATCCGAACTTTTTTTTATCTTGCTTTTTCTCTCTACTTCATTCTGGCAGTCACCATACAAGCCTTTCTCTAACCTTCCTTGATAAGAGACCTCCCAGCTCTATCACCACTACACACCTTCTGAGGTGCAGGGTTCAAGACTACTGGCAGCTATCACTGAGTCAAAGTGGGGCAATTTTCTCCCAGTTGTGTCTTCCAGTTTCCTTCACCCTTACTGGCAAAATCCACAAATTCATTAGGCTACAGCTTCCCCAGTGGCTGAAGGGTGAACAGTACAGCATCCTACTACAGAGGTCTCTGCTGCTAAGGAAGTGCAGTGTCCCAAACCACCCCACCCACACACAGGTTCTCCCACAGATTTTCTCACCTGAGCTAATGGACATGCCATATTGAATGACTGACAGGCCTTCCTCGCCTGCTGTAGTACACCCAATTACCTCCTTTGTAGACATGTAGCCTACTGATACCTATCTTGAGGGCTAATAGCATCTTCCTTCTGCCTAATCCACCCAATTAACCTTAACCATATGCACCATCTTATACTTAAAGGTTAGAGTGTGTGTGTGTGTGTGTGTGTGTGTGTGTTGTGCTGAATGCCATTGTTTCTGTTTCAAAATGGAGTCTGCCTGCAAGAGGAAAGCAATTAATGCAAGCAAAAATGTTTAAGACAAAATAAGTAAGATAAGTTGTGGGGAACACATTTTGAAATACTGTAGTATTGGTAGGGAAAACTGAGATGAGCCACAGTACTACTTAACATTAAAGGTGCAATATTAAAGACTTGTATCTTGTCCTGCATTGTGGGGGCTTTGTAAGAATGATATGGCTTGTGGCCTCATCTAGGTGGTAATTAGTGCTGAGGTGTTGCATAGCTGAGGCGGGTACCAAAGGGCCCAATCAGAAGTGATGGTAAAGAGGCAAAGTAAGGGGAAAGAAGGTCTAGGTTTTTAAGGCATTAATCAGTATAAAAAAGAACATCCTGTGAGTGGTACGGTGTCAAGCAACAGTGAGCAAGACTCAGAAATTGCCACTCAAATAAGTGCCACAAGGTTAGAAGCTGAGAGGGACTTTAGAGAAGAGGGACATAAGAGACAGATCGGAGTTCAAGTTCAAGTTTATTGCAGGAAAACTCCATTGAGCAAGCTCATTCACAAGGAGGTCCTGTGACATAAACACTTAAAGTACAAACACAGATAGGTAATAACAGTATATACATGAAATGCACGTTACATGATACAGGCTGGATAGACATACAAGGGTACCACATAGGGTGGCCGCAGGTGGTAAACATTGATATGAAACAGGGAAGCGACTTACAGGTTGCATACTGATAAATGAAACATGATGACTTGTGTGTGCAATACATATATTTTGGCAGCTAGAACAAACAACAGACTACAACTGATATGGGGGGGAGGAGTGATTTGATAGAGTAGCAGTGAAGCGTAAGCATAGACAAAGCCAGGAGTAGAAGGGGAAGGGAAAGCAGTTAACATGACAAATCAATTATACCTTACCAGTGGATAAATATGGCACACATGGGGAAGGAAGAGACTTAATGACAGTTACAGGTGTCTTTTATTTTGGCTGAACTTAGCGATTTGTAGAAGTTTATTGAAACTGTGCTAGTTAGTTTCAGTACGGTTTGTAATTGGTTCCAAATGGAGGGAAGGGCATGGAATAAGGAACACCGCTTAATGTTTTTCATGTCTAGTCAGTAGATTCAGTAGTCTGTCAATGTTACCTTTTTTAGGTAGATAGGGGAGGCAGTCAGTAGCAGGGGATGTTGCACAACCAATTTTCAGAGGGTGCTCTGTGAGATGGGAATGCCGGATGCATAGGAGGTTTGAGGTCTTTATAGCAGAGGTTGTTTACCTCAGAGTTCAGGTTCAGTGCATGACAGAAGACCACACATACTGGACTCAAGCATCTGGTGTTCCATTTCTCCACAAACCTCCAAGGGTGCACTCTGAAGAATGGACTTTAGTTGAGAGGGGAAGTGGGTTGCTTTGGACAAGATAGCATTCCCTGGAGTATACACTCGGAACTATTTTGCCAGTCTGGCAGCAGAAGCATGATGAGGTTGCAGACCTAACATCATGGCTGCAGGCTGTTCTCACAGGAAGGAGGCTCCTTCTGGGAGTGATGTGCCAGATGGGAGGGCAGGAATCAAGGACATGAATAGTAGCATGAAAATGATAGTGATTTGGGACTCTGTAATCAGAGGGACGGGGAGGCTCATCAATGGCTCAACACTGGGGGACATATCCATCATATGTTTCTCTGGGGAGACATCTGTGAAGGAACTTCCATGGCTGGAGAGTTAGAACATTGTAGGGGGGAAGCCAGATGATATTCATCTAGGAACCAATGATCTGGTGTAGATCTGGTAAAGGAAAGGTTCAGAGACGCAAGTAGCAAGCTGAGAAAAGTTGCAGATATAGTATCCTGCATGGAGGTCATGCCAGTGCTGCAGGAATGAGTAGAAACCCCAGGATTCTGGAGTTTAGTGTGTGACTAAAAGATTGGTGTGGAGAACAGGGATTCAGGTTTATGGGGAACTGGAGAACATTCTGGAATAATGATTGTCACACTTGGACCACTGATTCTGATCCATGTATCAAATTTTTTTTGTATTACATATAATTTATGTAAGGGAAGGACAGTCAGAAGACCCACAGTCTTGCTGAACTGACACATCCAAAAAAAAACAGGGATAAGTTCAAAGAACAGGGCATAGCTAAATCTGCAGCTATTTAAAATGCAATTTCTTTGTTAAATTTTCTTTGAAGGCAGGAACCAAAGTATCCACTTTATAATGCCCTAAGGGAGATCCTTTGACTTGCAATAGTTACCAGGAAGAACCTGTGTTGGGAGGAGTGTCACAGGGAGCCCTTGAATTACATCAGAAAGTCCTCTGATGTGTAGATAACAGGGATCCAGATGAATTTGGAAGGTCCACTACACATTCCCAGGATGCTTTGGAAGGACATCACAGAAACTGTTTATGTGTGTGTGTGGCAGAACAAAAAACATTTCTCACCAGTTAACCTTAGGAGAGGAAATTGAGTATGTCACTTATCATTTTTTTTAAATCTTGTTGGGACGTCCTGTGCTGTAAAATATAACTTTTAATCTCCAAGGCGGAGTTTAATGACCTCAGAGAGGAGGCCGGCTCAGGACTACTTTTATCCAACTGAGCAAGCCTTGGAGTGACACATTTGATTTTATTTCTGATTGAGAGAAGAAGGACAACATCAGTGCTGTAGTAGATAAGTATTATGTGGATAAGAGAGCTTAGTTTGTATTTTAAAAATCTGTTTTGTTTTTAAGATTGTATGTGTTTGGGATATTTGTTCTGTATTTATTGTTCTGTTTTGATATTTTAAAGTAAATATATATTTTACAACGGAAACTGCCTGGAGTGCCTTGACATTTCTTTTTATTTAAGTGGAGCTTTTAAAGGTTACAGTTAACACTGTGTATGGGCTTACTGATATACCAAACTGGGAAATGGTAGAGTTCTCTAAAGTCTTGCATAGAGTTCTAAAGGTTCATTTGAAAGACCTGGTTGGGTGCCCGTAGACAAAGATATCTGGCCCCCCCAAAGACAGAATTATCTGAGCCTGATAATTGGATACTCTAACAAGAGGTTATCAGTTTGAATCCCTCCAGAACTTGAGACTATTGTGACTTGAACCCACAAAACAGACAAGAGGGTTACCTTGTTCTGTTCACTGTCCACAAATCATACGCTCAGAGGTTGGCACTTTGGGAGTAGTGGGTTGACCGGCTGAGCGAGTTTGTGACAATGATGGTAGGCTGTTCATAAGGGATAGTCTGCATCAGAGTGGAGGGGCACCAGTGTGCCCCTCTACTCCAGGACCTCCTTATGAATGAGCTTTCTCAACAGAGTTTTCCTACAATAAACTTGAACTTGTATATGTTAGGTGTTTTCATTAGAAGAAGCTGAAAGTAGATGAGGGGAAGGGCTGTATTAGGGTACAAGGACCAGAACAGGATCACTGTGGAGCCTAGCTGAACCAGTCAAACAAACAGGATAGACTACTAGGGGGATGTGGAAAAAAGGAAAAAGGTGAGGAATAAAGCAGAGGAGGCAAAAGGAAGGAATCCAGGAAGAGGGTGGGAAGACAAATGGAAGGTGTTGTGCACAAATGCTAGAGACCTGGGCAACATGGCTGAAGTACAGGTGGTGACTGCTGCAGAGGAAATACATACAGTGGTTACTACTGAAACT
This sequence comes from Neoceratodus forsteri, assembly GCA_016271365.2. Taxonomy (NCBI): domain Eukaryota; kingdom Metazoa; phylum Chordata; order Ceratodontiformes; family Ceratodontidae; genus Neoceratodus; species Neoceratodus forsteri. The sequence goes on along the minus strand of JADMNL010000035.1, from coordinate 93,397,560 downwards.
TGGACTAACCTGAACAACTGCTGGGGCGCAAAGTAAACCTTCATCTAAGGCTGACATGCTAGATCTCAGGATGGTGGAATTTTATCCATATGAGGGAAATTGTGCTGGACAGGTTAGGTGGAGTAAACAGCTTCAGGGGAGTGGAAGAAAGATGGGGGTTATAACAGGGGTAGCTCTCAAGCAGCAAAAACATGTACAAAAACAGTTATTGAAGACAATTATAAGAGATCAATTTGATTCTCTGAAAGGGTCATGGAGTTAATGAGGGCTAAAAAGGAGAACTTCGTAAGGTGCTGTACAAAAAAAAACGGGGATGAAGAACAAGACAAGTAACAAGTGAAAACTAGAGAGGCAATGAGGGGAAAAAGGATCACAAAGACAGGCAAAGAGCTGCAAATTGCAGATGGCATCAAGGGAGGTGGTAAAAACAGTTCTTCAGATAAATAATAGAAAAAAGAAAGATGGGAGAGGGAGTTGTCAGGCTATTGAAGTGCAGGGTAATAGAGGAGGATGGGGAAAAAGGAACTAGGCTAAATGACCATTTCTGTTTAGTATTCACTAGGCCAAATACCGTCCCTTGCTGGCAGTAAGCATAAAGACAGCTGATAGAGGGGTTCCGAAAATTAAAGTGCAGAAATTTCTTCATGAATGAATCGGACAATGACTAGAAACCTTGAAGGTAAACATGGTGCAGGGCTGCATGGGATGCATCCAGGTGTACTAAAGGAACTAACATCAGTGTTAGATGAACCCTTGCTGGGTCTATTCAGTAGCTCAATGTAACAAGGCATGGTTCCCAGGGACTGGAGGACAGCAGACCTGTTTCCTCAGTAAGAGGTCAAGGTGGATTCAGGAAGCTATAGTCCCATCATCCTTACCTCCATGGTAGGGAAACTGATAGAGTCACTTAACAAAAAAGATCTAGTGTAAAATCTGGAAAAAAAAATGGACTTCAGGATAATAAGCAGCACAGATTCATAACAGGCAGGTCTAGTCAGGCTAACCTGATAGTATTCTTTGACTGGGTAGCCAAGGTATTTGATAAGGGACGCATAGTAAATGTACTCTACTTTGACTTTAGTAAGGCATTCAACTCAGTGCTACATCAAAGGCTGCTGAAGAAGATGAGGGATCTGGGAACTGCTATGGAAATAGTAAGGTGGGTAAGGAATTGCTTGAAGGAAGGCATCAGAGTTGTGGTGAATGGGGTCAGATCAGGAGAAACAGAGGTCACTAGTGGAGCACCACAGGAATCTGTTCTGACCCAGTCCTCTTCATTATGTGTATCAGTGACATGGGAGAGGGAATGTAGGACAGTTTATGTCTATTTGCAGATAATACTAAACTCTGTGGTAGGGTTGACAATGTGGAGTGCATAGAGGAGTTGCAGAGAGACTGGCAAACCTGGTATATATGCCTAAAGCCAAAAAGTACAATGTTATTCACTTAGGGAACAAAACCTCCAGAACAAAGTACTGGATTGGAAGGGGGGGAGGGGGGCAAGCTTGGTACAACATCAGAGGAAAGGGACATAGAAGTCATAATAATAATAAGTATTTATATAGCACATTTCATACACAGTGTATCCCAAAGTGTTTACAAGCAATGCTAGTGAAGTGACTAAATATGTAGTGGTGGTCATATTGCACATCAGTGCCCACACAGCCTGGACAATTGCATGATCCAGTTTATGGGAAGGGGGATGTTTGCCAGGATACAGGGAATGTTCCATACTCTTTGCGAAGAGTGCCCTGGATTCTTTTACTTCCACCTGGACTCTTGCCAGGAGAGCACCAGGATGGGTAGAAGGGACCTCAGCTTAACATCTCATCCGAAGGACCGCACACCCAGCAGTACAGCACCCCCCTAATTCTGCACTTGGATGCCAGCATTTCAGGTATGATTCCAATCCCGGTGTGGAATGAGAACCCATGATGTTCTGGTCCAGAGGTGGATGTGCTACCAACTGAGCCACACTGACACCTTAGGGACTCCCTTAAACAAAAGAGCTAATGCAACAAGGCCGTCAGTAAGTCTAACAGAATGCCATGGTGCATTGGGAGGGGGTTCAACGGTAGAAGGCAGGAGGCTCTGTTACCATTGTAAAGGTCACTAGAGAGGCCACACCTGGAGTATTATGTCAAATTCTGGAGTCCCCACCTAAAATAGTGCAGGGACTAGAGAAGGTACAGTATAGGATGACCAAGATCATTTAGGGTCAGGAGGACAGATCCTATGAGGATCAGTTACATCCACTTCACATATATTACTCAGAACCAGAAGAGAAAGAAGAGATATTATAGAAACCTTCAAGTTCCTCAAATGAATTAATAAGGTGGACCATGAGGAGCTATTTACCAGGAACAGAGAAGATAGGACAAGGGGTCAAGAAGCGAGTTTAATGAGGGGGATGTGAGGAAGTATTATTTTACAAAAAGAGTGGTGGTGCCATGGAATAGTCTACCAGCAGAGGCGGTGCATGCCAAACCATAAATGGCTTCAAACATGGCTGGGATAGAGTCAAAGGGATATTAGGTACTCAGCAGGAAGTGGAGGGTGAACACATGGATAACAAAAGGGGGAATAGTGTAAGCACAGACCCCATAGAGACATTAGATCCTAGAGTATGATAGCATAATATGGGCAGACTGGGTGGACCATTACTGATCAGTCTTTTTCAGCCACCATTGTCTTTGTTTCCATGTTTCTATCAATATATATAAAAGGGCATAGCATCACCACAGTACTACTTGAAATCACCAGCTCCATTCATCAATCATTTGACCAAGGCAATCTTGAAGGGGAAGCCTTTATTGATTTAACAAAGGCCATTGACACTGTTATTCACCCACTTCTCCTCTGTCAGCTATCTATAATTGGCCTTTCACTCAATACACTGCACTGATTCAGAAGTTATCTTGAAGACAGATCTCACCAGGTGAAAATTTCTAATGTCTCCGACGAACAGCGGGTCATCCAATCTGGAGTACCACAAGGATCAGTCCTGGGTCCACTCCTTTTTAGTATCTTTCTGAACAACTTGCCATCCTCCTGTCACCAATGGATTCTCCTATATACAGATGATGCTGTCATTTTTATGAGCCACCATGATCCTAATATACTTGAAAGCAATCTACAACTCAGCTTCAAGGAAGTTGAGCAATGGTTTACTGCATACAAACTGGTCCTAAACTATAAGAAAACAAAAGTTGTGTTGTTCACCTCTTCTTACAATAAGTACAGGACCTGTGCTCTTACCATCAGAAATAACCTTGGAGCCCCACTCAAACAAATCCATCACTTTAGGTATCTAGGAGTAACCTTGGATAATCATCTCACCTACAATATGTGCCTCACATGGAGAATGTTGCCAAGGAAGTTAATATTAAGATTGGGCTACTTTATAGATGCAGGCAGTGTCTGACTCCAGAAGCTCTCAAGCTCTCAATTTACAGTTCGGTGTTGTCAGTCATTGATTATGGCTTGGTCATATATGGAGCTGCTACCACTACCTCACTCAAGAGACTAAATGTCACTCTGAACAAGGTGTGTAGACTACTTACGGGTGTTACACACTTCACACTTGTAAGCTATATGCTCAAACTGGATGACTTCAGCAAAGTGGTAAGATCAAATTTCAAATGTGCCTACTAAATAAAAAGATTCTCCTTGAGCTCTTGCCACTAGGAGTGGGAAGCCTTCTGAACAAATCTCTCAGGATCCAACACACTCGCAGTTCCACCACTGAACTCCTTCTTGTCCCTAGGTGCTGGACAGCTCAATGCCAGCCATCCTTTTATTATAGTGCCCCACTTTGATTCAATGGATTACAAAATAAAATAGCTAATCTACCTAAACTTCATCAGTTTAAGCATACGCTCCACCAGCACCTCATATCTGAATGCTCCTGTGACTGCACCACCTAATCCACCTAATCCAAGGTATGCCTGTCCACATCCACTTCACCCCAAGCTCTCCCTGCTCTCCACCCACCTCATCTTGCTTCCTCCATTTGCTAATCATGACAAGGCCCTTGGCTGCTACCCCGTCTCCCCCCCACCTTTTCTCCCTCTTCTGTTCCCTCATTTCTCCCTCACTACATCCTGCTTACCACTATCAGCAACATTGACAAAGCCCCTGGCTGCTGCCCATTTCCCTAGGTCTTAAAATCCTACTACCCCCTTCATCCACCTTCTAGTTGCTTCCATTCCTTTCTCTTATTTTGAATAGTGCTGATTATCTATGATGTATTATACACTGTCACTGTATATTAGTAACTCTACTTGTTAGTTCCTCCTATGTCTGTTTGTAACCCTCCCCATCGATGTGGAACTTTTGTAAATGAGCTGTGCTGTGCTCAATGGTATCTTGTAATATGAGACTGAATAAATAACATAAATAAATAAATAAAATATCTCCACCACATATCAGTTTGTGAGAAACCAGGTTAACATGTGGGTCACATACCACTTGATTTTCCCTCCAATCAAGATACATGTTAGCATAACTGGAGGCTACAGCTGCCCCATGGCTGTGCCTTTTGATCTGTAAATACATGTACCAAGAAACACAAAACTGTTGAAAGGTTAACATGTTATCAGTGAGTTCAACAATAAAACTATTTAAAGCTGTAGTGCAACAAAAAATGTTTTTCCAAAAGTTAGTTTCGGCAACAATTAATACAAATACTAACGGGAACGGGAACATTGTTTAACCAGGAGTAGCATACTAAGCTGAAGCTTGTTTCCAGATGCGACCTGGGAGCACAAGGAAGTTAAGTTACTTGCTCAGGATCACACAGTATGCACCTAGGTGGCTATGGGATTCATACCCAGGTCTCCAGATCTGAAGCTCAGAGCCTTAACCCACTGCACTATACTGCCTGCACTAACAAGCCTGTCAAATATATTGTTCCAGGTACCTTCTATGGTGCACACCATGAGTTGTGTTTCTTTCTCGGTCCTAATCCTTGCCAGGTCTACAATGTTATTTTTTTCCCCTTTTTTTATTATCAATCATAATCATCATTATAAAATATCTTAGTGTGGTACAGGATTCCGGTACTATAATTCTTTACAGTGTCTTTTCTATTATGTAATCTTGCATCAGTAATGCAGCATTTATCCTTTAGTAGCATAATGTATTTATTATACATAATTGCATTTTACACCCACAATCAGAAAATATTTGTTATGGTTATCTTGGATAAATTGTTTGAAATACCATATCTTTGCAATTTAGTTGTTAATAATTCCTTGAAACACCTCAGATTTAATAGCATCTGTGAAGGGGACCCATATGTTATTATAAAGTTTAATTTGACTATTAAAACAGTAGTGTGCTTTTTCTAATCCATGACTAGTGATCAAGAAATTTAACCATGATTTAGATTCCTGAGAACCCTTGCCTTTCCACTGCATTAAGATGGTTTTCTAAGCTAACAGCAAGCTTAATCTAACAACAGTTTGTCTACTCCAAGCAAGTCTGTTTATTCAGCTACCATTGCAGTGCCAGGAGGTCTAAACCTCATGTTCAGGTTCTTGGCAATAATGAGTATGCAAGGAATCACAGACATGTTGCATAAGAGTAATAAAGTTTGTTTATTACTGCCAAAAGGAAAATCACAGTTGCCCTAAGCAGTTCTTACCAATAGGAACTGGGAGCCAATGCTAAGCATTCCCTACACCTCGAGGAATCTCTGTGTCTTCTGGGGTCTCTGAGGTAGGAGACGTAATGTCTTACATTATATACCTAAGATCATTACCATGGTTACTGTAAGATAAAAACATTTCTAGTTACAGAGATGAACCCTATTGACTAAATTAGAGTTGGCTCCACAGTCCAAGATAACATTATACAATTTTGTTATAGTCATCACTTTGTAGAAATAAAGAGGTACAGTTTGTAAATAGCCTTGTAGTAATACAAATCATCAGAAGATGGCAATGCCAACTCATGTATTGTAATAATTACAAGGACACAGATGTACTAACATCATGCAAGCAAGAAATACATGTGTATATTTGAAAGTAAAGTGTATAGCAATAATGTCCATACATATCCTGACATCTTCTCTTATACAGTAGATTCCCTTAGCCCTATATGTTAGTATAACATATACCTAAATGCTAACAGTCTGCGGTGTACCTCTGGGGGTACCAATTAGGTGCAGGGACCTTCTGTAACATTCCCCCCCTTGTTGCCTCTCAAGGACAACACAAGCAAGAGTAAGGAAGTGGATAGGGAGCAGAGGTTGTTTACAGACCAAACGCGCAACCCTTGTAAAGGAACTCCAGCTGCTCACGGTGTTGGCATAATGTGCACCGTAGGCAGCAAAGCATAATAAGAAAAAATATCAAAAATGCTTATATAATAACAAAACCTTTAAAGGTAATCTCTAACCAATTGTTAGTAAGTGCATTATTCAAATCACCGTCTTTAATGAGGGCAAGTATGGCCTCATCTGCTTTGGAGATATTATTGCTGATGTGGATGAGATGGGTGTCTTTCCTGTCTAAAAGTGATTTTAATGTCAAAGTTAAAGGATCAATGTGGACGTTAAAATAGGATAAATACTCTGAGAGAGTGAACAGATAATCAGGGTTACCAGCAATGATACTGGGGTCCATAATGGGGCCAGGGGTAATAACTGTGTGCCCAATAACAGTTGTTTGATGGGATATAAAAAAAATTGGGAGCATCAATAGAACATGTTTTCTCACAGTATTTGAAAGTTTTGAAATTAGTTACCACACAAAATTCACCATCCAAATTATACTGCATTTTTACAGTATGCAGTCTCCATTTTTGTAATTGAACTGGGCAAGCATAAGTCTGTTTGGAAATCCATGTTGACAGGCGGTGAACCTCCTTCCAATAAGACTGGTACAACTTGGAGTCGCCTGGAGCAGATGTTGAGTCCTGGAATTCTGTCCCATTAGTGGTGATGTCATCATCCATGGAAAAGGACCAATTGATACTGTCTGGGGTATAGCCACATACAGGTTTAATAACATCAAATATATCACATCGACATAAATAAATATACCCTTTCTTCGCACAGCAATCTGTGTGCGGTGAGACCCACACGTCCAGAAGAGGATGGAAAAGCAGCAGAGGAGGCAAGTCAAGGTGTTCTCTGTAGATGTCTTCATCAAGGTGCCAAATGGAGTGTATGGATGCAAGTTTATCAAACATAGCTGTAGTAGGATCACAACGTGGTAAAGAAACAGTAAAAGACACAAATATAATATCCTTAATAGAACATTTCTTAGAAGTAAAACAAGGACCAGTATTCGGGTGTCTGATCACAAAACCCAAATTTCTAGCAGTAGAAGTAGGAATGGTTAAAGACTATAGCATACACATGGCAACACAGTTAGGGTATTTGCAATGAGGACAATACCATTTAGAGCTACATCTGTCATGCATGATATTAGGGATTCTTCTAGATTCTAGATCACGGAAGAGATTACTGATAGTAGTGATAATGTATGATCCATATGCGGAACATAAGATTTCACGGGCAATGTATTGTTTATCTGTTTTATTGTTTTGTGCAACTAGCGCATTAATCTTGTCTTTAGAATCTGAAAATGCCTTAGCAATGTTGTGCATATTGTATACAGTGTATCTCTCTTCCTGACTAAGGCCTTCCACACCATGCAATAATGGGGGTATGATATCATTCATCAGACCAGTTTGAAACTTCTGTGAATGAGATTTGATAGCAGCAATGTCTGCTTTTTTTTTTTCAGATAGACATTGCTGTACCAAAAACACCAGTTACGGTGCCTGTGGCACCAGTGACATCAGATGTGCCATGGGTATTTCTTTTATGACTTTGATCATCTGGTTTAGGTTTTCTCCTAAAATTGCCTCTATGCTCAGTGGTATGTACCCTGGCAATAGGTTCTTGGTTACAAATCTGAAAAGCTGCTAAGCTATCAAGTAACAAAGTACTATAAAACAATGATGTATTAGTAGTATGACACATACCAAATTATTTCATATTCCAGTAAGTCAAGTTAAACAAAATAGGTATATACATAAATTGTAAGTTGTTAATAAGTGAGCCAGGTAAAGCTGTGGCTGTGAGGACACTACGAGGACCAGGGGTTTGTTCTGGACATTCCAAAAGCTGTTTCTCAGTAGGGGGTAACACAGATAAGTACATGGCAGTTAAGACCATGTTGTGTACAGCACAACATTTCCTGGCAGAATCTTTAGACAAAGAATCACAATATGAGGGGTCAATTAAGGCAGTAATTTTGTATAAACCAGAATGTCTAAGAGAAGTTTGGAGCAAGGACAAAGTACCATTTGGGGATAATTGTGCATTGGGCCATCCATGGAAAGTTCCCTTGGAGATTTTGGCCATGGGAAGTATTTATCCTTGAGATTTGGTTTGCTACTCAATTTGCAGGGTAGATTTATCAGTAGCAACAACTGAGGCAGTGAGGTAGGCATCTGAACCTTCCTGGACAGTAATCAAATTGTTGGGAATATTGATGGAGATTCCCTCTGGGGTAGTTGCAGGTGGTTCAAGGTGAGGAAGAAGGTGCTTTACCATGCCCTGGATGCAAGGGATAACTCCTGAGATTAGGAGAAAATGGAGCAAGATAGCCATCTTGTCAGTGTATTTGAAAAGGAAAATCAAACATTAGTAAATTAGTACTATTCTGCCTAATGGGGTGAGTAAAAGTGATTATACTCCTTTATACAGTTTCAGCTGGTTTGCATGTAACCATTTGTCAGTCAGTTTGTTGTTTTGCATGAGTCTAACTTGATAGACTGCTGGACTAAGCTTGCTGACAATGGGATAGGGTCCTCCCCTCTTATTGGAGAAGGAATGTGTGGGATGTCCAAATCTGAGAACCATTACCTGATCTCCAACTTGCCAATCCAATTCTTGTGTGTGTTTGTCAAATTGGATTTTGGACTGTTGCTGGGTCTTGCCAATGCAGTTAGCAGCATACAAATGAGTATGAATGAGGCCTTGTCTAAGTTTTTTCCACATATTGGTCCACTGAGACATGGTCTGCAGTGGGGGTGTACAGGTCAAACAACAGGTGTTCAGGTAAGCTCATGTTTCTACCAGTCATCACCTCAAATGGTGTCAACTGGGTGGTGGCTGAGGGTGTACCCCTAATTGCCATAAGGAGTAATGGCAGTAGGAAATCCCAGTCTTTGGGATTGTCCTCAATGAATTTGGAAAGCATTTGCTTAATCCGTCTGTTGGCTGTCTCTACTTGACCTGAGGATTGTGGATGGTAAGGTATGTGAAACTTCTGATGAACTCCGAGGAGTTCAAAGGCTTCTTTCATCAACTCTCCTGTAAAACTGGTTCCTTTGTCAGAGTCTACCTTAAGAGGTTGGCCCCACCTAGAGAAAATCTGTTCCACCAGGATTTTGGCAGTGGTTTTAGCAGTGCATGTCTTAGTGGGGAAAGCTTCAACCCACTTGGAGAAAAGATCAGTTACCACAAGGGCATATTTGTTGTTTCTACTGGTATTGGTCAGGTGACCAATGAAATCAATTTGTATGGCATGCCAAGGGCCAGAATGCCTTAGTGGTAGTAGCTTGGCATTACATTTGGTAGGGATGGCATTGTTTTGCACACAAATAAGGCAGTTATCTATGTACTGTTTGCCATCCTTGGTGACACCAGGCCACTAGGCAGTGGTCTTGAACCTTTGGAGTGTGTTTTCCACTCCCTGGTGTCTACCAGTGGGGGTATCATGCACTTGGTGCAGAAATTCAGACCTAAGATGATGAGGGATCACCCACAATTTGGTGAGGGTGTCATCTGGTTGGTACCAGATGAGCTTGTCATCAGGGGACAGGTGTAACTTGCCTTCATGCCTTTGGTAGGGGTTATGGGTAGGTAGATTCTTCTCAGTACCTTTGTCCAGGAATCTGAACACACCTTTGAGTTTTGTTTATTTGTTTATTTGGAAACAATCAGAATTACAACCCTTTGAGTCACAGACTCTTTTGCAAAGGCTCCACGTCGGTTACAAGGGTGGAGGGTAGACAAATACAGTAGAGAACATACATGTAACAGGCAGAATATACTTAAAAAAAAATCAAAGGAGCAGTCCAGTCAAACTTAGTGACTGTTGAGGAAGTTAGGCAGCAATCTTGGGATACCCAGGCGGTGATTATTGGTGAGATACATGGGGCCTTATTAGAGTCAGTATGCTGGGCCTCTAACAAATCCAAGGAAGAAAAGAGTTCAGGTTTCTTCCTGACTGCTGCAATATGTACAGCTGCTCTGGCCTCTGGATGGTCCATCATCCAGGTGTCCCCCCCTCAGGCCCCTTCCTTTGCAAGCATGTCAGCAGTGTCATTGAAGGCATGGTAGGGGTTGTGTGTGGAGTGGGCCTTAACTTTGTGTACATAGAGTTTGAGTGCAAATTTCTGTGCCAGTGAATGGATGTATATTACCAGTTTCTTGTGTTTCACCGGTGTGCCATCAGAAGAGGTAAAGGAGTTCTTCTGCCAGAAAGGAAGAAATTCTGTAAGGGAACAACAAACCCAGTTAGAGTCCGTGAAAATTATGGTATCCTTGGTTCCATGCTGGATGAACTCAAGGGTGCATGCCACAGCTGCCATCTCTGCATACTGTGATGATGCCACACTGCAACACTTAGAAATCTTAACAGTGTTACCATAACGATAAATTATTAATATGCCCATTTCTGCTATCTGCTCTCCCTAGTAATAGGAAGCTGATCTGTCTGTGAAGACATGACACAGTGAGGTGTTCTTGAGTAGTTGTGGTGTAGCAGGAAGGAAAGGACCTGGATCTGGTAGATCCAGTGGCTGCAGTGTACAGTCATGGGGCTCTTCTTGAAAGAGGAGACCATGAGCCAGCATGGATGGCATTTTGGTTGGGTGGACCTTGGTGTCTCTATCCTGGAGAAGGAGGGACCAGTGTGTCAGTCTGGTATTAGAGACTGACCCATCCTTCACTCTATCTGATAGCAAAAAGGCTGTTGGGGTATGGTTTGTATTGATGATAAGGGGAGAGTACCCAATGATATACAGAAAGTGCTTGACAGCCCAGTAGGTGGCCAGAAGGTTCCTTTCACAAAGGCTGTATTTCTGTTCCACTGGGGTCAAGAGCTGTGATGCATATGCAATGGGTCTCAGGGTGCCATGGACCTTCTGGGCCAACACTGTAGATATAGCAATGTCAGAGGTGGCACATTCCAGATGGAATGACAGGGCTGGATTGGAGTTAACCAAAGTTGGAGCTGAGGCCAAGGCCTGTTACAGTAATGTCACAGCTTGGGTGTGAATGGGGCCCCAAGTCCAGAGGACAGCCTTTTTCAGTAGTTTGTATGGGGGGGGAGCTTCTGAGCAAAATCACAACTAAAATCTCTAGAATATTTCACCATACCTAGAAACCTTCTAAGAGTGGCCACACTGGTAGGAAATGGCAGATCTTGCAATCCCTGTATCTTCTTCCAGGTAGGGCTTCGGTCTTGGTCGGTTATCATCAGGCTCAGAAAGGGCTTTTGCAGGGTTACATTTGAGGCCTACCCTCTGGATGAGGGCCAGTAGTTCATCTAAGAGATCCAGATGTTGTTCCTGTGTGGCTGTGGATAACAACAGGTCATCCACACACTGCAAGATACACTGGGGTGTAGATAAACCCTCAAGGGCATCCAGCATGTGCAAATAGAATAGGGAAGGGCTGATGTGGAACCCCTGTGGTAAGCAGGTCCACGTGTACTGCCTGCCCTCAAAGGTGAAGACAAACTTATATTGACTTTTGGGGACCAATGGCAGTGATCAGAAGCCATTGGAGATGTCCAGGGCACTAAACCATTGTTGGTCAGTAGTTGTAGCATGTCTGGTGCTGATGCCACAGTTGGGGCACAATTGGGGGTGACTTGGTTTAGTCTCCTGTAGTCAATAGTAAGTCTCCAGGCACCTGTAGGTTTTTTCAAAGGCCACACTGGGGAATTTGCAGTGGAGACACATGTCCTGATTATACCTTACTTGAGGAGTGATTTAATTGTTTCCTTAAGAGAAGGCAAGGCCTCAGGTGGAAAGGGGTATTGACGTTGCCTCTCATGGACTGGGCCTGTCACTTCAATGACATTGTGACAGTGTGTATCCTTCCACAATCATGCTTGTTGGTGGAAAATGCCTCATGATGCCTTTGTAGAATGGGGAGGAGCTTTTGGAAAAGCTCATGGTTCTTAAACAAATCTATGACGTCATACTCTTTGTTTTTCGCAGAGATTGTTGCAACCGGATGTGAGTCAGGGGATCATAATGGTGTGATACTGTCCCTGAATTTGTATCAGTAACATGCTGGCTAGGTCTACCAGACAGCCATGTAGTGCCAAAAAGTCAATTCTGATTATACTAGGGTGATTAAGTCTAGGCCTGCTCCCTCCCTATCATGGGGGTCACCATGTTGGTGTTGACCATGATGTGTGTCATGCTGTCAATGACGTAGGGATGTGGTGTCATATAACAGGGGTCTGCCATGTTGTGGATGGTAGGGAGGGGTGTCTTGGCCATAATAGGGGGGTGACTGGGCATTTTACTGGGAAATGTCATCATCTGACTCCTCCCCTTCAGATGACATCGACAAGGCAGGGGCTATGCCTCCCATTGCCTTGAAGTGACCAGCCAGCACCTCTCGCTGATGGCACAGTTTTGCCATTTTAGATTCACATTCCTCATGACTCACGTTTGCAACATTCTGATCCACATCATCCTGCATCTGCTTCTGTAACACTCTATACACGGCGCTCAATTCACGATTGTCCTTAGTAGCTACTCCCTAAGTCATTAAGTACCTGGTTTATCTCATCCTGTAGCTCTCCCAACTTCTCACATACCTGATCATTCATTCTACTTAACAAGTCATTCATTTGCAAAGCCTGCCCCTTATCCTGTCTCAAATGTTCACACTCCAACTTCAACATACAAAGTTCCTGCTCACCTGCCTGAGCAGAATGATGCAAAAGGGAATCATTTTCATTCCACAGTGTCTGGAGTTCAGTCTCACACATTCAGTTTCCTACAATCCCATCTCCTGCGTAAGAGATGAGATTTGCAGTTCAAGGGATCAAATCCTCGCTTCAGAGGCTTCCAGAGCAGCATGGAGAGCCATGACCAGCAACCCTTTAGCATCTCACTTTCTGAATTTTTGTCTCATCTCGTTGTACTGGGTTGAAATCCCCAGTATAGGGTTTTCAGATTGACTTGCGTCAAACGCGAAGTCAGCCCATCCTCCATGGGAGGCAAGGAAGTTTGAGACATTGAGTCTCAGTTCTGCACAGATATTTGATACGGTGGCCATTGTGTGAGAGGGAATGAAAAATCTAACTGTGAAAAGGTGCCATACTGTGTATTGATCCACAACAGGTGCACTAAGTCACAGTCAGGCTACTGTGCACTTGTAAGCTTGCAATTCAAAACTGCTGTGGGGTGGGTTGAGTCAGCATCGGCCACACTCAGTAAGCAGCCATACTTTGCAAGTGATTACAAAGTGGGTGAAAAATGGGAGAGGTGGTGTGGAAATGCACACCTGCTGTCCCTGTTGGGAAGGGGAAAGTTTTAGCAACAAGTGAGACTTTGCAAACTCCAAATATTGCCTGCATGCGGTCACCAATTGTCAGGAGGTCTAAACCCCACTCTCAGATTCTTGGCAATAATGGGCATGCAAGGAATCACAGACATGTTGCATAAGAGTAATAAAGCTTGTTTATTACTACCAAAAGGAAAATCACAGTTGCCCTAAGCAGTTCTTACCAATAGAAACTGGGAGCCAAGGCTAAGCATTCCCTATACCTCGAGGAATCTCTGTGTCTCCTGGGGTCTCCGAGGTAGAAGACGTAAAGTTTTACATTATATACCTAAGATAATTTCCATAGTTACTGTAAGATAGTAACATTTTTAGTTACAGAGATGAGCCCTATTGGCTAAATTAGAGGTGGCTCCACAGTCCAAGATAACATTATGCCATTTTGTTGTAGTCATCACTTTGTAGAAACAAAGAGGTACAGTTTGTACATAGCAGTGTAGTAATACAAATCATCAGAAGATGGTAATACCAATTCATATATCATAATCATTACAAGGACACAGATGTCCTAACATCTTGCAAGCAAAAATACATGTGTATACTGGAAAGTAAAGTGTATAGCAAGAATGTGCATACATATCCTGACATCTGCTCTTATACGGTAGATGCCCTTAGCCCTATATATAGTATAACATATGCCTAAATGATAGCTGTCTTCAGTGTACCTCTGGGGGTACCGATTAGAGTGCAGGGACCTCATGTAACAGCAGAGTAGCATCCATGAAAGATCTTTGGTCAGTCGTATCCCCCTCCATTTTAGAGAGGATGGTCAAAATTCTATTCCGCCAGCCTTCTTTTTTTTTGCAGTTTACTGTACTTTCTTAAATTTTGCATAATATATAGGTGAGGAACAAACAAGAAGGCAAGATATCCACCAGTCTTCTAAAGCAGGACATGAGATCATCATGCTCTAATGTGCCAGTTTCACTACCTCCTCTAGGGCGTTTATTAGAACACTGTGAATTAAGTAAATTCAGTCTAAGGGGAAGGGGTATAATAAACCTGATGTAATATATTTGTTGAATTTTTGTAGATTTTATCCCAGTATTCTTAATATTGATTGACTCTGCCCAATGCCTGTTACTAAAAGATGTTTTTAGTTAGGACTCTCATTTATTTTTAAGTGGTGTCAGATTACAGCTGACATTATTAATAAAAGCTTTATATATATATATATATATATATATATATATGATCCTTTTTCCATAAGGGCAAGGAATTACCCCATCCATTTCCTCAAATTGTTTATTATCTAACATGGTAATATTTTTTGATATATAATGTTGAATTTGTAGATAACCTTAAAAATGTTTATGAGATAAACTGAAGTGTTCCTTAAGTTGATTAAATTCTGTTCTTTGGTTTTGATCCAGAAAATGACCAGTTTCTCTTAGGCCTTGTTTATACCAAATTTCAAAAATGTTATCTTTCAGGAAAGGGTTAAAAAAAACCATTTAAATAAATGGGACATTGTCTGGTACATGAAATGTTCATCTTACTTAATTTACTAAATTGATCCCATATCCTGCATAAGGTTTTAGTAGGTAGGGTGTCTGTGGCTCCTTGAGGTCTCTGAGGGCCACTCAGTATCTAGTGTTTTAAATTATCAAAGGGAGTCCACATTGTTTCCAACTCCACCACTGAGTCATTTTGGTCATACTGACATATATTATTCCAAAAATGAAAGATTGGCCACATAATAATGTAACTTAAAATTTGGTAGTGCCAACTCCCCTTCTTCATTCGAGAGGAACAACTTCTCCATTTTCAAATAAGGGTGTTTCCATTTCCACAAAAATCTTCTTAGACTTGAATCAAATTTGTTAAAGACATGCTTGGGTACCACTATCGGGATGGTCTGAAACAAAAAGAAAAATCTGGCAAGTAGATTCATCTTAATGATATTGGATCTACCAATCAAAGTAATAAGAACTAGCTCCCAGTGTTTTAATTCTGTTTGAACTTTATCCAATAGAAAGACACAATTTATATCATATAGATTATGCAGGTCCTGGTCCAAAATAACCCCTAAATATTTAATCTATTTAACCCCTTTGATTCTACAGCCTGGAGGTAATACAAATGAATCTGTATGGTGAATTAATTGCATTATTTCAGTTTTCTCCCATTTCACTTTATACCCTGATACTCTGCCAAACTCTGTGGTGGCATTAATTATATGATGATAACTCTATTCATATTACTAATATATAAAAAGCATCGTCTGCATATACTGTAAGCTAATTCAATGTTCAATATTACCTGTTTTAATACTCATTATATGTTTATTATTTCTAATATTAATTACCAAAGGTTCAATTGCTAATGCGAACATTAGTGGGAATAGTAGGCAACCCTGACTTGTACCCAACCTTGAGACAGACCTCATCGGAAATATTTTTATTAGTTTGGATCGTTGTCACCAGGTCAGAATATAAGATGCTAATCCAGGCTCCAAACTTTGGACCAAATCCAAATTTGACCAGTACAGACTTAACATAACCCCATTCATTCCTATCAAAGGCTTTTTACACATCGAGTGACATAATGGAAAATTCTGAATTCTTAAATTGATCTAAAATATTGACTGTTCTTTGTATATTTGTTTCAATCATCGGACCTTTAATAAATCCATTCTGGTCCTCAAGAATCAGGTCTAGAAGCACTTTTTCTAACCTGGTGGCGAGGACCTTCACCATTATTTTAGCATCAGCATTTATCAGTGATATACAGATAAGCCCCACAAGATGAAGTGCAGCACTGCAGAATTCTGCAGTAGAGTTACTGCAGTAAACAATGCAATTTCAATGGGAGTTAATCCCTTTTGTCATGCAGTAAACCTGTGACACTGCGTTACATCCTGGAGGGCTTATCTGTAGGTCTGTAGGATCCAGGTAACAATGGATTTTTATCTTTTTTCTTAAATTAGAGAATTCTAGCTTTTTTAAATGAATGAGGTAAGGATTTTGTTTCAATCATGTTTTCAAACAGAGCCTGAAAGTGTACTGCTAATATTGCTGCATATTGCTTATAGAAGTAAATCAGAATACCATCCAGTCCGGGCGCTTCAGCTGGTACTAAAGTTTTAATTGCAGATATAATTTCCTGAATGGCGATGTCCATCTCCAGCAGGGCATTTTGAGCAAGGTTAATCTTAGGGGTATCTCAGATTATCCAAATATATATATTTAATTCCTGATTATCGCTATTATGTTCTGATGTATATAATTCTTTATAACATTCCTTAAAAATATTATTGTTTCTATTGGGTTGTTTATTATATTACCATCCCAGGAAATTATAGCTGATATATTATTTTCCTCCTGCTCCTTTTTTAGCTGCCACACCAGAATTTTGTCTGGCTTATTTCTCATTGCATATTATCTACTTTTAGCATATAGCTGCTGATGCTCTGCTTCTTCAGTTGACAACTTATTAAATTAATTTCTATATTCCAGTAGTTGCAAACAAGCAGGGTCTAATGTATGACTACATAACTCTTCTGTTAGAGCTATTAAGGCCTGAAGCTCTTTCATTTTATGATCTCTAGTTTTTGGTTTTTTTTTTACATCTGGCAGTATGAGCTATCATGGCTCCCCTAACATATGTCGTAAAGGCTTCCCATACTGTTGTCCATGAGGTATCCTTATTGTTTTGGAAATACTGTATAATTTCCTCTTGCATTTGATTCACACATTTAGCATCCCTCAAACACAGAGAATCAAATCTAAAGAAGGTTTTGGTGAACCAGGAGAAAACCAAACTTCCAGAGAGAGGGGTGTGTGATCCAAAATAATTATATTTTTATTTATACAATGGGGTGAGGTGATACACAGTGGAATAAAACTGTGTATCTTCACCCCCATTGAATAAATGACTGCTGACGTATGCACAGTGGCATCCTCATAGAAATATACATACACTGCATACGTCACACAAGTAATATCAATTCTTTGCATACGTCAGCAATCAGTACAACTGCCTTCTAGTGTACAGAAATTTGTGAGCAATTAATTAAATTACTAATTAGCTGCACCTCAATAGTAGCATGAGTTTCTAACCTGCAGTAGCAGTTTCATTTTCACAGCAACATCTTGCACATCCGAGGAGCCGCATCACGTCCAACTCGCACCCTGCAAAACAGACTGCTGTTACGATGTTTTCTAAAATGTCTATCAGAAACAAGAATGTGTTGTTGCCAAAAAGCGCTGAACAGCACACGGATAATAAATTAAG
This sequence comes from Neoceratodus forsteri, assembly GCA_016271365.2. NCBI lineage: Eukaryota > Metazoa > Chordata > Ceratodontiformes > Ceratodontidae > Neoceratodus > Neoceratodus forsteri. The sequence continues at coordinate 93,379,709 of JADMNL010000035.1, read as the reverse complement.
TCTAAAAGGAAAACAAATGCTAATAAATATTCTGGAAGAAGTCATCCTTAGTTGCAGTCAATTTGAGCAAGATGAAGAGCCACTACTAGATCCAAATGAACAGACCTACAACACTGCTGAAACTAAAAATACAGGTGAAGGCAGTAGTACTACAATAGCTAAGGACATCGAAGAAATAGACCTTTTCATTAAAAGTACGAGAAATGAAAATACCACCCGAAAAACAAGTGCTGATGTAAATGCCTTACAAAAATGTATGAAGGAGACACTGCAGATTCACACTGCAATTCAGCATATACAGCCTGAACAGCTAGACAAAATACTGTGCCTTTATTTCATTACTTCTAAACACCAAGACGGTAGTGACTATGAACCTCTGACACTAAGATCCAGATTCCAAAGTGTGGAGAGATATCTTAAGGATTATAATTACCCTGAATCAATCAGCACATCGCAGACATTTTTAAAAAGTAGACAAATATTACTATCGAAACAGTAGCTACTGAAGGAGATAGGAAAAGGAAATTGTCCTCAAGCTGCAGACGAGTTAACTGATAATATCCTTGACCAGCTTTATGCAGAGAAACAACTTGGACATGATGGCCCTCAAGCCCTGCTGAATACAATGTGGCTAACAGTAACACTGTATTTTGGCATTAGAGGAAATACAGAAACAAGAAACCTCAAATGGGGAGATATCCAACTCAAAAAAGATGAGCAAAACAATCAGTATTTGGAGTATACAAAGGAAAGACAAACCAAAACAAGAAGTGGTATTAATCCAAAAGATACTACAGCAGTAAAACCTAGAGTGTATGAAACAAAATACAGTAACAAATGCCCTGCATTAAAGTACAAACTATGCCATCACAAACGTCCAGACAAAGCAAACCATCCAGATGCACCATTTTTCTTAGCTATCAATTATACTCCCACTGCACAATATCCTACAGGTTGGTACAAAAATCAACTACTTGGTATTAATTCGCTCAGCAAAATAGTTAAAAATATGGTTGACAAAGCTAGAATCACCACTGACAAATGGCTCACAAATCATTCTATTTGCAAGCATTTAGTGCAAAAACTGATCGATTCTAATGTCTCCCCCAATGATATCATACAAGTTTCTGGCCACAAGAAATTACAGTCTCTCAATGATTATTCCAAATTGAATGACGAGAAACATCAACAGATTTGCCATGTACTGAGCACATCAGATACTGATCCTGGAACCTCCAAAAGTAGTAGTCCTCCAGACACAGGAAAAGAATGCAGTGGAAGCTGGCCAGACATAATGTCTGCGTGCTTTAACAATCCTACCATAAATGCAACAAATATCACATTTAATATTGTGCAAGGCACCATAAAGTGCTATTATCATACAGTATCAATGTAAATGTCAAAGACAGCATGATCCATAATTAACAGTTGTGCTTTCTTTCCACAGGTCACAAATACAAAACCCAGTGCTGAAAAAGAGTCAGAGTGATAGAGTCAAATACAGATTCCCATTGAAATACCTGTTCACCAATTCCAGTCACCGAAGTAAAATATTTTTGTTCAGTCACCTAAAAAGAAGCAGCTTCAGAAATATCCTAGAAGTGCGACAACGTAGAACAGATACATCATTAGACGTTAACAACATCCAGTGAAACAAACTGGACGAAAGTACACAAAAGCACCACATACCATGTAATCTCAGTAAATAAAATGTGTTCCACCAAAAAAATAAATAAAATATTTCTCCCAGAGTCCCCAAAAATGAATAAAGTTTCCTCAACGAACCCACGTCCGCCAAACTTTTAGGAACATGCGAACTTGCTAACAGACCTGCCAACATAGGCCAGCCCATGCACAGATCACAACCAATCAGAACACAAATCACACAGCAACAACCAATAGTAATACAGCACACACCTGCCCATTGCACCACCAACTCCATAACAAATAACCAACCGAAACACACACAGCCACATTACAACCAATGAAACAGCAGACCAAAAAACAGCCAACCACTACAAAGACCACACAACATGAACCAATCAATCACCACACCAGAACTACCAATGAACATAGCAAGTCACAGAACAGACACCCAGCAACATAAACGAAGAACTACACAAAAAAAATCACTGGAACTGTACAATTTCTCACAGTTGTATTCCACTGGGTATCACCTCACCCCTACTGTATAAATTGCATACATGATGATTAGGAGTGTGATATGGAAAATATTCCCACTCCTGCATCTTGAGGCATTGATATCTCACTCTGCAGGAGTGGGAATATTTTCCATATCACACTTCTGATCATCATGTATCCCCTATATCCCAGCCTTCTTGATCATATATGATATAGACTCAGAAATTAAAAAATAATAAATTCTTTAATAATTTTGATAGACCTGTGGAAAAAAAATGAGTATTGTCTAATCCATTAATTTTTCTTTCTCCTCATATCTACCATATTATAATCTATGTTATATTGATTAACTTTTTACTGCAGCAGAAGTTATTTTTTCTGATCTGGTTTTTGATTTGCCCAAATTAGGATTTACTAACAAATTCAAATCCCCTTCCATTATATATGGATTAGGAAAGGTTGCTAGTTCCAGATATAGGTCATCAAAAACCCAGGGGAGTTTTCATTTGAGTCATATATAGAGAATAATGGATAGTCAAGTGTGTGATATGGATTTATTTTACACACCCAAGGTGTGTGATGACCCGTAAACCTCGAGAGCAAAGCTTGAGAGGTTTACACAGTCATCACACACTGAGGGTGTATAAAAAAAATCCATAAGACACACTTGACTATCTTTAATTTTTTATAATTACTGGTATTTTGCACTGTTTGCGCAGCGCAAACATTACTTTGTGTGGGTTTGCGTGGCTTGCGTGACTTAGCATGGCTTTGCGAGGGTTGATATGACTTGTCATATCAACTCGCAGGTCGATATGACTTTTTACAAGTCTCAAAAATGGATTGATATTGGGGGTCACCAGTTATTGTACTTTTATAACTGTGTAGATTTGTTCCATTACTTTTAGTCCAGCTATTACATAGCTCCCATTTTTATCCATGGATGATCTATGAAACTTCCACTATAAAATATACTAAACCTTCATATTGGGAACATCCCTCCCATTCACTAAAAATACTACCAACAGCTTAATCTGGTTTAGTTTCAGTTGGTTACCATCTGTATCTACCCTCCCCCTGGTTGCCCCTGAAAAGGGACTTCTAGTCTCTGTGGGCCTATTGGGTCAACAAAATTCAATAAATAAATAGAATCCTTTTCCCCATCCCCTTTTGTTGACCATTGTGGTGGTCTCTCATTGGCCAATCCAAGTCTGCACACCTAATAGCTACCCTATATACAAAATATTGCTTTTCTGAGGTTCCTATTATGGTTAGACATTAATATTTTGAGCACCCAGTGGGCTGCTGATAGTCCACAGAGATCTTAATAATTTATGACCATTAAATTTTAGCCCCCATGCGCCTGGTTCTGTGCAATTTATCCAGTTTTTCCCTTAGCATATGATTATAAATTATCACTCCCCCACTCCTTATCTCCCTTGCTCTTCCCTCATACTATTTTACAGACACATTTTCAACTTTTTAATAGTATATTCTGAGATTAAATCTTTATAGTAACGGTTTCTGGAAAAGCAGCATTCCTTACTTTTTGAGGTTCATTGCCCCTCATGAATGAATTGAGGGGTGGGGCCCCCATCCATCTTTCCAGTTCTGTTTTCCAAGTTAACATAACCCCATCCTTCCCCTGTCCCTCCCCTCACTTCGCTATGCATTCCGTAGAGAGACACATACCATGTAGTACAAATCCTGAATGCACTAACAAAAAACAACAACAACAACAAAAAATTACATCAAACCATGCTGAAAGTTGAGAAGACTAACTGGGGAGTGCCCCACTCAGCTTGTGACCTCCCCCAATGCTCCACCATCCATTTCCTGGGGGGGTGCTGACTGTCACTAAAGAGGAAAGGGACCTAGGGGTTATTATCTCTGATGACTTTAAGGTATCAAAGCATTGTACAAAGGCAGCAAGGAGGGCCAATGGCATGCTGAGGTGCATAGTCAGGGGTATCATTAGCAGGAGGTGGGAGGTGGTGATGCCATTGTATAAAACATTGGTAAGGCCTCACCTGGAGTACTGCATGCATTTCTGGTGGCCACACCTGCACAAGGACATAGATAAGGTTTAGACTATCCAGAGAAGGGAAACAAAGATGGTGCAGGACTTGCACCACAAAACAAATGAGGAGAGACTAAGGGACCTCAATATGTACTCACTGGAGGAGAGAAGACAGCAGGGGGACATGATTGAAACTTTCAGTTACCTCAAGGGCATAAACAGGGTGCAGTTAGGGGACCTTTTTAAATGTAGAAAAAGTACTAGAACAAGGGGGCACAATATGAAATTGGAAGGGGGTAGATTAAGAGATAATGTGAGGAAGTTTTTCTATGCAGAAAGGGTAGTCAACGCTTGGAATAGTCTGCAACAGGAAGTAGTGGGAGCAGGCACAGTGGAGGAGTTTAAGCATGCTTGGGACATGCACAAGGGAAGCCTGAGAGGGTAGGGAGGAGGGAGGGAGGGAGGGAGTGATGATAAGCCATTGTTCACATAGTGTCAGTGGCCACATACGATGTATAGGGCCTACCGGCAGAATAGATGGGCCTAGAGGTCCTTATCTGCCAACAATGTCTTTGTTTCTCTGTTTCTATGTTTCCTAGTGCTCCAGTGAATAGAGGAGAAAGAGACATAACAGCAAAAAAAGGTTTTTATTTTTAGGGTAAGGAAGGAGGTTCATGATTCATTTATGATCAACCATCAATGTCTAGTATCAATGTACCATGCATTGGAGCCTTATCTATATATATTATATATATATTTTTTTCCTTCTCCTTTTCTCTTCCTTGTTCTCTGCACCTCATTTCCTTTCTTTTAAGTTCTCCATCCCAGAAGAGTGTAAGCATCATGGGGGGGGGGGGTGTTCTCTGCAATTGTAATATATTATCCCCCTTTTTCATCAGGATTCATTAAAAGTTCCACAGCTTTTCTTGGGTTTTCAAAAATCTGAACCCTTCCATGGTAGAAAAATCTAATCTTTGCTAGGTGTAATGGGGCAAATCTGATTACTTTCTGTTTAAGTAAAGTGCAAATATTGCCAGATTGCATTGTGGCCACAGTGAAGTCGGGTTATGCAGAAATATTTATCCCATCTGCCATTAGTCCTTTATTAACTCTACCATATTTCAATATTAGTTCTCTATCGGTATAATAGTGTGGCTTCAGGTAAACAGGTCTTGGTCTTCTAACATTCATTGTCTTTCCAGCCCCCACCCCATGGGCTCAGTCCAAGATAATCCTTTTTCAAGAAATGTTTTTTAAGCTAGTAATTAATTTTTATAAAATCAGATTGAGTCTGAATTTCCCTCCAGGCCCTCTGGCACTCCAATACGTTTCACATTCTGCCTCCTGGTCTGGAGCAGTCTTCTAGTTTGTTTATTTTCATTTGTTATTCCTGAATACTTTTGGATTGAGCTATCACTTTTGTAGCAACTGCGTTCACCTTATCCTCCAAATCACTTTACTCATTTTTCAACAGCGTCTGTCATATTCAATTGTTGCAATTTTTCATTAAGGTTGGATAGAGAGGTTGTAATGTTTGTTAACGCTGTACTAACTGAGGGAAAACCATCTTGTATATCTTTTCTTATTTTATTTTTCAATCAGGTGAACATGGCTATGTTAGCATCTTTGTTGCTATTTACCTGAGGTTTACTTAAAAAGGGATTAGCAGTGTCTTTAGCTGCAGTTACTGCACTTGCTGTTCCCTTACTGTTGGCTTGCAGGGTGTTAGAATTACCATTCTCTTCGTTGCTTTTCTGCCCATGCCCTTGTCCCTGTATATTGTCCCCATTAACCCCTAAATTGTTAGGTTCATCACAGTATCTTGTATGTTTTGCTTTCAGTTTGCTCCGTATTGGAAAAAACAATTTTACTTGCTTCTGTTGCCATTAAGTTAGAGTCTGGAACAGGGCCCTCATGGTCCGACACCATTTCTTCTTCTTCATCCACAGTTATATACTGAAGTTCCTCCGTCTCAGCTTTCTGACTGGCCGTACAGTCAATTGTTTCACAAGAGTCATGTTCTATTTCTAGTTCAAGTGCAGGTTCGGGTTGCTCAGTAGTTACCACCCCAGTGGTGTTTGGTGTTTCCAGGACCACTGACAGCAGGGGTCTTAAATGCAATGAGCTGAAGCTTAACTTTGGTTATTGCAGCCTTGCTCTTGGAGTACCATCAGCAGTCTGAGGGTTATGCAGCTTACAGATTTTGGTTTTCACTCTACTCCATTTACCCCCTTTGCCTGCAGCTGCGGTGTCCGACCTTTCTGAAAGTTCACAGAACTTCTGGACCAATTTTGACATTCTTTTAGCACCCGCTAGCAAACTTGCGAAGTTTAGCATTTTTTACATTCAGCAGCTGGGAAAACAAATCAGCATTTACCACAGTTTACCAAGCCATGTTACCCTGAGCTTATATTGCTTTTTGAGAGCAGGTAGCATTCTGCCTATTAGGTTTGTATCACCAGCAGGGCAGCACTTGTGTGCTTCTGTCAGTGTCAGCCCTTTGGCTGCCATCATGGATCCCACATCAGGCTCCTCCCACACTCTCTGAAAACAATGTTTTCTCCTACAATGTTATTGTAGGTGGCAAGAGGCAGTTTTCGCAGGAGGTCACAGACTTCATTGTTGATCTGGTATTGATATCCCCCAGGCTGATGGTACTGGGGGATTTCAATGCCTGGATCGATGATGAACTCTCGCAATTTAGTCAAGACTTCCTCTGTCTTATGAGTTCTTTGGGCCTTACGCAGGTAGTTTCCTCTGCGACTTACAATCATGGTCACTCATTGGATCTGGTTTTTCTCCCAGGGTTGGAGGCCTCAGACTTGGTGGTGGAACCAGTCAGATGGTCTGACCACCATACCATTAGGTTCAACTTTCTAACTCCCCCTAGTAGGCCAGCCCCTGTGGAGATGGTTCGATTCCGCTCTTTATGGAGTTTGACTCCTGATGGCATTTTGGTGGTGTTGGACCTATCAGGAACCCCGGTGGCAAGTGAGGGGCCAGAGAATTTCCTCCAGGCTTTTAACTGAGCAGTGGAGGAGGCCCTGGACTCACTTGCTCCATTCCGTGTTCATCCACTTACTCTCCGCCCTCAGTCCCCATGGTTTGATGGGATTTTGAGGGGGCTGAAGTAGGTAGGGTGAAGGCTAGAGTGTGCCTGGCATAAAGCTGCCTTAGATGCCGACAGATATAGACTGATGGAGCATTACAGGCTCTATCAGTCAACAATCTCCCATAAGAAGGCAGAATTTCTGTCCAGGGAGATTGCTGCAGCATGGAACCGACCAGCTCAGCTGTTCTGGATGGTGGACAGACTGTGCAATCCAGCCTGTCTACGCATCCGGAGGGCCTTGTCGCAAATAGAGTGTGATGAGTTTGCTCACTTCTTTGCTGATAAGGTTGCAAACATCAGGATGGAGGTTCACCAGTCACACTCTTTGGGGGTTACTGGTGGACGAAGTGGGGTTGTGGCACCTTCGTTCTGTTGGGTCGACTTTGACCATCTGGCAATCAACTATATCATGCGGCTTCTCCAGAGTGAGCGTCCAACCTACTGTAGTTTAGACCCAGGCCCTACCCACCTCTTAATGGGGTGTGTAGATGTGATTGACCTGGTTCTAGCAGAATTAATCTGGTGTTCATTGGAGTTGGGGAAGTTTAGCTCCCTGAAGGTGGCTGTGGTTACCCCCTTCTCAAGAAGCCATTTCTTGACCCAGCTTCTCCTGCAAACTACAGGTCAATCTCTAACTTTCCCTTTATAGGGAAGGTTATTGAGAAGGTTGTCACACAACAGTTAGAGAACCACCTTACCATCCATGCTATCTATGATCCTCTCCAGTCTGGTTTTCGTAGGAGACATAGTACCGAGACCACTCTAGTTTGGGTAGTAAATGACCTCCTGATGGCCAGAGACCAGAAGAGTCACTCTGCCTTGGTCCTTCTGGATCTCTCTTCAGCTTTTGACACCATAGACCATGGAGTACTTCTGGATTGCCAGCAGTTCATCTGTGGCCTGTCTGGTACAGTCCTCATATGGTTCTATTTTTTCCTCACTGGTAGGTCACAGAGGGTTGAATCAGGAATTTTTTCCTCTGATTCCTACCCCCTGCCATGTGGGGTTCTGCAGGGCACAGTGTTGTCCCCCATGTCAATTGTGGTGTACATGCTTCCATTAGGAGATATTATAAGGTGGTATGGGCTGAATTTTCACTGTTATGCAGATGATACTCAGCTGTACCTGTCCTTTGTGCTAGACCAGAATAGTGCACTCTCAGTCTTTTCCAACTGTCTCACTGAAATCCAAGACTGGATGAATTCCAACTGGCTTAGATTGAACCCTAACATGATGGAGGTGTTGGTTGTTGAACCAGGTCACTGGTCTGAAGGGTCAGTTGCTGGGAAGCTCTATTGGCTTTGGCTTGGAGCTCTCAGCTGCTGACCTCTGAACGGGTGTGGAATCTGGGGGTGTCATTTGACGAGGGGCTGACGCTGCATTCGAAGGTGTCAGCTGTGGTCAAATCATCCTTTTACCATCTTAGGAACATCTCCTGGATTAAGCATCTTGTTCCGTCTGGTGACCTGCCAACTCTCGTTCTCACTTTTGTGACCTCACATCTTGACTACTGTAACTCCCCATACCTAGGGCTTCCTGGGGTTGATATCTGCTGCTTGCAGCTAGTGTAGAATGTTGTGGCCAGGTTGTTGTCTGGGTCTGCTTGATCTGGCCACATTTTGCCTGTCCTACGTGTTCTGCACTGGCTGCCAGTTCAGTGGCTTGCTAACTTTTAAGGCTCTACATGGTATGGGTCCGAGCAACCTACAAGAGCTTCTGTGTCCCTACTGCCCCATCAGACCACTCCACTCAACCGATGAGGGATTGCTAGAGGTTCCCAGGGTGTGTTTGAAATTTTCTGGAACTCGGGCTTTTGCTTTGGCTGCCCCCACCCTGTGGAATTCTCTACCTCGTTGGGTGAGAGAATTCCAGACAGTGGAGAGCTTCAAAACTGCTTTAAAAACATACTTATTTGCACGTGCTTTCCCGGATTAGTAGAATTTTTCTGATTTTTAGTATATATATTTTATCATGCAATTTTTATATTTTCATATTTAATAATGTTTAAGGTTTACTTATCTATTTATTTGTTCATATTGGTCTTAGAATGTGATTGTACAGCATTTTGATACTTGATATTGCGCTTTATAAATAAATTTTACTTACTTACTCTAAGCCAAATGGGCACCAGTCATCTTTTTTTCCTCGAGAAAAAACTACATTAAAACATTTATAAAATACTCTTATTTTGGTGAAACTAGAACATGTTGCTGCCAAATAAAACTAGGTGAGGCATGGAATCTTTTATTGTGATAAAAGGTAGGGTCAATTTTTTTTCCCATTTTCATTGTACTGCTGCTTTAACTCTGTGGGGTATCAATATGTCAAACTAAGAGAACAACTAAAAGCATGGAGTCTGCCCCTCATGGGGGATGTTGCTATGTAAGGACTCCATGTCCAATGTGACCAAAAGTCAATTCCCTTTGATGTACAGGTTCAACATGATATGCAGAATATCCTCAGAGTCCCTTACATATGAAGGGAGATTCAATGGCATAGGTTTTATAAGGGCATATCCACATTTAGCACTGAGCTTAGTCTGGCAACCAATGCTTGAGACATAGTCCTACCAGAGGGCGATCCTACAGTTTTTCTGGATCTTCGGTATGGTATATAATAGAGGCATAAGCCAGAAATGTATTTATTAAAAATCCTTTGACTTCTGTGAAATTATATTGCTGCAGAATGCATTATTAATAAAAGCATCAATGCTTTTCTTTACATCTTTTGTTGAAGTGAAAGAAAAAAATCTTGTCATATAGGCTGAAGTGGGAGCTTGCATTAGAGGGGCTCTCAGTGCAGACAACCCTGGCAGTAGATCCCACAATATCCACGCTTTCTCAGTGGTATAAACATTTGCTCAGATTAGACCATTTTAACAGGCCCCTGACTTAAATGTATGGAAGCCTGAAACTGGCAGTCTAAAACACATGAAGGGACTGGATGACACAGTGGCTAAGAGACTATGAAAGGCTCCATCCTTAAAATGTGTAATTCTGTTGTATATATCAAAAGATAGTCTATGTAAAGCAATGCCCTAATCAAGGGATGCCTAGGGGGCTTATGAGTCATCTTAGTTATTTGTTATTTAATTCTACTACTATGTTTCTCAAATTGTTTTATTAATATGGATGACTTTAATTTGTTCACTGTTTGTAATTAAGAGTGCATTTGTTGAAAGAAACAGTCCATTGTAGAAATGGTTATGAAGTAATTCAAACCCTGAAGACATGAACGGTCTAGTAACCCCCTCAATATTTCTCCTTTAGCCATACACCCTATGCCAATTCAAAAATGTATTGCATTTGTGCTATAGAAGGATTAAATAAATGATACTAGATTTTCCATAAGGTGTATGAGACAGATGCCCTGCCACCAAAAAAACTACCCAAGACCTATTGTCATACAAAATATGAAAAATAAGTTCCCTTGCTCTTTAAAGAGCAACTGACACCATCTGGCCAAAAGTGCTAGATTGCAGAATTAGAATAAACATGCCCCCAGTAAATCTCATACCAAAAACTAGATTTCTATGCTACTTCATTTTGAGGTTATGAGCTATTTTGCAACCACGATTTCACTAACTGTTCAAAAAAATCTGTTTCAGTGAAGAGCTGCAGGTGATGTCATCTCGGGGGACTCACAGTCTAGTACTCCCTGTAAACAAGCTTATAGGACCTGTTTCACCAAAGTTGTAAAGACCAAGTGCAATGGTTTTCACAAGTAAAACAGGAAAACACTGTGAGAGAGCAGTGGTTAGAGGCAGCAGAATGATGGGCTGCATTGGGAGAGGGATTACTTGCAGGAGGATGAAGGTCATAGTACTCTTATAGACCCATCTGGTTAGGCTGTATGTGGAATATGGGGTCCAGTTCTGGAGGTCATATCTCAGAAAGGATGTTGGGAGGCTAGAGCGAGTTCAGAGGAGGGCAACAAAAATAGTAAAGTGGCGTTGGTTGGAGAAACAACAGTGGAAGGATTCAAAAGAGCTTGGGACAGACACACAGAGCTGGTGAGGGGGGCAGGTGGGGGGTAAGGCAGGTCCTAGCAGATAACAAGGCAAGTGGGCAGACTAGGTGGGCCTGGTGGTCCAAGCCATTACATATCTATGTATTTATGTATCTATAATATTTTGTTTCAGTGCATTTTCATGTGATCCTTTTTTCCAGGGTTGCTGGATGCTGGGTCATCATAGCACACTGTTGTGAGGTTTGCAGACTGAATAAATGTTTGCTGTGTTCAAAGGCTGAGATCATTCACACCTATTATTCAATTGAGGTGATTTCTAAGGATTGTACTTTAAAACAATTATTCCATATCCTTGTAAATGGGAGTGTGAGAAATAATATTGTATTGAAACCTTACTAGTAGTTTCTAATTTAGCCATCACATTTTTTTATCCCAGTCATTTTACCAGCGCTAACTAACACTTCCAACCCAGTAGGAATTAACACATGAAAGGCCCTTATTAAAATGTATTGCAAAGTAGACACTGACAAAGAGCAGTGAAGTTACCAATATTACAATACTAGCAGCAACACCAATTCCTAGCATGGACAGTAGAGTAGGACTCCAAATGGCTTCAGCAGCCTGGAGGCATGCTGACTCAGCATCCAGCAACCCTAGAGAAATGGACCACATCAAAAAGGCATTAAACAATACAATGTTTTCAACTTTGTTACAAAACCCGAAACACATATTGTTTTTGTAGCAATGTTTTGTACATTGTGCTGCCTGTTTTACATTAGACCAATATTTCACAAGATCTTTACAACTTTGGAGAAACAGGTCCTATAAGCTTGCTGACAGGGAATACTAGACATGAGTCTGCTAGATGACATCAACAGCAGCTCTTCACTGAAACAGGCTATTTTGAACATGTAGTGAAATCAGGGTTACAAAATGGCTAATAACTTTAAAATGAAATAATGTAGAAAACTAATTGTTGGTATGAGATTTACTGGGGGTATGCTTATTCAGATTCTGCAATGTTGCAGTTTTCACAACAGTGGCTCTTGAATGGACTGTCTCTTTCATACAGTGACTAAGGATGTGACATCACTGATACTGTTGCTCGTAACAGATGTATTAGTCCTTTGAAGATTATTAAAATAACCTAAATCATTGCAGAGTAGGACAATATCAGTGTGTTCTGTTCTTATAATGGCTCAAACTCCATGGTATTGGTGGTGAAATAGAGACCTGGTCCAGCTCTAGCACATATGTTTCATTCAGGAGTTTGATAATAGGTTGAATTTTGTTGTTGTAATTAGAAACAATTTAAAAACACACCATAAAAACTACTGTGTTCTTCTGTTTTAGTCATGACTGCTGAAAAGTCTGGGTATTTAGACTTGTTGGTATATAATACTTCATCTTCAACTTGGATTTTACTGTAAATGTCCAGTACACATACAGATTAACTGGCATCTTCCAATGAAAATTCAGTTGGGAATGCTGATCAAGATTCCGCATGAAATAAATATTCATCCACCCAAGGGACAAAAAGCACTGTCACACAAAAAAAGCTAAAGTGTGTCATCAGTTTATAGAAGAACAAACATAGTTAGTGCCAAAATAAAGAAAGTAATTAATAGTACAGTGACACTGACAGTGTTCTGTGTGACAACCTACACTATTTTAAGGCTCATGGTTTGTGAATGAAATTATGTTCACCTAAATAAACTGATGACACACTTCAGCTTTTTTGTGTGAAAAGTGCTTTTCATGGTATGGGAGGTTGTAGGGTGTTGAGTGTTGACTTGGCTATTTCATTGTCAAGATAAATTGCTCTCTGAGCACCTTGCTGTCTGAGCACCTGACCATGCTTCAGCAGTGAGTCGTCCAGACCCTTTCTTCTACAGTATGAAATGAATACAGAGGGCTTTGGAGCCAGAGCAGTACCAACAGTGACCTGCCTGTTAGTACTGGGTTGATTTGCAGTAGCCTACTTCCCCTGGAATTCTGCAGAATTTTGTGATTTTCACTGAATTCTAGCAAATTCAGCCCATGAGGAACACATGATGTTCCACTCCCATATTTTTAAGGAAAATGGCAAACGATTTACACTGACATCTATAAACTATGTATGTGAGAATAAACAGTGTGAAAAATTTGCTGATGTCATTAACCTTCATAAAAAAAAAAATAGTTTACATAAGTATCTGCATTTTAGTTATGGGTGGACTTCTGCAGCATTTTTCAAAATATTCTGCAGAAGATTTTGGACACAGAATGGTAATTCTGCATGTGCACTATATCATTCTACACACATCTACTGCCTGCCTAGCAACTATTTTCCTAACATGCATCCTCCTGCACATACAGCAGATGTTGTTCCTTTCTTCCCCACAATCCACATAAACACGTAGTAAGAAAAAAATACCTTGGGATGGGATTTTCAAAACAGTCTGGCAAAAAAGTGTGTTGTGCCTGTGTCTGCATCCACTCAAATGCATCCAAGCAAACATGCTGTTTTCAAAGAATGCATCAGTTTGCAACAAAAGTCCCAATTTGTAGCAAAAGGGACTTTTAGTCTGAGAAGGCTTACCCTGTCATCAAAGCAATGGAAATGTGGTCTATGTTATTTTTTGCTGCAGGCATGTCTTTTTTGCCACAAAATCAGCAGGATACTGGACCATTTAATGGATGGTCTAATAGTTTGGACATTTTGACCATTTGAAAATACCTGAGGGCAGATTATGGACAGATTCATTTGAAAATCCCACCCCAAGCATTCACAGCCTTGAGGGACCTATGGCAGTTGTTACTCATCAATTTCCAATCAACCCCACTGTATTAATCATTCCCCTACATGGTTCATAACCTCTGAGAGTGAGATATTTGAGCTTGCTATTTAGACAAAGAGGTTGAATCCATCCCCAGGAGAAATTAAATGAACACAATAACACATGAATAGCGCACTGCAGTCTGCTAAAATTGCCTTTATTTGAGTACATTGCTTTTTCCTTCACCATACAGCATGAGAAAGAGACAGAGGAAGAAAAGGTGCTGATAGGACAGTATATCCCCACATCCTCAGTATTAGAACCATACATCCTAAAATGGAAGAAGACTAATTCAGCTCTGTGGGTCAGGTTGCTCCAAGGCTGATACTATGGCAAGCCAGGAAGAGTCAAGTTGCAGGTAATTTCTTCTGTAAGGTACGGATGGCACTCCATGGTTTAAGGAAATTCGGGTAGTCACTTCTGCAGAAAGCAAACCAAGACCATAATTAAGAGTTTATCAAGGCAATAGGTGTCTCTAGATCCTGCACGCTCTATCAGACAAGGCTACAGGTATTTTATCACTTTATGAATATGATCCTGTCACTCTGAAATGTTGTTCAGAGCCGTATTTAATAATTTTTTTATTTTTTTATTTATTAACCAGAAATACAGTTAAGCTGTCACCTTTCTTTCCAGTGTGGCTCTGACGGGATTGGGTGGATGGTCACACTTCACTTTTAATTAAGCAATAATACTGGACAGAGTGTGACATTTCATGAGTTGTGGTTGTATCTTGGGTGTGTTGTGAGGCATAAGGTGAAGTCGAGTGCCTTCAACCACTGAAGAAGTGGCAATAGTCCCTGATACGCAAAACTCTTTGAAAAAGGAGCCATAGTGCTAGGCTATGGCACATCTTGGTGTTCAGTTCTGACTCATGATGATGTACTAATGTATCTTCATGAGTAATTGATGCTTTAGCTAATCAGCATTCAGGATTTCTCCTGTTTTACCATCAACAATATTCATGATACCAAATAGCACTTATGTTGTTGGCCCGGTGGCACTGAGGGTTGAGGCACTGGACGCCACACCTCACACCACGCCGGCAACCCGAGTTCGGAAGTGAGCTCGGGCACTGGGGGTCGGCAGGGGCAGGAGGGGATTGAGTGCCCGCTGGGCTGCTCTTCTCCTCGGGGGTGGGTTAGGGACTGTCCGGTGTTCCAGCGGCCCCTGGTGGAGACCAGGGGCACTGCAGGATGCAGACTGCACATACAGTGTGGCTGACGTCAGCAGAGTTGCTGTGTGTGCCAGACATCAGGCCGTGCCCACGCAGGACCAGCATAAGGGGAAAAATACCCCTCCGGCCCAGATAGGTGACAGCTCCGCAGGGTCCACCTGCCACACACCCAATGCTGGGCCTCTACCTCCGCCCCTTTGATCACCCATGGGGCTTGCCCCCCCCCCGGCTCTGTGGGAGAGAGTAAACATTTAAGGTAGGTGGAGGTCACAGCAGGCGGTAGAGCGGGGGATGAGTTGGGCCTGAGAGCGTTCCGGTGCCCGGGGGTGATAAACAAAGTGTAAAAAAAAAAAAAAAAACAGCACTTATCTTTCAAGATATGCTTATTTGCATGTATTTAATGGGACGTTATCCTGGTAATAGTCACCGGCAAACTATCAGGAAGTATTTTATTTATTTATTTTATTGTTATTTATTTTTTTTTTTTTTTGCAAGTGCTGTTTTGTTTGAACAATTAAAGGAAACTGGTACTCTGCCTCTTCTGCAGACAGAGAAAACTATTATAATTCGGACAAGATATTTGGAGTTCACAGCAACAGGCCATCTACTATTACTGAGATGTTATGAATCTTTTTTTCATGGCCTCTTCTGTGACACAACCTCCTTCTTGCCAGTGAAAGCATATCTCACCTTTGTAGTTATAGGTCTGCAGGGCAATCAAGCTACAGTGAGCAAAATATTGTCAGTGCTAGGGTTCAAACATGCATCATTGCTGCACAGCTTAATACGTTGTGCACTAAAGGAAAAGGAGTACTGTTTTAAGACAGAATTTTCAGTCTTTGAGCGATTAACTTGATAGAGTGAACATTTCAATGCAGAATATGCATACCTTTTACTACAGTCACAACAGTTTTTACTCCACCCACTGATGTTTCATGTAGTGTGGCTCCACCCATGGCACTAAAAATAAATAAATATTTAAATTACTAAAGTCTTCTGCAGCCTAGTATAATACCTTCTAAGTTGTTGTTGCAGTTTCTTTATGTTGATCTGACAAACAATAACTGGAGTTGTCCCCTTAGTCTTTCAAGGTATCCCTCAGAAATTCTAAAGTAAACAAATGACTCCTGCACCTTAAGAAAATATGCAGGATTCACAAATTTGGATGCAAGCCAGCAAAACTTGCATGCAGACTTGAACCTTACAATAAATTACTGCATTAATGGATGGAAGTCCTGTCCTACGTCTGCAGCTAAAATGACAGGGCCACATTCATAGTGCCTGGAGGACTGCCAGAGGAAACCACCTCCTGTGTCCCCTTGCCAGGCAAGTCCAGCTCACTCCTTCACCTGCCAAATAACAGTTGTAAACATGCACCTCCCACATCCTCACATTACGTAAGTCCATCCAGTACCCTGCATCATCCAAAAATTTACTTTACTCCCCACCCATATTTCACCCTTTTGTCGAGCCCAGCCATCCCTTTGGACCCCTTAGAAGCAAGCATGTTATGTCTTTCTGTATATGATACCATCACATCATACCATCAACAAAACAAACAAACAAACACTTCAGCAAGTCTGCTACAAACCTGCAATCTCTGCCCCAGCCAGTCACTGTAGAACCATTCCAACAGCATCTGTCAACAGATGATTATTGCATTGCAAGGTACATAAGTGGGGGCTTCTCAGAGATCTGGGGTGATGAATGTGCTTAGTGGGTAGGTGGAATCTTTTGGGGAAAGCCAATGTCTGTGTTGGATGGGGTGTGGGTGGCCCTGCATAGTGGAAGACATGAGAGATAGATGTTTTTAATTGTTACTGCGCGGGCCATGATTTGAGGGAGAACAGTATATTTTTGAAAATCCAAGGTCCCATGATACCTTGCACTGACTGCCATACTTCCCAAGTAGACATTCAAAGCAACATACATTTATATCACAAATATAATACAAATAATAACAAGCAGATTGGCTATCCATCACACTGAGCACTTTTCTTGTCTAGGCATCATGACCATGTCCCAACCCATGATGAGCTCTGTGACATGCTGTGTGTAGAAAGTCAATAATAGTTCAGTCCAGAATGAGCACTAGCATTGGCTGGGTGTGATCTGTGATCACATTGCAACCTGTACTGACTGCTGAGCTCTGTTGTTTGCTGGGTGAATAGTTGATCACAGCAGCTGTGCCCAGGATGAGCTCTGTGATTGGCTAAGTATAGAGGCCTAGGCAGAGTTTTATTCATGATTGGTTCTAGTGAACAGAGAGCAACCCACAAGGAGTGCCATGCTGAACTGGGTCTGGTGATCACAAAGAAACCCATGCTGAGTGCCATGCATGATTGGGTGTGGTGATCTCATATACTTGCCTGTGCTGAGAATTGTGTTTGGCTTGGTCTGTGATCATAGCGCAGTCCATACTGACTTGGCATGGTGACCACATCACATTACTTGCTTTCTGATGTGGAACTAAGCTTAGCCAATGCTTTAGCTAAATCACATATATCCTAAGCGATGATCACTAGATAACAGGGGATTATTTTCTGTTGATGCTTGGCGGACAAACAGTGATGCTTTAAAATTATTCATTGAGCAGAATTACAGAAGAGACTATAGGAAATCACAAAGCCACCCTACTCCACCCTGTTCTTACCTACATGGTCTGCAGATGAATAAGAGAACCACCTGATTGCAGTGGACCAAGTAGGTTATGGACACAGGAACAGAGGACTTCTGAGACACAGGACATGGTCAAACAGTCACTTAGGACATGTAGCCCTAGCCAGTCACAGCTGCTTATCTTAACCTAGGTAGTCTGTGTACGAATCATAAACGTTAACATTCTGTTTCACTGCGTAGCATGGCAACCAGGGAAAAGTAGAGGTATGTGCTGATATATCACTGTGTAACATGGTAACCAGGGATAAGCAGAGGTATGTGCAGATATATCACTGTGTGGCATGGCAACCAGGGATAAGTAGAGGTATGTGCTGATATATCACTGTGTAGCATGGCAACCAGGGAAAAGTAGAGATATGTGCTGATATATCAATGTGTAGCATGGCAACCAGGGATAAGTAGAGGCATGTGCTGATATAGCACCATGTAGCATGGCAACCAGGGATAAGTAGAGGTATGTGTTGATATATCACTGTGAAATTACAATTCATGTTAATAGGAATTGTGAGAGTCACACTTTTCATTTCATTTCTACAATTGGATTTCTAAATTTGCCTCGCAGTGGCATATACTGCACTTGGGAGAGCTTAAGGAGGAGTTATTTGAGTTTGTAAAAAGACATCCTTGTTGCTCACTGCAACACCAGAAAGGAACGTATGTGTGATTCACATGGGAAAATTCAGGGGCCTTCATCGGCTGAACTCTCATAGCTTAGTTGGTCGAGAGCTAAAGCATGGATTGCTGAGGTTCTGGGTTCAAATCCCAGTAAGAATCACATTTTTCTTTTCATTTCTGCAAATGGATTGTACC
Source organism: Neoceratodus forsteri (assembly GCA_016271365.2). Taxonomy (NCBI): domain Eukaryota; kingdom Metazoa; phylum Chordata; order Ceratodontiformes; family Ceratodontidae; genus Neoceratodus; species Neoceratodus forsteri. The sequence goes on along the minus strand of JADMNL010000035.1, from coordinate 93,360,981 downwards.
ATGTCTAGATATATAGTGCTACTTATCAATGTATGAAAAGGTAACTGCCATTCCAATTAGTGAGTGAGAGCAAGAACAAGGAGAAACCATTTCCGTCTTGAATGTAAATCTGTTTTGGTTAAATTAGCCAAACAACCAGCTGCATTACAGGATCTAAATCAGTGGTTCTGAAACCCCAAATCCTGTTGGCCTCAGAAAGTAGCCATCAAAAAATGTACTGGTGGCCTAAGTCCTTATTTCAAGAACTGAACTGAGGGGGTGTGTGGAGGTTCGGTATATAGGCACTTCTTAGAACAATACTTCATTTAGTTCCCATGTGCCCAAATCAGTCTTTCAAAGCTGACTGGTACATACTCCCAGCCACCCCCCAACACACACACATCAAACACTGCCTTATCTGTTTCACTCTGAAACTCCTCTTATACACCAAACCACCTAACAACAAATGTATTCATTAATTTTTGTTTTATACACAACACACACGATCTCATGTCCCCAAGGTATTTTCACTTGGAAAAATAACTTCTGTGTTTTTAAAGATAAGAAATCCCTTTGTGATTGGGGCTCTAAAGAGCTCTGGGGCCACTCGCAGAGGTGCCGGTGACCGCATTTGAGAAACACTGCTCTAAACTCTGCTTGAGAGTGTTGCCCAAGACAAGTGTGGTTAAGACCAGATATGTAGATACAGTATCTGTCTGAGAATAAATCTAGTACAACCAGTGTGAATGAATGTGCTACTGGCAGAAATTAAGGTGTGGAATCTTACTTCAGCTTGTTTCAGTGTCTGCGTTTTCATACCTTCCAATTCTTACTATTTTGAGGGTGTATCCCTGATTTTGCCATTATTTTGACGTTCACCCTGCTTTTTATGGCACCAGTCCATCCCCCTAGAACCATCAGAATTAAAGAACAAACTGTTCCCCTAACTTTAACTTACTTTAGGAATGAATCAATAACACCTCAGATACAGTTAGGCATGTTGTATGCATTAGGGCCCTGTGAAAATCTCCCTGATTTTAGTGGTCAAAATCAAGAGACTGCCCTCATTTGAGGAGTGCTGGCTTGGAAACTCTGCATTTATACATAACAAAGAAAGGATATTGCATACAAAAGTAACCCTTTTAGAAATAAAATGAGGCAGGTCTGCCCTGACTCTCATCTTGAAGGAAAGGGCATTATGCTGGCAGTTTACTTTTACCTTAACAGATGCTCACCAGTCATGAAGGAGTTGTATTAATCTGGGCACAGGACAATAATGACATCATCTGCAGAGTAATGGAGCTAAGACAACATTCTGTGGCTTACATGTAAATATGAACAGATGCAGACACTTGCACACACACACACTAAATGTGTGATATTGGCACTGAAAACTAGGGATAACTGACAAGTCGGTCATGTCATCAAACTATTTGGATGGGGTCTTCAGGAAAGTGTGGAAACTGGAGTTTTGTGTGTATAGCACTAGAGAACAATTAAGCAATAAGGCATGCAAGGGGTTGGATTAACAGTCTGTTAATCACCCCTAGGGGTGTAATGTGGCACACGGTGTAGTCTAATGCCATATTGCCCCTAGGGGGTGTTTAACTGACAGTTAATCTAACTCCTGGGAGTGCATTATTAGTATTATAAAAAGTTGTTCCAAAAGAAGAGGGTTAAAAGAATACTTGTTGAATGTTTTCCTCATTTAGAGGGAGATTTTTAATAAAATAGTTCCTCCACCAACAGTTTAAGAATGCTGGTTCAAAATCAGAATGCATCATTCCAGTCACTCAGCAGTGCCAGAGGATGAAATGCTGACACAAAGAATCCATGTGCCATTGTGATCAGGCTGTACATGACAATATAACATGGATTAATGTAAGGCTGTTGGAATCCTAATAGCCAATCAGATTGCAGCATTTCTGAGAACCTTTTTATAATTGCATTTCCATTAAATATTGGCTTATGCTTTAAATACTCAGTGCATCACATGACAGTCACTGCACCCTCTCCATGTAGGACAGTGGCAGTGTCCAATAGTAAATGATGGGCATTCCAGAAAATGTGAGACAACTGGATTGTATTCCTGTGGCAGTGCATACCTAACGCCTACTTTTACTCTTCTTAAACACACAGGCATAGGCGCACCTGTATAAAGGCCTGTAGTCATACCTGTTCTACTAAGAACTCAAGTTGGTAAGGGTCTCTCAGTGTACAGTAGTTAAGTAGTTATGTGGATGTCAGCGACATTACATAGGAGAGCATATGGCCAACATCACTTGAATGAAGTGAGAAGTGTCAGAAACAAACAAAAAAATAACGGAAGCCCATTCTTCAAATATTATGCAAGTTTATACTAGAATCACAGCAACACTGGAATGTGAGAAGCACATCATTAAAATAAGTTGACCCCACCACCGTCACACACAAATTGTGTAGTGCAATATCAGTAGGGTAACTAGAACTGCAGGTTTCTCTCAGAGGAACAAATTGAAAATATTGCTACTGAAGAATGGCTAGGGTATTCTATGGGATGATTTTGCCACACACACTGGGCAGTTCTGAACTGCTGACTAGCTCCTTATTCTCACCATAATAACAAATAAGTCAACAGATACCTTACTTGATCTCTCAAAGGCTGGATGACGTTCATGTAGCTGCTCCAGTCTTGGCTCACCACTGTTTTGCTGACATTGAAGTCCTTCAGCTTGGCTTCCAGCTCTCTGTTGGCATCTTCCAGCTCCTTCACTCTCTTCAAGTAATTGGCCAGATGGTCATTTAGATCTTGCATGGTCACCTTCTCATTGCTTACGATGGCTCCACCCCCACCCGCTGCAAATCTATCAGCTCCCCCAAATTCTGATCATCCACTAGGGTTGCCACCTATCCATTTTTTGACAGGACAATCCGGTTTTTAGGTCATCTGGTCATCCAGTTTTGATTAAATACAGTCTGGTTTTGGGGCCATTTTTTATGCTCATATACTCTTAAAACTGATGCACCAAATCATTCACTGTTTTGGCTGCATTGCATGTCCAGGTTACAAAGAAGTTCTGATGTCACAGTCATTCAGACCTGCCTTTGTTTGTAAAACCAGACGTGAAAAGTATGGCTATTAAGATCATTAGCAGTAAATGAACCTAATCTTTTCCACTCTGCATTTTAAGTATGGTCTTTTACTGCTATGACAGGAAACAGCTTTTACACCTTTATATGCTGTCATGTGTTTCTTTTTTGTTTGTCCTATATTCTGGTATGTTTTTGACCCATTTTTGTTAAATTAATAATCTAACTTTTATTGCCGTTATCACTACATCTGCTCTCATTTTTTGTATTACCTGAACATTCCATGATATTAGCTACACTTTTACAGGTCATTCAGATAAACAGCATGGAATGGTGTGTCTGAAACTGTGGAATGTCTTAGAAATATGAAAAGAAACAGTAGTAGCTGCTAAGGGTACTGCAAAAGCATCGATAATTCAGTTATCAAAAATTAATCAAAGCATACATGAGTACATGACTGACATGGAAAGGAAAATGGGAGGATGTTTAACAGAGGGCTGAGCAATAAGCTGTGTATGAGCTTGGCACATCCAGCAGACCTGATTTTATTTGTTTAACCAGGAGAGAGACACTAAGCTGAAAGCTTGTCTACAGGTGCAACCTGGGAGCACAAGGAAATTAAGTGACTTGCTCAGGGTCACACAGTATGCAAGTGGGAGCTGTGGGATTCAAATCCAGGTCTCCAGGTTTGCAGCTCAGAGCCTTAAACCACTGCGCTATACTGCCTCCATTTAATCCAAACAACCTCCACTTACATACTGTATGACCCTGAGCATATCACTTAACCTTCCTATGATCCTGGGTCACTCCTGTAAAATGGGCTATTGGCCTATGGAACTTTACCTGGTTGCCAAAGACTAAAAATAAATAACTGAATACATAAATCAAATAAATAACAGTATAAAAATTATTTCCTATCGCTAGTAATGTCTATTCCAACATTGCAAATGGCTTTGGAGAAGAAGCAATATACTTGCCAGTCATAAAAAGGGTGTGGAGCCAGAGGCAGAGTTTGGGGTGAGGCTTAGCATCTGGTTTTTACCTTATCCAAAGGTGGTAACCCTATCCTCCACCAAAGCCAAAAGCTGGCACTGCCACCAAAGCCTGAGCCAGCGCCTACACCAAAACCTGAGCCAGCGCCTCCACCATAACCTCCCCCCATACTGCTGTAGGACACCTGGGCTAAAGATTTACCGAACCTCATGCTGCCGCCGCCAGCCCCTGCACTCAGAGCACCCCCTCCTGACACCCTGCTCGGACTCCCAGGATAGCTTGAGAAGCTAGAGAATTTCTGATTTGCACGAACTGACATGGCCTCTGCAGCAGTGCAAACTTTGCGAGTGAAATAAAAAATCAGAAAAGCTAAAGCTTTAAAGTTTGAAGGCACCAGGTGTCAACGACCAGCGGGGTGCCGCCTCTTTTATACTGTAAGGTCATGCCCTATTATATAGAGGATAATGGCTGGGGATCAGGTGATAACCACACTGTAATCACCTCGAGTGGTTGCTAGGGCAACATGGTAAACCTCAAGAGTGCAGCTCGAGAGGTTTACTGTAGCCCTAGCAACCACGAGAGGTGATTTCAGCGTGGTTGTCACCTGATCACCAGCCATCATCTTTTATAGTGTATGGTCAAAAAAACACTGTTTGCACTCTATGTGTTAGAAATATGGAACTCCAGTGCATTCTTTTTTGTTATGCTACTGTTTGGAAGTTCCAAAGTGTGGTTAACAACTTTTAAAATTCTAAACAGTGCATAACAAAGCTGTGTAACTGCTGATTATGGTGGTTAATAGGCACTTACCATACATTATAGATTTTTGTTTTAAAATGTTAATACTCAATGTGGGACAAGTCCTCACAATGTGGAACAGGGAGCTTTTGCGAAGTAAAATGAGGAACCTTCCTCCTAATGTGGTACAGTTGAGAGGTATGCATATATGACCTGCCTCATTCACAAGTACTACTGTTTAGTTATGGTTCTTCACTGATTCCCTGGTGCTCGCAATGTTTTGCAGAGCAAGGCAGTTGCAGCAGTAGAACGTGCTGTCGAATCTAACTTTGTACAGGACACCCATCTCATTTGCTTTGTGCCTCAAATGTCTTACCTCCCCCAAGTTGGTCATTGCACGGGATTTATGAACGAGTTTTATGCACTCCCGTTTGTATAAGTTGGATGCAACCTCACACCAGTATTTTGTAATTATATTAACAAAATGATTCAGGTTGATGGACAAACTGGTACTTATTGCTGGCATATATAAACACACACAGGTGCTCAGAGGTACACAAACATGAACATGTTCTAATACAATGCAGATTCCTTCCATAGGAATGCCTTGAGAGCAGCTGTATTGAGATAAGTGCACACACGTAACATGTCTCAGTGCGGTTAATCTACATACTGTACACCTAGCTGTGCATTGAGAAAAGTTATTTGAGACTGATGTAGATTTACACACCTGTCAATCCGTGTGAGTTGCATAGCACAGATGTTCTTTAATATCATGTTTGCACATTTCTACAAGAGTTTATTTAGTGTGCACCTTTTTAATTGTTTTATTGCTGCGATGTGCAATATGCACGGCCTCACATGTATTTAGTAAAAAGTTCTATGCACACTTACACGCACTGTTTATTTACTTTTTTTCTGGGTAAAATACACAGTTACTGTCAAGCCACGGTTTCAGATAGATTTGAGTAAGCAAGTAAGCACACTCATACTGCAGCCTCTAAGCAATGCATTTTCCCTCGTCCCAGCAAACAATTTCACCAATCTTTCTCTGTTTTGGGCCCCTTTGAAGTCACCAGTACTCACGCCAGCTCTGTATAAAGGACCGCACTGCGCTCTATTTGTGTCTCTGCTTGTGCTCACTGACTCCCAACAGACTGTGTTTACTATCCCTGTAATCTGGGGGCACTGGGGCAGTGAGTGCAACTGTTAAGGTGGGTGCAGCCCTTGGTAGTAGCATTGTAATGCCAAGCAATATGGGTTAACTACTGTCAACAGAAATCACGCAGCACCAGCACATCCCTACACTTGACACTATCCTGGAGTGGGTGCCAATCTCTGTTAATTCACGATAATGCCAACCGCTGATTTATGACGGTTGCGCACAGTGCTGAAACATTACTTTCTGAATGTTTGCTTGCATGCGGCAGTGATTAGAAAACAACTGCCATTGTTTCTAAAGGTTTATTGACCGACAACGAAGTGTCTTTACCATAAAAGAACAATAACAATGAAATCCATTCATATACATACTGCACTAGTTAGACATTAGTAGTTTCACAGATCTATGAAACAAGATTATTCTGTCTCTTTAAATATAAGTTTATATAATAGAAACATTGCATTATGAAGGATAAAAACAGGCGAGCAGGAGAGGAAACTGAAGGAATTTGCCACTTTAACTAATGTGGCTAATAAACCAGATTGTAAATTGCTGTACATTGTAAATTGCTCTAACTGCCTTGTTTCTTGTTAATTGTTTATTATACCTGTGTATTACATTGACGATGAGCCTTTGTAAAAGAGTCACTGACTCAAAGGATTGTAATTCCGACATCATTAATAAATGAAATGTAAATAGGGCACCACTGGGTTCAGTTCTCCCCTACCTACACCCCTATTTGGTGTAGTGTCACCTGGAGGTTTTGGTAGTATGCCACAGTGATTAGAAAACAGACCTGCAATTCAGAGTTCACAGGTTTAAAACTCACTGCAGTCTTGAAGTGCTGTGTGACCATAATCCAAGCCACCATATGTCCCTATGTACTTCAGTCCCTCCCAGCTATTAAAAATTGAAGCTGGATCCCACTGAAAGTGAGACAGCAGAGCCAGGCTAGCATTGGTACATGTGAACATTACATTTATTTTATCTATTTATGCTCGCCTTTACCGGGTAAGCGCACTGATCCCACGGGCCGTTTTCAAGCACGAACCGGGCCGTACAGATGGCACATAGGAGTAGACTGTCAAAGGTAAATGTAAAAACCATAAGGTAAGCCAAAACTGGGAAGAAAGCGTGTTATAAAACATTCCTTCCGATGGTAAATATGTAGACTTGGAGGGGATATACTAGAGACCTTTAAGTACCTCAAGGGCATTAAAGGACGTTGTGAACTTTTTAGTAAAAAAAAAAACAAAAAAAAAAATGGAGGCGAAACTGTTAAAAGCCGGCTGGGGGTAGGTTCTGGATGGAAGCCAGAGGGCACTCCTCCATGGAGAGAGAGTATTGCAGGGTGGGAAAGGCTACCAGAAGAGGTGGTAACCAAGAAAACTGTTAATATCTTCGGGGGGGGGGGTAATGATAAGGGGAGCCTAGAAATGTCCAAGAAAGGGAGGGTTGGTGCAGAGCCACATGTGAAGGATACATAGGCCCCCTATTTTGCAGACTTGACTGACTCTGATGCCCTTTTCTGCTGACATAATTCTTATATGAGTACTATTTTTTGTTCTTTGTGGGTCGGGCAAAAAAAAAAGTTCACTTCAAGCTTTTACACCTTGCAAAAAATATTTGTTTCAATGATACACTTAAAAAGTATTTTGCCGGCAAATTGGGCAGTTGCCAGTGCAGTTTTTCCTCTCCTCTTGAATGCATCCCCAGTGCTTGAGCTTCAAACAGATTTATCTGTCTGCTCTTCCATGGCATCCCTCAAGGATATCTGAAGAAATTCAACTCTGAGGAACACAAAAAACGAATCTAGGCAACTCAGGAATGTGTCCTCTTTGCAAACCTTCAGTAAGAAAATTAATTCGTCAAGTGTTGAAGATACTGGACAAGTTCCAAGCTGTATGATGTGTGTACCTGTCAAGAAAAGTAAGTTTCATTTGCGGGAGTCACTGTCCGCCACACAGCAAGCTGCCCTGAGGCTCTGATGTATTATTCCAGTTAGAGGATAGGTTCTCTGAAAACCATGAAAGACAGACAGCTTTACAATCAGTGTTAGAATTACATTTAACAAACTTTGTTATCCCTAGGAGCTAATGGGGACTCTATCTTGAAAATGAGCCCCCTCTCCTATAATCAATAGCAGTCGTGTGAGTTACTGGAAGTTACTGGGAAGTTACTGGGGCTCACTTGGAACTATGTGGGCTGAGCCCTAACATGTCACTCTGTAATCCCAATGCAATTCACAATCCCTTATGGTTAAAGCATGGGTGGGTGGATGAATGTGTGTATGTGTGTGGGGGGCTTGTAATGTAAAAAAAAAAACTGTTTGTGTATTTGAAAATACCAAAATAGCCAGTGTTGCATTTCAAAATGTAAACTTGTTTTGTATCTTGCTTTTACTTCCCATCTCATTCTGGCAGTCACCATGCAGGCCTTTCTCTAACCTTCCTTGACAGGTAACTGTGAAGCTCTATCACCACTACACAGTTTCCATGGTACAGGGTTCAAGACTACTGGCAGCTGTCATTGAGTCAAAGTGGGGCAATTTTCCCACAGTTTTGTCTTCTAGTTTCCTTCACCCTTACTGGCAAAATCCACAAACTCATCAGGCTACAACTTCCCCAGTGGCTGAAGGGTGAATAGTGCAGCATCCTACTCCAGGGGTCTCTGATGCTGAGGAAGTGCCATCCTCCCCAACCAATCCACCCCGACACACAGGTTCTCCCACAGATTTTCCCACCTGAGCTTTTGGACATGTCATATTGGATGACTGCCAGACCTTCCTCACCTGCTGTAGTGCACCCAATTAACCTCTTTGTAGACATGTAGCCTACTGATACCTATCTTAAGAGCTGATAGTGTCTTCCTTCTGCCTAATTCACCCAATTAACCTCAACCATATGCAGCGTCTTATACTTAAAGGATAGTGTGTGTGTGTGTGTGTGTGTGTGCCCTCCCTCAAATATCTTGGAGTGACGCTTGATCCCCAGTTGGACCTTGGTAGTCATATCCATAATGCCTGCAGTGGGCTAAACCACAAACTGGGGATGGCCTACAGGGCTCGGTACAACCTCACTCCAGCGCTCTCTTAGCTCTTGCCAGGAGTACTACTACCTCCCTCAGCTACGGCTCCCTCATATTTGCTCATACTTCTAAGACCCTCCTAAGCAAGTGGAACACAACGCATAACAACATCTTGTCGCTTTGCCCCAGCCGCCTCACCCATTGCCGCGAGTCGCCGAGAAGCTTGGCTGGCTATCCCCGCTCAATCACCTTAACTTTAGCACTGGGTGCCTCGTGAGTAAAGTACTTAGCTCCGGCACCCCTCCGGAACTGGCCCGGTTTCTTGCTCCTGCTGACCTCTCCCCCTACCTGCTTAGATCCCAAGGCCCCGGCCTACTAAGTGTACCTACTTCCCGCACCAACATGGGGGACCGGAGTTTTGCTGTCCATGGCCCCAGGCTCTGGAACTCCTTTCCTGAAAGAGTCCGTACTGCCTCCTCTCACAAGAGTTTCTGGACCTCCCTGTGGGATCATCTTAAGGTGGCTTCTCGCTGTGAATGTCCTAAGCCTCCTTAGCCTCCCGGTGTCCACTGGTGCGGCTTCTTCTCTCCTGCTCTGCGTCACCACTCTTGCGCTTGTCCTCGTCCAAATCCCTCCCTTGCTTGACCGATGCTATGATGTTACTATGCTCATAATCCTCACCAGCCCTGTTGGTCATTGAATTTATCTTTAACTTATACCTTGCCCCAGCACTGTATCTGGGTGTACCTTCCACGTAAATGTAAAAACTGTAAAAATTGTCTTTTCTCCTGTTTTTGTACCTGAATGTATTCGTCTGAACCAATTACTGTATCAATGTACCTGTTGTACCCTTTTGTACTCTCCCGGGTCGTTCCTGAAAATAGGCATAAAACTTGTCTAGTGTACTTACCTGGTAAACAAACACTAAATAAATAAATAAAAATAAATATGTGTATATGTGTGTGTGTGTGTGTGTGTTTGTGTGTAGCATCTCTCAGCCTGAATGCCATTGTTTCTGTTTTAAAATGGAGTCCGCCTGCAATGGGTAAAGCAATTAATGCAAGCAGAAATGTTTATGACAAAATGAATAAGGTAAGTTGTGGGGAACACATTTTGAAATAGTGTTAGTAGGGAAAACTGAGACCATCCACAGTACTACATAACATTAAAGGTGCAATATTAAAGAAGCTGTATCTTGTCCTGCATTGTGGGGGCTTCATAAGAATGATATGGCTTGTGGCCTCATCTAGGTGGTAATTAGAGTTGAAGCGTTGCTTGCCTGAGGTGGGTACCAAACAGCCCAAACAGAAGTGATGGTAAAGAGGCTAATTAAGGGTAAAGAATTTCTAGGTTTTTAAGGCATCAATCGGTATAAAAGAGAACTTCCTGTGAATGGTACGGTGTCAAGCAATAGTGAACAAGACTCAGAAATTGCCACTCAAATAAACACCACAAGGTTAGAAGCTGAGAGGGACTTTAGAGAAGGGGGAATTAAGAGACAGATGAGAGCAAGGAACACCACTTAATGTTTTTCATATCCAGCCAGTTCATTTAGTAGTCTGTCAATGTTACCATATTTAGGCAGGTAGGGGGGATGTGGCACAAACAATTTTCAGAAGGTGCTCTGCGAGATGGGAATGCCAGGTGCATAGCCATAGGAGGTTTGAGGTCTTTGTAGCAGAGGTTGCTTACCTCAGAGTTCAGGTTCAGTGCGTGATGGGAGTCCACAGATACAGGACTCAAGCATCTGGTGTTCCATTTCTCCACAAACCTGCACTCTGAAGAATGGACTTTCAGTTGGAAGGGGAAGTGGGTTGCTTTGGACAAGATATCATTCCCTGGAATGTACTCTTGGAACTGTTTCACCAGTCTGGCAGCAGAAGCATGATGAGGTGGCAGACCTAACATCATGGCTGCAGGCTGTTCTCTCAGGAAGGAGGCTCCTTCTAGGAGTGATGTGCCAGATGGGAGGGCAGGAATCAAGGATAGGCACATGAGAAAATGATAGTGATTTGGGACTCTATAATTAGAGGGATGGGGAGGCTCAGCAATGGCTCAATACTCAGGGACATATCCATCATATGCTTCTCTGGGGAGACATCTATGAAGGAACTTCCATGGCTGGAGAGCTAGAACTATGTAGGGGAAGCCAGATGAGATTCATATGGGAACCAATGATCTGGTGTAGATCTGGTAAAGGAAAGGTTCAGAGAAGTAAGTAGCAAGCTGAGAGAAGTTGCAGATACAGTATCCTGCATGGAGGTCATGCCAGTGCTGCAGGAATGAATAGAAAGGCTAGGATTCTGGAGTTTAGGGTGCGACTAAAAGATTGGTGTGGAGAACAGGGATTCAGGTTTGTGGGGAACTGGAGAACATTCTGGAATAATGATGACAGGCTGTTCAGAAGGGATTGTCTGCATCAGAGTGGAGGGGCAACAGTGTGCCCCTCTACTCCAGGACCTCCTTGTGAATGAGCTTGCTCAACGGAGTTTTCCTACAATAAACTTGAACTTGTATATGTTAGGTGTTTTCATTAGAAGAAGCTGAAAGTAGATGAGGGGAAGGGCTGTATTAGGGTACAAGGACCAGAAAAGGATCACTGTGGAGCCTAACTGAACCAGTCAAACAAACAGGATAGACTACTAGGGGGATGTGGGGGGGGGAAGGGAAAAGGCAAGGAATAAAACAGAGGAGGCAAAAGGAAGGAATCCTATTTTGAGGGGGGGTGGAAGACAAATGGAAGGTGTGTACAAATACCAGAGATCTGGGCAACATGGCTGAAGTACAGGTGGTGACTGCTGCAGATGAAGTAGATAAAGTGGTTATTACAGAAACTTGGACTAAATTGAACAACTGCTGGGACCTAAAGTAAACCTTCATCTAAAGCTGACTTGCTAGATCTGTGGAGGGTGGATTTCAACCATTTAAGAGAAATTGTGCTGGACAGGTTAGGTGAAGTAGACAGCATCAGGGGCATGGAAGAAAGATGGGAGTTATAACAGGGGCAGTTCTCAAGCAGCAAAAACATGCACAAGAGCAGTTATTGAAGACAATTATACAATGGCAAGAAAATTTCCTGGATTCTGATTGGTCAGTGTGTGCCTGAGACAGTGATGTTATTACACAATAACACCACTGTATTGATCTTTTGGATGATTGTTTGGAGCTACTTTTAAGAAACAGAGATATATTGCTACACTAAAAATCTACTAAAACTTTTTTTAAATATTTTTATTTTGTATAACATCGAACCATTGTATAATTGCAATCAGGCACTCCAGGGATGTGTGTTATAGTGTAATAATCAGGAGCGATGTTATTACACGATAACACACACCCTGTCATGCCTTATTGCTTAATTATAAGAGATCAGTTTGATTTTCTGAAAGGGTCATGGAGGTAATGGGGCTAAAACAGGAGGCCTTTGTAAGGTGCTGTACAAAAAAAAACAGGGTGTTGGAGACTAAGACAGGTACTAAGTGAAAACTAGAGAGGCAATGAGGAAAACAGGATCACAAAGGCAGACATTGACATCTGGCAGATGGCATCAAGAGAGGTAGTAAATGCAGTTCTTCAAATATATAAGAGAAAAAAAGAAAGATGGGCGAGGGAGTTGTCAGGCTAATGAGATGCAGGGTAATAAAGGAGGAGGGCAAAAAACAACTGTACTAAATGACCATTTCTGGTCAGTATTCACTAGGGAGAATACTGTCCCTTGCTGGAGGTAAGCATAAAAACAGCTGATAGAGGGGTCCTGAAAATTAAAGTGCAGAAATTTCTTGGTGAATGAACTGAACAATGACTAGAAATCTTGAAGGTAAACATGGCACTGGGGCTGTATGGGATGCATCAGAGTGTGCTAAGGGTACTCACATCAGTGTTAACTGAACCCCTGCTGGGTCTGTTCAGTAGCTCAATGTAGCAAGGGGTGGTTTCCAGGGACTGGAGGGTGGCAGACCTGGTTCCACTGTACAAAGCAGGTGTCAACATGCAGTCAGGAAGCTATAGTCCCATCATCCTTATCTGCATGGTAGGGAAACTGATGGAGACAGTTGTCAAAAAAGATCTAGCGGCCGGCCCGCCGGCGTAGCGGTGGGGTTTCCGCTTGCGACGCCGGCGACCCGGGTTCGGGAACGGATCCGGGTCATCGGAGGGCCAGCCGGGGGGAGTAGGATCGAGCATCCGCTGGACAGCTCTCCTTCTCCGGGGGGAGGGTGTGGGTAGCATTCGGTGCTCTGGGGATTCCTGGCAGAGGCCGGGAGTTCCCACGTAGCCGACGCTTGACGATGCATTGGAGGCGGGGCGGATGTTGGCGTCATTGCACGACCCTGCCTCCCCAGAAAAACAAAAAATGGAGGAGCTGCCTATACGCCGTGAATGGAAGCTTGCAGCAGCTTCAATATATCCTAGGCCAACCCTCAGAAGCCTATCGGTTCCTACGGCATGCAGGAGTGCAGCCCCGCATTGGGTGTAAGCCATGGGGTATCGGAGGGCTGTGGCTGATTTGGGGTGCAGAAGCCGGCCCGTGACTGGGCTGATACTAGGCGGCAGGTAGCTCGGGGGTAAAAGAACAAAAAAAAAAAAAAAAGATCTAGCAGAATACCTGGAGAAAAATGGACTTCAAATTAATAAGTAGCATAGATTCATAACAGAGAGGTCTTGTCAGGCTAATCTGATAGTATTCTTTGACTGGTTAACCAAGATATTTGATAAGAGCTGCACAGTAGATTTACTTTACTTTGACTTTAGTAAGGCATTCAACTCAGTGCCACATCATAGGCTGCCAAAATAAGATTCAAGAGGCCTTTCTTAGCCTGTGAGTCAGCTGAAAGCTGAGGGACAGGGGGACTGGTGCTCAAAATCACCACTGTTCACAATAAGGCCCATTCATCAATGGGTGCGGAGCAAGTACACAATGCAGGTACAGCTCCACACCTGCGGGAGAACCACGTGGGGACTGCATTCATTAAGCAGCGGTCTCTGCCCAGCTCCCTTCCGTGTCCCCATCCTCCGGGCTCAGAGGTGCACTGGGGCAGGGATGTGAGCCCAGGTGGCAGCCAATCGGCTGCCCTACTTGGGCCCACAGTAGATCCCTTCTGCTGGTAAGGCACCATCTTGCCAGGGGGCTTTGAGTACTGGCAATGCAGCCAGGGGGCATGTGCTGGCCACCTGCCCCCAGCCTGATTGCCATCCCCCACCACAGGGGCACCTTTCTGCGGGGGTCAGATGACCCCCACCAGCACCAGTGGGTCAGCTGGTGGCAACAGGAGGGGGCACATAGCCAGTATGCCTGGTGTCCAGATGCACAGTCACCAGCACTTTATGTATGGCACTCCACCCATTCGTGCATGGAGTGGAGTGCTAGAATGCCCCCACGGTGTCTCCAGCACACCCATGCATGGTGCTCTGCACTCGGCCAGGGATCTGGAGTAGGGGGGCATAACTCATTTGGGCATGCAGTGGTGGGTTCACACGGGTGTAGGTGGGCTATGCAATTGGGTTATGCAGCACATAGCCCATCCACACCATTGGTGAATAGAGCCCAATATATGTGAAAGACTTGAACGCGCTTGTATGTGGCACACTGTACTAGTTAGTAAGGGACAGAGTGATACTGGAAGGTTGATGGGAGTTGTAATTCCCCAGTCTTAATTGGGGAACTACAACTGCAGGGAGACCTGTGTTTTTACTTTAAAGCATCAGTTGAGTGCAATTTGGAGAGAGAAGGGGTTTTAATGGCTATTAAAGTCAAACATTTTTACAAGGGCAGGCTAATATCCTAGCAGTAGGCTAGTGACCCCTTTACCACTTCCAGGTAAAGCATAAGCAAGAGGCAAGAGTAAGAACCACGAGCTCGAGCGTGCGGTGGCACATGCTGAGATGCGTGCAGAGACACATATGTCATAGCTTGTGTTACACACATTAAGCAAGTGTTAAGCGAATGAGGTGAGTAGTGGGAGATAATATAAATTATTAAAGAAGGAAGTCAATTAAAATAACTGAACTGTGACTATTTAGACGTGACTTTTATTTTAAAATCATGGATTCAAATATTGTGACATTGGACAGGGGACTTCTGGGACTGCAGTGTATTTTATGTGGGAAAATATGCACTGAGGTTGTAAATCAGGTGCTACTGTTTACATGTGAACAATATATAATGATCAAAGAAATGAAAGGTGAAACTTCTGGAAGTTGAAATGCAGTTAGTAATACTGCAGCAAAACACAATACTTCAGGATTCATCAGACAGTCAGCAGGGTTTACAGACAAAGGGATATATGGGGAGAACAGAAAAAAAAGAAGGGACAAGGACCAAGAATATGATCGGGAAATACAGGAAAAGGAAGTCAAAAAAAGGAAGAAGAAGAGCAATGGGATTTGTTACGGAAAACAGAAACAGCTTTGAGCTCTTACTGCTGTTGGATATTGTTGATGACAGTACTGACAGTAATGTATAAAGGATGGATATTGCAGATGAACATGAACAAATTAAAGACAGTGGGAATATAGGGGTGCTAAACAATAGTCTGACTATATCCGATCCATGCAGTACAGATCTGTTGCAAGGTATTGTGGCACAGTCATATAACGACACATAGTCCTTATTAGAAGTCCAGACACAAAGTAGAAGGGAGGAAGTTGAAATGGATAGTTCAGTTATTATAGACTTAGAAACAAGTAATTTGATGAAGCAACAAAATAATTCACAACCAATAAATGATATCCGTACTTTGACTACAAATGAAGGTGGAAGTGGTACAATAAAAATAATGTTATTGGAGGAGAAAAATGATAAGAATACCATGGCACCTCAAAATCGAGAACTAAATAAGGAAATAAGTGACAACCAAATTTAGATCAGGTAGCAAAGAAAGTATATGTATTAGGGGACTCAGTTATTAAGTATACGGATAGATACACGTCAAGCAGTATAAAAGAGAATATCACCACAAACTATTTTCCAGGGGCCATAATAAGGGAAGTTCAAGAAATGTTAAAATATATTATACAGGACAGAGATGGAACTGAAATGGTTATATTACATCTGGGAGCAAAAAATATTAAAAGGCAGGGACAGGAAGAGATTAGAAAAGAATTTAAAAATATATGGAAAGACACAAAGGCACTTAATTGTGAAGTCTATTTCTCAGAAATGTTGCCAGTTTGAATAGAAACTAAGTTTAACAATGAAAAAAATAATGAATTAAATAACTGGTTAAGGCAATGGACAATTAGAGAAAATCAAATAAAATCATATTTCATTTCTAAAGTGCTTTTCTAAAATCAAAGCGGGTTTACAAAATTAAAACAACCAATAAACAACATAAAAAATTAAAAGGCCGCATAGATATGACTAAATATCCTCCCCAAATGCTAGGCCAAATAAATATGTTTTTAAAGAGGATTTAAACAGCTCAGTGGACAGGCAGTCCCTAATCCAATGAGGAAGAGAGTTCCACAGGGTCGGGGCTACAAAAGTAAAAGCCTTAGCACCTGATGTCTGTAAACAGACCCTGGGAACCTCTAGCAATCCCTCATGAGCAGAGCAGAGAGGATGGAGGGGGCGGTAAGGTAAAAGGAGGTATTGCAAGTAACCTGGTCCCTGTCCATGTAGAGTCTTATTGGTCAGCAAAGGGACCTTGAAGGTGATCCTCCACCGCATTGGCAGCCAGTGCAATTCATGCAGCACAGGTGTGACATGGCAAGATCTTGACTGCCCTGTCAACAACCTGGCTGCTACATTCTGCACCAGCTGCAGGTGATGGAGATCCACCCCCGGTAACCCTAGGTGTAGAGCATTGCAGTAGTCAAAACAAGAGGAGACAAAGGCGTGAACAAATAAAGGGAGGTCATCGGGCGGAACAAGGTGTTTTATCAGGGTGATGTTCCTCAGATGGAAAAACAAGGACCTGACAACTGCTGACACCTGTGCTTTAAGCGTCAGTTCATTGTCAAGCACACCCCCCAGATTCCGTACCTTCTCAGAAGGTCTTAACTGGTCACCCCCCAGCATCAGGCCAGCTGGTTGCTCAGGAGTCAACTTTTCTACCCGGTGACCTGGGTCCACCACCAGCACCTCAGTCTTATCTGGATTTAGTTTCAACCAGTTAGCACTCATCCAGTCCTGAATCTCAGTGAAGCAGTTGTTAAATACCGAGACAGCACTACTCTGTTCAGGTTCAAAGGACAAGTAGAGCTGAGTATCGTCTGCATAGCAGTGAAAACTCAGCCCATACCACCTTATAATGTCTCCCAATGGCAGCATATACACTATAAACAACATGGGGGACAGTATGTAACCCTGTGGAACCCCACAAGGCAGCGCAAAGGGGCCGAGGAAAAAATTCCCAACACCACCCTCTGAGACCTTCCCATGAGAAAAGAATGAAATCATCTGAGGACCAACCCCGACAGTTCACAGATTAACTGCAGGCATTCCAACAACACCCCATGATCCATGGTGTCAAATGCTGCAGAGAGATCAAGGAGGACTAAGACTGAATGACACCTCCGATCCCTCGCTATTAGGAGATCATTCATCACCTGAACTAATGCTGTCTCAGTACTGTGCCTCTTCCTGAACCCAGATTGGAGAGGATCATCGACTTCATGGGTGGTAAGATAGTTCTCAAGCTGCAAAGCGACTACCTTCTCAATAACCTTACCCAGAAAGGGTAGGTTAGAGACTGGTCTGTAGTTCGCAAGACAGTCTGGGTCACTGAATGATTTCTTTAAAAGGTGAGTCATCACTGCCTCCTTTAATGGATCAGGGAACACCCCTTGATCCAATGAACACCAGACTATCTCCGTGAGCAATGGCCCTATGACATCTATACACCCCACAAGGAGGTGTGTTGGACCACGATCCAAACTACAGTAAGTCAGTCACAAGCCCTGAACAATCTTCATGATATCCATGATCGCTGGCCAGTCTAAATCTGTCCAGACAGACTAGGTGTCTGTGCACTCGCATTGACCTCCACCATACTCATCTGAATGAGTTGAACAGATCTCCGACCCAATGGAGGACACCTTATCTGCACAAAATCGAGCAAACTCCTCATACTTAACTTGTGAAAAGGCTCTCCGGCCCTGAAGACAGGCTGGATTGCACAATCTGTCCACAGTCCGAAAGAGCTGAGCAGGTTGATTTCTCGCTGCAGTAATCTTCCTGGACAGGAACTTTGCCTTCTTACGGGAGATTTCTGATTGATAGTCCAAGTAATGGGTGATCAACCTAAGTCTGCTCTCCTCCAGGCCAGATTTCCACCAACGATGTTCCAACCTTTGCCCCACTCTCCTCAACTCCCTCAAAGTCCCATCAAACCAAGGGGACTGAGGACAAAGAGGAAGGGGGCAAACTCAGACAGGTGCTATGTAATCCAGGGCCACCAGCACCACATTATTATTATAGTGCACTACTAGATCTCCTGGATCCCAGCATTCCAATGGCCAACTTGATAGGTCCAGCACCGCCAACAGACCCTCTGGGGTAACAGCCCTCAAAAGGCTGTACCGGACCATCTCCAAAGGGGCTGGTCTCACAGGGTGAGCTGTGAAACTGAACCTGATAGAGTGATGGTCTGACCATCCAACTGGTTCCACCACCAAGTCAGTGGCCTCCATCCCCAGGAGGAACACCAGGTCCAAGGAATGACCCTGACAATGGGTTGTAGCAGTAACTACCTGTGTAAAGCCCAAGAAAGTCATCAGTTGGAGGAAGTTTTGACCAAAAGACTAGAGTTCATCATCGACCCAGGCATTGAAATCCCCCAGGACCAACCACCTAGGAGATTCCAATACCATGTCAGCCATGAAGTCTGCAACTTCCTTCTGGAAAGGTTTCTTGTCTCTGGGTGGATGGTAGATGAGAAGAATCCTGCTGCCCACACTTGACCCTAGGATACATTCAAAGGATCTGGTGATCCCAACTGTAACCTAAACCAGGTCCAGTTCCATCTTAAAACAGATGGCTACACCCCCGCACCTTCAATCCAATCTCAGGTGGTGTATCACTGAGTACCCAGCCAGAACTGTTGACTCCAATACCGGACTGGCATTTTCATCCAACCAAGTCTCGGTGATGCAAGCCAGGTCAGATGACTAGACAAGATCAGCAATAATTGCTGTCTTATTTTTTATAGACCTGGCATTGCACAACACTGCCCTAGTTGGATAAGAGGCCATGAAAGAATGGGCAACTTGCCCACCCTCAGTGGAGCCCTTGCATATGGGAACCAAGCATGCAGAACCTCTCTCCTGGACCCATTTCACCCCAGAGCACCTCCTCGATCTCACCACCCCTATCCGTCCACCCCACTCCTCCCCCCCAGTCAAGGGGCTCCACCCCTTCTGCCCCTCCATACAATACCCAAGGCATGACAATGCCTATACACCTCAGGCTACAATGGTGGACTATCAAAGGGGTGAAGGTCCCTTAACTGGACAGGGAATAACACCTGCCCACAAAAACATGATTCCAACACATACTCCCTATACAGCTGACAACTATAAATATTCACTAAAACACATCAACATGAATTTCAATGTTCTACTGATAAAATACCCATCTATCTGTCACTTCAAGGGTTTAAAACATGCTAAATGAAATGATCTTTGAATGTGACTTCTGAAAACCAGAGTTCTCTCACTACTCTGGCAAAATGACCAATCCCCCACCACCTCTCACATAGCAGGGGAGAGTCTCACAGAAAATAAAAAGAAAAGTCACTCAGATGAACCAGTGCTTGAAATGGTCGGTCACTTAATTTAGGTCCAGCGGCAGTGGCCACAAGCAGCAAACTATGCGCACATAGTGACTGGCATCCTTAGAGAGACTCCCCCCCAAATTGTACCATCAGGGATAGCCCCCTTAAACCCCAGCAACCTGTGACCCACGTATCACCCATTGGGAGGAGTTTATGAACGAACATTCATATTATTGTAAGGACAGGTTACATAAAAGTAAAAAGGGGAGTTGGAGACTAGGTTTGGATTTGAAAAAATAGTTGATCTGAATTTAAACTAAGGATGATAAGGAGAGGGGAAATTGGAACAAAGTCAAGGGACAAGCTGAAAAAAAAACACATAAAAAGTAAGTACAGAGTATCATGTATGGTGATATTGTCAATAAATGCCAGAAGCTTAAATATCACAAAAACATCTGAATTGGAGGCTAAAATTGTGAATGAAAATGTAAATATTTGCATAATAACTGAAACATGGTGGGACCAAGAAGTAAATTGGAACATAAATATAGATGGGTTTAGGCTCAACTCAAAACCAAGAAAAGAGAAAAGGGGAGGTGGGGTAGTTATGTATATTAGGGACATATTGTAAAGCAAACCATATAACAAAGTAGTAGAAAATGAAGGAGTGGAATCACTATGGATTACAATACAAGGAAGCTATGACAAAAACTTGCTATTTGTAGTGTACTACAGACCTCCAAGTATTAATACAGAACTAGATGCCCTTATAAACCAGGAAATTGAGAAGATGGCAATTGAAGGGGATGTCATAATACCAGTTGGTTTTAACTACCAGTGATAAATCGGTTGGAGAGAAAATATATCAAATTTAGTGGAAAGCAGTTTATTGAAAAGTTGGATGTGGTGGGATAGAAACAGTTAATACATAGGCCAACCTGAGGGGAAAATATACTAGATTTATTAACAACAAATAGAGAAGAATTAATACATAAAATACAGGTACAGGAACATCTTAGTAACAGTGACCATAATATCACTGCATTTTAAATAAAAATACACCAGATGTATATAAAAGGGAAAACGGTTGTTAAAAACTATAATAAAGCCAATGTCACACAAATCAAATAGGGATTAAGCAAGTGGGATTGGAGAAAAGATCTAGAGGGTAAAAATGTAGATCAAATGTGGAAAACATTAAAAAACGAACTCCTAGATTTGGAAGAAAAGTACATACCAAATAAAAAAATGTATAACAGAAGGGGTACAAAACTGCCATGGTGCACAAACAAAGTACTAAAATTAAGCACACAAAAGCAAAAGGCATTTAATAGAATGAAAAAGACAGGTTCGGTGGAAGCAAGTATTAAACATAAAATTTTATTTTTTGATTTCCAGAAAGCATTTGATAAGGTACCACATAATAAATTACTGTAAAAAATATCACAAATTGGTTTAGATAGTCATATTATTTCCTGGACAAGGAGTTGGCTCTATAATAGAACACAAACAGAATCATGGGGGGAATTTTGGGATCCGACTGAAGTGCTTAGTGGGGTCCTGCAGGGATCCATGATGGGTCTGACACTTTTTTCTATATACATTAATGATTTGCATTATAATATATCTAATTAGGTGGATAAGTTTGCAGATGACATCAAATTGGAGGGAACAGTTGGAACACCAGAACAATAACGTGTTATGGTAGAGGACTTAAAAAAAAAATCCAGGCATGGGCACAAGAAAATCAGATGCCATTTGGTGTCGATAAATGTTCAGTTATGCATTTAGGAAAAAAAAAAAATATATATATATGTATATATATACACACACTAGATGCAAATATATTAAGGAGTACCCAAGAGGAAAATGTTTGTGGGATCATAATAGACAAATTAAGTTTTTAAAAAACAAAGAACATATGCTATACAAAAAGCAAACTATATGATACAAAACACTAAGCGAAATTTTGTAAATAGAGCAATAGGTTGCCTTTTACCTTTGTATTAAACATATATTAGGCCATAAATGGATTATGGGACACAGCTATGGAGCCCCTATACACCGGGAGAAATCAAAAGGCTGGAGGCCATACAGAGAAAATATACAAAAATGATTGGATCATTAGGAAAAATTGAATATAAAGACAGATTACAAAAAAACAGGATTATTTACCCTAGAACAGAGGAGAAGAATAAGGGGGGACCTGATGACTATGTATAAAATTATTAAAGATAAGGAATTGCTGGATGAGTGGGTATAGTTATACAGAATAAAATAACAGGATTTAGAGGCCATACAATGCAAATAAAAGTTGAAACAGTAGATACTTCATATTTTTTAATATAATGGGTAGAATATGGAACTTGCTTCCAAGTAGAATAGTATATAGTGGATCTCTGTTGGCATTTAAAAAAGAGATAGATAGATATAGTATTAGAACAAAACAAGGTCAAATTGATCCACTAAAGTAGGGAACAGTTTTTTTTACCAAAAGGTCTTCTAGTGTTCAAAACCCTGTATAAGAACCGAGTATAAGACATGGGATCTGGGAACTGCTAAGGAAATAGTAAGGTGGGTAAGAAATTGATTGGAAGGGAGGGAGGCATCAGAGAGTTATGGTAAATGAGGTCAAATCAGTGGAAACAGAGGTCACTGGTGGAAAACCACAGGAATCTGTTCTGACCCAGTCCTCTTCAATATGTTCATCATGGAAGTGGGAATGTAGGACAGTTTGTATCTACTCAAAGATTATACTAAACTCTGTGGTAGGGCTGACAATGTGGAGGGGATAGGGGAGTTACAGAGAGACTGCCAAAGCTGGTATATTTGTTCAAAATCTAGTAGCTGAAATTCAGTGCCAAAAAGTGCAATGTTATTCACTTAGGGAGTGAAACCTGCAGAACAAAGTACTGATGGGAAGGTTTGGCAACATCAGAGGTAAGGAACACAGAAGTAATAATAATAATAATAAGAATTTATATAGCACTTTTCATACACAGTGTATCCCAAAGCACTTTACAAGCAACGCTGGACTGGTAGCGAAGTGAGTGATTGAATATGTAGTAGTGGCCATATCGCACATCAGCACCCACACACAGCCTGGACAATTGCATGATCCAGTCTATGGCAAAGGGAAAGCTGGACAGGACACAGGGAATGTCCCCTACTCTTTATGAAGAGTGCCCTAAGTTCTTTTACTTCTACCTGGACACCCACCAGGAGAGAACCAAGATGGGTAGAAGGGACCTCAGTTTAATGTCTCATTCAAAGGACAGCACACCCCAGCAGTACAGCACCCCAACCCCCAATACTGGGCTCATATGTCAGTGTTTTAGGTATGAGTTCAATCCTGGTGTGGGATGAGAACCCACAACCTTCTGATCCAGAGGCAGATGTGCTACCAACTGAGCCACACTGACACCTTAGGGACTCCCTTAACCAAAAGAGCCAATGTAACAAGGCCTTCAGTAAGGCAAACAGGATGCTATGGTGCATTGGGAGAGGACTCAACAGTAGAATGCAGGAGGTACTGTTACCAATGTAAAGGTCACTAGAGAGGCCACACCTTGAGTACTATGTCCAGTTCTGGAGTCCCCACCTAAAAAAGTACAGGGACTAGAGAAGGTACAGCATAGGATAGCCAAGATGATTCAGGGTTAGAAGGACAGAGCCAATGAGAGCTGGCTACAGCCACTTCACATGTAATACTCAAACCCAGAACAGAAAGAAGGGATATTATAGAGACCTTCAAGTTCCTCAAAGGAATTAACAAGGTGGACCGTGAGGAGCTATTTACCAGGAATGGAGAAGATAGGACATGGGGTCAAAAGGAGTTTAATGGGGGGGGGGGGTTAAAAAAGGATATGAGAAAGTACATTTTACAAAAAGAGTGACTGAACCATGGAATTATCTGCCAGCAGAGGTGGTGGGTACCAAAACTATAAATGACTTCAACACGGCTGAGATAGGAATATTAGGTATTCAGCAGGAAGTGAGGGGTGAAAACACAGATAAGAAAAGGGGGACTAGTATTTATTTATTTTATTTATTTATTGAAATGTTTCACCAGGAAGGCACACTGAACAAGTTGCTCATCTCCCGGTGCAGACTAGTGTAAGCAGAGACCTCACAGAGACGACAGGTTCTAGGGTAGGATAACATAATATGTTCAGACTGGGTGGATCATTACTGATCAGTCGTTTTCTGCCATCATTGTCTACATTTCCATATTTCTATCACTATATATAAAAGGGCATACCACCACCATATCACTACTTGAATTTACCAGCTTCATTCAGCAATCATTTGACCAAGGCAATCTTGTAGGGGTGGCCTTTGTTGATTTAACAAAGGCTTTTGACACTGTAAATCACCCACTTCTCCTCTGTCAGCTATCTACAATTGGCCTTTCACTCGATACACTGCACTGGTTCAGAAGTTATCTTGAAGACAGATCTTAGCAGGTGAAAATTTCTATTGTCACCTCCAAACAGTGGGTCATCCAATCTGAAGTACCACAAGGATCAGTCCTGGGTCCACTCCATTTTAGTATCTTTCTGGACAACTTGCCATCCTCCTGTCACCAGTATATTCTCCTATATGCAGACGACACTGTCATTTTTATGAGCCACCATGATCCTAACATACTTGAAAGCAATCTACAACTTGGCTTCAAGGAAGCTGAGCAGTAGTTTAGTGCATACAGACTGGTACTAAACCTTAAGAAAACGAAAGTTATGTTGTTCACCTCCTCTCGCAATAAGTACAAAACTCATGCTCTTACCATTAAAAATAACCCGGGAGCCCCACTCAAACAAATCCAGCACTTTAAGTACCTAGGAGTAACCTTTGGATAATCACCTCACCTAAAGTATGTGCCTCACATCGAGAATGTTGCCAAGGCCGTTAATGTTGGATTCGGCTACTCTATAGATACAGGTGATGTCTGACTCCAAAACCTCTCAAGCTCACGATTGACAGTTCGGTGTTGTCAATCATCGATTATGGCTTGGCCATATATGAAGCTGCTACCACTACCTCACTCAAAAGACTGTCGCTCTGAACTAGGTGTGTCACTCAATCAATCAATCAATCAAATCTTTATTTATCCAGGCGATCACCATTGAGCAAGCTCATTTACAAGGTGGACCTGCTGTTGGCAGGGAAAATTGTGCTGTTACATATAAATATACATAATACTAAAGGAACATGTTCACAATACTGATAGGAGCAGAGTATTTACATTCCAAGTCACATGTACAAGAAAGATATACATAACAAAACCCGAACGTAAAATATATATATATATATATATATATATATAGATATAGATATAGAGGAAGAGTGACCAGTGGGGTACCACAGGGATCAGTGCTGGGACCGGTACTATTCAATATCTTCATCAGTGACATTGCGCAGGACCTAGAAGGCAGAATTTCACTGTTCGCTGATGACACAAAGCTCTGTAACAGAGTAGACACACCAGAGGGTGTAGACAGAATGAGAAGGGACCTGCAGAAACTTGAAGAATGGTCAGAGGTTTGGCAGTTGAAATTCAATGCAAGGAAGTGCAAGATAATGCATATGGGGCACAAAAACCCTGGCACAATATATCAGTTGGGGGAGGATATAGCATGCACCAAGCAGGAAAGGGATCTTGGGGTTATCATCTCTGATGACCTCAAGGCAGGAAACAGTGTGACAAGGCAGCAGGTAAAGCAAATAGGATGCTGGGATGCATAGGCAGGGGCATCACCAGCAGGAAAAGGGAGGTCATAATTCCACTATACAAGACACTAGTGAGGCCGCACCTGGAGTACATGTGCAGTTCTGGAGACCTTACCTATGTAAGGACATAGACAGGGTAGAGAAGGTTCGGAGGAGGGCAACAAAGATGGTGCATGGATTGCATCACAAGTCCTATGAGGACAGGTTGAAGGCGCTGAACATGTACTCCCTGGAGGAGAGGAGGGAGAGAGGGGATATGATAGAGACATACAAGTATCTTACAGGGAGGAACAGGGTGCAGGAATGCACTATTTTTAAGTGAAAAAGATGTTCCAGGACTAGAGGGCATGGGACGAGTTGAGGGAGGACGATTCAGAGGAAACGTGAGGAAGAATTTCTTCACAGAACGGGTGGTGGACAAGTGGAACACCCTGCCAGAGGAAGTGGTGGGGCTGAAACAATCACGGATTTAAGAATGCATGGGATAGACATAAAAGGAATTCTGGAGGTCAGGGATAAGGGGCAACAGACTTCTTGAAAACATAAACTGAACTTACAGACTTAAATGGGCAGACTGGGTGGGCCATAGGCCTTATCTGCCGACACTGTCTATGTATCTATATATATATATATATATATATATATATATATATATATATATATATATATATATAGATATATATATATCTATATATATATATATATATAGATATATATATATATATATATATATATATATATATATATATATACACACACACATACAGTTCCCACAGGAGCAGGATGTGTATGGATGTCATATACAAACCATAGAAGAAAAAAGAAAGATTATTTATATTCCGGTTTAGCAGAAACACGTTACAGGACTGATGGAAATTCCCTAAGCTATGGAGGTGTGCATAACAGTGTGTAAGCCTTAGGTAAATGCGGCAGAAGGGGGGTAGTGAGTATGAGAGATGCATGTGTAGACTACTCATGGGTGCTGCATGCCTCACTCACACTTGTGAACTAAATGTTAAAACTGGATGACTTCAACTAAGTGGTGGGATCAAATTCCAAATGTAGCCTACTAACTAAAAAGATTCTCGTTCGGCTCTTGCCACCGGGAGTGGGAAGCCTTCTGAACAAATCTCTCAGGACCCAACATACTCCCACTTCCTTCACTGAACTCCTTCTTGTCCCTAGGTGCTGGACAGCCCAATGCCAGTGATCCTTCTCTTATACAGTCCCACTGTTGTTCAATGGATTGCACTATGAAATAACTACTCTACCTAAACTTGGCCAGTTTAAGCATATGCATCACCAGTATCTCATATCTGAAAGCTTCTGTGATTGCTCCACCTAATCCATCCAATTCAAAATAAGCCAGTCTGCTTCCACTTCATCCTCTGAGTGCTTCCTGATCTCCACCCACCTCACCTTACTTCCTCCATTTGTTAATCATGACAAGGCTCTTGGCTGCTACCTCACTTTCCCCCTGCCCTTTCTCCCTCTCCTTTTCCTTTATTTCTCCATCACTACATACTACTTACCTCTATAAGCAACACTGAAAAAGCCCCTGGCTGCTACTAATTTCCCTAGGCCTTAAAATCCTACTACCCGGTGGCGGGGGGGGGGCGGGGGCTGTGACTTGGGTCCTAATGGAATGGCTGCCTAATCTATGTGCTGTCTGATCTCGGGGGTTAATCTATCCCTAAAGTGCCAGTTAAGTAGCTCTATTTCTACATTGTAATGCTTATTAGCTCACTGACCTGCTAAAGAGTACCTCGCTGTAAATATTTTGGCAAGTAATTTTGGACTGAATATACAAGGCAATATGGTGCAGGGCAAGGATCCAGATGGTCTTGTAGGCCTCAACACACAGCAAGTGAATGGTATATTTATGGCCCTTATGCAGCCATAGCCTCCAATAATACAACAATGGCAATTCAGCAACTAGATACCTGAATTTGTAACACCAAAACACGAGTCACAGCTAATACTGAAGCCATAAAAGCTCTCACGGCTAAGATGTGGGAGCAAGAAGAAACGATCCTTCAATTCTCAACCAAACTCAATGACTTGGAGAACAGAAGTTGCCAAAAGAGTCTTTGGCTTCTAGGGTTCCCTGAGAAGGCAGAGCAAGGGCAACCCGCTGACTTTCTGTACAGTGCCCTCCCTGAAATATTGCAGCATGATATCCCACCAGGTATGATAATAGAGCGGGTCCACAGAACTCTCAGCCCCTTTCCTAAGCCAGGTGAGTGACCCAGGCCAATAATGGCAAAAATCCTCAGTTTTGCATACAAAGAATGGATCACTGCATGAGCGAAGCAGCTCAGTGTTCTTTCTTGGAGGGGTCATAAAATCCTGTTATTCCAAGACTATTCAAAGGATTTGGTGCCAAGGAGGAAAGCGTACACAGAAGACTGTTGGCTTTTGTACTCCTTAGGGATCCGATTTTCACTTCGATACCCTGCCACAATGCGCCTAGAGGTAAATGGTACCTTTTTTAATTTCACCACTCCGGAGGCTCTGTTAGACAATATAAATCATACATGGCCCTTTAGTTCCTCTAATACATGTCTCTATAGTAAGTGGAGCGATGCACCAACTATGGGACAATGAAGCCCTCTGTCTTTGATGGTGAACACCCGTGGTGCGGCCTGACTTGGCTTTCAGTTCACAGCAGCAGGACCCAGCCTTCCAGCCTGTTCAAGGAAATGTCAGAAATTGGGGTGACACAACAGGAGAGAACACCCCCAAGAGCACATGGCAGAATTACCACAGCTACAGATGGAAACCTCAAATCAACAGGATACCATGGAAGGTGTTTTTGCCATGCCGAACAGATATGCCCTGCTGTACCCTATGGAATTGGTTGACTCTGTGAACTTCCTAGAATACCCAGAGGAGGATATGGTGTGAGAGGCCTCGGCTACTGAAAAGAACTCCCAGCCATGGATTATCCTAATGCATCCCTGCACATCCTCCCCTCCTAGCTCTACAGCATCTAGATCAGTGGATTTTGGCCCAGTCAAGTGGGCAGAACTTACTCCTATGAAAACAGAAGACTTGCAGTACTCACCACAAGCTGGAGCTACATAGATAAGTGCCCCTTCTAACTTTTCTTTCTAATATACAAGGCAGGGGTATAGGCTAAATAAATTAATCCCACTCGCCATATATTAGACTAGTATCCCTGAATAATCCAGCGTTTCTTCCTTAAATAAGGGTGGTGTTGCAGGATCCCCTGGCCCTGAAATTTGAAAGAGGAATGATTTGGGCACTACACGCTGCTACAAGCACTCTCCACTGGTCAGACCCACTGCTCCTACAGTGCCAAACTCAGAGTGCAATAGTGTGAACAGGTAACAAACAGGTAACCCTCCTGTTGGTTTTTGGGTCCGAATCACCTTTAGCCACATGTTCTGGAGGGATTCAAACTGGGAACCTTATGCTAGTATACCCAATTGACAGGCTCAGATAATATTCTCTTTGGGGGGATGCAATATAATCTTTCGCCCGGGGCACCCAGCCAGGTATCCAAAATGAACCCTTACAACTCTATATGAGACCTAGGTAGTTCTTACCTTTTTAAGCAAGCTTAGTAACACATTCAAGCCTTTTAACAGCTGTCAGCCTTAAACACAGGTTCAGCATATCATATGCAACATTAACTGAGAAAAGAACAGGCAGTATTTTAAAGAAAAGGTTGTTTTCTAAAAATGATAAAAACAGGAAAAATCAAATACAGAACAATTATATCACAAATCTTAGTCATATAAAAAATGGGAAGTTACAGAATATAAACTCCTGCCACTAATACTTAAAGTCTTTCTTATTCTAGATGTTACCCTTTTAGTGCTTTCAAAAGTTCAGAGAAATCTTTCTCTCTTTGAGTCCAGGAATAATATGTCACATATTCCCAGATGCAAGATCATTTCAGGAGGCGTCTCCCCATCCTTTTCTGATGTCAGCTAGACCGTTCCTTAGAGTTCATTCTTCATAATTTTCTACAAGGAGGTATTTTAAATAATGTGAACATCAGCAAAAAGCTATTTCCCAAATAAGACAGTCTTTGATCAACAATTTCTCTTTGATGTACCTCTGCTGATTTCCTGTTGCTAGAGAGATTTCAGGGTTTATGGCTTCTCACCAACATGCAACCAGATAAATCTCTTCCTGCATGTCATAAATGCATCCATGGTAGTCAACTTACAAAAGGTAGTAGCAGGTAATAAAGGATAATAACCTGTCTCTCTAGAAGGATGTCTTAATGGTTTTCTCTGGTCTTTTTATAACATCCTGTGATTTTCCTCACACTGACATCTTTTGTGGTCAGAAGTCAAGTCTTTCCCTCGCTACCTGCTTGTGTGAGACAATCACATACTATATATTTATATTAAAAATATCATACATAGAACCATAAGCAGATGGCAGAGCATCATACATGCTATAAGATATTACAGTCAGTATAGCATTGTGCTGCATTTTTTATTTCTTATTTTTTGTTATCTATTTATTTTTCTGTTCTATTTTTTCTGACACACCGTAACTGATACTCCTATATGGAAGGGGAGGGGGGGATAGACCGAAGAGATGGAGAGTAACCCAGTACACAGCTATAGGGCAGACCGGTAATGGTTACTGTCATACTGGCCCATCTCGATTTTATTTAAGCCAGAGTGTTGGTACCCTCTTCCTTTTTTTATCTCTATGTGTCTCTACGTGTCTCAAGACTTGAGTTAGTGACCCATGTAGAGTGTCCTGTTACAAGTTTAAGGACCGAAGGGACCAATATGGCCATGCCAGTACTATTATTTCCCCCCTCATCCCCTGCCACTCTTACATCCACTCAGACCAAACCATATAGGCACCTGCACATATATGGCCATTTCCCCCAGGACAGTCAAGCCCAATTAGGCCAGCCTTTATTGTCCCCAGATTATCATTTCTAAAGGAGATAGTAAAGCCTGTCTGACCCCCCCGTACCGGAGAGGTTGTAAGGTCTGACAGGATGTTGTTACCTCAGCCTGCATTACATACCCTGTCCACTGTGTAGAAAGCTGCATTACCTGCACATAGTTCATTGTTTTGTTATTGTACTAAAGGTCTGAACACTTGTTACTGGTTAAAGTTGCTGTTATTGCTACATGTACTGATGTGTGAAGATAGATCAGTTATTAACCAAAATGGTGCTTGTGTACATTTTCAGGAAGAAGCAGTTGGTATGGTTGTGAAAACGGTTCTGTTTATTGGCTTCTCATGTCAGGATTATGCATTTATCTCTCCACTCTTCTCGGCTGTGAGCCTTATTCCCTTTGGGATATCCCAAACTTCCTCTGGATATGGCTGAACTCTGTTTCACTTCCTGGAATGTCCTGGGTCTTAATTCTCCTCGAAAAAGGAAGAAGGTGCTCACACGGCTGAAAAGAGTGAAGATACAGATAGCTTATTTACAGGAAGTGAAGCTCACCAAAAAAAGATCATGCATTTTTGGTCAAAGGTTGGGTGGGGACAGAGATTCTTGATACAGCCCCCACCAGGAAGAGAGGACTGGCCATAGTACTACATAGACTGGCTAGCCAAGCCCTCTACTCCTCTTACCACCTTCTGTGATTCCCTTGGGCTGACACAATTAATTGATGAACCTACACGTCCAAATAAAAGGAACCCAAGTAGCAGCACTTTGCTAGATGTCATACTAGTTTATAAGCCCCACCAATTTTCTCATGCTGGTACCTTCTTCTCGGATGTTAGCGACCATTATTTTATTGCTGTTGTCAGATTGATGCATAATTCAGTACCTACAGCTAAATTTAATACTAAAAGGTCCCTTCGGAACTTTGATCTGGTGGCCTACATTAATAACCTGAAACATTCATTGCACTGGCAGCAATTCTACTTAGCCAACACAGTTAACATGGCCTATAACATCTTCTATGAAATACTGGTGAGGGTGCTAAACAGGTATGCCCTTTTATGAAAATCTGTGTGAGGAACAAAGCTTGTCATTGGTTCTCTGCTGAATTAAAGGCTGCCTTGCTGGCAAGAGACACATTCTGGAAAAAGGCATGCAAATCTAGGTTAGACACTGATTGGTGTCAGTTCAGGAAAACTCTGAATGCATGTACAAAAATGGTTAGGGAAGCAAAGGCTACATTCTATCATAATGAACTGGACTCTGCTGCAAAGTGTTCCTCTAAAGTTTGGAAGACAATTAAGGAAATGTTGGCACACACACCGGGCAATTCTCTGCCAGTAAAGATTAACTCAGGGAATACTACTATCTGTGATAAAATGAGAATTCTAGACTCCTTTAACAACCATTTTGCCATTGCTGGTCTTGCATTCGAAAACTCCCCTGCATGCTTGGCACACCTGCATCTTGGAGTGCAAGATGAGCAATCTTCTGCCCCTGCCCCTGGCTTGTCATTCCAGCCTGTATCACTGAAAGAGGTCAAATATCTTTTACTTTAGTTGGACACTAAGAAAAGTGCTGGGGCAGATTCACTAGATCCCCATTTCCTTATGGTTGCCTACCATGTACTAGCGGTGCCAATCACTCATCTTTTCAACCTATCACTGTCTCAAGGGAGTATTCCTCTGATATGGAAAACTGCACTTGTCATTCCTCTGTTTAAATCCGGGGACCCTTGTGACCCGAACAATTACAGACCAATATCTCTCCTACCTACCTTGTCAAAACTTCTGGAAAAAATAGTGAGTAACCAGCTCAGGAACTACATTGAGTCAAAAAACCTATTAAACCCCATGTAATCTGGCTTTAGATCAAGACGCAGCCTTATTACGCCCTTTCCAAAGTAACCAATGACTGGCGCCATGATCTGGATAATAAAAATTTAGTCTGCGCTGTATTCTTAGACCTAAGTAAGGCCTTTGACACCGTGGATCATAGCCTGCTTCTCTCTTCCTTGAGGAATGTAGGTCTTGACCCAGCTCCAATGAGTTGGTTTACTGATTATCTGTCAGGACAGTTTCAGCAGATCAAGGTTGTGGGTGAGCTGCCCAAACTCAAGCCACTTCAAAGGGGAGTGCTCAAGGGTCAATACTTGGACCATTACTGTTTATCTATATTAATAACATCGATGATAGCATAAACAAGGCCAGTATACATCAGTTTGCAGATGACACTGTTCTTTATCTCAGTCGTCCGACTCCTGAAGCTGTCTGTGCAGATCTCCAGGAGGAATTTAACCGGCTGCAGAAACAGCTTCTTTTTAAAAAGCTCCTCCTAAAAGTAAAAAAAAAAAAAAAAACAAAAGCAATGTTTTTCTCGCCCCACAGTCATGTGGTGAACCTGGCCATTGATGGAACGTTACCTCTGATCACCACAATACTTGGAGAGAACCTGGAGTTTGTTCCAAAGTTTATATATTTGGGAGAGTGGCTGAATCAGAATCTTTCATTCCCAGAGCATATTGAGGACTTAATAAAGAAAGTAAGACAAAGGCTGGGTCTTTTCTTTAGGATTAACCAGTTTCTTACTAGTGAGGCAAAAAAGCTGCTGGTCCAAACAATCTTTCTCTCTCTGATTGATTATGCAGATTTCTTATATAGTCAGTGCCCTAAAGCTCCTCTCGACAAATTGGACATGCTTAATCACAGAGCTATTAGGTTTATAACTGGCCTTCCCCTCTCCACCCACCACTGTGCATTGTATGCAGCTGTAGGGTGGAATTCTCTTAAATTTAGGCAAAATAGAAATGCGGTGATTTGGAGATTCAGAGCTGTCTCAAATAAGCTCCCTCAATATATTATTGACTGTCTCCCGCTAAGCCCACTGGGAAAATATGCCCTAAGAAGTGCCTCCCTTATCACATTGTTTATCCCTAAGGTTTTTTCCTACTATGGTAGAGCAGCAATCAGCTTTGTGTTACCATCCCTATGGAATAAACTGCAAAATTGTTGAAACTGAGCACTCTCGTCAGTTTTGATTCATTCAAGACCCTTTATGCTTGGACAGTGAGGAAATCCTGTAATTGCTTCCCTCATCACTGAGGCTTCAGTTCCTTGCAGATTATATTATAGTACAATGCTGGCTTCATGTGCAATCTCTACTCTGATCTCATCCCAAGATCGTATGTCATTATACTGTGAGGGAATTCTGTAATCGCTTCCCCTCTTCCTCACTCTACCTCTCCACCATTTTTCCATGCATACAATGCAGGCCATTGCTCTCCTTCTCCCTCCCTTGCTTTTTCCCTATCTTCCCACCCCTCCACACCCACTGCACCTCCCCCTCTATGTTCCTCGACTTTAGTATATTTTGGAACTTCATACATCCCCTCAACCTAGCTGTACATCCCTGGCCAGGACTAAGTATTGTACTGGCAACATTATTCTCGATTCTGTTATCTGACTGAACCTTCGTTATTTTTCCCCGAAGCCATCTAAGCCTCCCAAATCTCACTTATATGACATGATTATCCTCTTTGCTGTTGTATGCCACTTCTGTATTGTAGTTAATTCTGTATTTTGCACCTTCTTTGTATTTATTTGTTGTTATGATGATGATATTTTAACAGTGACTGTAAATAATTATTTGTAATTCTTATGTTTCTTAATGTAATTGGAGTTTATGCTGATTCGGTAATAACCAAGTCCATCTTGCAAATGAGCTTGCTCAATGATGGTTGCCTGGGTAAATAAAGATTTGATTGATTGATTGATAAGTCTCTCCCTTGGTCCACTGTGAGCACTAAGGCAGATCTCCAAGGGCGCTGGATAATAGGTCTGTTTGATAGCCCGTAGGGCCATATAATACTGATAAATATCTACGCCCCAATGAGAATGACCCTCGTTTTTGTTTAATGATCTATTGGCAAGATTAGAGCCCATGGAAAAGTCGGGTATCCTCATAACAATAGGGGGAGATTTTAATCTCACAGTGGTGCCCATCCTAGATAGAAGTGCTCAGGGAAACAAAACACACACCCGGGGGCTACAGGCAGTGATACATTTATGTTCCAAATTTCAGCTAGTGGACATATGGTGCCTCACTCACCCAAAGGAAAAAATTATACATTCCAATCAGGAGTACACAGGTCCTTTAGATTTCTGGCTAATATCACATTCCCTTACCCCCGGGGTTCTGGACGCTACTATTCTTCCTACAGTAATTTTGAATCATGCTCTGGTACAATTAATGCTCCTATGGGGTACCCCAATCCCTCACTTATCCTCCTGGAAGTTAGACCCACTGCTTTTACAAGACCCTGATTTTGTAAAATGGGCCCAAACTGAAACTACGTTATTTCTTCAAGAAAATCCAGTATCTGATACCTCAGTGCAAACCACATGGGAAGCTTACAAGACTACTATGAGAGGGAAAATGGTAGGATATGCTACGCATAGATGAAAAAAAAGAGAGGAGGAACAAACCAAATTAGAAGAGAAGCTGGCACCCACAGAAAAGGCATTTAAAGACATGCCCTATCATCTCATAGCTCTGCATGTGGTCGGCACGTATTGAAGATTTGCATGGAACTCAATGTACTTTTATTCAGGAAAGCAGATCTGGCCCTACTTCAGATGCGGCACTTATACTGGGGGATTTATAAATCTGGGAAGGTGCTGGTGTATCAGATTCACAAACAGCAAGCTAATAAATATACAGCAGGGTTAAGGGACTCCCAATCAGGGAGTGTCAAAACTAAACCCCAAGAGGTTATGACAGCCTTTTATACCCAATTGTACACCTTGTCCAGAACTAACACCACCCCTGAAACTCGTGCCTTTTTAAATACTATACAGCTCCATAGGCTAACACTGGAACAAAGGGCCATTCTTGAAGCACCATTAACCATAGAAGAGGTAACCAAGGCCTTGGCCTCTCTGAACACAGCGAAGGCCTGTGGCAGCGATGGAGTCCCTGTTGAGTTCCTTCAGTTCCTCGCTGCTTTGAAAACCCCACCTCTATGCCAAATTTATGCCAACTCTGTAGGGATACTCCCCCAGACCTCACAGGAAACTATTATCACAATAATCCCTAAAAAGGGAAAGACCCCGCTGATGCATCCAGTTAGTGTCCTATCTCATTGATTAATTCAGATAGTAAGGTACATGCAAAAGCATTAGCCACCAGACTGAACCCGCTACTCCCTGTCCTGATTCACCCATCACAAGTGGGGTTTGTTAAAGGCAGATACAGTACAGATAGTCTTCAAACGCTTCTCAATTTGGTACACATAGCTAAACAACAGAATATCCCTGTTGCTGCCCTGGCCATAGATTTTAAGAAAGCATTTGATTATGTACAATGGGACTATCTTCACACAGTCCTGGAACATTTTGGTTTTGGTCCTCACTTCAGATCTGCTATATCTGCCTAATACAACAGTCCCTTAGCAAAAGTGTTAACCAATTCTACCCTCTTGATCACCTTTCAACTACACAGGGGAACAAGACAGGGATGTCCTCTTCCACCCTTTTTTTTGTTCTTGCTGTCAAACCCTTAGCTGCAGCCATCCAACAAGATCCCGCTATTCAAGGGATGAATGTCAGGCACAGATCCTACTCAACTCTTATGTATGCAGATGATTGCTTGTCCTCCTTGAGGATGCCCAAATCACAATCCCCCCTCTACTATCCCTCCTAGATCGTTTCACGCACATCTCTGGCCTCAAGGTTAATCAGTCAAAAGCTGAGATATTACCCCTTAACTCTCATTGCCAACCCCATATTATACCTCACCCGGGCCTTAAATGGGTAAGAGATAACATCACCTACTTGGGAATCAAGGTGGGAGCACATATTGACAGATGGTGGGATACTAACCTTGGACCCTTGATAATAGAATGTAGAGGAGAGTTAGACCAATGGACCCACTTGCACCTCACATTGGCTGGTAAGATAGCTGCATTTAAAATGACTATTGCCCCAAAATTGTTTCACTTAGTATCCCATATCCCCCTGTTTCTACCCCCAGGTGGTATAAGAAATTAGATGGGGTAATTGGCTCCTTCCTGTGGGGTGCTACTAGGCCTCATTACAGCAGAATAACACTCCAGTCCCACTGGAAATAGGAAGGGTGGGGGTTGCCATGGCTTGAGGGATATAAGATGGCCTACCAGTGCTCACAAACACTAGCCTGGTTCCAACCCCAGTCCCACAGAACCCCCAGTGGGTAGAGATCAAACAAACCCTGGGGAAATCTCCCATACTTGCCTCTTTGCTTTGGGGATCTTCCTACGGTCACTTAAAAGTCAGCCGATGCTGGGGTCTTCACTTAGATATTGAAAAGCTTTACATAAGAAACTGAAAGTCTCTGCATGGCCTCTACATTACACTCCCCTCTGAGAAACCCCCCGTATTACCATATAAGGTAAGCCAGTACATTGGCTAAACTGGAGCAGAAAGGGCGTTTTATTTATTAAAGATCTTCTAGTTCCAAAATCCCAGATACTGGATACTTTCCAAAATCTATGGCACCATTGATCATTACCCTCTACAGATTTAAGGAAATACTTTCAGATTAGAAATGCACTAAATCTTTTCTGATATAAGGAGAGCCCCATACTGGGGACTCACTTCTCCTACAGAAATGGCTTAAAGCACCCAAAGGTACAGCAGGTTTAATATATGCATCACTTCGAGGGGCCATGCCTAACACTGCAGTATCATCCAAAGCAAAATGGGAGAAAATGCTACATGTACAAATTACAGATGCCCAGTGGGGACAACGCTGGAAAACCAGACACGCTGTGTACAGGGATGCCCAGAGCAGGCTAATACACAACAAAATATTCCATTCATGGTATAGGACCCCCACCATCCTTAAAAAAGCAAAACATTTAAATCCAGGTACATGCTGGAGATGCCAACAACTGGGGACTTATACCATATCCTCTGGCAATGCCCTCTAATTACTCACATTTGGGAGACAGTCTCTAAAATGGCCAGCGATACTATGAGTTTCACTGGCTCATGTTACTAAGCATGCAGGTCAATCGAATCATCCTAAAGAACTGGGAGAAGCCCTACCACACCGACCATGGAAGACATCCTTCCAGCACTTACCAAAGTATATGAACTAGATAGATACTCCCACTTGATATTAGGACAAATGCATGCTTTCCAGAGATGCTGGAAGCCATATATGGCTTTTCTGGCACAAAGGGCTGGTATAGGCTGAACCTGAGATAACATAGTGTGTTGAATACAAGTTTTTATGACCTGATGTATGGATATGACCTTCCAATGCTGCAAATGTTTAAATAGCAACTATTATGTAAATAGTTAAGGTTCTTTTTTTTTTTTTTTTGGTTGTTAAACATGTTGATTGTAAGGTTTTTAGCTTAGCTCAAGGTTATATGACAACTCTGCCAAATATTGATCTAGTTACTCTGTGGTGCCCTTCCTTTTCAGTTCATTTCCTGTATGGTCACTGGAAGGCACAACTTTCTGATCTCTAGGCCTTGACAGTCAGCGGCAATACCTTCTCCTGGTCACACAGTGCATTATGTTAAAAGTAGGTCCCACTTTTTTTTTTTTCTTTCTTCTCTTCAGACAGAAAGAATGACACAATATGATTGGTTTAGAACCTATATGCAGGGAATGTTAGTCAGAGACTCACTTGGTTGATCATAACCAGAATAAATTTGATATATACACAATAGTATTACAGACTGTGTAGATTATGTAGTACATGTTTGTTAATTGTTTTACTTTGTCTTTTTTTGATATATTTTTGTTTATTATCTCTGTACAAAAATTCCATGTATGTATCATTCTTATCTTCTCTGTTTTTTAAAACTAATAAATTAACAACATCCTACTACCCCCCATTCTCCTTCTATCTGCTTCCATTCCATTCACTTACTTTGAATAGTGCTGATTATCTATGATGCATTATACACTGTCACTGTAAGCTAGTAAATCAACTTCTTAGTTACTCTTATGTCTATTTGCAACACTCCCCAGAGAAGTGAAACCTTTGTAAATGAGCTATGTTGTGCTCAAAGATAATTTGTAATCCAAGACTGGATAAATAAAACAAATAAAAATAAATAAATAAATATAATCTCTCCACCACATATCAGTTTGTGAGAAACCAGGTTAACATGAGTCACATACCAGCTGATTTTTCTACTGATCAAGATATATGTTAGCGTAACTGGGTGCTAAAGCTGCTCCATGGCTGTGCCTGTTGATCTGTACATACATGTGCCAAGAAACAAAACATTGTTGCACGGTTAACATGTTATCAGTGAGTTCAACAGTAAAACAATTTAAAACTGTAGTGCAATGAAAAATGTTTTTTTCCAAAAGCTAGTTTCAGCAATAATTAATAAAAATACTAACAAGCCTGTTAAATCTGTTATCCTATGTACAGTACAGTCTGTGGTGTACACCATTAGTTGTGTTATTTTCTCAGTCCTAATCCTTGCAGGATATAATGTTAGTTTTTTTTTTTTCTCCTTTTTTTATTATCAATCATAATTATCATTATAGAAGATCTTAATCTGGTACAGGATTCTGGTACTAAAATTCTTTACAGTGTCTTTTCTATTACTCAATCTTGCATCAATAATACAGCATTTATCCTTTAGTAGCATAATGTATTCATTATAAATAATTGCATTTTACACCTATAATTAGAAAATATTTGTTGTGGTTATCTTGGATAAATTGTTTGAAAATAGTGCACGTTTTCTAATCTATGACAAATGATCAAGAAATTTAACCATGATTTAAAGTCTGGAGGAACCTTATCTTTCCACCACATTAAGATGTTTTTATAAGCTAACCGCAGGCTTAATCTAACAACTTTTTTCTATTCCAAGCAAGTCTGTTCTTTGGGCCACCATTGCAGAGTAGCATCCATGATGGATTTTTGGTCAGTCACACCCCCTCTATTTAAGAGATGGTGGTCAAAATTCTATTCCACCAGACTTCTTTTTCTTTTTTTGCAATTAACTATACTTTATTAAATTTTGCATAATATATAGGTGAGGAACAAACAAACAAAAAGGCAAGATATCCACCAGCCTTCTAATTCAGGACTTCAGATCATCATGTGTTCTAATGTACCAATTTCACTACATCTTCTAGGGCATTTATTAGAGCACTGTGAATTCAGTAAATTAAGTCTATGGGGGTAATAAATCCAGTGTAATGTAATATAATATATTTGTTGAAATTTTGTACATTTTATCCCAATATTCTTAATTTTGATCACCTGTGCCCAAAGCCTAACTAAAAGTTGTTTGTAGTTAAGACTCCCATTTATTTTTAAGCAGTGTCAAATTATAGCCTATAGTATTATTAATAAAAGCTTTATATATATTCCTGATCCTTTTTTCCATAAGGGCAAGAAATTACCCCATCCATTTCCTCAAATTGTTTATTATCTAACACAGTAATAATTTTTGATATATAATGTCAGATTTGTAGATTACAATAAAAATGTTTATGAGATAAACTGAAGTGTTCTTTAAATTGATTAAATACCATTATTTGGTTTTGATCCAGAAATTAACCAATTTCTCTTAGACCTTGTTATACCAAATTTCTAAAACTTTATCCCTTATGGAAGGGATGAAAAAATCCATTTAAATAAATGGGAGATTGTCTGGTACATGAAATCTTCATCTTAATGAATTTACTAATTTGATCCCATATGCTACATAAGGTTTTAGTAGGTGGGGTGTATGTGGCTACTTGAGGTCTCTGATAGCTACTTAATGTCCGGTGTTTTTAATTATCAAAGGGAGTCCACATTGTTTCCAGCTCCACCACTGAGTCTTTTTGGTCATACTAACATATAGTCAAAAAATGAAAGATTGGCCATATAATAATGTAACTTAAACTTTGGTAGTGCCAAGCCCCTTCTTCCTTCCAGAGGAACAACTTCTCCTATTCAAATGAGGGTGCTTCCCTTTCCACAAAATTCTTTTTAGACTAGAATCAAATTTTTTAAAGACATGCTCGGGTATCACTATCAGGATAGTCTGAAACAAAAATAAAAATCTGGGACGTAGATTCATCTTAATGATATTGAATCTACCAATCAAGGTATCAAGAACTAGCTTCCAGTGTTTTAATTCTGCTTGAAAATTATCAAATAAAAGGACAACATTTATATCATGCAGGTTACTCAGGTCCTGGTCTGACATAATCCCTGGATATTTATTCTGTTTAACCCCTTTGATTCTACAGCCTGGGGGCAAATCCAAAGGGATCTGCATGGTGAACTGATTTCATTCTACCAAATTCCATGATGGCATTAATTATATGGTGATAACTCTATTTATATTACTGGTATAAAAAAGAGCATTGGATGCACAGACTGTAAGCTAATTTGATGTTCAGTATTACCTGTTTTAATACCCATTACTTATTTATTATTTCTAAGATTAATTGCCAAAGGTTCAATTGCTAGTGTGAACATTAGTGGGACTGGTGGGCAACCCTACCTTGTACCCTGTTGGAGAAGGACCTCACCAGAAAGATTTCCATTAGTTCAGATTCTCGCCGCCAGGTTAGAATAGAAGATGGTAATCCAGGCTCCAAACTTTGGACCAAATCCAAATATGACCAATACCTATTTAAGATAGCCCCATTCAAGTCTCTCAAATGCTTTTTCTGTGTTGATTGACATAATGGAAAAATCTGAGTTCTTAAATTTACCTATAATATTGATTGTTCTTTGTATACTTGTTTTAATAATCTGACCTTTAATAAACCCATTCTGGTCCTCATGAATCAGGTCAGGAAGCACTTTTTCAAACCTGGTGGCAAGGCCCTTCACCAGTACTTTAGCATCATCATTTATCCATGATATACAGATAAGCCCCCAGTATGAAGTGCAGCACGGTAGAATTCTGCAGTAGAGTTACTGCAGTAAACAATGCAATTTCAATGGGAGTTATTCCCTTTGTCATGCAGTAAACCTGTGAACCTACACTCCATTCTGTAGGGCTTATCAGTAGGCCTGTGCGATACACGTAACAACGGATTTTTTTTTAAATAAGAGAATTCTAAATTATTTAAATGAATGAGGTAAGGAGTTTGTGCCAATCATGTTTTCAAACAGTGCCTTTAAGTGTACTGCTAATATTGCTGCATATTGTTCATAGAAGTTAATAGGGATACCATCCAGTCTGGGCACTTTAGCTGGCACTAAAGTTTTAATTGCAGATATAATTTTCTAAATGGTGATGTCCATCTCCAGCAGTGCATTTTGAGCTGGAGTAATCTTAGGGGTAATCAAATTGTCCAAATATATATATTTAATTCTTAATTATTGCCATTATGTTCTGATGTATATAATTCTTTATAATATTCCTTAAAACTATTATTGATTTCCATTGGATTGTTTATTATATTACCATCCCATGACATTATAGCAAATATATTATTTTCCTCCTGCTCCTTTTTAGCTGCCACACCAGAATTTTGTATGGCTTATTTCCCATTGCATAGAATCTACTTTTAGTAGATAGCAGCTGATGCTCTGCTTCTTTGGTTGACAACTTATTAAATTCATTTCTATATTCCATTGGTTGTAAACAAGCAGAGTTTAATGTATGACTATGTAACTCTTCTGTTAGAGCTAAAGGCCTCAGTCTTTTTCATTTTATGATCTCTAGTTTTTTTTATGTCTGACAGTATGAGCTTGTACGCATTAAAAGCTTCCCATGCTATCGTCCAAAATGTATCCTTGGTGCTTTTGTTTTGGAAATACTGTACTAATTTCCTCTTGCATTTGATTCACAAATTTAGCATCCCTTAAAAACAGAGAATCAAATCTATAAACAGGCTTTGGTGAACCAGCTACCAGAGAGATGGGTGCATGGTCCGAAATAATTATATTTTTGTATTCCTGCCTTCTTGATCATATATGATATATAGTCAGAAATTTAAAAATATTCAGTTCTTTAATAATTTTGATGGAGCTGTGAAAAAATGAGTCTTGTCTAATCTGTGAATTTTTCTTTCTCCATATATCTACCATATTATAATCTGCACTATACTGATTAACTTTTACCACAGCAGAAGTTATTTTTTATGATCTGGTTGTTGATTTGTTCAAATTAGGATTCAATAGCAAAATCAGATCCCCACTCATTATATATGGAGTAGGAAAGGTTGCTAGCGCCAGATATAGGTTATCAAAAACCCAGGGGAATTTTCATTTGGGCCACATACATTTATAACTATCTATATTTGTTCCATTACTTTTAGTTTAGCTGTTATATAGCTCCCATTTTTATCCACAGATGATCTACCAGATGTGATACACCTATTCAGCAGGATAACCATACCCCTTGAATTATTTTTATGAGAAGCATTAGTTCCTGGAACTCACTTCCTGCCCTGCTGTGAAAATTAAATAATTGATTTGAAAATATTTTTTCTTGTAATAGAATGCATTTGACATGATTTCTATCCAAATATTTAAATACTTTCTTTGCTTTAATATGGTCTTGTAGCCCCTTAACATTCCAGGTCATGAACTTATAACACTACCCATTAATAATTTTAACATATTGCTTTTCCCATTTGCTGCGATCACAAATACCCTACTGAGACTATTTTCTTATCCTTTCATAATTCCCCAAGCATCCTATGCTGAAAATGCTATCACAGCTTAAAATGTTTACTCTGGAGGAGCCCATCCCCACCCACCCACCGCCCTTCTGTTTTAGAACACCATTGACATTCTACTAAATTAGCTGAACTAATGCTACCCATCTGAGTCCCCCCATCCCCTCATTCTTTGAGCCCAACACTCACTACAAATCACCACTATAAAATATGCTAAACCTTTATGTTGGGAACATTCCTTTCCCCATCCCCTTCCATTGACCATTGCAGCAGTCTCTCATAGGCCAATCTGAGCCTGCACACCTACTAGCTACCCCTGTATACAAAATACATTTCTGAGGTCCCTATTATTGTTAACATATCAGGGAAGATTCCATGGCATAGATTTTATAAGGGCATATACACATTTAGCATTGTGCTTAGTTAGGGAACCAATGCTTGAAACAATAGGCCTACCAGAGGGTGATGCTTCCATTTTTATGGATCTTAGGTAAGGTATATAATAAAGGCACAAGCCATAAACTTATTTATTAAAAAATCTGTTGACGTCTGTGAAATTATATTGCTATAGAATGCATTATTAATGCAGGCATCAATGTTTTTTTTTGACATCTTTTGTTGGAGTCTGAGTAAAAGATAAAATCTTGTCACATAGGCTTAAGTGGGTGCTTACATTAGTAGGACCACCAGCGAAGACAATCCTGGCAGTAGTTACCACAGTTTTCACCCTCTTTCAGTGGGCACAAACATTTTCCCAGATTAGGCCATGTTAAAAGACCCAATAATTTAATGTATGGAAGCCTAAAACTGGTAATCTAAAACACATGAGGGGACTGGATGACATTCTGGCTAAGAGACTATGAAATGGCTCATCCTTAAAAGTAGGTTGGAACACTATTGTATATATCAAAAGGCAATCTTTGTAAAGCAGTGCCCTTAATGGTGGGGGAGGAGGTTCAAGTCAGCTTAATTATTTACTTCATTCTATTATCATGTTTCTCAAATTTTCTTCTTAATTTGGATGGCTTTCATTTGTTTACTGTTTGTAATTAAGCGTAATTATGTTGTTGTTTATGCATATGTTGAAAGAAACAATGCATTATAGAAATGCATATTAATTAATTGGAACCCTGAAGACTAGAATATTCTACTAACCCCCTCAATATTTCTCCTTTAGCCATGCATCCTAACCCAATTCAAAAAATGTATTATATTTATGTTATAGTAGGATTAAATAAATGCTACTAGATTTTCAATAAGTTGTACGAGACAGATGTCCTGCCACCAAAAATCTACCCAAGAGGTATTGTCATATAAAATATGAAAAATAAGTTCCCTTGTTCTTTAAAGAGCAATTGACACCA
The DNA here is from genome assembly GCA_016271365.2 of Neoceratodus forsteri. Taxonomy (NCBI): domain Eukaryota; kingdom Metazoa; phylum Chordata; order Ceratodontiformes; family Ceratodontidae; genus Neoceratodus; species Neoceratodus forsteri. The sequence continues at coordinate 93,316,651 of JADMNL010000035.1, read as the reverse complement.
TCTGACCCAAAGTGTTACGTTGCAGAATTAGAATAAGCATGCCCCCGATAAATCTCATACCATAACTTAGATTTCTACGCTACTTTATTTTAAAGTTATGAGTCATTTTGCAACCCTGATTTCACTACCTGCTCAAAAAAGTCTATTTCAGTGAAGAGCTGCTGGTGATGTCATCTAGAGGGACTCACAGTCTAGTACTCTGTCAGCAAGCTTATAGGACCTGTTTCTCCAAACTTTTAAAGTTCATCTGCAATGGTTTTCACATGTAAAACAGGCAACAGCAGTCAGTAAACATTGCTTTAAAAAATAAGTGTTTCAGGTTTTCTAACAAAGTTGACAATATTTTGTTTGGGTGCCTTTTTGTTGTGTTTTTTTTTTCCCCAGGGTTGCTGGATGCTGCGTCATCATAGCACATTGTTGTGAGGTTTCCAGACTGAATAAGTGTCTGATGTGGTGAAAGACTGATATCATTTACACCTATCATTCAATTGAGGTGATGTTTAAGAATGGCACTTGAAAACAATTATTCCATCTCCTTGTAAATGGGGATGGGAGAAGTAATGTTGTTTTGAAACCTTACTAGTAGTTTCTAATTTAGCCAGCACATTTTTTCTCCCTGTCATTTTACCAGAGTTAACACTTCCACCCCAGTAGGATTTAACATATATAAGGCCCCTATTAAACCATATTGCAAAGTAGATACTGATAAAAAGCAGTGAGGTTACCAATATTACAATACTAGCAGCAACACAAGGCTCATTCACACGGCAAAATCTGATCCAGTTCTGAATGTGTACCTTACCAGGATCACTGCATTATGTTCTCTTTGAACGCTGGTTTTGTTTCATTTTCCATGGTATAGTGGTGCAAGCATGGTCCTTATTTTCCTGGGATTACATAGTGGTTTAAGTGGTGTCACTGGCCTTTTTGACTACCTGACAACCACTGCACTGTTCTCCCATGCTATACCCAGCGTACAGTGACAACACTGGGTCAGAATTGTGCACCTTCAACATCGGTGCACTAGGCTGCCATCTGAATGGGGTTTCATCAGCATTTCTGAACTGGAAGAAACAAGGGTTTCATGTGCAGCCCTACCATGTGAATGAGCCTACAAATTCCTATTAGGCTCAGTAGAGTAGCACTCTGTATGGCTTCAGTAGTCTGAAGGTATGCTGACTCAGCATCCAGCAACCCTGGAGAAATGGACCACACTAAAAAAAGGCATTAAATAATACAATTATGTCAACTTTGGTACAAAACTTGAAACACGTATTGTTTTTGTAACAATGTTTTATGCATAGTGCTGCCTGTTTTACATTAGAGGACTATTTCACATGATCTTTACAACTTTGGAGAAACAGGTCCTGTAAGCTTGCTGACAGAGAATACTAGAATGTAAGCAACCCTAGATGACATCAGTAGCAGCTCTTCATAGAAAAAGGCCGTTTTGAACATGTAGTGAAATAAGGATTATAAAATGGCTATTAACTTTAAAATGAAGAAGTACAGAAATCTAGTTTTTGGTATGAGATTTACTGGGGGTATGCTTATTCGGATTCTGCACTGTAGCACTTTTTTGCATCAGTAGCACTTTAAGAGATCTGTCTGTTGAATAGACTGACTCTTTTGTACAGTGACAAAGGATGCAACATCACTGATACTGTTGCTCGTAATAGATGGAGCATGTATTAGTTCTTTGAAGACGACTAAAATAACCTAAATCATTGCAGAGTAGGACAATATCAGTATGTTCTGTTCTTGTAATGGCTCAAAATCCATGGTATTGCTGGTGAAATAGAGGCTTGGTCCAGCTCTAGCACATATGATTCATTCTGGAGTTTGATGACAGGCTGCAATCTGTTGTTGTAATTAGAAACAATTTAAAAACACACAATATGAACTACTGTCTTCCCTTTTAGTCCCAACAGGTGAAAGGTCTGGGCATTCACACTTGTTAGTACATATTACTTCCTCTTCAACTTGGGTTTCACTGTAAATGTCCAGTACACATACAGACTAACTGGCATCTTCAAATGAAAATTCATTTTGGAATGCGGATCAAGATTCCACGTGAAATGAATATGCAGCCACCCATAGGAGGAAAAGCATTGTCACACAAAAAAGCTAAAGTGTGTCATCAGTTTATATAAGCACAAACAGCTAGTGCCAAAATTATTAACCATACAGAGACACTGACAGTGTAGAGTGGGACAATCTATAGTATTTCATGGCTCATGGCTCACCCCCTCCCTTCCACTTGGTTTACACTTCCTCTAGGCTACCCCCATGCATACTGCACTTATCAGCTTGTTCTCCCTCGTCACCATATACCCTTCTCCTATACCCTAATAACATTATATAATATGCCTCCTCTTTACCCATGCCAATACTCTCCATACCTCCTCCTTCCACCCCTTTTCTTTGACAAAGCTGGTTCTGGCTGCTAACTACAAGCAATCTGCACTTAGTAACCAGACCTATAGACTAGAGATATTTCTGTAATAAAAGTATTTGTAATTGAGGTTATACTCCACATTTATCTTGCTTATAAAATAGCCTTGTCACTTGGCTATTGTATGTTCTCGTCATATGATTTAAATTGTACTGTTTTGTCTGTTCTACTGGTGTGGAGCCTTTGTAAAACAGTTAGTTTCACTCAAAGGATGTAATTCTAAAACTGAAATAAATAAATAAATGGTTTGTGAATGAAATTATGTTCACCTAAAAAAACTGATGACACACTTCAGCTTTTGTATGAAAAATGATTTTCATGGTATGGGAGGTTATGGTATGTTGAGTGTTGACTTGGCTTTTTCATTGTCAAGATAAATTGCTCTCTGAGCACCTTGATGTCTGAGCACCTGACCATGCTACAGCAGTGAGTCCTCCAGAGATGGATGTAGGCAGGCATACTCCAAGCACTCCATGGTGTGCAATTTTATTTAAGGGGTTAGCAAATAGGCTCTGAACTGCTTCACTTTTCCATGAAAAGAAAGAAAATGCTGCCTTTTTTTGTAATTTTATTCATAAGAGTTGAAACTAGAAGGACTGGTCACTAATATTCTTTTTGCATCCCAAGGACAATACAATTTTACAGGCTCTGGGCTGGTATGTGGGTATCTTAGGGAACAATGCATAGCATTTGTATTTAGCCATGCATGGCAACAACCACTGTCATGAGATACAAAATGTTTTATTTATTGTGCCAAATGAGGCAACAAACATGATCCTGGTGTACATTTGTATATTGTCTGGCTACACCCCGAGGGGGAGGTAGCTCACCCTAACAAGGAAGGGGGGTAGCAGTGAGTCCACTTGGTGTGCAGATCTGAAATCCCTGGCTACACCCCTGCCTCCAGACCCTTTTTTTCTACAGTATGAAATGAATACAGAGGGACTTGGTGCCAGAGTAGTGCCAACAGTGATCTGCCTGCTAGTACTGGGTCTCTTTGCAATATACCACTTCCCCTGGAATTCTGCAGAATGTTGTGATTTTCACTGAAGTGTGGCAAATTCAGCCCATAAGGAATACATGGAATTCCACTGCCATATTTTCAAGGGAAATGGCAAAAGATTTACACTAATGCCTATAAGCTATATTTGTGGGATGACTGAGAAAAAACAGTGGGAAAAATTTGCTGATGTCATTAACCTTCATATCAAAATTAAATAGTTTACATATTTATCTGCATTTTAGTTATGGACTGACTTCTGCAGCATTTTTTAAAATATTCTGCAGATGATTTTGGACACAGAATGGTAATTCTGCATGTGCAATTTATCATTTTGCATACCTCTACTGCCTGCCTAGCAACTATTTTCCCAACAAGTTTCCTCCTGCTCCTACGCAGCAGATGTTATTCCTTTCTTCCCCACAATTCCCACACATATGTAGTAAAGAAACAAAAGCATCTTGGAATGGATGGTCAAAACAGTTGGACACAAATGTGTGTTGTGCCTCTGTCTGCATCCAACCAAAGGCATCTGAGAAGATCTGCTGTTTTTAAAAGATGCATTACCGGTAGTCTGCGACAAAAGTCCCAATTTGTAGTAGAAGGGACTTTTAGTCTCAGAGGGCTCATCAAAATAGTGGAAATGCAGTCTGTGTTATTTTTTGCTGTAGGTGTGTCTGTTTTGCCACAAAATCTGCAGGATACAGGGCCATTTAATAAATGGTCCAACAGTTTGGACAGTTTGACCATTTGAAAATACCTGTGGGCAGATTATGGACAGAGTCATTTGAAAATCCCACCCCAAACATCCACAACTTTGAGAAGTCTATAGCAGTTGTTACTCATCAATTTCCAACCAACCCCACTGTATTAACCATTTCCCTACATGGCTCATAACCTCTGAGAGTGAGATATTTGAGATTGCTATTTAGACAAATAGGTTGAAACGATACTCAGGTGAAATTAAATGAACACAATAACACATGGATGGTGTACAATAGTCTGCTAAAATTGCCTTTATTTGAGTACATTGCTTTTTCCTTCACCATACAGCACGAGAAAGGGACAGAGAAAGAAAAGGTGCTGGACAGACAGTACATCCCCAATTTTAGAACCATACATCCCAAAATGGAAGAAGACTAATTCAGCTCTATGGGTCAAGTTGCGCCAAGGCTGATGCTACAGCAAGCCAGGAAGAGTCAAATTTCAGGTAGTCTCTTCTGTCAGGTACAGATGGTGCTCCATGGTTTTAGGAAATTCGGGTAGTCACTTCTACAGAAAGCAAACAGAAATCATAATTAAGGGTTTATCAATGCAATAGGTGTCCCTAGATCCTTCACTCTCTATCATACAAGGCTACAGGTTTTTCAATCACTTTATGAGTATGACCATGTCACGCTGGAATGTTATCCAAAGCCATATTTATTTATTTTTTTGTTTTGTAATTTATTAACCAGAAATACACTTAAACTGTCACCTTTCTTTCCACTGTGGCTCTGACAAATTGGGTGGATGGTCTCACTTCACTTTTAATTAAGCAATAATACTGGACAGAGTGTGACATCTCATGAGTTCTGGTTGTATTTTGGGTATGTTGTGAGGCATAAGGTGACTTCAAGTGCCTTCAACCACTAAAGAAGTAAAAATAGTCCATGATACACAACACTCTGAAAAAGGAGCTATAGTGCTAAGATATGGCACATCTTGGTATGCAGTTCTGACCTATGATGATATACTAAGGTACCTTCATGGGTCAATGATGCTTTAGCCAATCAGCTTTCAGGATTTCGCCTGTTTTATCATTAACAATATTCATGCTATCAAACAGCACTTGTCTTTCAAGGTTTGGTCACTTGCATGTATTTAATGGGACGTTATCCTCATAACAGTCACCAGTGGGCCTCAAACTATCAGGAAACATTTTATTTATTTCTTTTATTTTTTTTTTTTGCAACTGCCATTTTGTTTGAACAATTAAAGGAAACTAGTACTCTACCTCTTCTGTGGGGCAGGGAAAACTACTATAATTCGGACAAGATATTTGGAGTTCATAGCAACAGGCCATCTGCTGTCACAGGGACATTACGCATATTGGTTTCATGGCCTCCTATATGACACAACCTCCTTCTTGCCAGCAAAAGCATATCTCACCTTTGTAGTTACATGTTTGAAGGGCAATCAAGCTATAATGAGCAAAAGTGTGTTGGTGCTAGGGTTCAAACATGCATCTTTGCTGCACAGCCTATAATAAACTGTGCACTAAAGGAAAAGGATTACTGTTTTAAGACAGAAATATTACAGTCTATGAGCAATTAAATTGATAGCTAGAACATTTTGATACAGAATATACATACCTTTTACTTCAGTCACAACTGTTTTTACTCCACCCACTGATGTTTCATGCACTGCGGCTCCACCCTTGGCACTGAAAATAAATAAATATTTAAATTACTAAAGTCTTCTGCAGCCTAACGTAATACCTTCTAAGTTATTTTTGCTGATCTTTATGTTGATATGGGAAACAACTAGGGCTATCCCCTCAGTCTTTCAAGGTATCTCTCAGAAATTCTAAAGTGAACACATGACTCCTACACCTTAAGAAAATGGGCAGGATTCACAAGTTTGGATGCAAGCCATCCAAACTTGCATGCAGATGGCTGGCCCAGTGGCAATGAGTGCTGAGTCACTGGATTCCTTACCTCACACCATGCCGGTAACCCATATTCGGCAAAGGACATGGGCTGCCAGGAATTGGCAGGGGAAGAGAAGAATCGACCATCTGAAGGACTGCTCTCCTTCTCAAGGAAGGGGGGACATCAGTGGTCATCTCCAGACTGGTCCCTAGTGGAGGCTGGAGGGGGCAGCATGCCAATGCTACAGAGAGGGTCAGTAATGGGGTAGACACCTGGAGGAGCACGTGCGGACAAGTGCACGCTCCTTTCACCAGCATCACTGCATGCCATATCTCCAGGGGGCAAACAAGGAAAATGGACTCCCAGTCAGGTAGCATGAGCTTCCGACCTCCACAGCCTGATCCCGAATGGTGCCTCCTCTGATCTGGATCTGTTTCAGGTGAGTTGAGCTTGGGGGATCCTCACCACCCTGCCACAGAGGGCATGTTGTGGGGGAAATAGGGGAGGTTGACCTGATGTCGGGGTTCAGGTTGGGAAGTCGGTCAGGATGTACAGCCATCCAGGAGCCAATGATAGACACAGTACAGCAGAAAAAAAAAACTTGCACGCAGATTGTAACATTAAAATATATTACTGCATTAATGGACAAAAGACCTATTCTACTTCTACATCTAAAATGACAGGGCCACATTCATAGTTCCTAGAGGGCTGCCATTTTGAATGCACATGTGGGTTTGTCACAGAAGACCACAGGAAACTACCTCCTTTGTCCCCCTGCCAGGGAAGACCTGCCCACTCCTTCAACTGCCTAGTAACAGTTATAAACATGCACCTCCCACATCCTCCCATTACACAAGTCCATCCGGTACCCTGCATGATCCAAAAATTGGCTTTATTCCCTGCCCATATTTCACCCTTTTGTCGAGCCCAGCCAGCACCTTGGACCCCCTAGAAGCAACCATTTTATATCTTTCACTACATGATACTGTCACACTTCAGCAAGTCTGAAACAAACCTGCAATCTCTGCCCCAGTCAGTCACTGACTAAGCCTTCATAGGGCAGTGAGCAAGCTGATAGAACCATTCTAATAGCATCACTCAGATAATCACTACATTGCAACATACATAAGGTGGGGCTTCTCAGAGGTCTGGGGTGATGAATGTGCTTAGTGAGTAGGTGGAATGTTGTGGGGAAGCCACTCTGTGTTGGATGGGTGTGGGTGGCCCTGCATAGTGAAGTACATGGGAGATGGATGTTTCTAATTGTTACTGTGGGGGCTAAGATTTGAGGGAATATGCAGGGTGCCTGTGCCTCACTTACAGTAGACAAACCTGCTCTAATAGGTGCATCTGCTATAGCACTTTGATCTTACTTGGCATAAGAGAACAATCCCATTGTAAGTGATATAGAGATGTATGCATCACAATCTGGACACTGCATACTGTATGCATTCACACTCTAAATACACAGAGGTGTGAACAAGGGAGGTGAAACAGTCAGAACAGGTTATGAATACAATCACAGGATAGCAAGGACCAAATCCAGCCTTGTACCCATATATGAATGGCACAATAACTCAATTTTATGATATAAAACCATATTCCCCAATGATAACTGTGACCAAACCAAACAACTGCTGGCTGGTCACCCAACATCAGTGCTGACCAAGGTTCTGAAAGTTATTACCAAGTACAAAAAAATGAAGCACTTGGCTTTAGACCAGGGTTCTTGGTCTATTCTCAACATGGCTTTACAGGAGGCAGACCATGCCAAGCCAACCTGATCACCATGTTTGAGGGGTGGTCAAGAAGGTTGACTGGGGCAGGGGCAGGGCCATAATCATATTATACAATAGTCTAGCTGGAGTTTAGCAAGGCCTTTGGCACTGTGATACATGACAATCTTCTGGGCAAAGTACCAACAGGAGCGTGGTACACACAAAATGGGGTTCTGTCCAGATTGGGGCAGAAAGCAGAGTATCATGGTGAACAGTCACTACTCTAAGGGGACAAGGGTACTATGTAACATCCTTTAGTCAATCAGTGTTGAGGCTACTGCTGTTCAACATTTTTATTTATGATTTGGATGCTGGGGTCTCCAACAAACTGCGTAAGCTTGCTGATGGCACTGAGCTCTATAGCTGGCCAGGATGGTGGATTAGCTTCAGGAGGGAACAAATTTCAGTAAGACATGAATTTTTGGTGGAATAGTAGGGCCACTGGAACATAAGGTTCAAAGCAACCAAATGCAGGGTGCTATGTTAGAGGAGGAAAAACACAAGATAGTATGTAAACACTATGTGGGTCTCCCCTTGTTGCTATAGAAAAGGAAATGGATCTGGGTATCGTAACTGATAAGGGTCTGAAACATTACAAACAGTGTGGCCTGCTGTCAACAAGATCAGAAGACTGCTAAGATGCACTGAAGGGGATGGCCATCAGGGCAGGAAGAAGTATCCTGCCAGTTTACAAGATTCTGGTCAGAATCCCCATGCAGTGATTTCTGCAGTTCTGGATCCAAGTACAAAAAGGAAACTGTGATAGCAGATAGGGCACCATGCATGGCCACCAAAATGAGCAGGGGTTTGGGGACAACTACTATGAGGAGAGGTTGGTGGCCCTTGTCATTTTCCATTCTGGAGGAAAGGAGGCTGAGGGGAGACAAAATCTCAGTCTTCCACACACTCGGGGGTATTGGCAAGGTAGTACGGGCAGAGATGTTTCATCTGGTGTCCTCTAGCAGGATGCAGTGACACACCTTGAACCTGAATATCTTTTGAGGGAATCCTAGGAGGCACTTCTCCAAGATGCTGAAGAACCCATGGAACAGCCCATCAGTGGAGACCATGGACATGAAGACAGTACAGAGGTGAGGTAAACCTGGACAAATTTCTGCTTACCAAAGGAATCACAGGATATTCTGGGTTGTAGACAATGGCAGGTAACCCCTTTAAATAAGTAAATGTTTGAGCAGCATATTTATTTCATATCTGCTTATGAAGAAGGAGTGGAGAGACATGTTGCACCCAAAGTCTCTTCCGACCTTTAATTACTATATTACTATGATAATCATGACATCCCTACATCCATGCTGCTGGTGTATGAGCCTAGTCCAGTGTCTGTATTGGTATACATCTGCCATGGTGAATATGCAACAGTGGTTTCATAGAGTGTACATCTCAGTGCAGTTAAGACAGGAAAATATTGTATAACTATATTGCTGCTGCTGCAGCATGACATAGTTTGAATTATTTTTGTTATAAAGGAGACAACACCAATATATCTGCTTTCTGAAACTTCCTTTTAAGTGAATCTTAAAACTGAGTGATGCCAAATATAACAGTGTGATACCTTACTTATGTTAGGCTGTATAGCGCAGTGGTTTAAGGCTCTGAACTGCAAATCTAGAGACTTGGGTTTAAATCCCACAGCCCCCACTTGCATACTGTGTGACCTTGAGCAAATCACTTAACATCCCTGTGCTCCCAAGTCATACCTGTAAACAAGCTCTCAGCTTAGTATGCCACTCCTGGTTAAAAAATTGAAAGATATATCTCTCAACATAGGAGCAATGCAGAAAGCCACATCGAACCTATGGTACAAGAGAGAAACCATAGATACAGCCATAGGGGAATAATGCATACAACTGTGTGGGACATATAGTATGGTGCAAGGTGAGGGACACTGAATAAAGTTGAGTGGGATGGATGGTGTGAGGGAGAATGCATAATGTTACATTGGATATATGGTATGAGAGCAGAACAGTGCATCAAATGTGTAAGACTAAGACCGTGGTAATGCATGAAGCTGCTTCAGATTTATGGTACGAGAGACCTTCATTCTCCAGTCATATTCCAGTGCCATCCTATAGAGCCACTTTTTCAATGGGAAACTCCAATCAGCTTGCAGATTTTAACTGAGAAACAACGCTTTCTTCAACTTAAATATAATAGATTTAATATACATATGTTATCATTTTATAATCTGTGATTCTTTGTTTGATTTAGTGGGTGGCATTTTTTATTAACTAGCGTTAACATGTGAAGAAGAAAACAGGAGTCAATTACTGTTTTAAAAATTGTAAAGTCATACAGATGGACAATAATGTTACAAACATATAAAATGCAGAAATCTGTTTATTTCATAAAGTAGGGAGAATGCCAACAGTTTCTTGTTTAAATGCACTGAGTGCCTAAATAGTTTTTTTATATCACAATAACAGAATTCAATGGAATTCTTTTTACCATCAGTTTGAAAAGTAAATGTGAAAGCTTCACTTGTTTCGCTGCACAAATAAGTGTTTTATTATAGAAACAGAAAGTAATTACTGACACATCAGAACATAATAAATAAATAAAATAGCCAATTGTCTGTTTATTAGAAGTGGACACATGGGGCAGGATTCATGAATGTCGAGGAAGTTCCCGCAGCTGTGGGAAAACCTTGGCACTAGTGAGTTTCTACTTGCGAAAACGCAGGGTGCCCGCAGATGCGGGTATTCATTTAGGTGGAGCCGGAGTACAGCCAGCTCCATGGATTATGGCAGCTTGTGGGTGCTGTTGCCAGGGACAGCACTGCAGCTGTGGGGTGCTGCTACAGGCAGTGGGACCCACTGTAACACCCTCTGCAACTGCTGTGGCTATGGATTGGCCACTCCACAGCTGTTGCGATGTCAAAGCACAACTGGGGTTGTGGAGTGGGACTTTGTCCCAAATCACTTCATGAATCCTGCCCATATTCTTTCAAAGCATCAGCACTTCAATCTGTTCACTCCACACTCCTTCATTAATCATGCCATAGCTTACCTGACATCTGCCCCATCAAGCAGCAGTCTATATTTGGCAATCTCCTGCTCAAGGATCATCTTTAAGTTCAAGAGGTTCTGGTACTCTTGGGACTGGTGACTCATATTTTCACGCAGGCTGGCAAGTTCGTCTTGCACTTGAAGAGTTGAGGCATTAATTCTGTTTACCTGCTCTGCATACCTGCCTTCTGTTTCTCTTAGAGTCTGTTCCAGGGATGCTTTCTGTGGGTAACAAGGTCAGCTACAAGTCAGATCTCTAAAATCTTATACCTAATAACTTGAAGACATTTAGACTTGTCTGTAGTCTTTAAATCATTGTGCCCCAACTCACTGTCTCTCCTTGGCTTTGGAAAATGCCAGTGCTCTGCTTGTAATCCCTGAGCTTTCAAAGTTGCCAGGCAAGATGATCTTTTTTTGTTTGTTTGTTTTATAATTCATAGTTTTATTAAATTTAACTGTTTACAACTGGTATATGACAGTAATATACATTGCTTATTCTATAATATATGAACAAGATAAAATACAACAATATTTTGTAATACAACAAGACAAAGATCCTGGTTTGTATACCAATAATAAGGTATGTAACTCTGATACAGAAAGAAAATGGGCTATGTTAGCAACTCTTAATACCAAAACTGCCTGCTGACTGAGCTGTCAATGAATGAGCTTCATTGACAGCACTGTCGGTGGACTGTGGACTGGCAGTGGAGGAGAGAGGAGGGCTGTGAGGAGGGTTGTAACGGTCTGCCGCTGCCG